>CM062568.1:1463542-2136216 GCA_031468815.1 Morus bassanus
TGATCTGGCAGTTCCTTGGGTGAGATATCTTGCCTCTGCCAAATAAAGCTTTGCATTGTGCCTCGTGGCTGTGGCAGTGCCCATCGTAGCAGCGGTCGTTGTCACTACATGGGGTTCCGTCTTGCTTAAAAACGTCCATGGGGCAGGTCCCTGAAGAGCCGTTGCAGTACTCGGGGAGATCACATATGCTTCTGTCTTTTCTGCAGATTTTTCCTGCTGGCTGAAACTGTAAAGAAAAGCCCACAAAATTAGTTTTGAATGGAATTTTTTTCTGGAGCGGCTGGACCAAATCACTGAAACCCGAGTGGCGAAATCTTAGGGAATTCCCCAAAAGTGTAAGATGAAGAACAGCAGCTTGAATTTGCAAAAAGGCAGAATAAGGACTGGAGGAGGGCATAAGGGACTAAAGTCCTTCCTGTTCGACGGAAATTGAGACATTGCAAACGGTGATTGCTGATATTCCAGCACAGAAACTCGTGGTTTTATTTATGCATTTCAGGTTGAATCTGAAGTGCCTCTACAAATAGAGTGTTGCTGGATTTTGCCTAAAAGCTCAAAATTAGCAGAAATGTAAATGGGGTTTTAAAATCTCTTTCCTTTCAGCCAGACTTGTGATCATTGGACAATTGGTCCATGGCGCCAGTGCTTGTGTTGGGTTAGTCGGCTCTGTCCTTAAATCCCTCGCTTTGCTCCTCCTGCTGATGGTTTTTGTCTGACATAATTTCAGTGTTTCTAAACTATTTGTTTTCTACCTAAGCATGAGCAGTTTTCAGTCAAGTTTATGCATATTTTCTGACCAGATATACTGAGAAATGCAGGAAATAAACATTATAGCACCTAACAGCTTTGAAAAACAATTAAATCATTAGTTTACCCTACATTACGAAGCCGTTAGCAGTTGTTGCTGTTATAATTTACCTGACATTTGTGACAGCATTCACCTCTGTAACAAGAAGCCCCTGGTGCGAGCAAGCAGCTGGAGGAGAAGCAGCATCCTTCTTGGAGGCATGCCTGGAAGTAAATAATGCCGTACCATCTCAGTATGAAGATTTCTTATTTGGATCATCTTCTCTAGCTTAAGAGACTCAGAATTAAAGGAAGTTAAGGGAAAACCGCTACTCTTCAAACTTGGGACATTCTGGAGTCCTGCGTCGAGGGGAAATACGCCTCGTGTAGACACTTTTAAAACAACTTGAATTTTTCTCTCAACACTAGTGCTTCCATCTCATCTCCTCTGTTAATCAGCCAACCTACCTGCTTCACAGGGGTGCTCTAAGAATAGGTTCATTAATGTTTCCAAAGTACTTGGAAACCCCTCTGAGCACAATGGGCTAGATGAGTCTCCTTTTCTACAACTTTTTTCCTTCTTTCATACTTTCCTAACTTCCATTTTAAAACTCTTTCAGCAACGATCCACCATTTCCTTAAAAGTTCAAATTCCCAATCCCAAATCATTCAAGGTGCTAGAGCTGATGGACTCTGAACTTTGTCACAAACAAATTTAGATACTGAAATGTTAAGGATACCTGGGATGTAAGGGTATCTGCTTTGTAAAGAGAGCTGGTTAATGGCTTTTTAACATAAGGAAAGGGGACAGGAACAGCAATGAATTGATCATGCAACAATGAGGGAGAGGAGATAATGGGGACATTAGCAAAGCCTAGACCTCTCAGGATCTCTCCACTGGAAAACTCAAACTTTCCAAAGTGTCACAACTGTGCGGATCCTGGAATTAGAGCTGTGAAGATACCAGCATGCAAGTACTTCAGAAGAGCACTTCTTTCATGGACTTCAGGGTAAGTACACCAGAAGAAAGAACAGAAATAGAAACTCTCATTTTACAGCCAAGAACATGCAAGTGCTCCTAACTTGCTTGTACATAGAGCGGCTTGGAGGCAAAGACATGTCCCTTCTGCAGAGTCTTCCACTTCGACTGCAGCACTGATCAGATCCTTTTCTTCAGACCCCTCATTCTTATGAACATTAGTACAGCCAGAGGGAAAACACCTTTCCCTGTGGACAAGGTATGGAGAGGTCTCATCTCTGTCCCAGCAGCATGACTCCTGATCAGACACTTGCAGACGGAGTCCACCGTTGGCTCCGCACAGAATCTGCCACGAAAGGTCCCTCCGTAGCCACAGAAGAAAACCCAAATTTTCCTCTAGATATGGTCTGCATATGTTTACACATACCATGCGTATTTTGCCCACAGATAAAGCCATATTTGGGAAAATCCGTGCTTTGAGGGAATTCACAGAAGTGGAAGCCAGTGGGCCCATTTGAACACGCAACACTTCAAAGATCTTTTCTTCCCATGAGTCAGGGAGCTTTTATGGTTGCAAAACCACAATTTTGCTAACACTACTCTAACATGTAGATTGCAGTGAAATATTTAATTGCTAACCTCGTCACTGCCACAATCACATTCTTCCTCTTTTTCCAAGACACCGTTGCCGCAGAGTTCAAGAAGAAATGGCTTTAAAGATGGTATGTTGAGTAGACAAGGTAGATTTTTTCTTCTCACTTCATTGTAATATTCTCCCATAGTGCAGTTGCTGAATGCCAAGCAAGATCTGTAAGAAAAAAATATTATATATAACCATACTTTATACATAAAGTAATTGATGGACTCAAAGAACATATTAACTAGCAAAGAGGAATATGTGCAGTTTTAGGGGGAATAAGTCTTTTTTTCTTCTTTTTTCATATATAAAGACATGGGAGACAGGAACGGTTGCCTGAATGAGACAAGGGGAAGACCACAGAGGAGCTTTGAAAGTGTTTTGGTTCTTGTGGAAAGCTGAAGGTGGAGGACAGGACACGCTACAGACAACGCGAGATAAGGGGTGATTCATGACGATGTACAATGGGGAGATCAGATCACCGGGTGTGAAAGAGGGATCTACTTGCTTTCATGTGAATGCTGTGGAAATTGCCTGGAACTTGCAAAGTAACCAGGGGAGAAACAGGGTGGCTTCATGCCTTGCTGCTCAAATCAATGATGGCTACTCGTGAACTGTACAGGAGTGTGGGCACGAGAATTTCCAGATGTGACGTTAAGTTGTCCCTTATAGAGGATTTTAAAAGAGAAACTGAATGCAGTTTGTAATCATACAAATTAAGAAGAAAGCTGAAGTGAGGTGGTAATGTAGTGAGCATGATGCAGATATCAAAGAAAAGGTAGACGTGGCCCAAAACAAAATGAGAGCTTGCCCTCAGCTTGGGTAAGCAAGATGTCAGGCAGCGCTCATGGGGCAACAGAGCGATTCAAATAGAGTACAAGGCTGTGCAGACATCCCTTAAAGTGCTGAGGGCTGACATACCTCTGGGGTGATCTACGGACAGGACTGATGAGGAATAAAAATTGACGTAATGGGATAGGTGAGAAGCAGATGGGAGGATGGATGAGTCAGAAATAGAATTGCTGGTGTTGTGCATGAATATGGGCATGGAAGTTACCGCAGCCAAAATGGAAGCAGCCTGACTGAACATGTCAATTAATCGCCATTTAGGAATTCTGGAAGAACTATTGCCTAAAGTGAGAGGTTTGGAAACAGATAAATTTAGCGAGTACGTTAGGATAACAGGGTTACTATTTGAATGGAGAGCAGCAAAAGCTGCAGGATCAGAGAGCTGTGAAACACGGTGCTCTGACTTGCTGAGGTGTTCACTTGTGTGCTGGGTCCTCCGTCACCTTGAGGTCACCACGGAGGTGACTTCCAGGTGGACGGGGTGGGAGGGACCATCACGGGGTGAAGCAGGACTGCTGGTGACCGCACTGAAAGGGCTGTTTCAGTGCTGATGCTATCGAAAGCTCAGACAAACCTGCTAGGAGACTTCAGTTTCTCAAATCATTAACATCTTCAGGGAGGCTTAGTTGGTCTGGTGAAGATAAGGGTCTAATATTATGCATGGAGCCTGTGTCCTTCTCATTGCTGCAGTATGTGCATTGCAGAGAGTGAAACAGAGGTGAGGGCTTCTTCACACCAAGAAAAGGATCTTAGGATTTGGAAGCAAACAAACCTGCAGTGAAGCAGCCTTCACTGCCTGCTGAAGTTCACTGCATGTTGGGCAGACCTCTAGCGCTGGGAGGAATGAGTCATGTTTAAAGACATTTTGTTATCAGCAGTACTTGGAGCTGACCACAGGGATGTTCCTGCAATATCGTATGGTTTCTCTGATGCTGAAACAACAGAAGCTGACATCTACCAAATATTCTTCACAGGAGACATTAATTAATTTGTGGAATTATTTTTCTTCATGGTGGTCATATATTGAGAGGGCAGGTATGAGGAGCAGCTCCTTGTACACGAGGCACCTTTTCTGGAAGATTCATTTTCATGGGTAGCAATTGTAAAGAACCAGAGCAAGAGGAGGGGATGCCATAACCCATACATCTGCAGGAAGCATCAAAACACAGCTATGAAGAAGCCAAAAGCAACCATCACTTGGAGAAAGCAGAGGAAAAGAAGTGAACAGTTATACTGTGACCAGTGGAGCCAAGGACGCCAACTTTTCTGGGAGAACTGGTGTCCCTTGTATTATCTAAATAACTCTTTTCACGTGATAATGCATTGTAGAGTAATTTAGGTTGGAAGGGGCCTCTGGAAATCCCTGTTCCAACCACCTGCACAAAGCAGGGGCAGCTTAGACTCCCATTCCTCTGCCAAGTTGAGCTGGAAGATTAAAAGATGCTGCGGAGGAATGGGGGTATGCAATCCCCTACAGAGACACAGCGGTTGCTCAGAGTTGGAGAGCTGGAGGCAACGGCCCAAATCTCAGTGTGATGTAGGGAAAACCAAGCTTTACTTACCCCGGGGATGTTCGCATGATGCATCCTCTGTGGGTGCAGCTGCAATTGCAGAATTTGTCATGAAATTTTTTTGCGTCGTCGTGGCTGAAGCCTAAGCTGTGGCCTATCTCGTGGGCGAGCGTCATCACGTCGCTGATGGTGTCGTGGCCGGGGAACTGCAGGCGGGAAGAAAAAACACAGGCCCACGTTTTCTCAGGTCAGTGTGTGTTGATGTGGAGAACTTCAGATCTAGACTTTCAATGTTCTGTTCAGTAATTGTGAAAATTGTGCTGGCTGGGGACTTGCCCTGGCAAACAACCAATTAGGGAAACCAAAGGACCCGTAAAGAGTTGGTCTGGAGAAGCGCCAGCTGCAATTGCAGAATTTGTCATGAAATTTTTTTGCGTCGTCGTGGCTGAAGCCTAAGCTGTGGCCTATCTCGTGGGCGAGCGTCATCACGTCGCTGATGGTGTCGTGGCCGGGGAACTGCAGGCGGGAAGAAAAAACACAGGCCCACGTTTTCTCAGGTCAGTGTGTGTTGATGTGGAGAACTTCAGATCTAGACTTTCAATGTTCTGTTCAGTAATTGTGAAAATTGTGCTGGCTGGGGACTTGCCCTGGCAAACAACCAATTAGGGAAACCAAAGGACCCGTAAAGAGTTGGTCTGGAGAAGCGCTGGAGAATTGTTCTTTCACCATCGCATCTTCTTTAAGAAATAGCAAAAACAAGACCAGCATCACCTCCTTCAGGTGCCCAGTTGAGATGTCACCTGCTAATCACTAAAAGCCTGAGCCCAGTAGTTATGTAGAGTTAACTCCCAAGGATCACTGCGAATATGAAAGGTTTATTTTTCCTTTCAGGCAGTGCAAACCCGCAAGGTCTCCCCTTACCGAGACGACACCCATGGAGTTCATCTGGCACATTGTCCCCTTCCAGGCAAATCCCCGTTCCTTGTAGTGCTGGCCACTGCATCGGGAAGGTTTGAACATTAAAGAAATGCAGAACAACTTTGTCTCAATGATCATAGAATCATAGAATCACGAAAGGGTTTGGGCTGGAAGGGACCTTTAAAGCTCATCCAGTCCAACCCCCTGCCATGAGCAGGGACATCCCCAACTCGATCAGGTCGCTCAGAGCCCCGTCCAACCTCACCTGGGATGTTTCCAGGGATGGGGCATCCACCACCTCTCTGGGCAACCTGGGCCAGTGCCTCACCACCCTCAGCGTAAAACATTTCTTCCTTACATCTAGTCTGAATCTCCCCTCTTTCAGTTTAAAACCATCACCCCTCGGCCTGTCGCTACAGGCCCTGCTGAAAAGTCTGTCCCCATCTTTCTTACAAGCCCCCTTTAAGCCCTGAAAGGTGGCAATAAGGTCTCCCCCATAGAGCCTTCTCTTCTCCAGGCTGCACAACCCCAGCTCTCTCAGCCTGTCCTCACAGCAGAGCTGCTCCAGCCCTCGGATCGTCTGATGGGATGCATTGCCTGAATTATAGCTGGAAAATAATGATTTTGGGTAACAAGGAGCTCTTTTTTTTGAGGAAAAGCCCAGCATCACCTGTTTCTCCTACAGGAGCCTTGTACGCAGCCAAGCTGGTACCCACAGATCAGGGGTGCAAGCACCAGTGACGTGTCATGCTAAGGAGGCAGAGCCATGGTTTACTAATTCATTGGCCTCCTCCCTACTTTAAAGGAAAGAGTGGCCTATAGGCTGTTCTAATAAAATATAATTATTCAAAATTATTTTTAAAGGATTTGGCAATATAATATGTTGAATTTGAAATCAGAAATGTTCAATAAACTTTGATATATATATTTTACTATGCAGAAGGTTTCTTTCCCCCAGAATAAAGGAAGAAGGAACAGACAAAACAGAAACAAGGTGCTAGGTCTTAAAAAGCAAATGAGTGAAATAAGTGATTAAACATCTTGCAGTTTGAGCTCTAACTCCCTTGTCCTAGCGAAAAGGTTTAACTGAAATATTAAGTTGTAAACTGTATAACAATGAATGATTATATCTAAAAAATGAGTGGCTTGTATATATAAAAATGAGTAAAAACTAAAAATGAGGTTAAAATAATTCAGTTACAGACAACTGCATCAAAACTGGAAATAAGCTCTACACTCTTGGTGTGTGTACATGTGTGGAAAAATATAAAAGAGGACAGTGAAAGGGAAAAGCGAATTCTTGTATCAATTTACATGACAAATATGTGCTGATTAGTACATGGACTGATTAAGCTGTTACAATGCTTTCCACGAGATATCACCAGGACAAAAAACTTATCAGCATATATATGTAAAAATTAGAAGAAGAAAGAGATGAAAGTATTCTTGCTCCCTGCTTATCTCCCCACAGCCAGTATGTGAGCTGAGCCATTAAAACGCAAGACTCTTACAGCAGGAACTGGATATGGTCGTAATTAATGCGACCGACAGCATTCCTCTGACACCATGCGGCAAAAAGCTGCAGTGTCCGGGCCAGGCTGTGGGCGGTTGTCACCTGGTCTGTCCTGGTCCACATCTCCACCGCACTGATGATGATTTGCAGCTTCATGCGCTTGTACACCTGGAAGACAGCAAGAGCTTGCATCCCCTGCAGCCCCCGGGGCATGCAGCGGCCCGGGCACTGCGCTTGTCTCCGTGTAAGAACCAGTTTCTTGCTAAAGCTGAAAGAGCTGAGCATTTATTTTTCATGCGTTTTATTCATTTAATGGAGCTTCCTGTGTAGCTCATTTTTTGAGTGCCTCATGGCTGACGCACCAGTGCCTTGGTGTGTTTACACAGAAGCAGCAGAAGATGAAAACTCATGTCCTGTTTTGGAGGACTCAGAGCAAGGAGAGGATGAAGAGAAAGGGAGGTCGTAATGAGCTGCAAAAGCATTTAGTAACAATGATGTGTATTCATAGAATCATAGAATCACAGAATCACAGAATCATTAACGTTGGAAAAGACCTCTAGGATCATCAAGTCCAACCACCAACCCAACACCCCCAGGCCTCCTAAACCATGTCCCCAAGTGCCACGGCTACACGGTTTTTGAACACCCCCAGGGATGGTGACTCCACCACCTCTCTGGGCAGCCTGTTCCAGTGCCTGACCACTCTTGCAGGAAAGACATTTTCCCTAATCTCCAATCTAAACCTCCCCTGGCGCAGCTTGAGGCCATTCCCTCTTGTCCTATCGCTGTGACTTGGGAGAAGAGACCAACCCCCACCTCCCCACAACCTCCTTTCAGGCAGTTGCAGAGAGCGATAAGGTCTGCCCTCAGCCTCCTCTTCTCCAGGCTAAACCCCCCCAGCTCCCTCAGCCGCTCCCCATCACACTTCCAAATCAACCGTTTTACCGGGATGATTTCAAAATTATTTTTAATCTGACTTCAGTCATATTTGAAGCAATTTTTTAACCGTCGAAGTGGGTTTTATAGCATTGAGGGACACATTGGTTTCTGGTAGAGTAGCTGCAGTCAGGCACAGATCATTCATCTCGTTCCCAGGGAAGTGGGTTAGACAGACAACCAACGGAGCAGAATGGCAATCGCAATCACCACGTGATTAAAACTCACTGTGTTCAGGAGGTTGCTTATGGAAATGAACAGATGTAGCATCAGGGTTTCATTGTAGTTGTTAACTTTAAACTGAAAGGGGAGAAGGGCTATGTTACAGCGCTGAACACCAAGGACTACCTCCAATATAACCCAGTGGCCATAGTGTAGTGATAATTTCTGATGCTTACCAGCTCTTTGTTTGTGATCAGAGCCAGCTCCAAGTATCTGGTGGGCACGGGCAGGCTCTGAAGACCGGGAACCTCCTGGAAGCAAACAAATCACGCTGCGGTTATTGAGGTATGTTCAGGAGCTTTAAAGCTTACGCCGCATTACAAAAACTAAGGTGGTGTTACTCAAACTAATCCAGAATTTCCCTTAAGTACAAGAACACAGAGCAGTTAGGCATTAGAGAAGGATTAATGAGCGTAATGAGTAATCAGGGCGAGAGCAGAGATTGAGAGAACAGAACTGTAGGTGGGGTTTTCTTGGTAGCAGGGGGATTACCTGGTGTCGCTCATGTTAAACCAGCTCACTATGAGCTGCAGCCTTTTGCATGTGCTCAGACCATTTTTTAATCATTAAATCTGGCACCACAAAAACTACATCAAAGGGAGAATTGAGTGGGGTCAACACGAGCTGCCTGCATCAAGCAGCTCAATGCTAGAAACCGGCAGGGTAAAGGAATAACCGCAGATAAAAATCGGTCCCGATCTGAAATTGTTCAAGTCATATGAAAGCCACTAAAATAACTCTTGCTTAGTTTTGCTTCATTTTGCCCAGCACACCTATGTAACAGAGGAAATGGGAGCGTGCCCACCGATAGACCCAGCCAGTGAGAGGCACCATGTACTGCACCTGGGATCCAGCAGCCTCCGGAAATAAGGTTTTTAGTATTTCTTGCTTGTGCCCTTTGCACGTTTACCTGTGCATGGGCAACTCTATAGTTAAAATCTGCACTAAGTGCGACGCGCTCAGTCTTGGGCTGGGAAGAGCTCGTTGACTTCTACATTTTGTACATCCAGCACATGAATCGCTGGTAGCAGTTGGTTAATGGGTAATCTGGGGCGTTATTCTTCTCCTCCGAGCATGGTATTGCCCAGTGAGACTGTGAGGGCATTCAAGATGTGGAGATCTGGTCAAGTAACGAGGAGAAAAAGAAGCTGGCCCTACAAAAGCCTGGGTGGTAGCTTTGGCACTGGCTCAGATGGGAATGAGGAGGACACAGTTGTATTTCTTTTGCGTAGTTCCTGGGTGTTTTGGTGGTAGAAGAGAGGAGGAGGAGTTGCTATCTTTCAGGAAGACAACTTTCTAAATGGTTTGGCTGTTGCGGAAGTATGCACGGCTGCAAAAATGCTATTGCTTAAGTCATTTTAAGCATGGGGAATCACCTCTCTTCTCTGTTGAAGAAATACCACTTTATTATTATTATAAACTATCCTCTTTCCCTGGCAGGTTCTCAGTAAATTCAGTGAAATTGTAGCAATTTATAAAACTATATTTCTTCCATGGGAGCTGATAAGTAATTCTTTCATCTAAATGCTTCATATTATTATCAGGAGGCAGCATCTCTGAATGACACTATTTCTTTCACGGAATGCAATCACGGTACGCTGGCATAGGCCAGACTGTCGCTATAAATAGTCCACACTTGTAGGTACAAAAATAACATTTTATCTCAGCTCTTTTGAAAGCAGGAACAGCAATGATAAAAGTCCTCACAAGCTCTAAAAGCATTCACAAATCAAAACAAATAAACTATTTTTCTAACCAAGGTGTTTCTGAAAACAACCGCATCAGTAATATCCACTATCAAGTGATGCCAGAACAAACTAATTTCCTTTGGTAACATGGAAGCCGTGTTTCTGAACAGAAGCGAACCAGCAGATGTGTGCGTTTTGACATCCCTAAGGCTTTTTTTGTGTAATTTAAGCAAACTGGGGCAGTAGAGTTCAGATTTGCTTATTATAAGGTGAGTACTAACTAGAGACACGGAGAGAGCAGTTGCCGATCTTTATTGCCAAGATATAAAGATGCATTAAATGAAGTCCCAAGGGAGTCAGACCCAGAGCAGAAACTGTTCGGCATCTATCCCAGCAGTCTGCGGCTAACGCAGCGTGCTGGCAGATTTGCGAACAACTCCATCAGAGAAGTACGACGAACCGTGATGAGACTTGAAATTATTCTGCTGCTCAATGAGGGAAACGAAAAGCAAAGAAATAAGATGTAGGAGCAGGAGTAGCATCAGGAAAGGCAGGCGGCGTAACCTTCCCCCTTCCTCCGTGCTCACAAGACTTCAGCAAAGACGACTGCTGGGAGAGAGGCACCCAGCCATGGCCCCAGGGACTTGCACCTCCAGGTCCCTCTGGAGTTAAGGGAAAGGCAGCACAGACAGAGCATGGGAAGGTGTTTGGAGGTTTCTCTAGAAAAGGGGAATTACATCCTCAGAGCATCTATTTCTGACACACTAACAAGGAAGATTCGAGCATTGCAGGAGGTTGCCCAGAGGGGTTGTGCAGTCTCCATCCTTGGGTGTCTTCAAGATCCGACTGGATAAAGCCCTGAGCAACCTGGTTTGACCTCAGAGCTGACCCTGCGTGGAGGAGGAGGCTGAACCTGAGGCCTCCTGAGGTCCCTTCCGACCTGGAAGGTCCTGTGATCCTTTGAGATGGAGCTCAAGACTGTTGTCGGAGGGGCTGATAGCACCCACGTCCCAGAGCACAGCCCGCCCGCCAAGCTGTGTCCTTCCCAGGCTCTTTGGCTGGGCAGCCCTACAAGAAGAGGGTCTGGAGGGAAGAGCTCTGGATGCAGACCCCTGGTCCACGAGTCTACACTTGCCTTTCTGGAGTCAGGCAGTAAAATACTGGATTGTCAATAGATTATCTATGATAGAAAGTCAGTAACACTTGAAATCATTGCTACGATAGCTTCTGATCACAGCTTGCCTAGAAATGTTATCTAGCTGTCTTTAAAAATAATAAATCATTTCAGATTTGTTTATTGAAACCTTCAGCTGCTGTTACCTCTGGAGCTGACAGATGTGTCAATCCCCCTCTTTATCACTGTCTTAAAAAAAATCCGGTTTGCTACTTCCATTTTCATTGCAACCACCATTTTTGAGACCTGAATGTTTTTTTCAGGGTTTGTGAGATGAACTTTCAAGCAGGAAGGGATCTCAAGAGAGAAGCAAACCCAGGGCAGGATGATCTGCACCTGACGAAGTGCCACCTAACACTCCTCCAGAAACAAAATGGGGTCTTCTTTTCACAGTGTGATGCTTAGGCATGGCTGTAGGTATGGTTTCCATACCATGTGAGAGTGCTTTGCTCGTCATCACTATATAGAAATCCTGTTTGCTTCCAGACCTGCCAATGCTTTGCAGTGTGAAGCCCCTGTCATGCTTTTATGAATGCAACAGAAATTTTCCCTGTGGTCAGATCACTCCCAGCATTTAACATAACCCATACGTATACACAGGAGTGTGCAACATCGGCACGAGCGGATGGGGAGTCCTTACGTCGATAACAAGGATGTTACGACTCCCGTTTGCAAGGTCTCTGTCTTCGGGCAGATGGTCCTTGTGCTCTTCGGGCACTTGGCACAGCTGTCGTGAGCCGCCTTCTAACGCCCTTCGGTAAATGAGGTGTTGAAACGTTGAGGAGTTCTCCACGGGCTCGATTTCATACCTCAGCTCTCCAATTTGCAAAACTCCGCTGCCAATTTTCAAAGAGAGAAGTCAGTAAAAGATGTGAACTAAGTGACTTCTTAAATTATTTAGTAAATACCAAAATAAACGAGGTGCAGGGTGCTCCCTGTAGTGTGGCTGGAGATGTGGGGCAGCCCTGTGCATCTCGCCAATGGGTAGAAACTCCAGGAGCCACCTCTGGGGTTCAGGGCTATTGGGATCAGCCCATATTTTATGTCTTTTTTTTGTTTGTTTTTTTTTTTGAAAGGGGGGATATGGAAAGATTTAGCTCTTTCATACGACTGCTCCTGTGGGCAGGGATCCCGTGAGAAGATACAAGGAACCCACCTAAAAGATCTTCTATGGAAAAGAAGTGTCACACCCAAGGTTTAGGACACATAAGACAGCCTTGAGAGAGCAGTCATGCAGCTTTGGGAAAAAGTAAAGAAGCTGCAGATGAATATTATATATTAAATGAAAGTGAGAAGGCAATGAAAGCTCTGCGCTATGGCTCTTCCGAGAAGTATCTGTCTTTACGATCTGTTTATCCCTGTGTAGACACTGCAGCTAAGTAGGCTGCATAGGCTGCATCTGCTAATAAGTTTGCATCCTAAAAAAAACTTCACTTAATTCAGAGACATTTTGGGGTGCTTGTTTGAAAAAGAAGGTGCAGGTAGGTCTACCAAGTCTCAGTCTCGTGCCTGGTCTTCTAAGAGAGGCTCAATGGGTCTCAGCTTTGCCAGAGTTTGAGTTCTTTGGTCCTAAAATGTTCATAATTACTGATTTGTGTATCGCAGTAGGAAAACGTGGCCTCATCAAACACTGATCTGGAAACCCAGAAGACTTTGCTAAGGCAGTTGTGCTGGTGCATTTTTCAAGAAGGTCTTTAATGGGAAAAAATTGCCGGTTTCCCACCCTGCGAGTCCCCTGCAGCCAGGCTGCGAAGGAAGCTAAGGCTTGCTGTGGGGAGCCTGACACTGTTGGAGAGCGTGGGCTTTTCTGCTGGATGCTCTAAGTCGTGGATGGTTGCATGGAAGGCTGGATAAATTCCTTCCACCAAAGCCAGTGAAAATAATACAAAATATAATGAAAACATTTTCAAAGCCGGGACAACTTCTTTAAAGAAAAAGGCACCTCCTGCTCCCCAGGGCTGCTATTTCTGGAGAAGATGCAAGGTTTGGGTTTGATAACATTGCAGAGGACTGCTGAGCTATGCATGGTTCGTTTAAACATCCTCTTAATCTTCAGAGAAGAGGCTCCGCTGGTATTCCTTTTTGTTTGACTAATATTATAGTTTCTACAGGAAGGACTTCAAGAGGGATGTTGGCGATGGTTATGGGTGACCACCCATATTTTGGGAAGTCTGATTTGAGGAGACTGTTATGCCCGTGCAGATACACTTTCTGTCTCACGTTCAGAGCTTGTGTTATCAGAAATAAATATATCCCAGATGTGGAATGTGCCTGAAGAGGAAAGTTTCTTGAGAAGAGCTTAATTTACTGTCTTTTAAAGTAAGTCTTGGAGCTGTCTTGGCATGTCAAACCTGCTACCTGCTTAGAGGTTGTATAAAGCACATTCTTTGGTGAAAAATTTCATTAAAACCTGTTTTTCTGTGAAATATCTGCCTTTAAAATCGATACTGGAGATGCTGTAAAATCTGTAATGCTACAAAAAAAAATCTCAGCTGTGTTTGAAGATTTGAATATTAGTAGCGGGATGCAGCAGGAAGCATCGCACGCGGAAGTGAGGGCACCTGCTTTAAAAAGGGAGATAAATGCCCAGCCCAGTTAATTTGATCCTGAACCCCTCATTCTCCCCTGGGAAGAGCCCTACCTGATCCCAAAGCACGTGCTGAGGGAGACGATGGATCCCGGGGAGCCTTCCACAAACCCCTCGTAGTAGCAGTCGTCCTGCAAGGTGCCAACATGGTTTCAGGCTGCGGGAAAAGCTCCCGTGCCCAGGTCAAAAAAACCAGCGTCAGTAAAAGGGACACATAAAACCTCCCCAAATCCACCCTTCACCACTTTGGAAGGGGTATTTCATGGGCAAAAAAAGTGAAGGCATAAAAGGTGAGCAGGGGAAAAGCAGGAGCCTGAGAGGTCACCATTGGATAATGACGAATTTTCAGGGGATATTTTTCGATTTCTCAATTTTTATAGAGTAAAACTATTTTTAACACTTTAAAAATTTGAAAGGGAAATCAAGTATGCTGATCAATATGAAAATATTTTTCCAGTTTTGTCGGTCTCCATACAATTTCCTTCCTTTTTTTAAACAAATGGTGTAAAAATCATGGATTTTTTTAGAAACAGAAAGCCATCCCCAGCTCAGATCCACTGGTGTAGTTCTGGCTGTTGCTGCATCCTTGACAGACATCTAAACTTACCTGAATATATGGAAACTCGGTTATCAGGTGTCCCTCTGGACTGTACGTGAAAACTGGGATGTCCTTGGCTATCAAATTTCTGAAAGGCAAAGCAGAAATCCTCGTTACGGGTTAATTAATTCCCTGTAATGGCCCTGTGCAAAAAATGGTAGAGGAAGGAAAACTGGGGAAGAACCTCACTTTGCCTGCGTCAGATGGATGATGTGGTGGTTTCCTTCCGCCGTTATTAAATAGGACGCGTCCCCCTGGAACGGCCAAGACACTGATGAATTTCAGCAATTAATCCAACAGTGAAAACACTATTGACAGGCTGGTTTTGCCTGGGAAGCCGGAGCCGTCTCCTCACCCCGCTCTCCCTTTGGCACCCGCCCGCGGCCCCTGCAGAGGCCATGGTCCGCACCCATGGTCTAAAAAGTGTTTCCTAAAAAGCAAATGACCTTTGTGAAGGTCCCGTCCTTTGCCTCCAGCCGCCTGGGTACTGTCACTTCAGAGTAGACGATCCTCGATGCTTCACTAAAACCTGAAAGAGATTCTGCACTTAGGGAAATAGGGCATTAATCACACCAGGCAATGTAGGATTTCCCACCCCTGCAGTGCAGAAGGAGCATTTTAGGTGGAAGCTTGAAAAATCTGGTGTGTTTAAATTTTGCGAGTCCATCTGTCTTCAGTGAGAGGTATAAAGGAGGTGGTTGAGCAGCTCTGTGCTGTTAATGTTGGCTTCTAATGAAGCTTAGGATACAAGAAACTCTGGAGAACATTCTTTTAAAAAGGGGAAAAATGAGGTGACTTCTGTAATTACAAGATGCTGAGCCCAACCTGCATCCCCCATCCTCATCCCTGCCTTGCATCCCCAATCCACATAGAACCGTAGAATCATTAAGGTTGGCAAAGACCTCTAGGATCAAGTCCAACCGCCAACCCAACACCCCCAGGCCTCCTAAACCATGTCCCCAGGTGCCACGGCTACACGGTTTTTGAACACCCCCAGGGATGGTGACTCCAGCACCTCTCTGGGCAGCCTGTTCCAGTGCCTGACCACTCTTGCAGGAAAGACATTTTCCCTAATCTCCAATCTAAACCTCCCCTGGCGCAGCTTGAGGCCATTTCCTTGCGTCTTATTACTAGTGACTTGGGAGAAGAGACCAACCCCCACCTCCCCACAACCTCCTTTCAGGCAGTTGCAGAGAGCGATAAGGTCTCCCCTCAGCCTCCTCTTCTCCAGGCTAAACCCCCCCAGCTCCTTCAGCCGCTCCCCATCAGACGTGTGCTCTCCCGCACCCATACACCCAGGCTGCATCCCCCCACCTGTGTCCCCCACCCTGCCTTCCCTGACCAAACTCCCCAAGCTCACCTCCCCCAGCCCATGTCCCCAGCCTGCATCCCCATCCCTCCACCTATTGCCCCCAGTGCCCCCCAACCCACCTCCCCCATGCACATCCCCCATCCCATGTCACCCCCCCCACCTCCCTGACTGCTTCCCATCCCACCTCCCTCCACCCACATCCCCCCATGCCCCTCCACCCTGCCCCTGGGGATACCCCAGCCCCCCTCCATCCCCCCTCTCCCTGCCCCTCACCTGGGCAGAGCAGCAGGATCACCGCCATGATCCACACACCCCTTGGGGGTGGGCAGCACCTCGTCCCCATCCCTGTGTCCCTCCAGGCCAGGCCAGCCCTGTGAGGACACTCCATCAGCGCAGCCCCCACTCCAACCTCCCCTGGCCTCAGCCCGCCCCGGGGGTTGTCACCTTCTGTCCATCCCCACCGTCTTGTTTGTCTGTGGCCCCATCCCACCCCTCCCGGCAGCCGCCTGGCCCCGCTCCCCATCTCCCTTGGCCCCCTGTTGGGTCCCCCCAGCTGCCACCAAAGCCTCCAGCCCCAAGCTGTGCCCAAGTCCCTGCTTTTGCCCTCATCCAGCTCCACTCCTGCACCACCAACTGGCACTGGCAGCCTCGACGTCCTGTCCCCATCTGGACCTGTCTTGCCCCCACCCCAACCTCGCACCCCACTGCCACCCAGCCCTGCCATCTTCCAAGTGTCACCTGGGCCCCATCTGCCACCTCCCACCAACCCAAACCCCTTCTACCTGCTATCCCTCCCCTTCCCTTCTTTCCCTTCCCCTCCCTTCCCCTCCCTTTTCCAACTGCCACCCATCTCATCCCATCCCATGCCATCCCACCCCACTCCACTGCTTCTCCAACTGCCACCCATCTTTTCCCACCCATCTAATCCCATCTCCATGCCATGCCATCCCATCCCATCCCCATCCCCATCCCACCTCCAACCGCCACCTGGGACTTTTCCGCCACCTTCCAGCACCCCGATCCCACCTCCAACTGCCACCATCCCTCCTCCACCTCTCAGCCATCCTCTGCGTCCTGTCCTGTCCTGTCCCACCTCCACCTACCACCTGGGCCCTCTCCTCTGTCCTCCCACTGGCATCCAGCACCCCCTGCCCCTCAGCCTCTGCCCTTCCCAGCAGCACATAACCGAATTCCAGAAATCAGGGGTCCGTTAATGCTGAAACTGCCATTCTTCCCATCAGAGCATTTACACGGAAAACGCTGCATCGCACGTGCTTGCCGTCCCTCCTTCCCCCCAGGCGCATGGCATTGGGCAAGGGGGTCATGGCCAAGCTCAGCCCGTCTCCTGCCCATGGCATGAGGCTCTCCTGGACGTGCCACCCGGGCACGGTGTGGCTTCCCCTGGGACGGAGGCTCCCAGCTACTTGGGTTGCCTGTGACTCCTCAGCTAAGGGCTGGTGGGTCCTTGAAGAAATGCTGCTGAGGGCATGGATGCGAAGCAGAGGCAACGTACTGAAATGTAGAGGGAAGAGAAAAAAACGCGGGGGGAGATCAGCCCTTTGGGAGCTCTTAGTGATCCCCAGAGCGGAGACAAAGCACGGTGAACACGGCCTGAGACTGCAGGAGCAAAACTGGAGCAACACACGAAGGGTCAGAGCTGGCCTGGGCTGGAGCAAAGCCTCTGCAGGTGTGTTTGTGGCAGGAGAAACACTAAACGATCCATTTTGACGTGGTTGAGGAGATAAAATCGTTGGGTGCAGTATCAGAGGATTCGGGACGCTGTGTGGGATAATAATGCGTTTGATTTTGCTCTGTTTGCTTCCCAGTGTTCACATTTATTTGCTCCATTTCGGGGGCAGCTGATGGTGCGGAGTTGCTGTTTTCAGAGAGCTGCCATGGTTGTCTTCGTGCCCTTTCCCGAGCGGTAACACCTGGTTTCCAACTCGTTAGTGCACGTTGTCAGTTTGTCTTTCTCCACGTGCATTACCCAGCGTTCACCAACGCCAGCACACAACGGCTCCATCACCCAGCGATTCAGGAGCGCGGCATTTGTCTGGGGCTCTTCCCAATTTCATCATTTCCCCTTTATAATTTCTGTCATGGGAAACTTTGCTGTTTCTCTGCTTACACCTTTTCTCTCCCTTGCAAAAGCATGACAAACTACGTGGGACTCAAACCAGTCCCCGGCTCTTTCCCCTTTAATTTCCACCCTTGTGACTCTATTAACCAGGTATTTATTTACAGGAGATCCTTTCTTTTAACCCATGGTAGCTTTGTTCCTTGTTTGGATTTTTTTTGGGAGGATAAGAGACAGAAAATAAGGGCTATTCAAGCATAAAGGAGGAGGAACCATGTACAGAAACTGCTGGAGGGGATGGAGTAATGTTGACAGGCTTCTGTAGGTCTCTGAAATTGAAATGCTAGCTAAGTTGTAAAACATAACAGCTTAAATTAAGCAAAAAAGAGATGTCAGGGGAAGAATCAGAGGAAATGGCTGCTGTGAGAAGCTGTAGCAGCAATGACTCTTCCCAGGACGAGAACACACTGGTGAGGGTAGCCAGGAGGTATGAAATAAGTTAGATCTCATCCACCAGAGAAAGGGTGATAAACTGGGTACAATAATGATGCAGCTTTGTGCATGTGGTGAGGTACGAAAGCATCGTCGCCCCAAGGCACTGAGCTCACCCCGAGGTTCCCAGGTGGGGGCAGAAGCCCCCAACTTCCCTACAAAATAAAACCTTGCGCAAGGGGCTGCTTCTTAACATCTTAAAGGTAGAAAATAGCCAGCAAAACAGAAGAACCCTCTGGGGATGTGCCGCTCCTGCCTTGCTCCAGCCCAGCAGCGGAGCTGCCACTGCCAGCGAGAGGCAGGAGGGTCCCGCTCCCGCGTTGCTGACGTTGCGAGGGAAGCGGTGATGTTCGCTCGCTGCTTTGCGCCATCCCTCCTGCTGCCCGGGCTTGCAGGGGACGAGGCTGGCTGAGCCCCGGCCAGCCCACCCCAGTGCACCGCAGGGGCTGGAGAGGGCTGGCGGGAGGGAGGGAGGCTCGAGAGGCGGTGGGGAACTGGTGAGAATGGGAAAACTGGGTGCCCAGTCTCAGTTGTTCGAATCCCTCTTGGGTATGAACATCTGTAGACTCAAAGCAGAAGCAGGTCGATGCATGCGATGTGGACCTTTCCTTGCCGTCCTCTGCGCTGCAGGAGGAGCCAGAGCAGCAGTTTCCAGTTTGCTCGAATGACCCACAGTCAGCAAATCCAATGGTTTGCATGCCAAGGGCTTCAGCGCTTTCCCTAGGTGTTGTCTTAAAGTCACCTTCATCCACCTGCCTTAGCAATGAAGCTGAGAAATGTTAGCGAGTATAATTTACATATCAGTTGGACCATAAATGATACTATGAATAAGAAACATGTCTCACCAAAGACAGTGTCCTTGCATTTCTACCTCTCCAGTCTGTGACCAAAGGGAATATTGCATTTTAGTCCATAAAGCAGACTACAAAGCCAAACCAGCACGAGTGCATCTATCAAGCATAGGAACGACACCGCCGACACATTTTAAATACACCCAAGCACAAAGTACCGCAGAGACTTACCAGATTCAGGTTTGACCAGAAAGCCCTACTTCCATGTATCCGTGCACACACGTTGGGAAGACCAGAGGCTTCCTGGAGGCAAACGGATAAAATGACTGTTATGGACCGCAAATCCAAGGGCTGAGAAGCGCACAAAGCGGCACAAAGTCTTTTCCAACCTTAATGATTCTATGATTCTACAAGCCCATATCTTCCTCACAAAGCTCGAGCAAGGGTCGAGGATCTAGGAATTAGGATTCCTAAAGGAATTAGGATTCACATAGTTTTGCAGAGCAGTAATTCCCTGGCATGGACACTGGCGTTGCAGTGGGATCGCAACCACAGCAAGTATCTCCCCCAGCAGCTATAGAATCATGGAATCACAGACTGGTTGAGGTGGGAAGAGATCTCTGGAGGTCATCTGGTCCAACCCCCTGCTCAGGCAGGGCCACCTAGAGCCACAGGCCTAGGACCACGTCAAGATGACTCCTGAGTATCTCCCAGGATGGAGACTCCACCACCTCCCTGGGCAAGCTGTGCCAGGGCTCGGGCAGCCTCACAGCGACAAGCGTTTCCCGAGGTTCAGAGGGACCCTCCTGTGTTCCAGTGTGTGCCCATGGCCTCTGCTCCTGGCACTGGGCACCGCTGGGAAGAGCCTGGCTCCGGCCGCTCAGCACCCTCCCTGCAAGTGTTGATGTAGATGGATGAGATGCCCCTGAGCCGTCTCCTCTCCGGGCCGAGCAGCCCCAGCTCTCTCAGCCTTTCCTCAAAGCAGAGATACTCCAGTCCCTTCAGCATCTTCATGGCCTTTCTCTGGGCTCTCCCCAGTGTGCCTATGTCTCTCTTGTACTGGGCAGCCCAGCACTGGACCCAGGACTCCAGCTGTGGCCTCACCAGTGCGGAGCAGAGGGGAAGCATCACCTCCCTTGACCTGCCGGCAACACTTTTGTCTAATGCAGCCCCGGACACCATTCACCTTCTTTGCTGCAAGGGCAGAAGGATGCTCCTAGTTTTTCCCATCTTGAAGACTCATAGAGAGATGCGTGGGGCCAAACAGGATCCTTGCAATGACCTCCCCAAGCCCTGTCCTTTCTAATAGCAAGAGTTGGAGGACTTTGTTCATGGTGAGACACTGCACATCTGCCTCTCCTTCGCCCCGTCCCGGGGGTGTGCATTGCTCAGCTCATCCCCAGAGCAAGGAGCAAGGCTCACATGGGAAAAGCATCTTCCAGGGCATGGTGTCTCCCCTGCTCCCACCAGGCTGATGCAGAGGGACCAGGGAGAAGGCTCTCAGCAGCAGGAGCGAGGAGGAGGATCCCTCTTGATCTCTGGTCGGGTGAAAGAGGAGCCATCTCATCTCAGACACAGCAACATCCCTGCTCTGAAAGGGCAGGTCACCAGCCTAGGAGATGGGAAAGGAGACACCCCAAAGCAGAGGTGTGCAGGGAAGACCAAGGGTTTCACGGCCACTGGAAGACTCTGAAAGACGCCTAGCTCCTGGCGGGGTTTGCAGCTGTGCAGATTTCTGACGAAGAAGTGGTGAAGAAAGCCATTAAGCAGGGAAGCTGCAGTAGAACGTGACTTGGGAGTGGCTTCCCAGCTGTTCCCCGGCTCCCTGGGGTTCGGGCCATAAGGCTTTTCTTCCTCTGTGTACAAAAAAACCCCCTTTTTTCCCCTCCCCTTGACTATTTTCAGACTATCCCAGCATGACAAACACACAACAAATGTCATGTAGCTCTCCAGGAGTGAAGGGATGCAGTCGAAAGCAGAAAAATCTATGCAAAAGGCAGAGGGGAAAAACCAGATATCCATGTTACCAAGGGCTGCACTGCTGGTGCAGACTATGAAAAATGGTGTTAACACACCGAGGAAACGATGAGTTCATTCTCCAGAGTCAGGGACTTCTGCTGTGATGTGTCTCAGTGCAGAAGCGGCGTGACTGGGGGTCTGTCTGCAGGGACACCCACTTCTCAACCTGCAGTTTTACTTTTATGCTATTAAAAACCATTAATCAGAATGTGCATTGCTCTACTGCAGATGCTGTGACATTTCCAAACCAGATTTCCCTGGCTCTTAAATCTATAAACAGCCCTGGAAACCTCATGGCTTTGTATTTCCCTGCTGCGATGCTGCAGCAAGATCCCTTGCGAGCTGACCAGAACTGATCTGCTTTAAGGAGAGAAGTCTTCTGCCCAGTCACCCTGGTGATTGCAAACATTTCCAGGTGCAGACCATCCAGCATGGAGAAATACAAGAGGCAAGATGACTTACCCGTGACTGTGTCTCTTTTTTTCCTTGTTGGACTATGGAGGAGCTCAGCTGGAGAGCTTGGCCCTGATGGATGAGAAGGGGGGGACATGAGCTGGGGGACACACTGAGTTGCTTTCAGGACTCAGGGGTTTCTTTGGAGGCTTTTGAGTGACCCCAGTGAGCATTGTGCTTTTCTGGGGGATAGGGAGGTGCGTGGGGGTGCCTTTGTTCAGTTTTGGGCCCCTCAGGACAAGAAGGACATTGAGGTGCTGGAGCGTGTCCAGAGAAGGGCAACGGAGCTGGGGAAGGGTCTGGAGAACAAGTGAAAATGAAACCCTGATGCTACATCTGTTCATTTCCATAAGCAACCTCCTGAACACGGTGAGTTTTAATCACGTGGTGATTGCGATTGCCATTCTGCTCCGTTGGTTGTCTGTCTAACCCACTTCCCTGGGAACGAGATGAATGATCTGTGCCTGACTGCAGCTACTCTACCAGAAACCAATGTGTCCCTCAATGCTATAAAACCCACTTCGACGGTTAAAAAATTGCTTCAAATATGACTGAAGTCAGATTAAAAATAATTTTGAAATCATCCCGGTAAAACGGTTGATTTGGAAGTGTGATGGGGAGCGGCTGAGGGAGCTGGGGGGGTTTAGCCTGGAGAAGAGGAGGCTGAGGGGAGACCTTATCGCTCTCTGCAACTGCCTGAAAGGAGGTTGTGGGGAGGTGGGGGTTGGTCTCTTCTCCCAAGTCACAGCGATAGGACAAGAGGGAATGGCCTCAAGCTGCGCCAGGGGAGGTTTAGATTGGAGATTAGGGAAAATGTCTTTACTGCAAGAGTGGTCAGGCACTGGAACAGGCTGCCCACAGAGGTGCTGGAGTCACCATCCCTGGGGGTGTTCAAAAAACCGTGTAGCCGTGGCACCTGGGGCCATGGTTTAGGAGGCCTGGGGGTGTTGGGTTGGCGGTTGGACTGGATGATCCTGGAGGTCTTTGCCAACGCTAATGATTCTGTGATTCGATGATTTGCGTGCCTTCTCCATGGAGCACTGCGGTGGGTGAGGCTTTCACTTCACGCCAGGTAAAAACAAAGAAACCAAACCAAAAACCAATGAAAGCAAATGTATTTTGAACTTCTTGTGTTTGTCAGTGAGCGTAAAGGAACCATGGAGAAAGAATATCTGCTTTTACAAGAACTTTATGTACAAGAATTCTTTCTGCAAAATAGATTAAACTCTCATATAATTTTAAGCTATTATTATAATGGCACTTGAAACAATCAGGCCTCTGCTTGGCATCTGTATGTACATAATCTGCACAATGTATAAACTCATGACCCACTTGGGAAGGGCATCTCAGGCATGAGGAAGCAGCAGCAAGTCAAGGGGGAGAGGGTTCTCATGATGGAGGGGGCGACCAGCAGATCAAAGTGGGCACCAATGAGCTCCTTGGGGTGCCTATATTTTTATATGGATGCAAAACCTGACATCTTTTGATTTGATTTTCTGATTTTCTTTTGTTTTGAAATGAAAAAAAAAAAAAAAATGAAGTCATGGTTTTCCTGCAAGATTTCTGCGGAGAAAGGACAGTGGTTTGAGCTGCTGGGATGTGGAGGGGCTGGAGAAGGGGGGATGACATCCCTGAAGGTGAGGTGGAGAGTGCTGGAGTAATTTAAGGACAATAATGAGTATTAGGTGAGCAAATTCACTGCTTGGATGGAGAGTAAAGTATTACGCGGTGTTGTTCTGGCCGCCATACAAATTGGGTATAGGAAGGATTTGGGGGTTCATATTCATAAACAGACTGCAGCTCATGGCTCAGAAATACCCAGCTACATCTGGAAAACTGGTGCCCAGAGTCTGCAGGCTCTTCTGCTCGATGTAATTCTTATTTATTTTTTGTTTCTTATAAAACTGAGCTGAAGGTTTGGAGCAGAAAACTCATTATGTGAATGCAACATCTTGTAAAAGGCAGCTGCATGACCCTCTGGATATTAGTATAATGCTATTGCTGCAGATAACAAATAATATTAGCTGGAAATTGTTTCTAGCTGTTAGGCAAAATTATTATATTGTCAAATGTGATGAATGAGGGAAGTGGAGAAGGCTTTAGCATCCTATCTTGGTAGTTATATTCTGTAATGTTATTCCGAACGCTGGTTGCAAGCCTCTCTACCCTGCCTGCTTTAACCTTGCCCTTGAGTGCAGATGTTAAGAGCCAACTGAGGTCTTTTCTTCCCTTTTGAGCAGCCAACAGCATCAGGCTGGTAAAAAAGTCCAGTTCCTCAAAGTAAATGAACAGCTCACATTGTACAAGGGGAAAACTCTATTTAAAAACTATGTAAAATCCTTTGGGTGGATTTCCTTCTTTTATATAGTCATGCTGGCAATGGGTTGCAGCAGTCGGGCTCTTCCCTTTGTTGCAGGCTCTGCTCCTTCTTGGGAGATCTTAGAAAGGTCCCCTCCTCCTTGAGGCTAAGTCCCAGCAATACTGCCATGTGCAAGGGGGTACAGAAGTCCAAGTAATGGCTTTATATTAAATTATATTTATATTAATATTTCTATTATTTCTATTATTCTATTATTTATATGAATAATTTCCAGAGATAAAGGTGCATGTGCTGGAGTGATGCCTCCTGGGTGCAGCTCCTGTAGGTGGCTCCCGTGAAGGACACAGAGGGGACACCTGTAGCGTGGGGAAGTTTTATTCCCCTATAATGAAACAAACTTCTAAGAAGTGACAGTTGATGTTAATTTTTTGTTCATTTCTTGGGATTTTTCACCCCAGTGTGCCCAAGGGTGTCGGAAGGGGAGGAGTGGTGCTGCTGGTGAGTCTCGGCATCTCGCCCCTGTGGCTGCAGTGGCTGATTTCCCGCTGCGGTTTGTGGTTACGAGCCGTCACCCAAGACCACTGTGGGATTTTTATGGCAGCTGGTAACATCCTACCTGCTGGCACTGGGGGAAACCCGAACGCATCCTTTCTCCATGGCTTAATTTTTTTTTTTCCTGATGACTCGCCCAGGGAAGAGCGCAGCACTCCCCATTTCCTCATAGACCACGCTCCCTCTTCCTCCAGATTGCGAGGAATTTTTAATCCCTTTCCAGCATCCTGTCTCAGGGCTTTGGGAGGAGTTTCCAACCTGTGGATGATAAAAGCACACAAGCCCTGATGGGGTGGGGGATATCCCTCTGGGCTAAGCACCTCCACGATGCCGGGCTCCGCACAGCTCCCTGCTCGATGTGCTGGCTGCTTCCCATCCTTGGGGCCCTTGGAAAAGACCGTGCAATCAAAATAGCAGCTAAAATGCGTATGTTTAGGGCTTTTTCTCTCGGGAACACTTGCCTCTGCAAAATGATTGGCTGAGAGGAGTAAAACAATCCTATGTATATCAAGGGGGGAATGCTGGAAGCGTTAGGTAGTGATAATCTCTGTTTGATGACGGTGCAGCCAATACAGGATTATTATGTCAAGTTTTTATGATTATCCTTCAAGAAGAATGTTAAAACATAAAGAGGGTTGGGAGAAAAATCATGAGAATGGTTAAAAGTTTGGAAAATATGTATTACAGTGAGAGCCTCTGGGCACTCGTTTCATAAGGAAGAGTTTGATCATCTCGTACATGAATTTACATGGGCCACAGGGATCTGGTGTCAGACAAAAATGAAACAAGATCTTATGGTGGGAAATGAGTAATATCAAAGTGGAAATAAGGCTTAGGTTCTTAACTGTGTGAGTAATAAAAAAAGAGCATTTTATTCGTCGTTATGAATGGTTCTTCACTGCTAAACACTTTGTTAGGAAGGGATTTCAACTGAAAACTCCACTCTAGTTGAACTAGAAGCGATGGAGCTGCGTGCTACAAGGAGATGTCAGCTCTCCCAGACCCAAAGGCCACAGTCTGCGAAAGCTGCGACCAAGGAAAAATTAATGATCCGTGGTGCCCACTCTCTAGCACAGTTTAATCCTGAAAGTCCCCAAAGCTCATTAGAGACCTCCTGGTCCCGTGAGAGCTCTTCAGGCACCTGAACTTGGTGTGCTTCTTAGTGTGTCTGCCAGATCCCTGGTGGAAACCTCTTTCTTAACATGTGTGCAGCTCTCCTCTCTTGCGAACAGGGGATCAGTGCTGAGCTTTCAGGGTATGTCCCCGTTCTGTCGGGGGAATCTCTGTGCTCCGCTTCCTGGCAGCCTTTCCTCTTCGGTGGGATGCATGCAGGCGAAGGCCAAAGCCATGCAGAAGAGCCACAACGGCTGGAAGGTCACTTACATCTAAGAGGAAGACCTACTGCTATTTTTTTTCCAGGATTTACTTCACTTCTACAGCTATCAGGTGCATACGTATGTGTATGCCCATGTACGTGTGCCCACGTGCTAAGGAACACACTGGCATCTTTTGTTCCCTGTATGAATCCCATGATGCCTCCTCCTTTGGAGCAAGAGCCTGTGCCCGAGCGTGGTGGCCACTTTTAGGCAACCGAGATGATGCCATGCAAATGCCTTCAGTGAATTGCTCACAAGCTTTCAGCTCCTGCTCACACACTTGTGATAGAGAAGATGCTCTGCACATTAGGGACTTAATGTAGTGGGAAACACCAAGTGTTTAAAAAACATTTAAAAATTAACATATTCTGCCAAAATTGACTGCTATGTTTAAGTTAACTCTTTCTTAACTCTCTTTCAATTAATCCCCAGTCTCTGTGTACATTTTTGGTGCCGGACAGTTCAGGAGAGCGGCCGTTGTCACCTCCTCGCCTGCCTGGCAGGGTCTTCACCTCTCCAGCCCTCTGTGGCTGGAGGTCCTCTGCTCAGAGGCAGCCAAGAGCATCGAAGGTTGGTCACAGGAGGGTAAAGAACTTTGTACACTGGAAACGGAGACCCTTCTAATCTACATGGGCTATCAAAGCAATGGGTTGAATCTGGGTTGAGTCAGCATCTCAAGTTGAAAATGTTAGTGGAAGAATGAGTGAGAAGATAGCCCAAGCCTTCCCCCAGATCATTACTGCAGACCCCAACACCTTTAATGAGCTTTGAAAGGCTTCGTTAAACAGATGCTGTGGGAAAGATACGTTTCACTCTGTTAGTCACGGAAAAAATCAGGCATGTCTGAAAAAGTTGGAGATGCTCATTTGCACCCAACTATCTGCCTGCTCTGGAGAAAAAAAAATTAATTAACTAAGCTTCAGCTAAGCAGCTTTCTGATGCTTGAGAGCATCTCTGTCTAAAATTTGAGGTTCATGGTTCATAGTCTGTCGCTTCACATCAGCTTTCCTAGTGCAGGAACCTGTGGATCAGGCTGTTGGATGTAAGAGGTGGTTGATGGCACCGTATTCCACACGAGTGCCGTTTCATCCAGCTCCACAAGCTGCATTTTTAATTTATCTTTAACTTTTCCCACAGTTCTGTAAAGTGATTTTGTAGTTTCCTCACCCAGGAGTAACAGTCCAGGGTCACCTTTGTCATTTCTAGGGAAAATAACTGCTACCTCCCCTGAAACTCTTAAATGGAGGAATGAAAATAATGCATCCTCCACGGTGCAATGTGGAGGGGAAAGTGTAAAGAAATGTGGTACCACGCTAGTTCAGCTTTACTTAGTGCATTTTCAGCTTTATTGAGTGCATTCACAGCTTTATTTAGTGCATCTGTGATTTAGTCACTGAAGGATAGAAACTAAACTAGAAAATGATAAATATTACAGCAGGTCTACTAAAAACATTCGCAGAAATAGGCTAAAGTCATTAACACAGACGTACCGCAGTTCAGGGGAACCAAACAGAACTCCAAAGGCGATGATGTCTTAATTAACCAGAGGACTGAAATAATAAATAGCAGGAGGCTTCTGCACTGCTGTAAATTTTGCCCAAATAAATTAATTTTTTTAAAAAGGAGAAAGATTTTCTGAAAAATAGACTTTTTAACCACAGGTTTTACTTCCTTGTTCCGTAAAGTGTAAATGATGGGGTGTAACAAGGGAGTTAAAATAGAGAAGACAACGTTACTCATAACATGGACATCAATGGGGAAGTCTGCTCTGTAGGACATGTACGCCACAACGATGGAGTAGTAAGTGCCCACCACAGGCAGATGGGAAGTACATGTTGAAAAAGCTTTCACGCGTCCTTCTTTGGAGTTGATCTTTAGTATGGAGAGGATGATGTGGACATACGAGAGGGTGACGAGCAACAGAGAGATGACCGACGCTGTCATAGCAATGGAGAACCCCAAGAAGGTCTGGAAATTGGCGCTGAAGTCCGAGCACGCGGCTTGTACCACTGCGAGGTGGTCACAAAAGCAATGGTGAACGCTGGTTGTGTCCCTCTAAGCTAGCTGAGAGGTCTGCATGATGACAGGCACAGGTATTAGCAGCGCAGTGATCCAGGCGCTCGCTGCCAGCTGGGTGGTCAGTCTTCTTGTCATCTTGGCTGGGTAATGGAGGGGGTTGCAGATGGCTTCATAGCGTTCGTAAGCCATGACCACCAGGAGAAGTGCCTCGGTTACCGCCAACCTGTGAAAACTGTACATCTGCAGAAAACAGCCCCGAAATGAGATGGTTTTAGCATTGGCCAGGAACATTGCCAGCATTCTGGGGGATGGTGGTGGTTGTGAATAGCAGATCCAACACAGAGAGGTTAATCAAGAAAAAGTACATGGGTTTGTGGAGTGTACAGTCAACCACAACCACGGTGATAATAACGGCATTACCAACCAGGGTCAGCAGGTAGAATAGCAAGAACACAATGAAGAGAGGGGTCTGGAAAGCCTGGAGAGCTGGAAACCCCACCAAGGAGAATACTTTAGTGGAAGCGTTGCTGCTGTGGCTTTCCATGGTGGGGCTGGTCAAAACACCTGCAAGGATGAAGAGGGAGTAAGGAAACAGGCTGATGTGCAGGAAGGCATTTCTCTAAGGAGCTTTGCAGAGGTTCTGCAAGGAAAACACACATTGGATGAAACCTCGCAGAGCTGAGCACATTGCAAGACGCAGCTCGACCCCTCTTGTCTCTAACCGGCAATTAAGATGATTTGGATTTGGAGGGGAGGTTTAGATTGGATATTAGGGAAAATGTCTTTACTGCAAGAGTGGTCAGGCACTGGAACAGGCTGCCCAGAGAGGTGGTGGAGTCACCATCCCTGGAGGGGTTCAAACAGCGTGTAGCCGTGGCACTTGGGGCCATGGTTTAGGAGGCCTGGGGGTGTTGGGTTGGCGGTTGGGCTTGATGGTCCTAGAGGTCTTTGCCAACCTTAACAATTCTATGGTTCTAGGATTCTCTGTTGATGATGTCGATTACATCTATAGATGGCACGCTCTTCAGCTTTGGGCACAAAGGGCAAGGATTCGTCTCACCTAGCTTTGGGTGCTCTCCGTGCAGAGCCCCCCTCATCTGCACTGGTCCTCCTGGGTCCCTTTTTGGGTCCATGAGGAAAAGGGGCATTTTGGGGCTGCAGCTCCTCTGCCCCATTCTGCACTGAGGAGGAGATGAGCCGCATTACGGAAATGCCCATTTCTAAGGGAATTTAGGGAATTAGCTCAGAAACAGTCAATCATACATCTCTCTTTTTCAGATTATTACAGTCTTTGCTTCCCAAAGTCATTCTCTTCACCATTTTTCATGCCCATGTTACCTCTGGTTGGCTGCTTGGAGCTCACTGCGTTTCCCATGGTCTTTGCAGCACGCAGTCGATCGCTGCTGCTGTTGCTGAAATTCAGATGAAAATGTAGAATTTCTTTTGACTTCCAGGTCGTTTCCTGGTACATAAAAGCAAAGGAATTTTCATGGTAATTTCTTTGGCTGATGTAGGTCAGTATCATGTCTTTTACCATAGTAAGAAATGTTTTAGAGATTCGTGCAGTTCAAAGACACTGTAATAAAAGACTAGGAATAAGTATCCGTCAGTGACTTCAGCTCAGATGGAGAGGAACACAATGTGTGACAGCTTACAGCCCTTGCATATCTTTATTTTACATACCGTAGCTCTACAATTGCATTATTCATATCAACTTGTGATACTTTTTGGATTTCTCCAGGAAGGGTAAGAAGGAGCACGCTGTACTTTTCCATTTATTTTACATTATGAGCTCTTAAGATTCCTGAGTTGCAAAGATTTTCTTTCCTCTCAATAAAAATACTTCCTTTTTTGCTCACAAAGACTTAATGCAGATTGGAAAGGACTGTTCTGCCCAAACCCTGTGGAATATGTTTGTTTGCTGCGGCAAAATAAAGCAGCGTTTTGGAAACTTCCAGCACCTTCTGTTCAAGCCACAAAACAGCTGCTGCACTTTCATAGGCACAAACTCCTTTGGAATTTATCGCTTTTCTCTAACATTGGGTAAATCAAAACTAAGATAATGTTCAGAAGAAAAAAACACCCTTGTTTTTATTAGGTTTATGCTAAAAAAAGAAGAAGAAATGAAGCTTAATTAAGTTTTTATGCCTTTTCTTGGTTTCCTTATCCCAGTTTAAGAGAGGGGAAATAAAGCTCTCTTGGAAATGTTTTGTGCTTGGCCACAAGTAGTTGAGAGTAATGGTTGGTCTCATGCAATTTCCTAGCATTATTAAATCTCTGGTAATTTTCAGATAGTTTTACCTTTCACCCAGAAAGTCATCTCCATAACCATATAGGAGAAATCCATTTAATATTACAAATAAATAGATTTTTCTGCTGCACTGAGATTTAAATACAATTGATATTTCGTTTACTCTCTGCCTATCTTCTAATCTACCCTTCTGCATTTCTCTTGTTATTATTTCTTCCAAACTGGTAAGCTCTGAGGGTGTAATTTGTATAAACAATGCTGTGCTATTAAAAAGCCCAAGGTAATTTATTGTATTGAATTAAAATTGCCAGCATGTAATGTCCTTAAAATTAGGTTTGATTTGAAGTTGTTTTCAGACATAGTAGATCAGATTCTCATTCTTTGGAGCCTGTTGACATGTGTTACAATCATATTTTTCCATCCTGGACTCCATGAGAAACAAGTAAATCAAAATGAAACACTTAATTAGTCTGAAAAATATTATCATATTAACAGAATAGTATCAACAATAACTCACTTGCACTTTGAAATTATAACAAGGTCTTTCCCTTCCTTAATGTTATCCTTAGTGGGAAGCGCAAAACTCTTGCAATAAATCAACAGGCAAAGCCGCTACTGATACTGAACATATTTGAACGCGCTGCCCTGCTCCCCACCCAGAGGTACGCCCAGACATGCTCTCCATAATGTTTTCTTGCCTTGAGCTGGGAGACCCACACTTTATTTTCCCGATAGAGCATCTCAACAGTTTTGAAACCCCCTGTTGCACACCGCGGCTCACAGCAGGTGGAGATCGTACAACAGATTTGCGCAGTAAAGAGCAGCAAAGGAAGAGTTTTCGCTACCCAAAGTTTCTTGTGCGATGGAAGTGGGCTGTTGTGGTGAGGCCAGTGGAGAAACCCGGGAGGAAGACCAGTCTTTTCTTCCCAGATCTGGAGGAGCTTCCACTTGTCCAATATTGGCTCTTTCTTTGGTAGTTCCTTTCCAAAGCCTGGGTTGCACTCTGGAGGGTGTGAAAGTCTCCGTCTCCCCCTCTACATCACCTGAGGCATACACTGAAGGCGTAGTGCACGGCCAAGGCAGAGGAGCAGCTTTCCCAAATGTGGGCACAGCCCAAATGCAAATGCAACCACAGAGGATCCTGACCTGCATCTCTTCTAGCTCCATCTTTCTCCAGGATTTTCAGGTCGAGCTTGGTACTTGGCTCAGCTGGTGCAGGAGGAGCGGGCAATCGCAAAGACAATGTGCATGGGACTGGGCTGGACATTATCTCTGGGTGCTTGGGAGCTTTCCTTGGGTGCCATCCCTGCAGATTGGCCTCTGCATCCTAATTTCCCCTCAGACAGGCGCCCAGGACTGCTCCATGCACCACACTTAGGTATGTTGGCCAAGATACAACCCCCTTACATGGACAATGGGGTGACTATTTCAGCCATCCCTGGGCCACTTCTGTGAGCAGCCCATCTCCTTGCCCTCCCCATCCCTGAGACCAGTGCCTCCAAACCTCACAGCTTCTTCTTTCGGAGGCTTTGTCAAGTGTGGCTGAGGCCAAGGGGAAAAATGACAGCCCGTGAGAGCTGTGTGGACTGGGAAATCCAGGCACGTGGCATGAGATGACATTGCCACCTGGCTCTATAGTCAATGGAGGGAGACATTTTCTTTGAGGTACAATTCATAGGTACTAAACTAAACTCCTTCTCCAAATGTCCTCCCAGACAAATGTCCTCTTGGGTCCAGATGCCTACATAAATATCTTCACTGTCCCCTAACCATCTTAAGTGAAAGCTGTTGGATGGCAATTAGAAGGGGTTAAATCCTGTCCTGTGTAAATAGATTCTGATGTACTCAGGCTTCTGTGGTGCAGGGTGCATCCTTGGACACCATACAGAAAAATACAGATTTGATTACGATATTAGCAATTCGTGAATAATGCGCCCACCTGCATCTCAGGAACATCTAGATACGTAACAAAAACTCAAACCAGTCTCATTTCCATTGCTCCGACCCAATTATTGCTCCAAATTGCAGTCATGTCTTTGATAAATGAAAGAGCTGGAGAGCTCTGCCAGGTGGTGGGGTCTGGTGGTGCTTCTGGAGTGTGTCCTCAAAATCATTTTGCCTAGGATGATGCCTGGAAGGAGAAGTGAAGCCAGAATATAGGTGGGGTTTAGGTACCAGTTCCTTGGGTCCAATGGCCCGGGGCTGAATCCTCAGTCTGGGGGAGATGGGGTCAGCAGAGCATCTCTGAAGGCTTGGCAAGAGGTTGAGACCTTTTGGGGAACCCGAGGACGCAAACGTGGATCCCTGTTTTGTTTTATTTGTAAAGTGTGAGATGGGATTCATGCCAGATTGGCTCAGATAGCTTTTAATCAAAATCTTTGAAATAAACTTTTACTGCAGTGGGTGGTTTGCATGCATCTTTGAATCCTCAGTATATTTTCATTATTATCTTGCCCCTGCCATTCTCCAGTCATGTCCTGACCAAAAGCCATCACAGCCAGAAGCAGTAATGTGGTGGAGCTGTGCAAAGTCCCTCCTGAGAGGACTTAGTGTCCTTGATAGCCTCCAAACGCTCACGACACTTGTTGAGGTTTTGGTGTGAGGTTCACACCTTCTCCATCACATTTCTGCTGTGGATGTTGTCCTGCAGCCCACATCTTCCTCCAGGGACTAACAGGGGGACACCAGCTATGTTTCCAAGCAGACAAACCCACATAACTATGGTTTCCTGAGCTTAGACTGTGGATGAGAAAAATCTCCCCTACCTTTAGTCACCTGAAAATTTATTTCTAATATTATTCTAGGAAAACAGGTAATAAAATGTCTCTTGCGTGGCACAAAGGAGGAAATCACTGCTGACTAGAAACCATTTGAGCTGTGATCTTGCCTTGTCAGTTATAATTACAGGTAGCTTCAGATACACCCACTATAGATGATCCTGGGATTATCTAGCCTCTGCTTATTCTCAACAAATTGGTGGGAAAATGTGTTACGGGACAGCAATTCCTCCTTCAGGATGGCAATTTTATTAAACTACCCACACACTCAGGACTAAGAGCTGCTCCGGCTTAAAAATGTCATCAGTGGCTTCCCTGGGGACAGGACAGAGATGCTCAAGGTGTCCATTGGTTCACGGCAGTCTGCTAGACTTGACTTGAATGTTGTATGGTCTTGAGCACACCAATGTCTGGTGGTATCTGAGATATCTCCTCCCAGCTCCAGCTCTGTAGGACCCTGGAACTGTCACCACCGTGGTGTCTGCAGCTGTGGTGGGGGGAGGATGGAGAGATCAGCACAAATGTTTACACCCTCAGCAGAGGGCCCTGTTCCTGCTCCAGGCCATGGTGGGTGAGATGCTCCTCTGGGGAAGCTCATCTCATTCAGAAACAGATGTCTGGCATAGCTGGAGAAATTACACCATGAAAATGCTACGCATGAAGCTGCGGGGACTTGCTCAAGTGTGACTAGCAGGTATCAGCAAAGGAGGCTGCAAGATACTGTAAGACGAGTGACCAAATCACAGAATTGTTGAGTTTGGAAGGCACCTCTTGAGATCATCTGGATCATCTGCAGCAGGTTGCCCAGGACTGTGTCCAGTTGGGTTTTGAATATCTCCACAGATGGAGACTCCATGACCTCTTTGAGCAACCTGTGCCAGGGTTTTGGTGGGGGACAAATCCCTTCCCTGTGCTAAGGTTGCACTGAACAGCAGTGTCCCCACGCTGTCCCCCTTTCCTGAGCACATCTGGCCAGGTGTGGGACAGGGCAGCAGGGCTTCCAGACAGAAGGCAACCAGACCTTCCTGAATGAGGCCATGGTTTCTCTTGAAGGCCAAGCTCTTTCACCTGGGAGGTCTCACTCTTCCTGTCTGGGACCACCCGTTGGGAGGGCAGAAGAGCTCAGTTCATTACTTACAACCCATACGACATTTCTTTTCATCTCCTTTTCTTCTCCCTCCTTCCCTTTGCCCTCAGACTTGTCTGAGCTACTTTGCCCACTGCCACACTCTGTTCTTCCAGCTCACGAATCGCTTCTCCTCCGCCGTCTGCCTTTGCATCAGTCTCACTGGTGCTCCCTATGGTTTCCTCCCCATGCCTGGAGCCCAAGCTCCCCGTCCCACCCTCACCCCCCTCAATATTCAAAGCTGCAAAGTTTTTTTTGCAAATTTGCAAACGTTGCCAATTTGCAAATCAACACTACTACACTCCTACCCACTTTAATCCTTCCCTGTCCCCCCTCGCCTGCTCATCTCCGGTCATCTGGTTTCTGTGGTCACTTCTTGGAGCACCTCTTGGTGCAAGAAGACCTAGGGCATGTGTCCCCTTTTTCCTGTGCAGGAGGCAGGATCTGGCCCCGCTCCATGGACACGAGAGCACCTAAGGTCAATGCTAAGCCACGATCATGCTCAGCGCAAGCAGGACAGGTCATGACTCTGCTTGTTTCCATGCATTTTCTAATGTAAACCTTCTGGAGCAATTTCCCACTTGAATTTCTGATTGCATCCGAGCGGACGTGGTGCCCCTGATGGCAGAGCTCCTGGGTGCTCGTGTTAAAAATACTCCCCGTAAACATTTGGGAGAAGTTGCGTTTCCAAACACGTTTGTTTCAAAACACTAATTCTTGCACTCAGGTGGCAACGCCAATGAAAACAGTGCAAATTGGTCTCTCGGTGGCTTGCAGATCTTTGGGGCTTTAGAATTATTTTTCAGAATAATTAATATCCAGGGACGGCATAATCAGGGCTTGCACGGCCGGTGCTGGAGTGTGCTGAAACCTCGGGAAGCCCTTGCATGGGTCCCAGCGAGCATGCAGTAAGAGATTTAAAGGTCTTAAACCCTTTAAAGTGGTTTTGCTTTGTTTGGTTGGTTGGTTTTTTTTCAGCCCTGACATGTCAAGAAGCTCTGGGTGACTTGGTCTATGGAGAGAGGTTACGCTTTGGGCTGTTCTGCAGATGTGAGGCGTCATCCTGGTGTCACATATTTTCCTCCCATAAGTAAACTCATGAACACTGCTGTGCCCTGCCTATGTCCCGGAGTAGTGCAAGTGCTTTCATTCTCCTAATTATGACTTGTTGGAAAATACTTTCATTTTCACATATATGCTAGTTTTAAAGAGAAAAGGTCCAGCGAAGAATTCATTTATGTAAAAATTTCTTATATTGATGCTATCTGAAATAACTTTCTCTCTCTTTATTTCATTTTTTTAAAAAGAAAATAAACGTAACGTGTCTGCATAAAAATAAATCAGCAGTGTTTGGCCTAGAACATAAGAGCACAGCTGACGCCCAGCCGTGTCGGACCATGGCCCGGCTCACCCCACCTGCTGTCCGCAGTGGAGATGCTAACGGGGAGAGCCCCTTCCTGGGCTCCATTGCATTCACACGACCCCAGCAGCCAAAACTGCCGCACCGCCCTTTGCCATCTGTCATGGACGTGTTGTCCATCAGCTTGACCTGCTGGTCCTCTGCATCTCTGCGGCCTCACGGGCTGCAAATCCCCGAGATGCACTGCCTGCCGCATAAAACCAGGACTTTCCTGTTTTAAGCCATTCCTCTACTGGTTTTGGTGAGCATCCCCTGGTCCTACTGTTGGGGGGGTTCAAATGTCAGATCTGCAGTCACCTTACCTCCATCCCCTCCACCCTGCTCCCTGCTTGAGCTGGGAGTGATCCTATATAGGAGGAAACTAATGCTTTTGGAATAATGAACCCCGCTTGCCCCATTTTAAAAGATTATTGACCACACCATTGATTTGGAATTTCGGAAGTTCTGGGGAGGGAAATGCTCATTTCTCTTTGTGAGCCTAAAACACTGGATGTCACTCTTCAGCTACCCCATTTCACCAAGCGTGCACAATCGATAATTCATAAAATAGCTGAATAAGGGAAGATTAATAAATGCTATGAACAAGGTGAGTGACATGGCTAGATCCTAATCAGTATTTGGATGCCATAAAAATGCATTTCCTGACAGCACATGGATTCTATATAAATCACCCCCATAGCTCAAGTTGCAAAAACAAGAACAGAGAGGGTTATTGGAGCCGGGTGAGGATGACACCTTCCTTCCCCCGCTGTGTTTTTTCCGTGCACGAGGCATGTGCCATCCTGTTAAAAAGGGGCAAAGGACTTGGCAATTCCCCAAAGCACAGCTGGTCTCATGCAGCTCGTACCCCACAACCTCCAGGATGCTCTTCAGGTGAGCAACCCCAAATTTATAGGCAGGGCTGGGGGTTTTCTGTGCAGCGGGTTGAGAGGTAGGTGGCGGTGACTTGATTCACTGCGAAATTTCTCTGAACAGCCCTGACTTTGCAGATGGGGAAACTGAGGCTGGCGGGAAGCCGGGGTGTCTCTAGGACCCACTGAAGATGCGGGTGAGTGTAATCCTTGCTTACACAAAACCATGAGCAGCAAGAACCCAGATCTGCTGTTTGGTTTTTCCTTTTGCCTAGCTAAAAGTTGACGGTTAAATTAATTATTTTTTTATTTCCTCCCTTTGCCCAGAGATATGCAGAGAGATAAAATTCATCCCCAACCCCAGGACTCTCTGGAGAGCTGCCGGGCTGCGGGGTAAAGGATGCGCAGGGCTCGGGGCATCCTGACTCCGGGACTTTGCAGGCTCCCTGCTTGCATGGAGGGAGCGTCCTCCTTCTTTGCTCTAACACTGCCACCCCCCGGCACATTAGCACACAGCTCCCTGGCCTTGAGGGGCCCCGTGGCCCCAGGACCTGCCGGACTCCGTCCTCTTCTCTTCCAGTGGCAGAAGAGGTCATCCATCTGTCTGTCCATCCATCCATCCATCCACCCATCCATCCACCCATCCATCCATCCACCCATCCATCCATCCATCCATCCATCCATCCATCCCCTCCATTGTCCGTCTCCATCCTGAGCTGTGGTGGTAACTACCAGCCGACAGCTCTGCGTGTTCCCACCAGCTTTTCAGCAGGAAAATACCCCCCAGCTAGTTATTTTGGGGGGATGCACGGATCAAGCAGCTGGAATTTGGGTGAGATCCCCTCATGCCTTGCCTCCTTGCAGTGTCCATGCGAATCACACAATTTGTTTCTGTATACAGCATTCTGGTTTTCACCTACGGTGGATTTATGACCAATGGACATGCTTTTAATGCTCCCTAGCGCAGTGCTATGAGACAAGAAAGGGATTGGGATTATATCAGCACAGCCGTGCCTAGCCCAGGTGCTTGGACAAATGTGCTGGTGGAGCAAGGGTTTGTGACGTCTGCCCTGGACCCGTGGTGCAGACCCTGGAAGGGTTGGCTGGAAGAACCTTTGTGGCCACCAATCCAACCTCCCCCTCCAAAAGGGACTGTCACCTGCATGGGACAGGGCACCACGTCCTCAGAGCATCTGCTTCTTTTTTGTTGAGCCCAAAGGAGGTGGAAATCACAGAAGGGTTTGGGTTGGAATGGACCTTTAAAGCTCATCTAGTTAACCCCCCTGCCAGAAATTCAGGGTTGCTAAATAGTTGATGCCTGTCCTGACTCAAGGAAACATTGAGTTGTAAATGGTTATGTTCCTGGGGCCACTGTTGGACCATCTCATGGACGAGGTGGGCTGCTGGCCACCTGGACATGGGTGTCCTCTTCTTAATTGCTCCTGCAACCTTTTGAGAGTTCTTCACAAGTAGAATGATTGCTTGGATGTGGACATTTTCCTCTCCTATTTAAAAAATTCAATTAGCCTGGCTTAATGAGAAGGTGCCATCGTGCCTGGGAGGTATTTTTCTGATGTTGCCACAGCTGAGCTCAACCCTTTGGAGAGGTGGCCTAGTGTCCTGCTCATGGGAGTCTCTTCTGGTGTAAAATGGAGATCAGTGATAGAGCACGTCAGCTGTGCTGTGAGACCTGGTCATCGCTTGGAAATCAAGAGAAAAAAAAAAAAAAGTTAAATTTTAATACTTTGACCTATCCTGTGTCATCCTGCTCAGGCAGAGATTCTGACGGGGAGGACTTTGGGGCTTGCTGAATGTCACCGTGGTGCTGCCCACGCTGTCCCTCCACGGCTGTCAGCAATAGCTGGCTCTGAGCTCGGCTTATCTCCGCATGCAGCCAGCATGGCAGGGCTTAGCGTGGCTCCTGGCTGTTTTCTCAGTTGCTTTGGCTCTGCGCTCTTCCAGATTTACAGCCTCTCGCTGTGACTTTCCAAAGCCAGCACTGGAAATGACCCTGTCTTTCAGTACTCCAAAATAAGGCCCAAGCAATTTTAAAAAACTGAGATTATCTAAGCACTCTCAAAACTCCTTTTTCACCACTTTTGGCTCTGTCCATTCCCCTCCACTGCCAGCGTTAACTTTGCTCACAGTTGCAGTTGACCTTTTGGTGAAAATTGATGTGAAAAAGCCATTAAACAGTGTTGGCTGGCAATGGCACCATGGAGCAGAAGATCAGCTCCTCCCTGGGCTTCGTCCTTTCCATGTGCTGGTGGCTGTCCTTGCAGCTCTGGTGGCCGTCCTTGCAGCTCTGGTGGCCGTTCTTGCAGCTCTGGTGGCTGTCCTTGCAGCTCTGGTGGCCATCCTTGCAGCTCTGGTGGCTGTTCTTGCTGGCTGGATCCCTGCTGCGTGCTCCTGTTGCTTTTCAGCACTGTCCCAGTGATCTCACCCGGTTCCCACCTTCTCTGGGTTTCCTCCTTGGCTTGAAACCAGAGTGCAAGACCATGCTCTTACAACACTTCCTATCCATCCCTTGAATCGAAAATCCCTCAATTCTGTGAACTCCAGTTTTTTTGACCTTGTTAGCTGCCTGCAAAGCTTCCTCCACCTGATCTGCATGGCTTTCTAGGAAACCCACACAACAGTGTTCATTTTCTTGTCCCATTTCCTACAGACTTTCAGCCGGTCTAACTCTTGGCATGGTCTCAACTTCAGAATAAATCTCTACCTCTGCAATGGTAGAGAAAGCACCACGCTCCTCTTTTGCTCCTGTCTGTCCTTCCTGAAAATATTAGTCCTTTTTCTATTAATATTCTAGTTACGGAGATTGTTTCGCTGGGTCTCTGGTGGGGCAGTGTGAGCCACTGACCCAAGTCCAGGCTTCCAGCTCTTCCTATTCCCCTCCGCACTCCTTGCATTAAGATACAAACACCTGGGATGTTGGGTGGACTGACCCATCGTCATGTTCCTCCCTCTTTTGTACCCCTGTGAGGACTAACCCTATTTCTGCATGGGTTTAGGTCCTCGTCCAAGTCCTGCTCCTCCCCTGCTCTCCCCACTTGCTGCCTCTGCTCCTCATTCAGGATTTATGGATGAAAGCAAGTGAGTCTCTGTGCAGAGAGCTGCTCGCCATAGAATCAGAGAATCAATCATGCAACCCTCTTGGATCTCCACCAGCCTCCTTCTCCCCAACAAAGTCTGTGCTAGGGCAGAGGAATTTCGGGACAATTTTTGTTATTACTGCGTGAGGACATGGTAAAAAAAAAAAAAAATCATCTTTAACCTGCAGCGTTCGCTTTTTTTGGGGAAACCCCGTTTGGAGTCTGCTGGAGACGATCTGCCCTTCCCTGTCCCCTGCCTCCTTGCAGCATCGCCCTCCAGTTTCAGCGATATCTGGCTGGTGGCACCACAGAGAGCAAAATCCCCAAGCCTTTTCTTCCCCCGAGGGTTTACATATCGCATTCATTTCATGGGCTGCATTTCTTGAAGGACGGTATCTCTCAGTCCTGCAGATTTTTAACTGAAATTCTCCCGGATGGACTTTTGCAATGTCAAAATGATTATTTTGTATTACTTTAGGCCAAACAGTACGACTCTCCTTGCTGGGCCATACAGCCTGCCTTTCCTTCCCAAGGACTTTTCCATTCCAGAAACCAGCTACAATTCTTTCTCATCCCTTTAGGTTTGACTGGGTCTGGACTTGATGGGATTATATTTCAATCGATAGGTGATAGTAAACATCTTCAAAAAAAGGGAAGAAGGATACTGGTGAAAATGGGAAGAATGCGGTGCTTTACTGGGCTGCAGTAACATTTACTTACATAGCAATTTATTTAGCCTACTTTAGTAAGGACAAAATGTATTATAATTTAGGTAACTTTGAGGGCTGATAAAGGCACACTTCTAAGGATTTCTGTGTATAAATTCACATAAAGTTTCACTTTAATAACAACTACAAATTACAAACGCTTCCGAGAAGCGGGAACTCGTTCAATTATTAAGCACCCGCCGGTGGCTGCCTTGAACTCGCTTCACAGCCTGGCTCAGTGACTAATTACTTTTCAGTAAGATCCTTCTTAGGAGAAACTCTGCCCCTCCTCATAGCATTGCTATCACCACTCAGGTCATTAGAAGCAATTAGGACTAATTGTAAGCCTGCATGGACAGAAAGGCTTTAGGAGATGGCAGGACCTTGCATGTCCCCATTAGATGTGAATCAAGCTGCCCGCACTAGACGTGGTCAGGGGGCTGTTTCCCATACATTAAGCTTCAATAAATCTGCTGCCATCACGAATGCCATTAATTAGTATCCATCTGCAGCCTCAGCAGAAAGACTCTGTGGGCAACGAAGGTGTAGCAAAGTACCTTCTGGGTTTTAAAGCCTGGCTGAAAGGATGGCGGGTGTAAGTGCTCGCCCGGCTGACGCTCTTGACCAAGGAAAGACCTTGTTTTCCACAATGCTCTGGCTTGTATGACGTGCTTCATAAAAAAAAAAAAGGAAAGAAAAAAGAAAACCAGATGTTTCTCTCAGTGCATTCTTACTATGTGCATACTCATGTGTTAGCCATTTGCCTTTATATAATTATTAGGTCTCCTAATTAAGACCTAGCCCTCAGATGTAGCGAGGGGTGGAAATCTGGATCGGGCTGCGAAGCATCATGACTTGCAAGCTGGTTTGTTTTTTTTTTTTTTTTTTTTTTTTAAACTGAATTACAGCCAGCGTGATGGCCTCTGTCCATAAATCGCAGTGTCTCTGACACCACATCCCCAAGGAGTGAAGCGCATTAATAGACTTGAAACTCGCCGAGAAGTGCATCTTGTGCAATTATGCAGCAACATAAATGCTCTGAGCTCAGGCAGCCTCTGAGCGCGGCGTTAATCCCCCGCTGGAAAGGTTTCAAGTCAAAGCACATCCTTCAGGTCTGTGTTATTCATAAAAAACATCCTCATATTTTGAAAGATTTTCCGAGACTGAAGGCATCTCACATGTTAGAGGCGTTGCTGTCCCAAAATTGTTACTCCCAAAGGAGTGGGCTGGCAGTTTTGCAAGAACAGAATGGGGAAAACTTGTACTTTTTCCCTTTCTTTTGCTTTCCTCCTCCTCACCCAGGGCAGGATTTCTCTCTGCCCCTTCCCAGCTATTGCTGCAGATGTTGAAACCCCACTCTGTCGCAATTTGCACTCCTGTGTGCCTCTATAGCACTGCCCATTCATAAGAATTGACATTTCAGTTGAATATATGCCTCAAAATTTCCCTCCTCTGCTGCTATAGAAGAATTTCAGGATGAAGTTCATCAGCAGAATAACGAGGATGCTTTTCACTGCGCTTGCACAGCCCACGAGATTCCTCTTTCTTCAGGACAGGAAGGAAAGTCCCGTGGTTGAGGGACAGGAAAGGGAACCATGAGTTCAGCCTCTGTTTTTGTCTTCGGCTTTCTTCGTCTGAACTCAGCCTGCATCAACATCTGTGCTACGCTTGCTGACAGCTCTCAGTGCAACTCCTGCAGGCATTAAAAGGTCAAGCAGGGATTCAGAAAGCAGCCCCAACGTATAGAAACAAGGTGGCTAATTGCCACCGGTGGACTCCGGCCACCCAGTGTAGATCCCAGCTCTGCAAACAATTTCTGCAGAATTCAAAACATTTGCGTCTCGGATTCTGGCTCGCTCGCTGTAAGGTGTCAGCAGAGCTCAGATGTAAAATCCCAGCCCTAATCCAGCCGGTTTTTCCTAACCCCACATGCAGAAAAGGATCAGCCTCGGCCCCACAAGTAGGCATGAATCCCACTTCCAGTGCAGGTTGCTGAGCTGCTCCTTTGCAAACCCAGCTTAGCTCTTGGACCTAGAGCAGAGCCTGGGCAGACACGGGCTTGCTAATGTGGCCTCTTCCAGGCTGGAAGCCCCAATTTATTAATCTGTGGACACTTATAGTCTCAGACACATGAAATTTTATAATCTCTTTGCACAAGATAAGTGCTGCTATCGTTTGCTGCAAACTGGTTTTAATTGTTCCAAGAAATCGTCCTTCCACCACGTCCTCTGGAGGATTTAACGGCACTGAACTGACTGTAATGAGAACAGTATAATTTCTTTTTATTAAAGCACTTCATGTAGCCCATCCAGGTTTTAGTCTCTGGGACTTTCTTAATGCTCAGTTTTCAATAGGAATTACCCTTTTCATTTACACGGGACGCACTCAGGGTCTGTGTGTTCAAATATTTGAAGGTCAAAGGCTTGCAGTGACCTAAAAGCTGAAAGAATTGCAGGAAAGCTCTTGGTCAGAGAGTGGCAGCAGCAGGCAGGAGACGGCCCCGAGTTGGGAGCCACGGGGCTAGTGCACCAGGAGGAACACTTTCCTTCCAAGGAGTTCACGGGCTTTTTTTCCTGCATCCCTTTCCCACAGGGTGCAATACCAATTCATAGTGCTAATTCAGGTACAGCTAATTCATAAATAGCTCATGGAATTCCTGCAGCCCGAGGGGACGGTGGCTGTTGTACGTCCCTAGCCCGTGCACCCGCTGTCCCGTGGCATCCCTTAGCTTAAAGCCAAATTCCCCTTCAGCTCTAATGCTTTGCAGAAAGCTGTTTGCATCCTACAAGGGAAAAGATGGGCGAGCAGCCTTGGGGGCTGCAGGAGGAGCCTGTCTGACCACGGAGATGCAACCCGGTGCTGTGCCACGGACCAGCGAGACGAGGGTGTTTTGCTGCAAGGAGGCAACGCTGCTCTGCCTTTGAGGGTGCTCTGGCAAACATCCAGGTCCTGGGACGGAGCACTTGCAAAACTCGTGCCGGCTCACAGCAGCTAGAAATGAGGTGCTGAGGAAGAGGAGTCAATAGATGGTGCTCTTCTTTCGTGCAATATCGCAGCGTGATATTGCTGCTGAAAGGGGTGTCCACCTTTCCCTGCTGCTTTCCAGGCGTGGGGGGTGAGGCTCCCCTCGTCCAGGCCATTTTGGGTGTCTGCCTCTTGCTCCTTCGCAGCTGGAGGGTCTCCTCTTCCCACCAGGTTATTCCCTCCAGTCAAGGAGCTCTGACGTCCCACCCCCAAATTAACCACGTTTTGTGGGTCCGGGGGGGCTGTCTGTGCACGCTGCACAGCCTCTCTGGAAAGAAAGGAGTTATGCAGCTGTAAAATATTAATAATACATTTTTTAGATCTAATAATGCCTTCCTGACATATCGCAGAGCCTAGGAGAGCTGATAAAGTTTATTTTCTCTGCAGTGCATTATCTGCCTGGTGCAGCCCTGCTTGGGAGGACATCTCAGGGTCATTTGGGTGAAGAGTATTTTTTGAGCGCACTGATTTGGCTGTCTCCTACTTAGCAAAATGTATCGCTGCTGCTAGAGCTAATAAAGCGGTTGTTTAATTATTATTTAATGAGCTTGCGCAGGGAAAGCAGATAATCTTCCCTTCAGAAACATCAAGTCCCTCTGCCCAGCGTGCCCCGTTTCCCGTGGCTGGTCTGTCCCATCAGTCAGACCCCAACAAGAAACGCCAGGAGGAAAGTGTGGCTGTGCCTTTCTCGGCTGCCGCTGCACCGCAACCCTGAGTTGGAAAATATCCCATTCGGAGTTTCCATCTGGGAGCTTCTTGTGGCTTTGGGGATGAAAAGAGAAAGGGGAACCCACCAAAGGTCTCGCCATCTCCCCTGGTACATTATATTCTCCTTGGATGCCACATTGCAGCTGTCTGTCTCTCCAGGCGGCAGCATCATGAAATCCAAGAGTGAATTTGCCCTGGCAAACATCACGTGGGTTTGTGCACCCGTTTGCATCCAGCATTTTGACCAAGTGGCAGCACCAGGTGAAGGGACAAATTCATCTTCCAGAGCTTTCGAAATCCAGGTATTTGAAGAGGTTCAAAACAACCTGTTTGGATTTTTTTTTTTTTTTTTAAAGATGCACAGAAATGGTTTTTATGGAGACTATAAGGTGAACTTGCAAAAACTTTGCAGGATTAGGGTGCACGATCTACTGAGAGAGCAGCAGCTCTTGGAGTCTCATGGGTATTTGCTCCTGAAAATGTTACCTCCAGAGGCTGTGGGTTATCAAGTGAAGCAGTAAAACACCTTCAGCATTAATCGTCCAGACCTCGTATCTCACGCCAGCCTTGCTCTGCCCTCTTTATCCCATTGAAAGCTCAAGGGAGGCAACGATGGCTGCAGCAGTCCTGGAGCACTACCAAACCTGGGCTCCCCTGGACCGAGGGCATGGCTGAGCCTCGGAGGATCCATAACTGAACTTGCTCTACTAAAACCTTCCCCTCCTTGACCTTTTTGCAAGCTACCAGGTCCCTGAGCAGCCCCTGGGCTTCCCACTGCGGCGGCACAGCGGCAGGAGGAGGGCCGGACAGGGACCATCTTCCCAGTTCCACCTAAAAGCTTTATAAATCGGGCTCCGCATCTGAGCTAGTCCATCTGCAGGAGGTTGCAGAGAGGTTCCTGGATTTTCTGAGCAGGGATATGTATGAGCAGCGTTAGGGCGGGTGGGGAGAGCCAGGTTTCCCAGTAAACCGTGGGACTGCTCATTTTTGAAGCTGCAAAAGGCCGTCGGGGCTGGAGGTCTGGGGGACGGACATCCAGGGACCTGTTTGGAGAGAGGCAGTTTATGCCGCTCTCTGGAGCACCTGCAATATCTCCAGCAGTGGTTGGTGATGTTTCCATCACCTCCTTCTGCAGAGGTGACCGAGAAGGGTCTCCTGGGGTGGATCGAGCTCCCAAAGTGCGTAAGGTGAGCGTCCTCCCCTGGGTGCTCGGACGTATTGCCAAGCCCACGGGTTAAACACAGCCCCTCTCGCCAGCTCCCGGCTGGGGACCACATCCTCAAACTACATCCCCCTGCCTCCACCCAAAGATTGTGGGTGTCTCCGCAGGTGTGACGAGCTAAACTCCAAATCTTGCTCCGCCTCGCTGGTGATGCTCGGTGGCATCTGGCTGGACGACCACCTCCACACTCCTGCTCACGCAGAAGGGACAACTGAGTTTTCCTTTGCCGATGCACTTCCAGAACTAATTGGTAGCTCTGTCGGCTTTCGCCCCACGGCTCTGTTCGTGGTGTCTGAGCGCAGGCAGCAGCTCGTCTCCCTCATCTCTCCGCAGCACGGAGATGGCCGGGGCCAGCTCCATCCATGGCACTGCGGACACCCACGGGTCACCGTCCCCAGCTAAGCCGGCAGCAGATGGAGCAAACCCAACGGCCAGGGGCGAGGAAGAGGAACACCCAGCGAAGGCTGGTGGGGCTGGGAAGGAGCCGTGCCAGCAGCCAGGCAGAGCACCCACTTCCCCGATGCCTGCCCGCAGCCGTCCCCTGCCTGCAACCCAAACACAGGAGGGCACCAGAAGAACCCCAAAGGGAGAAATCCCAGCTTCCCTTTGACAGATTTAACTGGGTCTGCCTGTTCTGTAACTCCTCCAGTTCTAATCTGGAAATGCCTTAGCGATTAGTGCAAAAAGCAATGGGCAGAGTTACTGAAAAATAAATAACCCCGGGGTTATATAAACAAGCACTCCCAATCACAAGTCCCAGGCTAACACCACAGCTTCGAAAGGTAAAGAAATAAATGCAGATAAAGCAACTGGAATAAGAAAACGAACGCAAGGAAAAAGCTCAGGAGGGTTGGGACCCTTGCGTGGAGGGGAGAGGGGATGGAAGCTGGGAGCCGGAGCAAAAGCAAAGACCAGTTTGGACTGGGACGGCGTAAGCAGTTTGCAAAGCCCTGTATCAGCAAACCACATGGGCAGCTCTGTCATTTTTGGATTGCAACTTCAGAAGGGGGAAAAAAAAAAAAGTCCTATTGAAACAGATTGCAAAAGTTTTGGTTAAAATGTACTCTGGCTTTTGAAATTGCAGCCTAAGCCCCACCTCCACACACCCATCCCCACCTCCAGGCTGGGAAGTAAAAGTAGTGAATGGCCCCGGCAGCCGCTGGCAAAGGAAAACTTTTGCTCCCAGCGCAGTGGGATTGGGATCAGGAGAGTCCCGAAATTGTGAGTATGGCAGCATCTGCCCGCTGCGAGGAGATGCTGAGGATGGCTTTGGTACTGAGCCCGCTCGGGGTCTGCCTGCGAGCTGCAGGACGGGTTTAGGGTTCGCTAGATGTGAAGTTTCTCATGCTGCTTTTCCCCATGTTGTTTTGCAAGACGCCTTGAAGCCGTTTGGCTCAGGAGCGGGATTTTTCCAGCAGCTTAAAAACTGAACGGGGGGTTGGGAAAAAAGGAGCAATTACAAATGTTCTGCACGCCTGTTCCGTGGCGGCTTTTGGCACATGTATTTTGTCGCTTCCTCTCTGCTCACACTTATTTATTTGTCTTTTTTTCCAAGAAGGCAGCTCCACTTATGTCTCCCTTTGCAGGGAGTTTTCCCAACCCCTGAGGCTGCAATGGTTGGTTTCTCTTACAGTTTTTCTTCTTCTTTTATGTCAGCGCCTCTTCTCACCCTAGGTCTTGGCAGGCGCTCTCGGGGAGGATGCCAGGCAAGCGTGGACCTGACCTGTGCCTGGGTGGGCACAGTGTCGGTGCCACACGGGGACCCTGGCCAGACCCAAGCTTCTCCAGCAGTCCGTTGCTTGGGAGAGGAACTGATTCAAGGGCAGGGTCACCGTGTTGGTTGGAAAAAGCTGATGTGACCTCCTGGCTCTGAGAAAATCGGTGGCAGGGAGCGGGAGAGGGTTAACGCCAGGGGGAAAACCTTTCTGCAGCTCTGCAGGCTGTGGGTGAAGATGCAAACAGCCCAGCAACCAGGGTGATGGGTTGCATCCCTCTTATTTGTTATGTGCGTTTGCTGCTCAGGAGAGGTGCTGGCTTAGCCTGGGGACGAGCCCCGCCGTTCAGGGCTGAGCTGCCGTTTCTGCCTGCTCCTGCCAGCGTCCTGCTGAGTTTTCCTTAGCTGGACCTGTCTCGGGTGAAGCAGGCTTCTTGATTTCTCCTGGATCTTGCAAATGGTGGAGCTGGTGTGTCCCTTAAACTGGCCAATGCTTAAAGCCTCGAAGGTGGGCATTTCCTCCTGGGAGTCAGCTGTGGGACCAGCCTGTCCTCCCTGAAAACCCGGATTTTAACACTTAGGCGAAAAGCTGGAAGAAGGTGCTGTGCTTTGCACAGCCCAGCTGGTCACTCCTTGGCCACGCTTGCTGCTTCTGTCAGGTCTCAGCTCTAGTTTCCGTGGTGGGCATGGGGACAAGGGGGCTGGCTGTGCTGCGAGGGGGACGGGGAAGATGTCCCACCCTGGGTGGGGGCTGTTGCACCCCTCTGCTTCCAGCCCCTATGGATCTGCTTAGCCAGGGGCAAGGCTGCCCCATCCTTAGCAGTACATCCAGGTTGTAAGGAGAGGGAGCAGAGGTTTATCTGGGGAGACCTCAGGGTTGCTTTATGTTCATCTACAGAGGCTGTAAAACCTGTTACTGAGCAGGTTTCTCTTTGCTTAAGAGGCACGTTATGCCCAAGGCTCTCTGCAAGGTGCATGTACAGATGCACCCTGCATCTCTTATATCTCTGGTGGTTTTGGGTAATTGCTGTGTCAGAAGGGCACATCCGTCCCTCGCTTCTGTCTCACCTGGTTATGTGTCTGAGACACTTTTTCACAGTGCATGTGGGTTTGCAGCTGTGCCACGGGCTTTCTCCAGCTGGAACTCCTGCAGTGCACTGGGAAAGGGGTGGCATCTCTGGAGCATGATGCTATCAGGTCCTGCTGCTTCGTGTCCAACCTGAGCAGGTTTTGAGCTCTTCACTGCTGCTCTTAGTGCTCCAGGTCTGCGGCAAAAAGGAAAATGTCGGTCAAGGACGTTGGAGTAAATCAAAGAACAAGGGCAAGTGAGGCAAAAAAGAGAGGCGCTTAGGGCTGGTTATGAGCAGAACCAAGGATACCCAGCCATACAAACAGGTCAGAGCTGAGCTGCTTCAGGAGCTTATCAAAATTCATGTCTATATTTCACCCTACCAGCTGTATACGATAACCTCGTATAGCCTCCGCCTGAGGCAGTGCAGTGCAGCTCGCCCGCGGTCGCTGGTGCAGCTCCAGCGAGCGATGGAGCATCCTTTATCCAAGCTCCCATCAGGATCTGATTTCTCACAAGTGGTCCAAGCCATATTGATCTGCTCCAAAGGGCCTTTTATCAGTTATTTGCAGAAATTTCATGACTGCATTTTTTTTCCACTCCCTGCCCTGCACTGGTCTATGGTGACCTGTGCTCTGGCAGAAGATGCCGGGAAGGTGAAAAGCATTAGCAAGGAGCATCGCCTCCCCGCTGTGGCATCCGTCTGCTCTGCCATCCACTAAGAATCAGCAGCCATTGAAAAGCCGTGCAGCCTGAGCGAGGGTTTGCCCCCTCCTTGTTTGCACGGGCACGTACAAAGCTGGGCTGTGCTTTGGCCAATTCGCTCATAAAGCTGCTGAAGGGCTGTTGGGGGAACGACTGACATCAAGCCGGCTGTGAGAGCCCTCCTGACTCCCAGTCCTCCTGGTTGGTTTTCATTATTTCTTTATTTTGCACCTTGCTCTAATTTCTCTTCATTTTCCCTCCTATGCTTCCAGTTTTCTTGCCTTTGCCAGCCGTGCTGCTGGGGGTGGGTGGCATTTCCAGGCTCTGAAGTGCTTCGCCCTGGCTCACCTGAGCACTCCTAACCCAGCCATTCAGTCTTGCTGGGCTGCTTGGTCTGCTGCCTCCCCTGCAGCAGCCCGGGAGTCTCCAGGGATCCTGGTTTGGTCAAAAATAGATCCCAACCCTCCTTTCTCTGGGGTTCCTGGCTCCCAGTTTGGTCCCAGTGCCTCCCTGGGGGTGCTGGTCTGCACAGTGCTGCTCTCGCTGCAGCTCGGCCACACATCCCAGCTTTATCCTGAACCTGCTGCATGTGCCCTGGCTTGTTCCATCCCCTGGATTAAATGCTTGGTGTCTTGAGCCATTACCTTGCTAAATGTGGACTTGAGGGATGGCTTGGGAGCCTCATGATGCATCTCGGGACCTGTCGTTAGCCCCCAGGCTTTGAAAATGTTAATTTTCAAAAGAAATGGAGACAATGGTGTAAGACGCTGCAGAGGGGAATTTCTGGTCTGAAATATGATTCAAACACTGCAGGGCTCTGAAATATCCTCCGGGAGAGATCGATAGTGGGTGGCTGGCTGGAGAAACCCTGGCACGAGATTGCTCTCAGGGATGCAGGAGAGGTCTTGCTGCCGACCCGGGGTGCTGGGCTGCAGACAGGCAGCTCAGCTGGGGCCAGATGTGGCTCTAGCTGCAGGTCTGGGGACTTCCAGAAAATAATCTGCTTTTTCACCGGGCTTCCTTGAGCCGTCTGAGTGTGCCAGCCTGTACCTGCTCTTGGGGTGAGCAGGAGATGCTTCTTCCAAAAGGGTATAAAAAAACCTGGCAGCAAAAGAAGCAGCAACATCTTTCCATAATAAAGACGAATTTCTGCGGTCCATGAATGTTAAATAATGGAAGAATGACATTTAATTGTGGCATGAATTCACAATGTTTCCCTAATATTCCCTGATAATTCCCCCCGCTGCCCAAAATATCAGTGTTTCTTCCCTTTCCCGTGCCAGCTCCAGCCTCCGACGGCTGCACTGGGCTGGGACTTGCTCCAGCACTTGCTCCTTGTCCCAACGTTGCCCTGTAACGTCCCCAGCTCTGTCCTACCCTCAGTGTTTCCTCCTGGGTGTTTATAACCAGCTCCTCTCCGCCTCTCTTTTGCTGGCTAAGGAAGTTTTTCACTTCTCCTAAGCTCTACTTTCAGTTCCCTGTTCATCGTAACAGCATTTCTCTGTACCTGACCGGCATCGTTCACAGATCCTGGTGAAGCAAATCTTACTGGTCTCCCAAAAAAATTTGGGGATGCTTTGGTTGCTAATCTATGGATTATTCTGTAGGGAGAAAAGAGCTACCCTTGAATGTCTGGTGGAAATAAATGGGTAGGAAGCAAGTGAATTGGTGTGTAGGTGCTCCTCACATGCAATGCTCAGCATTAGCTTGGGGGATCAGGTCTACATTCCTGGGCAGAATGTGTGTGCAGATGGAAAATCCTGGGGTTTGGTGGTTTTTTTAAGAAGATATAGGTAATATGTAGCAAACAACATCTGGATAGCTCCAGGAAGAGTGTGCTCCAGGGAGCCGTTGGGACTTTTCATTCCACGAGGCTTTTGCAGCATCTCCTTTTCATTTTGCAGTATCTTCCCCTTCGAAAAGTTAGTTTTTCTCATCGGAGCTTGTTTGCAAGCTTTGTGCTGGCTGCTGCCTTTTTCTCGCTTTCATGCATTCCCTCCAGCTGCTCCTTGCAAACAGCACTGCGAAGTCTTACAGCTCTTCAGAAATACTCAGCAAAAAGGCTGTCCTTTTCTCAGTCTTCAGTCCTGTCCAAGCAGCAGTAAAGTATGGAGGAAAAATATTATCAGGAAGGTATTTATGGTGTATAAAACCCCAAATCAGAAAAACTCTGATTTGGGATCACCTTCCTTCAGACTTCTATTGGCAGATGTTTCTCCATTGACTCGAGCACCGAGTTTGCAGCCTATGGAAAGGCAGGTCCCCGCTGGGGAAAGGGCTTTTCATACTTAATTCATCATTTTAACTCCCATCTGAGGTTTTGAGCTGCTCGAAGCAGGGAATATTTCCCTGCCAAACACACAGGAGGTGGTGCTAAAATAGAAAATCCCCACCGGGGACCCAAGACATCACTTTTCTGTAGTACACACCACATCTGTTCGTCCCCCCGTACGAGAGTATGCTCAGCATCTGGCATGGGCTGAGCTAAAAGGAGAGGGCTAACTTTTTATTCAACCTACCACCTAAAATTGTACAGAGAAGGAGTAAAACTTGCAGAGCCGTGAGCTCCCTGTCTGGCAAACGTCTTACACGTCCTTGAGCCGAGCCGCATTCACCCACAGCACAACTGCCAGCGCAGAAACACCCCATAGTTCACGCGGGGAGAAACAAGGGCAGGAGCCGCGCCGAGGTTTGACGAGGCGTTGGTTTTGCACGGAGTGGGATGCATCCCGCGTGAGCTTGGGAAGCCGCAGGAGCGAGACGGCAAGCGGCGGGGGGGGGGTGTCGTCTCTGGCAGTACCGGACCCCGACAGCTCTGTAGCCCTGGGCAGCCTTTGAAAATGAAACCGTGCGAATGATTCATGTCATTATGCAATTCCCAGCCTTGCTGCTTATGTAACTCGCTGAGATTGGGGATCTCAGCCGCAACACCTCCCTCGCCCGTAACCTCTGCGGTTCCTTCCCTCTGCGCTCCGAGCCACTTTTGCTCCCGGGCGCTTTCCCCTCTTGCAGGTGAGGTCACCTCAACCCTTGCGATGGGCGCTGTCTTCTTCCCAAGGATGCATGAGGTGTGAGTCCTCATCAGAAGAATGGGGAGGAGGGCTTCATCCTTCCCAAGCCAGAGGGGGTCAGGGCTGGCAGGGACCTCCGGAGAGCACCCGGTCCTGCCCCGTGCTGGAGCAGGGCTGGTGCCTCTCCTCCTTGCCCGTGATTGCGTTTCATGGGTTTCAACGCCAATGTTACTCTTTCTTCTGATCTTTTAACTCCTCAGTAACAGTTTTCCTTTTGTTTAGCTTCTTGTGGGTTTTCTGGGATGTGTCATCCCTGACATATTTCTCATTATAAAGAGTCACCGAGCTGGGCTGATCTCATTTTCACTTTCTTTTTGCCAGTTGGTGCAAGATGGAAACAGCTTTTGGGCACATCTACGCATCTATTTTATCCCTCAGTCTTTTTCCAGGGAGGGAATGATGTGCATGCATTGGATTATAAAGCATCTTTGCACCCACGTTTTCCAAGCCAGCTTCCCATTTCACACAAGCACGCTCATAAATACACACAGGGACGCTATTCCAGTTTTACCACTGGTGAATGTAAATTACCTAGAAATTCAGCAGAAGGAAGACAGATTATGGGATATTTGCTGGCATTTTGTCTCCCCTGCTGGGATTTAATTTGCTGTGTTACATTCGCCGTTATTTACTCAAGCTCCGCTGAGCCCAGCGCGTGCTTGTTCAGCTAACAGGAGCTGTGCTGCTATTAATAAAGGTGTTGTGATAGATTTGTGTCCTCGGGAATGGGAAAGGGCTCTGGTGCCACCGAGCCCGGTCCCCTGCTAACGCGGTCAGGACCATTGTGCAAGTTCCAGAGAAACTGGGAGGTTTTGGGGTTACTTCTGCTGCCGTGGTATCAAAGAAAGGACAGCCTGGGGACAAGTGGAGCAGCTTCATCTGCGCTGCAAATGTTTATGGGATTATCTGGCCAAGCCCTGTACATATGGGGGTTATTCCACAGATTGCAGCCCCCTGCTTTGCAGGTCACCATGTCCTGGGAGCGGTGACGTCAGGCAAGCAAGGCTGTAATTAACGGCAATATTTTATCGTAGCCTGTTGGCATCAGTTGGCATGGGACTGGCCTGCTGGCAAAGTCCAAGCTCAGCTCTCTGTACCCGGAACACCCAGGGCTTGTCGTGCCAGGCTCTGCCTTCCTGAGGGATGCTGTGACACAGGCCAAAAATGTGGAGAAAACGGGGTTCTGAGGACAAATCCTTCATCTGTAGCTGAAGGAATAATAGCAGATCTGCAGCATCAGGCACCTTTGCACTCTGAACAACCATCCATCCATCACCTTCCTCAGAGTATATGAGTAAATCCTGTGGGTGCTTGGTAGCTGCTGGCGGGGGTCCTGCTGCATGACCCGCTTCACCGAGCCCCTGCACCGAAAACGTCGTCTCCCAGAGGTGACCCTCGGTGACACCCGGCCACCCGTGCACCTAGCTAGGCTCCTAAACACCGCCACTGAGCACGGAAAAATCCCTCTGAGTTTTCTGGGAGAAGCAATTTTGCTCGAGAGTTTACTTGCAGGCATATAAAAAGGCAGTTTTCTGCTTCATCAGGGTGCAGCGCTGGCTTGAAAGGGCTTTGTGCCAAGGGTCAGTGACAGCGCTTGCAGCCATGGGTCCTGCCACCTCTGCCTGTCGCCCTGCATCCCACCCAACACCGGCCTCTTGGTGGCCGTGTCTCCCTGGCAAATGAATTTCATGCATCTGTGATTTGGGGGAGAAAAGGTGAAATGCACCATTGGGAGCTCCGACAGAGCAGCATTTAGCATCATAAATCCCTCGCTGGGCTGAGATAACACCTCTCCCCTCTGATGACGTGTGTAAATGGATGTAGCTGTGTCGGAGCTGATGGGTACAGCTGTACAGGAGAGGGCAGTGCAGAAATGCTGGGGCCGGCTGCAGCAGCTGCTTCGCCCTGGGGCTTCACTCCTCGTGGTCGAGGAGGGGAAAGGAGGATGAATAGCGAAGTGTTTGGATGAAGATGCTCAGAGAGGTTTCTCAGAGCAGAACTGCAGCACCGGGCTGCTCTGTGAGCTAGTGAGGAGCAAAGAAATGATGGGGAGCAGACGCTGGCTGTGTTGTCTCCGCTTGCCATCCATGGTGAAGACCATCCCAAGAGGAGGAGACCCCCGCTGCTACGGTACTTCCATCGGGAGGTGTTCAGGGAGAAACGTGCCTTTGCCATCACTCCTTGCCCCACCGTTGTGTTCCTTGGACATCCCTTCTCATCCACATATGCGGCAAGCTCATCCCCTTTGGTCAGCTCACCAAGCAGGCTTCCAGCGGCCGTGTTGTCCTGATTAGCGTCTCACCAGGAGCAGAGGACTGAAGTCAAGCGGCGGCATCTACTCCAGCTTTGCAGAAACGTCACATTGCCAGCACCAATAGACCAACATGCAGAAACCGTGGCTCTGGGGCTGGCTGGAGGGGGCACAGGAGGGAGAGGGGATGCTTCCGGGCTGCCCTGGGGTCTGAAAGCAGCTCAGGGCAACCTCTGCCCTCACTCCTGCAGGAAGGGGCTTGCCCGTGGCCACAGCCTGGTTCCTCAGCCACCCCAGCCCTCTCAACAGCATTCCCCAGCTCGCAAACAGCAGCCTCTGATGTTCATTAGGCACGTTGTATAATCATGGTATGTTGTGCAAACACAGCCTAATTGCTCTCGGGTAGCTAATTAAGATAGGTGGGATGGTCATTTCGGGCTTGTGTTTGTGATCAGTGCTGAGCGCTGCATTCACACCATCTGCAAGAGCCCAGTCTTGCAGACCCAGGGTTAGTTCCTTCCTTGCGATGCTGCAGATGCAGTATCACTGCTTGCAAAAAGGCCTTGCAAAACACTTTCCTGGGAAGGAGCTTACTCACCTCCTGCAGCTGTGAGAGGCACCGAAGCTGCCCCCATCACGGCACCCTGAAGACCAAACACAGTGTTTTGCTGCTTGGCTTAAAACCCCCGCTGTCTTGTGGGTTAACCTTGGTCTGACACCCTCCTAATGCAGTTTTGAGCTGGAGGAGGAGGTTTGGCATGGAGCAGATGCTCTGCTGCAGGGAAGCTGAGGAAGTCATTAGGAAGTCCAAGCCCTTGTAGTAGCATCTCAGCTTGTGCTTTATTGTTTAGGACAAAGTTCCTTTGAGGGCACAGCTGGGTGCAGCCTGCAGAAGTTGCAGGGAGGAGTAAGCAAGGCTCTTTGCAGCACCCTTTCCTCCCTGGCGCAGCCGGCATATGGTGCCTGCTGTGCTAAGTCAGCCCCCGCTGTCGCAACCCGCAGCCTTTGCCTGTCCCAGTTTATCCACTGCTCCCCAAACGCTTTATAGGGGCAGGTGGTATCTATTCCCTGGCTTGTTCTTGGGGAAACTGAGGCACAAAGATGGGAAGCAGCTCGCTCCGGAGCTGAGGTTAGTAGCTGGGTGCTGTTGGTCCTGGTCCTGCAGGGCTGGTCTGGGAGCGGGTTTGGGTCAGGCTTTCCAAAATCAAGGGGTGGCACTCCAGGACTGACTATTCCTCACCTTTTCCCATTGCGCTGGCGTGGCCCCTGTGAGTACCACGGTGAACGCGCAGGGGTGCTTGGAGCAAGGCAGGAATAGCAATTCCCACCGTGCATCCTCTTCCTGGGATGGTGGAGGGGGCTTGGGCCGTCAGGGAGCTGAGGGCTGCAGACCTGAGCCAGGCACGTCCCCCCCGCACCAATCTTCGTTGGGTTTAGTGGTTTTGCTTTCCTCTCTCCTTACTCTGATGCAGGTATATCTTCTGGTATTTGCTATCTCATCCTTCCTTTCTGCCTCCTTCCCTTGCCGTACCCTGCCTGCAGCACTAAACCTGCAGCACCAGTTCTGCCTCCTCCCTGCGGAGGAGCAAATTCAGTGAGACCTCTTGACCTTACCTAGGAGAAATTGCATTAATTGAAAATAATCTTTCTTTCCATCCGGAGACGTCCATCCACTAGGAGAAAAACGTGGCTCTTGCCAAGCAAGTGCCATCCCCAGAGGAGACACGATGCATTACAGGAGAGCTGGGCTGAGCAAGATGGGCTCAATCCAGTCAAAGGAAACAAGAACCAGACTGACCTTAGCGTGCTGCTATCTTCATGCAATTTTTTTTTTTTATCAATTAAGGCTTATCTGCCTTTTTGTTTGGTCTGCTCGTTGTCCTTTGTGCTGGATCAAAGTACTTTTCTGTTTCATTTTCTTCTTAAAGAAGCGTTGTGGATGAACAGTATCTAAATGCAATAGATTATTCTCATTTTTAACTGCTGGCAACCTTTGCAGCATTTCAGATCTCTGCTGAGCGTTTCCCCTCAGGTCTCTCGGTGGCTCACCCACCCTCTCTCTTTCATAGGCAGTGCACGCTCTCGGGTAATACTGAAATGGAAGTAGGAAACCTTGCTGAAGGTGAGATGAAGGTGTGCATGGTGGGATGGAGTCAGACTTGGCTGTGCATCCTTGGCCGTGCATCCTTGGCCACCAGCTGCTGACAGATGATGCAGGTTGTCCTTGATGCAAGGGACTCCCCTGGAGAAAGAAGAACCAAGTTCATCCGTGGCAGTGCGGGAAATTTGGGGTGATTGTGTTGCACGGCAAAGGGTGAGGGGCTTTTACACCCTGCTTGGGCAGGGATTAGTGAAAACATTTCTACCAGTGCTTTCTACCATTTTCTTCTACCAAGAAGACTATGAAAGCTGATTAGGAAAGAAGTTGGACTATTTCCATGTGTAGCAGCTTCCTGGACACCCTGAAGGGTTAAAGGATGCACGCATTTGAAGGAGGGCCTGGAAGGGGACCAAAATACTCCTGCAGACCACAGGATTTGTTGTTTGCAGGTCTGCCTGAGTGCATCTTTGTGGAGGAGGGCTAGCAAAGACATTAATAGAGTTAATTGGGGAAAGAAGGGCATTAAGCCTACAGTAGTTACCAGCTCCATGAACATGCCCATCCCTGGAAATCTGGGCTCAAACTCCTTTTGGTTTCCTCCCTTGCTACCCTGGCACCCTTTTCCTTTCCCCTGTGCTGCCCCTGAGCTTTCAAGAGGCTCCAGCAGCAAAGTCGGTAGCTGTAAATAATTAATCACAGCGCTGCTCCCAGAGACAGGCAATATTGGATGCCGTGGTCCGGAGACAGGCAGGTGCTTTTGCTCTTGCACTGCTTAACCCTCCAGAGGTTCAGGGGAGCTTTTCATGGATGCTTTAATTTACGAACGAATTTACTTTATTGATCCCATCCTGTATTTTGTCGTAGCAATATCTCGTCTCTTGAAATGGAGCTGAGGGCAGCGATTGCTTTTTGCAGAGGACGCCATGGAGCTTGTAACTCAGCGGTATGCAGGGCCCCCTCTTGAATTTACCTCTCCTGTGCAGTGCACTTAAGGGTATAAGCGCCACAGTTAAGACAGTCTCCTCTTGCTAGAAGTTCCATCAACCGGTACATTTGTTAATTTGTTTGAGGCTACGGTACTTGCTCCTTTGCCTCTCATCATGGGGGAAATAGAATTTCACAAAATAATAATGTAAAGCCTTTCACCCCATTTGCTGTAGAGCTTGCAGATGCCGCTGAGATGGAAACATCTATTAGAGCATACTGAACAACAAGCTAAAGCCTAATGGGTTTAACGTGCCTCCAAACAATACAGCTTCCTGAGCAGGAAGCCTGGGTACTAAAAACCGAACAAAGACATCATCCTCCCGCACATCATTCACTCCACGGATGTAGCCAGTGAGAAGGGAGGAGGGAGTGCGGGTCCGAAGGGAAGGAGGTCAGCGGTGCAGGGAAGGGGATGGTGGCTTCCCATGGATTTACATTTCTTTGTGTGGCTTAACTTAGGTGGTGGTTGGGAGCCAGAAAGCAAACGTGGAAGGATTCTTCCAGGGGAGATGCAAAAACAGCATGGATGAAAACGAGAGGCAGGAAAGGAGGGCTTTAATCCATCAGAGACCCAGCGTATGGAGGGATGGAGAAGGGCTTGCTGAACCCCGCTCCTGCAGGCAGGAGCTGTCCGTGCCTCCTGCCTCCGAGCCCACAGGGGAGTCCCCCAAACCCACCCTCATTTAGGCGGAGCAATGGTTGTCTATAGCCTGCTCTTGGCAAGGCAGTTTGGCCAGCCACCATCTCCAAAGCTGCTTGATCTCATACACACACTTCTGCACACCTTGCCCTGATCCATCCATCAGCCCTGTGTGATGGGAAGCTGAAACCAGTTACATCCCACGAGGACATCTAGCAGCAAATGTGACCTCAGCTGCAGCTGGTGAGCTTGGCCTCGCCTTGGTGAGATTGTCACGTCTGGGCAGATCCCTCACACTTGGCCCAAGACAGCTCCAGCACTATTCAAGAGCTGAGCTATTGCCCAGCTGGGTTTTTCTTCTCATCCCCTTTTCCCATCTCTTCAATGCCATGGGTATTTCTCTCACTCCGTAGCATTGACCTTCCACTGTAGTGTCACCGTGTGATGTGTATTGCAAACATACCTAGAGAGCTAAGACAGCTTGATATTGTGCAATATATAATGCGGAGGCTGGATCCTGGTCTCAGGATCTTCTATCTCTCTTGTAAAGATAGAAGAGAGATCTTGTATCTAATCAAGTCAGAGGAGCTGCTCTGGGGTTTGTGGAGCTGCACTACCATGGAAGGAGAATAAGGCTCAAGGAGATTCACACCAGCACGGTGGAGACCAGAGCCTGCCCCAGGCACTGTATGAAGACCCTAGGATGCTCCTTGTGGCTGGGTCCCAGGGTGGGATTAGGGGAGGTCTGGAGGTCTGTTTACCGATTGGGATGGCTGACCTAGGTGTGTGGTTGATACCAGACAAAAAGAAGCCAAGATGTCCTGTGTGGTTCAAGGATATGAAGGGGTCGATCAGAGCAATCGGAGTCCCATGGTTTGGGGCAGTAAAGATTGCCCTCCTTCCTTCTAGGGGTATTGAAATGATTATTACAGGACCACAAAATGTCTGAGGTTGGAAGGGAACTCTGGAGATCACGTCAACGCTCCTCCTAACGCAGTCCAGCTGGCTTTCCTTGCCGTGAGGGAGTGCTGCTGGCTCGTGTACGACCAATGGTCCTTCTCTGCAGAGCTGGTTGGACCCCGGCCTGTGCTGGTGACTGCGGTTGTTCCTCCCCAGCAGCAGGACTTTGCACTTCTCCTGGTTGAACTCCATGAGGTTCTCCAGCCCGTTGAGGTCCCGCTGGATGGCAGTCGCTCCTCCCAGTCTTTCATGTCCTGCCAGCTGGCTGAGGGTGCACTCTGACCCATCACCCAGGTCGTTGATAAGGTTGTTAAACAGTACTGGCCCAGAAAACGTTTAAACAATATTGGCCTTGATTACATTGAACAGCATTGACCCCAGTTATGCTCTGGCATGGCTGGGATTTGGGAATACCAAGATCCTGGCCCAGTGCTGCTTTGTTGCTTTGACGTGAAATGATTGATTTTTTGTTTTTTTTTTTAACCTCTCATGTGCCCTGGTGATTAGCACGTTAGCATTTTGCATGCTGCTTTTTCGCTTTGCAGAAGCAAAGCATTAAAAGAAAATGAAAAACAGGAAAAAAATAATAATTGCTTATGACGACCCTGCGCCTGCTGTGTGGGTGTTTGCAAAGCACGACAGGATTTTGCTGTGCTGAGCAAGGCGAATTCAGGCAGAGCAACTTAGGATTGTGCTGTATGATTTATTTTGGCAGGCAGATAAAGCAGACCTGACAGAATGACAAGTACCGCTACAAAGAGCAGCTACCCGGATCAGCCCCGGAAAACACTCTGCAGGAACCCATTTCTCAGTATCAAGGTAAATACCTCCTGCTTTCTATAACTTTCCCCCACCTCCTTGGATTACTTGCCTGGTAAAGAGGAGTTTAGCTTTCTGTAGAAGACATGGACAGGATTTCTGTTTACAAAATGTATTTGGAAAATGGTCCGGGTGCTCTCTGCAGCAGAAGTGCCATTATATGAGCAGCTGGATCCGTCCAAAAAGCAAGCAGTGGGACTACGATGTTGCAATGCAAGTTTAACTTTCAGCTTCTGTAGTATTTAGCTTCTGTCAGTGAAACGCCCAGAGCCCAAAGCAAACTTTCTAAGAAACAAATCCCAGCTCTTAAAGCAGCTATGAGCCCTGGTCTTCGTGGAAATAATTTTTTTATGCTATCTGTGATAAATGCATGCACGTAATGGGGACAGCAGAGAGGGAGGAAGGGGGGAATTGGTGCTCGTTCCTGGAGCTCAGCACACAGCAGCCTGCAAAGCTTTGGGTATTAGCCCCTGTTTAGGCCAGGAACGGCATCGAGTTGGCTTAAACCCTGCTCTTGCTTGAATTTATTCACCGAAAACATATGTCCTAAGCCATGACTCAGGCCACCCACCCTGCAATGCTGCCTGACCCTGGTGTAAGTTCACCCGTCTCTTCTTGTTTTGCTGTTGGGTGTCTGGGGGCATGCAGGGACATGATTCCTCCATACCTCCACTCAAGAGCTCTGCCAGGTCCAGTGCAGGTGACCAGATGTCTGGACTTCGTTAAGCCCTTTGGAGAAGCCCCAAAAGTTGGTTGTAGTGGGGACAGCAGGAGGTGATGGTCACTTCTGCACAGCGGTCTGATGGTCAGTGGGCTGCCCAGGGAAGGCAGAGGACCGGCTCGACTCGCCAACACGGGCGTGAAGCCACGTTTCCTCTGTCCTGGAGCACCCAAACCATGAGCCATGGGGAACCCTGGGTGAAGGTCCCTTCTCAAAGCTGGGAAGAGGCGTGAGGCTGGATGCAGTAGAAGCTGAGATCTTCTGATGGTGGGGCCAGTGCTGCCTGTGTGGAATTGGCACGCTGATCCTGAGCTTGCCTGCGGATGTTCATGGCCTCTCGCCTCCTACCCATGGCTGTGTTGGCACCAGAGGGGCTCCTCAACTCGTTATTTCCAAAGGTTTTTGCATGCTCGGTTGTTTGTGGAGGAGGATCCATGATGCTTGGCTCATGGAGGTGGTGGGGAATCCTTTCCTCTTTGTATAGTGCTAATGGCATTTAAAAAAAATCCTGTGTAACGATGGTGATCACACCATTGGCGTGATCACTGATGGTGACCACCAACCACCAAAGACCACCAACTGGTGGTCTGCTGCAAGATACTATTGGAGAAGTGTAGCAATACTCAAAGGAGAAAAGGTGTAAACATTCAGATAAGACAAGCATCTGCAAAGCAGAAGTAATAACCAGCATTGACCACAGTGTTGTCGGAAAAAGCGAGTTCTCAGCTTGCATCAGAATCAAGTTCACATTTCCATCTTCTTTTCGACTAAGAGGGCATTTTGGAAATTTTGTGTTCTTTTCTTACACATCACAAGGAAGCAGGAAACTAAAACTAAGCCAGCTGTTGGTCTAGCTGGATGGCAATTGCTGTTTTCAATGGAGCATGTCGTTTGGCTTGTGAACATCGACTTCCAAGGTGCTCTTGTTTAAACAAACGGAGATGACAGGTAGGGAGAGTTTTGCCATGGGAATAGATTACTGCGAAGCGGGAGCTTGAGACACAGAGGCCTGGGGGAGCCAAAGGTGGTGTGATGTGGGAGCAGATCAAAAACTGCTGGGTGAATAAATGGAGAACAAGATGGAAAATGTTTTTTTTCTGTTATTATGCAGCCACAGGTTTGGGGGTTTTCTTTGTACGCGGGCAGTATGCACATAAGTGATTTAACACGAGCTTTTCTTAGCATGTCACTGCAAGCGTGTGTGGGAAATGATGGTTTCATTTACTTAGGAGAGTTGGTAGTGACTTGGTAAGTTGGGAGATCAGATTCCTCATTCTCCGTGTTGTCTTTTCATTTAATTTTAATGTAAGCCAAAGCCAGTCATATAAACCTTGCTTCTACAAAGTCTCACGGCAACACAATGCTGTAAGTGTCCTTCTGGACGCAGTGCAACCTCAGGTCCTCTCCAGCTGAGTGTCTGAGGAGCTCTTTGCAGAACCACAGGCTGGTTCATTCTCCTTTGGTTGAATAATTTGCACCTTTTCAATACTGGCAGTGTTATTACCAATTTAATGATACATTCAGAGGAGTTGGAAGCCAATTACCTTGCTTGTTAGAGAGTCTCACTAGGTTGTAGAGCAAAAGATGACAGCCAGTGTTAAAGGCTTAAGATTTCTGTGTCGCTTTTGTGGGGAAGATTTTGGGGTTTTGGATTTTTTTTTTTTTTTTTTTTAACGAGTGCTCGTGGTTTAATCACCCTCATCCCTTGTGGCAGAGGGGAAATGAGCTCAGAAGGAGTCACCGAGGCAGAAAGTTGCCAGAGGCTGGAGGCACAGGAGAGGGGAGAGCTCAGTGCCATACAGTCCTGAGGCTTCTCCCCCAATCTTCTTTTCAGTCCATTCAGTGCTGGTTTTTTTTTTATATGCCAGCAAGGTTATCTTTAAAAATAAAATCCTATTGATTTTTCCTTGCAGAGAAATTTTAAAGGGGTTTGAAACTTCAGAGATTAAAGCCACTGAGGTACAAAGTCAGCTTGGGTCTGTGAGCAGAATCAACACCTATTTTGCTGAGCCAAGGTACCTGTGAAGGTAGATGTAGAGGAAGCTCTTCATGGAGAATACGGCAGGCCAGACCTGGGCAGGGCAACGGGCAGCTCTGAAACTGCCCATGACTGCTGGGAGTCTATTGCTTGCTAAAGGGTCCCTGGAGCCCACCCTGAGCAGGGCAGAAAGTGAGGGATTTTGGTGGAGACCGTTTCTGCTCCTGCTGGACACCCTGCTGCTGAATTTCTGCTTGGAAAACTCAGCAGAGAAACCCTGACTGATCCCTCCAGGTCAGAGCAGCATTGCAGGAGGCTGCAGGGGTGATCGCAATCGCAGCAGGCTGGGACCAACCTCGTTGAAGCCATTGCCAGGCGTTATCCTGGCTGCAGCCCACAGCCAAGGAGAGCAAATCCTCTTTTCCAATTCCATGTTTCACATTAAACTGCTGAAGGACTTTTTTTTACCCCAAAGGCAGAGGTGACCTGACCGTGCATGTCACCAAGCACACAATTATACTCAGCACAGGATGTTTTCCCCAGATGTCCTTTTTGTTCTTCTTTTTTTTTTTTTTTTCCTTTTTCTTTCAAGAAGTTAGGTCACCCTGTCCGGTTTCTAAATGACTTCCTCAGAAAACATAACTTCAAGTGTAGGGTTTGAATGGTTCTTGCAGAAACACAAAACCATTGCACAATGTGGTTTGTGCATTTGAAGTGGCTGAAGGACCAAAAATCACAGCACTGCAATTTTTATATATATATATCTGCAGAGAGAGAGAGTGTGTCATGAAAACTAATTGCCATGTGTCAAAATGCAACCAAGAAACATAACTCAAAACTGTCCTTCTGGGGAATGCTCCCGGGGCTGATGGTCCCTGAGCCTTTAAGATCTCTGGCATGAATTTCAAGGTCAGGTTGGACGGGGCTCTGAGCAACCTGGTCTAGGTGAAGACGTCCCTGCTCATGGCAGGGTGGGTTGGACTAGGTGACCTCTAAATGTCCCTTCCAACCCAAACCATTCTATGATTCTCTGATTCTATGAACTCCTACAGTCCATCAGAGCAAATTAAATCAGCTGCTCCTTCCAGTGAAGTGCAACGTCGTGTCTTGGCTTCAAGGAGCGTTTTGCATCCCGCGCTGGACGCACGAGTTTGGGAAGAGCAGTTCTGCTGAAGAGCCGCTTATGCAAAGACACGGAGAAGTAGTTTGGGATCCTGTGATGGAGACTGCTACGCAAGCAGAAACTCTTTTGGAAAGACTATGTGTGTGTTACAGCAACGGTTCACCTGCAGATGAAGAGGAAGCAGACTGAGACCGATGACGTGATCCACTGTAGTCAATATAAAGAGGTTGTGGCTAATAAACCTAGGATATCTGGAAGACCTGAAAGGCCCCTTGGACATTTGAAGACTGTGGTTGCTAATGCAGTCACTGCTGGGTTGTTTGAGGTGCACGTGTTTTCAGGCATCGTGGCAAGGTTGGTGAAACCACTCCTGGTAGGGACATGCGTGGGAAGGTGTGTGGCCCCAGGGGGATGCCATGGTCCCACCGCCATGTGTTTCCCATCCCTGCCAGACCCTGCCTGTTGCCATCCTGTGCCTTGAGGCCATGCACAGCGACCTTCATGCCCCAGAGGTGTCTTCCACGTTCATTTGCAGACGCAGCTGTGGATCCAACACTCCTCCTCAAGGGACGGTGTGCATGTGCCCACTTCCTAAAGCCATCGGGGAGCTGGCTGAGGACATTCACCCCCTGTATGAGCTTCAGCCCTTGATGTTTTCTGCTCTGTGCTTTAGCTCAAGAACAAACTAGAGCTGTCCCTGCCCCAAGGCTTTATTACAAGTGGTGCTGCGCAGCGGTAGGGACTTGTGCCCAATTACATGCAACTGGTTTTGATTAAACTAGAACAAGCTGCTTCCTCTTAGACCTGTTTTCTCCTCTGTGAACACAGCCCAGTGCACGGGATTTTATCATGTGCTAAGGCACAAACCCCTTTCTTAAAATAGCAGCAAAAGTCTCCCAAACACATGGAAACAGCATGATGGGGACTTCCCTGTGACAACTGGGGCAAGACTGTGTGCAGATTTCAGAGTCCTTACAAGGAGGATTTGTTGCCATACTGCATGACCAACAGTAGACACGCAATGGAAGCTTTGTAAGAAGTTTTTTCCAGACCACTGAGAGAGGAGATATTGGTATTTAATCCCCAGTTCTGCAATTTATTGGCTGCTTAGAACTGAGTACGTTTCTCTCCTCTCTTTCACGTGCAGAGTGCGAGTAGCAATACCTCGCTGACCTGATACAAGGCTTAGTAGAGCAAAGCCTGCAAAAATATATTCAAAAATATAGAGAAAAGCAGAAAAGCAGCAAGTTCCCCTGGGAGTGCATGATTGCAGAGAAGCATCTTGTTCAACATGAGGGAGAGCGGAGATGCAGTCATCTCAGTGCTGGCTGTGGAGGGTGTAGACATTGGGTTGGGATGTCATTGCCTGTGGGTGAGGGCACCTCATCAAAGACCTGGCAGGGATGCTGCTCTTCCCTCTGGGGCACTGGGAAGATGTCTCAGGCACACTCCATGCCTCACTGGTGGTGGGAAGTGCTGGCGGCACATCTCTGGAGGAGGAAGGACGCTCTGCACCCTGGCACTGCAAGGGGGTTGTTTCTGGCAGGGGTACATCAGTACCAAGCACCTTCTGTCCCTGGTCTTGTGTGATGTTTGGTGTTATCCCAACATAGATCCTGAGCAGGCTCTTACAATAATGCTTCACAGACGTTTATAAAAAAAAAAACAAGCCATTAAAAAAATCTTTCCCTTCCTTCCTCCTCAGCCTACGCAAGTGCTCATTTGGATTCTCCGAGTTGTTTTAATTCCACTGACATAGAGGGGAAAGGATGTAAGCATGGCTTGGCCCATAATGGGAAAGAGGTGCCAGACAGCTAGGCTTGGGGTTGCTTCTGGGAGCAGCCAGCTCTGGGGCTGCTCCTGTCTTTCCATGACTGTGACCTGCTGTTGGGGCCTGGGTCTTGGTAAAAGGCTGGTGTCTGCAGACCCAGGTCACCTTCTGATCTTCTCCTGCTGCTGGGGTAGCCCATCAGACCCAGTCCAGGTGTAGAGGGACCCAAGCCTCAAGTCCTTGGGAGAAGTACCTAAATGGCACAGAAAGATGGTGCAGAGGATCTGACGCCCTGTGGCATGGACTGTCTTCCAGATCTAGCTGAGAAAGGTGCAGCGTGGCATCTGAGTCTGCATGTGGTCAGCCCTGCACCAAATATCACGGAAGGTCCCAGAGAGGCCCCGTGATAGACACACTGCTGGGGCTCGACCACCCACCACCATCATCACAGCTACAATGGAGCAAAATGCAAATCACACAGTAGCAATTACCAGCTCTCTGTTTCTCACTCATTAAAATATTCCCCAGCCTAAACACGCTCCGTGGTTAGGGTGGTTGCCCACAGTGACTCCCTGAGGAGCAAGAAGAAGACTTGGCCTTGCAAAGCTTTAATTGCAGGACCTCCCACTTTGCTACCTTAGGAAAGTAAATCACTGTCATGGAATTATAGAATCATTAAGGTTGGCAAAGACCTCTAGGATCATCAAGTCCAACTGCCAACCCAACACTCCCAGGCCTCCTAAACCATGGCCCCATGTGCCACGTCTACACATTTTTGAACACCTCCAGGGAGGTGTCCTCCATGGAGAAACGGGAAACACAGAAAGTCTGGCAGATCCTGCAAAAAGCTGAGTTTTTCTGTGACATTTTCCCAAAACTAGTTGACTTAAAATCGCTGGAAAAGTTGAAGACAATGCAAACAATGGTCTTCACATTCCTGTTTGTTCCTTCTCAACCATTTTCATCTTGATTTTGATGTTCTAAATGTTCCCGTGCTTGCACTGGGGTTCTGACTTGTGTCTAAAAACTTTTGTGCAGCAACTAGTGCAGTAACCACCTGGGTATCCAGGTTTTTATAAATCTCTTGGTCTTTTCTCTTTCAACACACACAGTGCAGAAATGTTAGATGTTGGCCCCTCTAATGTGTTTGGCTGTTAGCATTTTTAAAAAAGGCACGCATTGAAGAAAAGAGATTGAAATGTTTAATTAAAAACTGCTATCGACAGCTTGATCTGAGGAAGCTCTGCCGGGCAGCCCATGGGGATTTCCTTCCCTTTGTTTCATCCTGCTGTTTGCACTGTGGTCAGATGCCTTTGCAGCTCTTTCACCGCCCCCACTCCCTCGGTGGGACACGGTGCATATCTGAGGGCTCTTGCTGGGCTGTCTTTAACCACCCCACCAGCTCCTGGTGTTACCCAGACCTCTGTCCTCCTCCTCCAGTTTCCTTAAACTGCTGCAATCCCCTCGGGATGTCCTGCCACCAACGATGTCCTCATACCCTTGCATTGACCCAGGCTTTTGCTCTTCTCTGTGTTCCCCAGGACCTGCAGTGATGCTTTTCTCTTCCAGAAAAGGGAAAGATAAGCCTATAAAAACACACTGCGTATCTCAGTGAAGGGACTCTCTGCACTCCAAGTCTCATGTTCATCCCCTGAAGTCCTGCCCTCTAGGCTGTGGCGTGGAGGGCATCCCCCAAACCCAAGTAGACTAGGGGAGACACAGGTGGTGGTTGATTTGTGGGCTGCAGAAAGTGCAGGATCCTTCTTTCTGTGGAGGGTTTTGGTCTGGATGACTGGAGCTGCAAGCAGCAGCTCGCTGGGAGAAAACCAAAACCCTCTTATGATGAGCATCGTGGTGTGGGCTGCGTTCCTGGCCACATCCCAAAAGCAGGACCGAGCCTGCTCTGCACCTTCACCCCAGCACAGGCTAGGTGAGCATGGCTAGGCATGTTGATGCCGGTCCCCGGATCAGCTCCTCCAGCGATGGAGGGGGCATTTTGCATACTGAGACCCCAAGCAGGCCTCAGCATTACAGCTCATCTGGCTGTATCTCTGAATTACCACCTACTCCATGACTTGGCCCTGAGTCAGCTACTACTTTCCCAAAAAAACTGGAAGCTGAGGACTGGGGACCATTCCCAGCAAGCATTTTGAGTGAAACCGCCCTATTTTGAAGGCTCCGTGAGTTTGGGAGGATGGATGCAGGCATGTGTTCCCACTGGCCTTGGCATCAGAGAATGGCCCCCAGCCTCTTTCATTTACAAGTATAGACTCAACCTTTGGGACTCAACCAAAACTAGGCTTACAGCCATGCATTTGAATGGAGGAGACCTGGATCGTAGCTCTTGGTGTCACACCCCTGTTTCAAGCCAGCGTTAGGCTCGTAATGTGGACAGGATTCACATCCTGTAATTTGAGGGGGTGGAAAGAGATGCTCTAGGTTGGAAGGTTTGTTTCCTGGGAGATGATAAGAGGCATTTTAGTGTGTTGCCTTCACTCTTAAGGACACTGCTGTCTGCTGTTTCTCCCTCCTTTTGCTGGGAGTATGAAGAAGCAGGCTCTGCTGGCAGGGAATGATTTAGATAAATGCAGGCTTTGTAGGTTTAGCCCTGCTGAGATCTCCTGGGACAGGAGAAGCACATGTTGGCGTGCATGTGCCTATGACCTCTGGCAGCCTGGAGATGCTGTAGGCATTTATTCCCTGTGGCTCTCGAGCAGAGCTGAGCTTATGCTCTGCAGCAGGTGGTCCTCAGGGAAATCTCTCCCTCTGTTTACGAGGGTCACGCTGGTGTCATAACGGCCTCTCCTTCCAGGTGCAAAGAGCATCCTTCTGGACCATACAAGTTGGAGAGCCGGCTGTCTTGATCAGATACAGAAATGTAAACAAGTGGATTTTGCTGCCGGACAAAATGCAGCATCGTGTGTGCAGCCAAAGACAAAGAGGGACGTATATCTCTCCAGCAGATCTAAAGTCCATGAGTCTGTTCCTTCTTTCCCTGGCAGATCACCAGCTGTGCTGTGATCTGATGGCTGACAGCAAACAGCCCCTGGAGCCAGAACAACTGGGGTCCTTGCCCAGTGCTGACACCAAGCCACTGCAAGTCCTTTGCAGGGCCATCTCTCTTTTCTGTGCTTTAGTCTGCCCAGATAGGGGAGAATAAAACAGTAGATTCCCACCCCAACTTGACCTCCTGTGCTGAAGAGGAGGTGGGGCAGTGGTGGGCGGCTGCTGAGCTGATGTAAACCAGCGCGCCGTGAAGGTCCTGGATTTCCATACCCATTGGGCTGTGCGTTATAGATGCCTGGAAAAAATTAAACTGACCTCAACATTTCCATCTGAACTCATGTATGCAGGAAACAGTGCCTGGACATAGCCAGCATGTCCAGGAGTTTTAGCAACTCTGGGAAAGCTTTCCTTTGGCTGCATGACATTTTCCTAGTCCAAATACGTTGCACCCCTCAGTGGTGACCTGAGCCTGGAAGGGGGAAGGTCCTGGTTTGCATCCTGCTTTGCACGATGCCAACGCATCACTTTTGGTGGTGGTACCCATACCCCGGTGCTCCAGCTCTCAGGGAGCCGAGGGGGCTCGACCATCCTCTTTTTCCCTTTTTGAGCTTTAAACAGTCCCTCTGCTTACAGAGCAGTCCAGTTAGGCAGTGACCCCACTTCAGCCCTGGATAAGAATGACACATAGCAGAAATCCAAGCCAGGCTGAGCAGCTCCTCTGGGCGAGATTCCTGCCTGGCGGGAGCTGGCTGCAAAACCTGCAGAGCTGGAGCAATGCTCTGCTCTGGCCTGTGACTGGGAAAACACCTGCCAAAAGCAGCACCCTGTGGCTTTGGGCAGCATCCAAGGCTGAGGAAAGCAGCACTGCAAGGACCCAGGGATATTCAGCCTCTCCTGCAGTGAGATGAGTGGTCCGTCTCCTTAGGGTGTGCGACCGTTTGGGTTGGTTAACTTGTTTTAACTCATTTGGGGACGGGAAGGATGCTTGTGGAGAGCCACGTGGCAGCAGGGAAGGAGGTGGCTTGCCAGCTCCTTTCCTTTGCCGAGTACTTTGCAGAGCTGTGGATGAAGGGGAAGTGGTCTCCATCCCTCCTGGTTCAATTTGGCACTTGCAAAATGCTTCTGTGTGAGGAGCAGGAAAATGGATGCTGCTCTCGGTAATGGTGGGGCAGTTTGAGCCATGTGTTTGCCTGGGCAGCTGAGCACCAATACATCCCAAACTCTGGAGGAGACGAGGTCAGATGATTTTCTGGGAGCTGATAGTCTTTGACAAGGTTTCCTTCTGGAAGTGGAGGCGAATCATCACATTTTCCAAAAGGAGATACACCCTTTACATCCAGAAGGAAAGGAAAACAGAAAGTTTGAACTATTGCCCCTGACCTCCTGACTTTAGTCTCTAAAGAGGCTGTTTGTTGCCGTGTTCAGAAGGGCTCATTCCTGTCCCAGAAGAGCTCCTGCCAGCTCTGGAGATGGGAGCGCCAGCACTGCCTCGAGCTGGGTGGGAGTGGGAAGGTTGTGCAACTTTCCACTTCTGCTGCTGGACCTCGGGGTCAAGGCCAACGCAAACAAGCGGTATCCCAAGTGAAGCGATCTCTTTGTCCAAAGCCACTTTCAGCTGAAGAAACTACGCTCTCCTTGCAAATACTAACCCTATTGTCATTTTTGGCAGAGGACTATTTAATGGCCCTGACCTAATTTCAGAAGACCACTGATGGCAGGAATGAGAGTAATATTTCAAAGGCTCATGGTCAAAGGTTCATGTTCAATAATCACACCTTTATGTAGGAGATGCAGTTTTTTATGTTGCAGCTTGCAGTAATCATGCTGGATGCTCTTTGTTTGTGTTGGCAGTTCTTCGTTTTCTGCCATGGGCTCCTGCAGCTCTCCCAGCTCCTGGTCTCTGGCTATCTGAAGAGCTCCATCTCAACCATCGAGAGACGATATGGCCTCTCCAGCCAAACGTCAGGGCTGCTCGCTTCCTTCAATGAGGTGAAAACCAGCTTGCTTTTCCTAGTCTAACTGGTGAAAGCTCTCTCCATGCTCCTGTTGTTCCCTTGTGGGACCTCTTGGTCTGTGTGTCCTGCTGCAGGTTGGAAACACGTTGCTGATCGTCTTCATAAGTTACTTTGGGAGCCGAGTGCACAGACCCCGTTTCATCGGCTGTGGTGCCATCCTCGTCTCCTTGGCCGGGTTCCTCATGTCTCTCCCCCACTTCATAACTGGACCCTACGAGTATGACCGGTCCGTTGCCAGTAGGTACTCTAGGAACTTATTTTATGCCTTTTGGGGCAGATAAAGGAAATTACCTTCCCTCAAGGGGTTGGGAGCTGCCAGCTGTGGTCTGTCCTCAAGGAATTTTAATTTTATGAGAACAAAATAATCTCAGTCCTGAGAGGCAACAGCTGATGGTGGGAAGCAGAGCCAGGGGCAGCTGGAACCACAGGAAAGGGCATGAAAACCATCAAAACGTAGGCTGTGCCTCTGATTCCCTTTGTCTTCTGCACATCCATGCAGCAGAGAAACACTGGGTAGCGAAAAGGTCTTCCCCAGCCATCGGGGCTCTCATCTTCCTTGCTTTAAGCCAAGTTGTCCTCACGCACATGAACTGCTCCCTTACTTTCATAACGCAGATAAGATGAGGTCTCATGAACGCTGCAGCCCTTTATGGGAGGGAAACAAGAGGTATGGGAAGGAGCTTGACTCAACCCAATGGGGCAGCTTTGGGGGTGAAACGCTGTTGTCTGTGATGGGGGACCATTGGTTTCACACCTAATTTCTCCTGCTTATGGGGTACTTCACCTGTCTTCCTGTGCCTCGCTGAGCTGTCTTTGAGGGAATGCTGTGAGGTTTTAGACCCCACTAGAAAATCAAGCTCCTGTGAGAAACATGCAGGTATAAATCACTCATGGAGGAGCAGGTCAGGGTGAATTTGGGATTTTGTCCCTGAAAGAAGGTGAAGGGATGAGAAAAGAAAGAGAGGAGAAAACCACTCTTCCGTTACCTTCCTAAAGCCTGCAATGAAGGTCCAGCAAATCTTTTAGAAACCTCCACCAAACAGTTTTTCTCTGACTCATCCAAGAGAACGCAGCTGGTCACACAGCTGCAGCCACCAAAGGAAGACTTAATAGGTGAATAATTCACGGCTGCAAACAGGGGTCAGGTGCTAATGACAGTTTGGAAAAAATTAGCCATGCGTTTGAGGAGTGCTGGTGCAGGTGGCCCTGTGCCATGCACTCAAAGTTGCATATGATTTGGGGCATAACCATGGAAATCCTGCTATAAACAGCAGCACCATCCCCTCCCCCAGTATTTTAAGGAAGATAAGGATGCTAGAATCAGCACTTTCACTTAGGCAGCTTTGTAATCCATTTCTGGGTAAAATGAGTTCTCATCTCCTGAGTAGCTATTCATGAAATCTGCAGTTTGGTCACTTACCTTTATTGCAAAATCTATCGAAGGTTCTGAAAGTGATCTCAGCTCTGCTTTTTCCATGGAGGTGGCTTTTCATGGCACATGCATCCATCTAGCTGTGAACATCTGCACAGTAATATTTGCACTTTCTTTGTATTTTCTTCCACTGACTTTTCCCACCTGATATCTACTGAGCCCATATCTATGTGCTTGCTGCCAGGGGAAGCTCATTCTCCAGACTCAGCCCTTTAGACCTGCTCCCCTTGTCATCGCAGGCCTGTTCAGCAACACCACCGACCTGTGCCAGCCCGGGTTGCTGGGGTCCCGGGGGAACCTCAGCGATGCCGGCTGCACCCCTCACGCTGCCAAGGAGAACCACGAGGTTCTCCTCGTCATGTTCATCGCCCAGGCGCTGCTGGGCATCGGCGGCGTCCCCATCCAGCCCTTTGGGATCTCCTACATCGACGACTTTGCCAGTGAGAGGAACTCCCCCCTCTATTTGGGTAAGGCTGGGGCTGCTGTGGGAAGAGGGGAAACCGGAATAGCCCTCTATAGCAAGGCCAGACAGTACTAATTTGCATTAATGACAGCAGAGCTTGCTATAGCCCTTCTGCTCTACCCGGTGCTAGGAAGGTTTCTGCAAAAAAAGCTTATCTTCTTCAAGCTTGGACAAGCTGCAGACAGACCAGGAGTGCTGGAAAACATGATTTAGGGGAGATGCTGGGGTATTTGGCCCGAGAAAGACAAGCCAGAGAGGGACACAATAACTATGTCCTCCTCCAAAAAGGCTTCGGCAAGGAGAAGAGGGATAACCTGATCTCCGTGTTCACAGGAGGCAGCTATGGGCTTAAGGTGCAGCAATGAAGACTTTGTTTACATATAGGGAAAATTACAGGAAGCTAAAAAAGCAGGATCAACCATCTGGGAGGTGGGCACGTGTCCTTCAGCAGAGGGGGTGCTGGAGAACAGCTTGGGCACACAGCTGCAAGGGATGCCCCAGGGTGGTGGGATGGACAAGATGGTCCTTGTACGTCCTTCTAGCCCTCTTCCAGCTGTTATCTGTCTTTTGAACTGAACGGGACAGGAAAGGTGGCTCAAAACCAGGTCATTACTGTCAAGAAACTGGAAGTACCGCCATCAAATTGTCTCTGGTAGATGCTCCGAACCTCTGAACCATATTTGAAAGGATGACCTGTAAGACAGGAGTTCAGTCTTACATGTGTTTAATTTTTTAATCAGTAATTCACATAGGAGAGTTTGCTGATAACTTTTATCTCCTTAACCTTGTAAAAAACCTTTGCATTTCCTGCATTTCTCATGCCAAGGGGCACATCTTGTTCCTGGGTGTATTTCAGTCTTTCTAGGAGGCTGAAGAAAAGTGGCAGGGAAGATCTGACTTTTGCAAAACCTTTCCTGTGAAGGGAGCCTGGAAAGCATGGGGTGGTTGTCCTTAAAAAGTTGTGAGATAAGAAAGCTGCCAGGGAAGTAGCCTGTGCTGGAGGCAGATGCGGTGGACCCTTGTCCAGTGCGGTCCTGCCTCAAGGCACCTCCTGTCCCGCCTCGTCCCTTCACGCAGGGCTGAGCCCCTCTCTGCTCTTGCCCCTCTGCAGGGATCTTGTTCTCCGTGACCGTCATCGGGCCGGGGGTGGCCTTCATGCTGGGCTCTGCCATGCTGCGTTTTTACGTCGACATTGACAAAGTCACCGGAGGTGAGTGAATGTGCCCTCGGAGAGCCGGCCGGCACCCTTCGCCCTGCATCCCATTTACTGAGCCAGCAGTGGTCCAGCTCCTCTCTGGGCATCCCGACCCCCAAGGGATGAGGGTGCAACCTGCGGGGCAGGGGCTGGCTCCCTTTGCCTGCTATCTCCTCTGTTAAATCACTTCCATCACCTGGGGATGCTCTGGGATGGGTCCCACCAATGCTGGGGTGGATGGCCCAAATAAGTGGTCCTTCCCACCCGACTCAGTGTCACACGCACATCTGCACACACAACCTGGCCCCCTGGCTGCTGGAATCCCGTATTTCAATCAGTGCTTTCTCCTCCTTCAGACCTGGGGATCCCTCAGCCCTGGGTTGCTGCCAGGTCTGGTTACAGGGATGCCCATCTGCATTGTGCTTTTAGAGCAGACCTGATTTTCATTCTTCTACGAATTTTCTGCCATATGCCAGCAACAGCAGCGGGAGCATTTTGCTGCCAGCCAGCACCAGGGAAGAGTGGGGATGTGGGGGATGAGCAAAACCCAGAGAGAAACATGAAAGAGAAAGATGGAGGGGAGAAGTAAGAGAGAAGGAGTGGAGAATGGGTACCAGGACCCTGAGGTGTGAAGAAGCAGAGGGAAGGATAGGATGGGAGGAAGATGAAAACAAGTAGAAGAGAAATGTTGGGTAGGGCAAAAGAGGAGCATGAAAGAGATTTCCTTTAAAAGCTCTTCCTGAGCCGTCCTATCACAGCGTTTGTAGTTGTCTCCTTTTTGGCTGCTCTGGAAAAGAAGAGGCTCTTTCCTGGTCATTAACAGAGCAGAGCCACGTTATACAGCTCAGCATATCCTCACATGAGGAAAAGGACAACGGACAGGCTCCTTTGGGCGGTGACCAGACAGCATCAGGGCTGGAGCTGGATGAGCAGCGGGTGTTGACACTACAGATGCATTAGCTTTGGTTCCTTCTCGGTGCCTCCAACTCATTCCTGCTCACTGACTTTGCCAGACTTATTTTTTCACCTGGACTTTGTCACTCTATACATTTATGATATTTGCAGCACAAGAGCACACTCTTATCTCAACATTGCCTCCTCCTATCAGGCGACCTCCAAGCTTATGGCTGCAGCTATCCGTCCTCCTCAGTGGGTGAACCTTGGCGAGGTGTCTGGAGTCTTGGTTTATCTGCCTGAAGAAATGAGATGAGAGTCTGCAATCTCCCTGCCCACCCTGATGCTCAGTTCTTCTGCAGAAGGACATTGAATGAGGAATGTGCCTGAGCAGCCAGAACTGGAGAACACCCAGTTTTAGAGCTGTCTTCAGCCTAAAGATGTCTCCAGCCTACTGGGGAAAGCTATCGAGCTCTGGCTGCTTAGTGCTAAATCTAATTTAACCTCACGTTTTCCTAGAAAAAACTGGTTGGTGTTTATTCAGGAAGGGATTTAAAATTCCAATTTGCTAAATGCACCGTGAAGAGAGGAGATTATCAGATTTCTTTGACCTATCACTTGTTACTTCCAGAGATGGGAGATCAGATGCGGCAGTATCAACTGTACCAAAATCCAGTAAACTGCAGCTTTAATTGCACCCTCCCAGTGAGAATAGCTCACTTGTGTTAAACCTGACAGTTAAGGAAGGGGTTTCTAGGAGGACTCATTTCCTGGGCTTGCTCATGAGTGCTGTCTAATCACAGGTACCCCCTTTTTCTGTAGAAATATTTCTTGGTTCACACTCATCCTGTTGTGAATTAGCATTCTGGCTTCTGCATATCCCATTTTATTTATGACAAGTACCCTCCCCACAGAAAACGTTATCTTTGGTGGAGTGCCCTGAGGATGACAGGAGAGGCCGAACTGAAGGAGGACAGACGGGAGAAAGGGATATAAACCTTATTAAAGCATTTTTAAAGATCGGCTTCCGTTGGTTGACCTGCAAACCAGGCGCTGACGGATGGACCAGCCTGGTGGGCAGAGCTCCAGGGTCCAAGTCCTGCTGAACAGGGTGTCCTTGTGTGGGTAGCCAGACTGTGAAAAAGTAATCCAGTGCTCTTGGATGCTACAAGTTAATTGGAGTTAACTCCATTTTAATCTTAAGAGAGGATTTTTCCTCCTGTATGGACATACCTCATGGCTTAATCCCCTTGAGTGAGTATTTCCAAGTTTTTTTACAACATGGGTACTCCTTCTCTGAAAAAGCTGTGATGGGGATGCTTCCCTTTGCCTTTCCAGCTCTAGGACATCCCTGTCCCTGTTATCTGAGTGGGTCTTTAGACACCCTGGTGATAATGAAGAATGAAATATGGTTTAGCACCATGGGATGAGTCAGGTGCAAATTCTGCTCAGACCCCAAAACTGGTGGTCCCCGGGTTGGGATCCACCACCTTGGAGCACGCTGACATTCGGGGTGACTGGGGCCACCCATCACCATCCCTTTGGCGCACTGGGGTCCCTCTGTTCGCCTTTGATTTAATTCCCATTTCTCCATTTGTGTTGCAGACGGAGTCCAGCTCACGAACAAAGACCCACGGTGGGTCGGCGCCTGGTGGCTTGGTTTCCTGGTCGCAGCCAGTCTTGTGGCTGTGTCTGCAGTGCCTTATTTCTTCTTCCCACGGGAAATGCCAAAAGAGGTAGGAGAGGTGCTATGGATGGCCCTTTTGGCAGTGCACACAAATACCTCATCTATTTATAAGCACACTCCTCCTTCACCACCAGCGTTGGCTTCTACATCCGTGGGAAACACGTCTATGGAAGTGGTCATGCAGTTTATAGCTGCATCCCAAAGTCGGATGTGAGCTGTGGCTTGCTGTCATCTCCCATGTCAGAGGCTTTTGTATGCTAAGCAGTTGCTTAGTGAAACCCAGCATGGTGCAAGCAGCTTAATTTTCTTGGTGGGACGCTGAAAGAGCACCTGTGTGTTGATTCCTCTGCATAAGCAAGCCCTGTGTGGATTGAGGTCCTTCTCACAGCCACCCTCCTGGCTCACCTGGACGTGGGACTCCTTGCCTTCCCCAGGGAAGCAGTGGTCCTGCTCCTTCTGCTGTATCTCTTTTGGGAGCTGGTGGGAGATGCTGCGCCGATGGCCCTTGTTTCCCTTCAGGAGGAGCCATGTGTGCCTGATGAGGAAATCAGTCCCAGTTCATAGGAAATATGATTAATGCATCGGGAACCTTTCCTTAGAAGTGGGTCGTACCCCGGGGGTGTTTGAGATACTGAGGCTGGAGGATGGTTTGTCTCATTTCCACTGCAAAAACCCCTTTTCACCACTCACTGTCGGTGGGGCTCAGGGTTAGCTGCTGCTCCAGCAACCAGCTTCACCCACCACCTCTTCTCACTGCGACCTCTTTGCTGGTCAAAGGGATTTTAGATGCTTTTCAGCCCCTAAACACCCTGTCTCTGTAAAGTCCTCAGGGATAACTGGCAGGGAAAAGCCTTTCCCTGCCTGGACCTGTTATTGCAAGCCAAACCGATGTTTGCCTGCCTGCAGTTTGCTCAGGGGACGCTTGTCCCTGGCTCTTGCTGGATCCCGCTGGCAGGACAGTACTTTGCTCCATGTTTACTACCAGGGTCTTTACTTCTCCGGAGCCCTCCTGAGTGCTTCACCGCTCACGCCAAGATGCGAAACAGCTTGCGAGTTTCCGAAGTGCTTTGCTGGCTGTGGGTCCTGGTTTTCTGGCAACTGGTGTGTCGTGAGGGGTAATACAAAACAAACTGCTCTTTTAGAGGACGCATCATGCTATGGTTTTGAATGTTACTGAAGTTGCTGGGACGCGCTTAGTAGGTGAAATTGCGCTCGTCTCAGTGTCTTGGCCATACTCTAGCCTGTGTAATTGTCTTTCACATATATTTTGCCTTGGGGCAGTGTCGAAACTTTCTTGTCTGAACAAGTCCATGCACTGCCTGGTGCAGGATAATTCATCATTTCTCCTGCCACTGCCTGAATTTCTGCAGGAATGAGTGATTCTTAGGGAGATTTGGGTTTCACCTGCCTGGGAAAATGTGACCTGTTGTACCAGTTACACTTCCTGGGATATAATGATCTACTCCTGGGTTATATATACTGTGAGGTTTGCAAAGGTGCTTTGGCCCTGCGAGGTAATGGGGTGGAAACTGCTCAGCATGCTGCAGGATGAGGGCGATACTGAATGCAATGTGCCTGATTTATCCTTGTGAAACTTGGTTCACTTTAAAGTCATTATGGATGATCTATATTAGCAGAACCTGCTTGGTGTGCAAGGGTGGCACGCTACATCTTAGGAGAAAGGTTCTTTATTAGGGCTGATGGGAATATTAATTTCTTGAATGGCTCTTGAGAGAAAATAACATACTTCAAACTAAAACAACTGTACTGTTTTGCAAGCGCTGCGCTCTGATCAGTCTGATCAGATCTGAAAAGTTTAAGGAAGGATTGGTTGGATATTGATTTAAGAAAACAGCAGGAGGTAGTCACCTGCTTTACTGGCTGATATCTGTAGGAAATGCTTCCACGTGGCTGAGCACCCATTTATCCCTTTGCAGCCCAGGTCTTCCTGAATTTCTCTCCATTTTTACCATTTCCCCCAGAAAGCTTTTGGAAACTGTTTACAGTAAAAAATAATAATAGGAAAATAGTCTAAGGGGTGGCAAAATTCTGCCCCCCCCCTGCAGGATGGGAGATGCCAGGGCCAACCGAGCCAGCTTGTGCCCATCCCATGGGGGTATCAGCACCACCAGCAGCAGCAAGAGGCCCTGCTTAAAAAAAAGCCTCTTTAGAAACTTTGCCATATGCTGTTCTGGGTAAAACATCTGTCTGCTGTGGGAGCACTTGAAGCTTTGTAGAAATCTGCGCTCTCACGGGTGATTTTCTGTAGGCATAGAAGGAAGAAAAAATATAAATCACTTTCTCTTGCTTGCCTTTGGAGTAAACCAGTGTTTGGCTAAGGGTGTAAGCACGACTGCTCTTCCATCACGAAGGGCAGCCACCTTTCCTCTCCAGTCAGCTGGAGGCAGCAGCATCTCTAGGGCTGCCGAATTACTGCACCCGCCATTGAGCTTGTTAGAGACATGGTTCCCCTCCAAAAGAGCATCAGCTGGGGATATATTGCAAAACCCTGTAGAAGGGGTGGGTAGAGTTGGCAAGACATGCAATGCAGGAAGGAAATGTGTGTTTCCAGGCACAAAGCTCAGTTCTGGTAAAGCATTGACACCAATTTTGCCTTCCTCTGCCCCAGCCAAAGCAGCCCCTTTTCGCGGTAGGCCCCCGTAACCACGATGGCTCTTGCTGTGGCTTTAGGGTTGCTTCCAGGTTTCCCCTCATGGCACAGAGCAAAGCTGTTGTTTCTTCTTGTGCTTGGCTCTGGTTTGGGATGGAGATGCGACATTGCAGCGAGGAAAGGTAGGACCCCTGTGGTAGCTCCCTGTCGAGGCTCTGCAGCACAAAGCCCCATCCCCAACATGCTGCAGAGGAGAAGGGAGCGATCGGGTCAGCACGGGGTTTTACAGACCAGCAGATCAGCAAGAATGGACATTGTGATAATCTTTGGGTCAACCCTGTCTAAATACAGCTGCGGCTTCAAAGGCGGTCAGCATTTCCTTGGCTGCCTTCAGTTTCAGGGTTTCTGCCTGTCCAAAGCAGGAAAAAAACTACCATCAGAGCAACCACAAGCTGCAAGTACTTGAAGCATCAACTGGGCTCTTCCACCATGTTTGTAAAGCCCCAGCACAATATCTTGCCCACAGCAAATACCTCCATAATAACACATGGGGAAAGCACAGATCTGCTCTGTCCACAGAAGAAGCTGAGATGTTTCTGCACCACCAGCTGTGGGCTTCACTTCTGGAGGTCAAAAAGGAATTTCAGGTGCCCCAGATGAGGCTGTCCTTGTGCCATTTGCTGTCTGAAGACCCCTGGGACCACGCATGTCTCATTAGATGATGAGGCTGCCTGGGAATAATGTGTCCACACCAAGCTCTGGGTGCGTTTCCCCGCTGCAGAATCCACCAAACGAAATCACAGCAGCAAAGACTGGCCCATGGCTCAGTCCTTCTTGCTGCCTGAAGAGATATTTCTCCTCTCTGATTCTCATCCTAACTTCATTTTCTTTTCTTTCTCCTGCCTCACTCTATACAACATGTCTGAGCCCTTGGTGGTTTCTCCAGACCAAGGACCATCCTCCTCAACGGGCATCCTCCAGCAAACCCTGAATAACAGCCCAGCCCTCTGTCTATCTGGAGACTTATTTGCCTCCTCCCATCAGCAGAGAGAGATCTAGATTATTTATTCTACAACCACATTCCAGCTTTACCTTTATTTTCTAGCTTCTTTCTCTGAAGTTCCTGGAATGACTCATGCACTTAATGTTAACATAATGATGAGAGCTCACTCTTTTGATCTTTTTTCATAAATCCATCACTTCAGACCCAGAACATTTTTATTCCTCTGCTTTGAAACTTGTCAGCAAGTTTCTAGCACCAAAGTAGCCTGAATAATCCTATTTGAGGGACAATCACAGCAAAACTATAAAGTTGTCATGATCTCAGGCAGGGGATGAGAGGATGAGGCTGTTACTGGATGGACTGTTTCCAGTCAAGACCAGTTTTTTTTTCCCAATAATTCCAGTTTAATCCTGCCTCCATGAGCCTGAACCATTTCTCGGGGTTGTGTCCTGGATTGGGGGGTACTACAGCATGTGAGCATTTTCCAGTTGCTGAGTGGCCAGAGTTTAGCTCATGCCTTACCATCTGTCGCTGGCGATGTTATCGTAGCCCAACGTAGGCAGTTGTATTCTGTCTGCTAAAGGCTTTCCCCGTGGTTTTGCTCGAGCACGATGTCTGTCTGTCTCACAGGCTCACCGTCTGTTGCATTGCAGCTGGTAAAGCACCTCTCCAGTCCCTGCAGCTCCACAGGTGATGTGAAAAGGGCTTGAAAAGGGGAAAGGTGCTCTTGGGAGCACCTTAAATAAAAGCAGAAGCATTGCCCTTGCTCAGCAGTTCTCGTGTGCAAGATCTGTCTTGTACACCCAATTATCTCCTGGTTCAGGTTTTGTTCTGTGACACTCCAAAGTCATGTAGAACCAAATATCTCCCAAACGACGACAAAGGTGGGGAGTGACACTTCCTCCTTGTCCTGACAAAGCCTCTCCTGTAATGTCACCTGCAAACAGATGCCTCGTGAGAAAGCTCAGATGGATTTTATGGGAAGCAGGTCTACATGTCCTGGTCGTGTCCAAGCCCTGTCGGCTTCAGTTTGCTGTCACGCAATCCCCTCTGGATATCAGTCCATCTCATCAGTGCTTTCCTCCCAAGGCTCACCATTAGGCCGTTTCAGAAACTTATTTCCCTGTACGTTGCAAAGCTTTGTCTAATCTCCAGTCCATAGTTTAGCCTTTAGTTTGTTGGTCTGCCCCCAATCCTGATTAAATATTTTCTCCTACTCATTGCCGTATTGGCGTGGTTATAGAAAGCCTTCCTTTTGGGGGGCGAGGGAGGGCAGCTAGTCCTCCGCTGCCAAAGAGCTTCCCCATCCCAAGAGCTCTGCTCATCGCCCATCCGAGCCACAGGCTGGTTTTCCTGATGCTGCACCAGTCTGGACCTGGTCTCCGGTGATGGTGCAGCAGGGTCTACCCTCCCCCCGCTCTCCTGGAAACACCATCCTCAGTTCTTCCTCACTTAATCCCTCCATGGCTGCACCATATGCCTGTGCAGAGGTAGACCTGAAGCTATTCATCATTCTCCTCCTCTCGTTTCCAACATTTCCAGCTGTGCATCAGAACTTATTTTTAAACCCTAAGTGCATGGCTGTGCCCTTTGCACTGTTTGCTTTGGTTTCTGTTGTTTCAGCCCTCTAGTTGCCTAGTTTTTCCTATATGGTGTCCCAGCGTACTCTGTATGGACAATTCCCACCTTCCTTCTCCTCTGCGGATTAAGTAGTACATGTCTTCTCGCTGTGCCAAGGGGGTTACTGAAAATATTAGCTGTGGCTTCTCTGCCAAACCACCAAGGAAGCCACCAGCACCTCCCAGCAGCTCAGTACATCCCTCTGGGATGCTCTGCTCTCCTTCTCCTATTTAGCCATGTTGTGTTTACTCTCCTAATTTTCACGTTCTCCAGTTTAGCTGATGGTTTCCCGTTTGGTGCTGTGTATTCTGTATTTAACCACTGGTGGTGTTGAGGAGGGAGAACAGGCTGTGGCTGATCCATCAGCCCCTAACCCAAGGTACCCATTGATCTGGGGGACATGTGGGTGCCAAGCAGAAGAGATGAGCAGGATGATGCCTCTTTCATGTTGGGTCCTTCATCTCAAAGCTTCACATGTGGCACTTCAACTGGGAGAAGCGCAGAAACGGGGTGGAAAGGAACCATGCTCCTTCCTTGGCGTTGCTAACAGGGGAGGTGGAAGGGGCAAGGTCGTCTCCCGTGGAACGGGACGGAGAGGCTGGGAGATTAAATCCTTTGCAAAACAGAGGAGGTTGATTTCTGGGGGCGTTTCATGGTGGGGCTGGAGGGATGTGAACTGTGGGAGTGCTCAGGGCGTGCAGAAAGGCGATGGCCCTGCGGTGGCCTAGCAAAGTGCATCTGACGGGATTTTCTGCTGGGACGGTGGGGGAACGTGTCCCCTCTCACCTGTGCGATATCTCCAGGTTTGGCTTTCAATTGCCCTGCCGGATAGTTGGAGCAGACACTTGGGGAAAGAGGGGAACGCCAAGCTGGACATGCAGCTCCATTCTGGAGGAGGTGTACATGGCAGAGCAGAGGGTTAAGAAGTCACCTCCCATTTCCCAGGGCAAAACCCTTCTGTCTGGGCAGTACCTCAAGCTGTGGAGCGGGGAGCTGGCAAGTTTAGGACCACAGCGTGCAGACTGGATCAACTTGTTTTATCCCCAAAAAAGCACCTGGTGCACAGTGGCAGGAGGGGGCTGCAAGCATGGAGAAACCTTGAAAGGGATGTGTTTGTGTCCTGGCTACACATGCCTGCCTCAAATGTTTGGACATTCCTGCTGGAGGTGGCATTGCTTGGCAAGGTCCAGGTAACGCCTGTCCTTCCAGTCCCGAAGCAGAAGGTTTGTGATGAGGAGGAGCTCCTGCAGGTAAAATGCAGCCGGGACCCCTCCTGCCCTGTCCTGAGGATGCCCCATGGATGCTGGTGCTGCCCTTAGCCTCGTCACGGGATTGCACCAGCATGCCCGAGCCTGCAAGGAGCTTCCCGCCCTTCGCTGGGATCACTGGGGACTTCCCAACCTGCAGAGGGTATTTGCAGGGCGCAGACACCTGACAGCTGTGTCTGGGGTTGTCCCCAGGGGTCCCAGCAGACACCCCAGGTCCGGCATGGTGGGACGGTGCTGGGGCAGCGACTCGACCCCTTCTGTGCAGGCAGAGACGTTGTGCAACGGCGCTGGGGAAGTGAAAAACAACTTCTCTAGTTTCTGTCTTGGGAGAGATCGCCTGCGTTTATACAAATCCTCCCACGTTTATTCAGCAGTGGCCTGGTGTGCTTCCAGTGCATGCGAAAAGCTGAAATGAAAATAACTGACGGGGAACTCTCTTAAACGCCTGCTTCAATTTGGGTTATCAGTTAATGGGGAAAGGTTAAAGAGCGGAGACAGGGAAATCTAAGTCTTTGTCTGGAAACCTTTGCTCCTGGGGCTGCGATGCGCTGAGGCTGCCTCATTAAAGCTTCTAAAGCACCAGCAAAGGCAGTCTAGAAATACGGGGCATTATCTGAGGAGCAACTGGGGGCAAAGTGGCAGGGTGTGGTGGTGCCACTGGCATGTTACAGGAATGGGCTGGTGTCTACGTCCAGGTTTGCTCCAGGGAGCTTTAAAGACAGGCGCAAACGGCGGCAGAAAATAATCATCCCATTTTGCGTGAGTAATGTACCTGTCAGCTGGTTATTTTAACACTCGAGGAAACAGGGTCCCTGGTGGGACCCACACTTGCTGGAAGAGGCATAATGAAGTGTTTGTAGGGAGCGTGACCTTTTCAGGAGGAAAATAATTCCTTTTCAAGCTATGAGGTTTTACATTTTGTTTGTTTAATATGAAAATAGCTTCTCTGACCTTATTTTTCACTGAGCCGGGAGTGCCAGGTTCTGCACTGCCAGAGGGGAACTCTGCAGAAGCCTCAAATTAAGCAAGGAAAACCTCTCTGTCACAGAGCAGGTCATTTATCCCTTTTTTCAGTGGTGTATTTGAATAAAGCCAGACTGCCAGCACCTCTGGCTGCCCTTCTTGCAGGTGCAATAGCAGGCAGGTGAAAGCAGGAGCCCGGCTCACAGGCAAGCTGCCTGCATTTGCCTTCCCTGCAAAGAAAGTCAGGTCTCAGCCCTGCTCAGTCGTACCTGATTTATTCATGTCTGTGCTGGGAAACGGGGGCTTTCCCCAGGTTGAGGTCAGGTTAGGGATGCTGTTCCTAATGCAAAGCGTGGGGGAGCTTCATCCTCCTGCCTCAAAAACCTGTCTGCCTCCTCCATCCCCCCCACAAGGCTGGAAGTGACGGTGACAGATAAAATCCCGTTGCAAAAACATGAGGTGCAACAAGAGCCCGTTCACCAGCGTACACGCAGCAGGAAACAATGTCCTTTAAGGACTCATCCTGAAAAATCCAAGTGTGGGGGCATTTTGCAAGATGTCTCCCACATTTGTTTTTCCTTGGCATGACGCTGTGGCAAACGGCCGGGGTAGTGCTGAGCAACCAGCCTGTGTTATTGCACCTACCGATGCCGGCTTGCCAAACCGCCCGCTCTGAGTAATGCTAAAATCCCCTATGGCAGGAGCACAGCGTCATTGACAGGGCTCGAGCAGCTCCGATGGTCGAGCCGGTACCGTTCGTCTCCCTGCCCGCAGCAAGCAGGCAGGATTTGTGCTGGTCCCTCCGCGGCTTGCTTCCCTGGCATGTGAACATGCCTGCTTCATCCCAGAGGAATGCATTTCCTGATCCTTTCAGGCAGCAAAAAAAATATATATTATGGGGCCAAGGCAGTGTGGGGAGAGGAGTTTTTCACCTCCTTGAGGGCTTTGCTCCGTGTGCAGACAGCAGCTGCTCCTCGGGTGCACCGAAATGTCCCGCTCCAAGGGTCACACTCATGCAGAGGCATCCCAGACTGGGGAATTTGGGGCTTTTTTGGGTTTTTTTGGATGTGCAGATGGTCCCCAGCAGCCTGTTACCTCTCCGAAGTACAAACAGCTGGAAGCTGAGAAAGCCACAGTCAATAACAGCTTGAATGTATTTTTTGAAAAACACAGCAGTTTTAGAGCAGAGAGAAGAGACCCCGTAACCTAACTGAAAAGTGAAAGGAAGCTGGATTTTATCTTTGCATTTGAAAAATGTGTTAATCTCCAAGCTCTACTAATAAAAACCATGAAAGGAGTTTTATCGCTTTTGCCTTGTAGAGGCTCTTCAAAAAGGGAACGTGGCATTCGCAGCACGGGCCATTTTGACCTCTCCGATGTTTAATAATCGGTCTTGTTTTCAAAGGAAAAGAGATCATTTTAGCCAAAGAGCTCTCCAGTTCTTTCTGTGAATTAAGAACATCTAATTTCTGTTGAATGAACTGATCTGTCTGACTCATATTAAATTTGTGGCGAGAGTTGCAACAGCACCATTGCTACGCTGATATGGGATGCCAGAGATGGGGCTACTGGCTCTGTCCCTCTGGCTAAAAATACGCTGTGGTTTTCCCTGAAAACCACACTCCCACTGAACACTTTCTGTTATTACACATGTATAGTAGCATATCTAATCTAATTAATGCCCTCCATCCAGTGATTCCCCTAAAAGCCTGCAGAGCAAGGGATCCAAGAACATCCTCCCCTCCCTTGGCCTCCTGCTTGCTAATGGGATGTTGGACACTTGCCTCGGACATGCAGTCATCTTCTGAGGAGGCCAGGAGGGACCTTAGATGATCCAAGCCCTCCGTCTTCCACCTCTCCCTTTCTGCCAGCCCCTCTTTGCTCGTGAGCGGTGACAGCATGACACCCAGGGTGCAAATCCTGCGAGCATCTGGCTCCATGCCCTGCAGAGCTGTAAGCACCAGCGGAGGCTGAATTAAGCGGAGACACCTGGACCCACCTGACCTCCAGCTGCAAAGTGTTGTTCCCCTGAACAGAGAAGGAATAAGGGGGGGAGCTGCAGGATCTGTCCCTTTCAATGGACCAGGATGGGAGAGGATGCCCCTTTCATACTGCTGCTTAGTGGGAAAGATGTGGCTAAAAAAAGTTAAAAGCATTAAAGAGAGTAGGAATTGCTAAAATTGCATTTCCAGGAGCAGGAGAAGAGTGGAAAGGGTACAGCCCTGTGCTGGGTGGCTCTGGGTCAGCCCCTCTCGGCTTAGGAGGTGAAAAACATTTTGCCTCAATCCCAAACCCCCTCCTTGCCTGGATCTTTTCCTCCTACAACTGCTGTCCGCTCTCCTTGCTGGTTACAGGGGCAAAGGCACCTGCACAGCAACTTGTTACGCATAGAGACACAGGGGAAATGCTCATCCTCCATCCCAAACCAGCGTCCGAACCTGCTTCGGGTGGAGGTCTAGGGACATCGCTCCTTGGGTTCCTGCGCCTGCTTCCCCCACGCACAGGGGCAAAACAGACCCTCTGGGGAAGAAAAGCATCTCCCTAAGGGTATCCATCTTTCCCAACGCAAAGGCTTGCACCTCCTGAATTTCCATATTAACGTGAGCTGAGCACACAGAGTGCTGTACCTGGGTAATGGCACAGCTCGATGTTTATGAAGTGTGATTCATTACTGTTGGGGAAAGGTGGGGGAAGCTGGCTTTTACCCCTGTAACACAGACATCTGTGTGGATGCTTTCAGCCCCATCAGAGACCCGACGGTGAGGGCACAGAACAGCAGCCGTGGGTGGGAAGGCGCCTGCCCGGCGGCGGCTCCACATCCCACGCTGGACGCGGACAGTGCTGCCCAAGCCCAGAAATATTGCAAACTCCGTCTGCAAGAAGCATGGGCCGCTGTCTGTCATGATTTGGGAAGGAGATTTTCCTTTCTTTCAGCAACGCAGCTGTGGAAAAAGCGAGTTCGGTGGAAACTTTGGCATGGTCGGTGCAGTGACAGCCTCTCGTCTGTCCCCAGGTGGTGAGTGGGAAGGAGAGCAGCAGCAAGAAGAGGGAGGATGTGCTCAGCCAGCTCAGGTCGAGATCCGAACACATGCAAAACCTCTCTCTAACCAAGTTCATCAAACGTAAGTGTGTGCATCCCCTTCCTCCCGCTTGGACGGGGCTTCTCTGCTTACACAAATATACGTCCTGGCAACGGGCAGGTTGCAATGCCGGTAAGAAAAAGGGATGTTCCTCCCTGTGCTCAGTCTAACTCCTAGGTGAGCCCTCAAGATGCAACTTAGGCGTACTGTTGGGTATAATTAGGTCTGCAGATCTCTTCCTGGTCTGCTCACAGCAGACGCTTGCCATCATGTCCAGATGACCCCGCTCCACCTCATGCCGATCAAAGCATCTGGGGCTGGTAGCTCTCAACATTCTGTGGCTTTATGGCTCATCTGGGCAGTGGGAAATGGAGGCCAAAACCTCATTGGAGCCCAAAGCCAGGCAGGAAAGAGGGGTGCAGGATGTGAGCCTGGAGCAGAGCCACGGGATGGGAAAGAGCCCCCCCAAAAAAGAGGGATTTTGCAGCTTGGGTGCGTCCAGCTGCTCTTGCTCAGCTCTCAGGTCATAGCAGCAGACACCCAGCAGCACTGGCAGCTCTTGGTCCCCAAAAGCCTCCTCAGACCCCCTCTTTCAAGGCTGGTGACAATATCTCAGCCAGGCTGCTTCCCACTGGAGATGGCTGACACTGCCTGGAGCCAGGCTCTGAGCAATTAAAATCAGATGCATGTTTGTACAGGGTGATCTTAAGCCAGGGCAATTAGCTTGTTTAGAAATGAGTAGGCTCTTTGTGCTGAAGGGAATCAGCTGGGCTTTAGTCTGTGGAGGTTATTACTCAGGGTTGGTTTTTTTTTTTTTTTTTTGAAGGAAATGCTCTGCATTTTGGCAATTACTTAAGAAAAGTGACCCTCTGAAGTCAATCCATATCAGCTTTCTCCATATTTCCGGAATATTATCCCTTTCATTTATTGGAAATTCTCTGTTTTATTAAGGTCAGTGCAGGGCAGGCACAGCCAGACAAGCGTGGGCAGGTTTTTATTCTGCTAGTTGCACCATTTGCTCGCTAGCCTAATGCTAAATTAGAGGAGCAAGTCAGGGGTTTATTCCCCTGCTGACCTTGTTGCACTGTCGTTTAGAAAACCCGTGTGATGGAAATGATTGCGTGGGAACAGATTTATAGCGCTCGGATGGGATTTTCACACCAACACTCTGCTCTTTGCCTCTGAAAAATGAATAAAAATGAGCTCCCTGCTCCTGGGTGAAGAGAGAAGGAAATATCTTACCTCTGCTCGAGCTGCAGGTTTGGCTTGGGGCTTGCATCAGGATTGCTGTTGTCAGGGCTGCAGGAGCCGTGCTAATAAATTCATTATTTCTGAGAATTTATCCCCTAAAGCCCAGTCCTGAAAAAATTAAGTGTCTATGATTTTCGTCAGGAGAGCAATCTTGCTGAAATCAGTGGGATTTCTAATAGAAAACTCTTTTTAGAGCCAAAAACTGGATGGTAGCTAGTGTGTGATGGTTGGATGGGGACAATTTGGTTGAAGTCGAAAAACTTCAGTGCTAGCTCATCTATGGGTCACTAGAAAGCCAATTTTACCACCCATTTGGTGGTTCTCCTGCTTTGTTTGAAAGATTTGTTTCTTCTTTCTGTTGCCAAGCTTTCTTTCCTCTCTATTTTTACTATTCTTTTCTAGACAATAGTGTATAAAAATGCATTTGGAGATTTTCCAGCCTGAATCACCTTGACATTTTACACCTTCTTTTGTTTAAAAAGAGAGACAGAATGAAACAGACGTGATGGAGAAACGCTGTAGGACGGTCGGGTCCCTGTACCACGCTCACAATGAGCCCTTTTTACACCACATCTCAGTACAAAAGGATGACCCGGCTCCTGAAGGAGGGGAGTCTGGCTTTGCTGGTCTCAGAGGGCTGGAACTGATGGGGCTGTGCTGTGAAATCTTTGAGTCGTACCTCCTTGGTTTTTCCGATTTCAGTCCTGTTCCTCCCACATCCTTCGTAAGACAGAGTCCTCCCTCTGACTGAGGTGTTTGAATACAGCAAGTGGGTTGAAAAATGGGCCTGGAGATTAGGGCTGTGCTTTTTTATTTGGCTCATCTGCAGATCTTCATCCCCTTTCACTTAGAAGGTACTTTGCATCATCAGCGTTGCCCAAACAAAGCCCTTGGGGTTGGAGTCAATAGAGTCAATGCTTGGCTCCTCACCGGTGTTAAAGCATTTTGCAAACTGGCCCCGTACTTTCACACGGGCCACCCATGCGGGATGGCTGCAAACTCAACCTGGGACCAGGAACGCCCGGGAGGAAGGCAGCGTCTCCTGTTGGGAAGTGTCCCTTTGCCGATCAGCTGGAGGGAACAGGGACGGCTTTCCCTCGGCGCTGATGGCGGGAGGAAAATGCAGCTCCTGCTCCAAACCTGGCCCAAGCCTGGGGGAAACTCCAGGTGAGAAAGACACTGCCTGGTTAGGCTGTGATTCAGCAAAGGGCTCAAGGCTGCTCCTTGAGCGCAATAAGACTGGTGAGTGCCTTTAAGGGTTCATCATTTTCTTAAGGACTTGGCAGAGGCAAGCCTTAAACTACTTTTTATAATTTAGAGGAATTGATGGAGAAGGAATGGAATAGAGGAGGAAGATGTTCAGAAGTGCTGTTTAGTCACTTATTTCAGCTTAAATGATGCAAAATGAAGCATGATTATGGAGAAGGAAATGCATTTTGTCATTTTTTCTGTTGCTTCAGTGCACATGGGGATAACTGAGAGCAAAATAAGGCTTGCAGGGATTTTTGCCATTTACTTTATTGGGAAAAAAAATGAAGGTGGGTTAGGGCCCATACCATGAGATGCTTCACATTCTCCATTTCTCTGGAAGCCACTGGGCTTTAAAACTCTCTGGGGCAAGGTGTGACGAGCAGAAAGCAGTTTGCAAAGCCCTCGGAACACTGCCTCAAGGACAGGAAGAGCTTTTCCATCCACAATCAGCAATAACAGGATGAAGCTGTGTACAGGATAAATACTCAGGCAAAACACTGGGGACGTTTCCAAACAATGAGGTCAATTACCCAAGAAGGCAGCAGGCTCCACTCGCTGGAGTTATTCAAAAGTAGGAAAGTCAAAGCACTGTGGGGAATGATCTTGGCTCTTGCACAGATGCGCTGGATGACATTGGGTTGCATCCTGCTCCTTGTACTCAAAGTGCTCCTTTTGCAGGCATTGGACCTGCTCACAGTAATCAAGAAAGTAGGATTTAGCTAGCCTGAAGTCATTTCCATTGCTAATTTCTAGGCTTCTGTTGAAAACACCTGGGAGGATGTTCAGCTTCTGTTGCACATACTGGGAATTAATCTATTAAAGGTGATCTTCAAAGCAATTAAAACACTGGGCTTGTGACTTGGTTGTTTCTCTATGGTGCTTAAAGATAGTTTCAAGGAGTTTTTTTATTATTATTATTTTAAAGTTTCCACTTGCTTTTAGTATCTGCCCAGCTTCCTCTCTGGAGCTGCAGGGAAGATCAAATTAGTAATGAGGCGGTGATTGCAGAGGACGGCAACCTTGCTGCCTCCCACCATGAAGTGGGAGACCTGCTCACTGTCATAGCTTTAGAGCTCTGATGTGGGGTGGCAGAGGGGGCGTAGTTTGATGGAAAAGACCAAGGGACTCTAGGGAAAAGAACTCATTTTGATGGAAGATTCCCACTAACTCCCACAAAAGGCTGGATTAGCTCTTGGGAGATCTTTCAGCAAGCAAGTTGAGGTTTCATATTTGCAATATGTCTGAGATATTCCAGTGTGTAGAACAGGCAGGAATATGCTTCAAAAAGCAAGACCTCTATTGATATTTAAGAGCAAAACCACCTCCCTTCTTTTGGGTTCACCTTGGTCTAGTGCAGAGATATCATCACAGCTCATTCCCTCTCCAGTTGACTGCTAGCCTCCCAGCTCTCCAGCATGTCAGTGTTTCAGGGTCCTTGAACTTGCCTTGCATGCTTGGACCCTCTCTAGTGCCCTGAGTTTGCTGCTCCCCGGCGTCTTCAGCTGCTTGCCTAACCCTGAGAGCAGGGTGCTGAGCTGGAGAGGCGACGCTTCCATGAACGAGAGCTTTGCCTTTGCGTGTGGAGGACCCCCTTGCATCCACGCAGGGACCTTTGCTCTTCACATAACTTTTTAGGACAGCTAAAACAAATACACAGCTTGGGGCAACTCCCAGACAAGCACCAGATAGTTCTCCCTCTTCAGTCCCCCAGTGCCTCGGTGCTGGAGCAGATATAAAGACTGTCCCGAATGTTTGTGAGCTGCTAAGAGTTAACACCATTAATTTATGGCAGGCCCTTGCATTAATCCTCCCTGTTAATTCCTTATCTCTGCTTCAGCATATTGACTTTCAGAGCCCTCATCTGGGAAACTCATCATCTGTTTGTGTGGAAGTTGCCCTTATGCATGCCCTTTGCTTGTGTGCTGCAAAGCCAGACAAAGAGCCGGGGGAAAGGGGAAAGGCAATGGTTCAGGGGGACAAAAGCATGAGCAGAAAGTAGGTTTGGGATGCGCACGAAATTGCTCCAGGCTGGAGAACTGCAGCCTCCCAGCTGGCGGGTGTCAGCATCGGGCATCCCTATTCCTGCGGCACCGGGAGCAGGGCAGCTGTCTTGGCTGAAGATATCTTTTTCTCAAGCAGTAAGAGTTCAGCCTCAGGGGAATTCACTGGAGTGTTTCTTGCCTGTAATCAAAAAATACATTTTTATGATTGAAACAAAAAGGACATTGAAATTGCAACCACAGCAAACAAATAAATTATCTTTTAACGACATGCCAGCTACTTCTGTATTTGTTTTAGCAGAAGCCCTGCCAGAAAGCTTCAGGGAAAGGAACCAAGGCCGTGTTTACCGGGCCATGTGTGTCTTTAACAACCCCTGTAACCACTCAGCACTGCAGCCCTCAGCCCATTGCTGGTGGGGGAGAGGCAGGCAGGTTTTGATTTTGCTCTCAGCCATCTTGGTACAGTCCACCCGTTGAAGGCAGGAGATAGAGACAGTATTTACAGAGGTTCCGCTGAGGCTGAAAAACTATTGCAGAGCCACTTGCATTTCTCCTAAGGCATCATAAGACCCTGGCAGCTCAGAGCTCAGCAGGAGGTATCGCTGCAGAAGGCGGCACCTTTGTCCTCTGCGTTAGCAGATGTTCAGAATCACTTGAGCATATCACCCAAGCGTTGACGTGAGACATCAGTTTTCTTGGGTCAAGGTGCTTCATTTAGAGTTTACTTAGGAAACATTTCTTTACTGAGAGGGTGATAAAACACTGGAACAGGCTTCCTAGAGAGGTGGTCGATGCCCCAAGCCTGTCAGTGTTTAAGAGGCACTTGGTCAGCCCTGAAGTGGTCAGGCAGTTGGACTAGATGATCGTTGTAGGTCCCTTCCAACTGAAAATAATCTATTCTATTCTATTCTATTCTATTCTATTCTATTCTATTCTATTCTATTCTATTCTAATTCTGCTGATGCTGATGCCTCCAACAGTTTCCCATTGCGCTGGCACAGACCCTTTATACGCTGCCTGCGTGCATGTGTGTTTAGAGCAGTTCCCAGTCTCAACTGCATGGGCTTCAGCAGAAATTAAGCGTAACCGACCTTAGCAGCAAATTGCAAAGATTAACAGATATGGAGGTGAGCTCTGCAGGGATGGGATATGTCCAGAGAGGAGCTGCTCTCTTCTGATGTTCACTTTGAGGCTGGATGTGCTTTGCACTGAAACCCCTACTTTTTTGTTTCATCTTTTGCAACAACTAATTTCTGCCATTGATCCACCCATCCTGTGGCTGGTTCCTGAGGCAGGTGGGATGAGGGATTGTTGGCTTCCCTCTCTCACCCTGTTTCGCAATTTTCAGGTGTTTAATTTTTGCAACGTCCTGATGCTTCATCCTGACTTTTTAATATCCAAATGGTCACACAATCAAGCCCTGAAATGATAATCCCTGAAAGCACACATTCTGCCCTTTTGTAAATGAAATGTTCAGAAGAGCTCACCACTCGTAAAGAGTTAATTCTACACAAAAAAAAAATGTAGGAAAAATCAAGGTTTGTCTGCTTTCTGTGGATTAATATTTTGCTGAACATCTCTTTCATGTAAAACAGGTTTCCCCTTTTCCTTTCAGATTTTCCTCTGGTCCTGCTGAGGAACCTGCGTCATCCCGTCTACCTGCTGGTGGTGTTGGCTCAGGTCAACCTCTCTGCCATGGTTGCTGGTTTAGCAACATTCATGGCGAAGTTCCTGGAGAGACAGTTCTCCCTCACAGCGTCCTTGGCCAACATGATCATCGGTAAGTGTTGCTATCAAGGCTTGACAGCTTTTGAGCACCTCTTAAAAATTAATCTAGAGATTACTAAGAAGCACCTTTCCCTCTGGAGCTTCCAGTCTCCTTCCATTACCTACAGGCAGACGTGGCACCAGATCCTTGCCCATATGATTTCTCAGCTATCTACCTTCCCTCCTTTACATTGCAGTCTGAGCTTGCTAGAATAAAACCTTTTAAGACCTGGAAAAATATTTGTTATCTAAAGCTGTTCGCCATAATCAAGGAGAGGAGACCAACTCATTGCATCAAGGGAGGAAGGAAACATCAGATATGAATTATGCACGTTTCTGTAGCAGGGTTTACTTTACATCGATCATTGGGTTAAGGGTCTTTAAAAAAGTCGATAGTAAATGAAATTAAAAACTGCAGTAATGCATGCATGCATTTTGAAGACACTTTGCAGCAAGAGAGCACTCAGGCTGGTGTAATAATCATGTCTAAACTCTTCAAAATGTTTGCTATAGTTAAACTAATTGCTTGTAATGGTTGGGCTAATTGCTTGCTGTCGGTATTGTTAAGAAGGAAAGGAATAAGTGTTAAGCAGGATATGTGCTCATGAGATTAGCCTGCTTTTGCTTGTATTGTAATATCCAGAATGTCCTGTTCAGGGCTGACATCTCCCTCTGCGAGCTTCTTAAGGTAATAAAAATATGAAGAATAATGCCCTACTCTCACAATCAGTTGGAGAGTTTGGAGATCTAGACACAGAAGTATTTAAAATATATTTTTGAACAAGCAGCATGCATCCCCAGAGAAAGAGTCTTCTGAAGTCTGCAACAAATAAATCAGAAGAAAGCGAGCAGAGCAGACTGGCAAAGCCCAGCAACCCAGGCAGAATACAGGCAGAAAGGTTAAATGCTGAAGCTGTGGTGTCCTCCACTGATGCGCCTTGCTGAGTTGTTCCCGGGCTTGATTTACCTGCTCTGTTAAAGACGTGCACCGTATTTCTTGTTTAAATTTATCTAGCTTTTGTTCCCAGCTACTGAGTCTTGCTTTGCCTTTTTCTGTTAGATCAAAAAGCTTTCTGTAGTTGGAAATCCCTTCCTCGTGTGGGTATTTATGGGCTGAAAGAAACCTCCCTGTTGATTCTTCATTTAATTAAAGAGATTGCACTTTGGTATCCCATTATAAAGGTGGATTTTGCAAAACTCCAAGTCCGTCATGGAAAATTCCACAGTTTTGTAATGACGACAACAGAAGTGGGCACTTTACTGCATTACGCAGAAATTAAATATCCTCTCCAGGTTTCATTGATATTTTCTCCTGTCTACGCTGAAAAATCACATTTGCTGGATTAAGCGTAGCTTTTCACTGATCCCTACATCTTCCACACATGGATACATAAGAGCCAGTTTGCTGTGGTGTCCCGCTCTTTTCGCAAAACTGCTCTTTCTTAGCATTATTCCACCAGTCCCTGCAAGATCCTTGGTCCCCTCCAGATCACCTGTGCTTGAAAAATAGGAATCGAACAACAAATCCTCTGGGCCCTCGCTATAATGAAGGGACTCATACGGCTCGGAGGATGGGAAACAAGGACCTGCCTTTCCCCAGGTGCTGTGAACATCCCTGGGGCGATGGTCGGGATCGTGGTGGGAGGTGCCATCCTGAAGCGGTTCCAGATGTCCCTGAGGCAATGCAGCGCCATGTGTGTCCTCGGCATGTTCCTCTGCCTGCTCGTGGCTTTCCCCCTCCTCTTCCTCGGCTGCCCCACGCAGAAGGTCGCAGGCATTACCTACAGCGAGAGGTACCGACAGCTCCAGCGAGGCTGGGCATGGGTGGGTCATTCCCAGGGCTGTGGGTACCCCCCGACCACAGCTGCACTCCTTGGAGGGGAGGTGGAATTTAAGCAGAATACCCAGAAATGGGTTTATTCCCTCTTGAGAAAGAGTTAATGGTGATAAAATACGGCTAGAAATTGATGCTTTTGTGAATAAACACTGAATCTGCTGCGTGCTTACTTCTAACTTTATTGACTGGTGGTGAAACCTGAAGTGAGCATGTTTTTGGCACAAACAGCACAAGATTAAAATTTTGTCTTGGAAAGTGCAGCGTGTTACTCACAGGCAAATTATTTGGGCAGAGGCCAGCCTTGGGATCACACCCTCAAAGCCATGGCTGCTTCCCCACGCAGCTAAACGTGGGCAGGACCTACTTGTCTTCCCGCAAGACTTGATCCAAGTTGCTGTAAATTCACACGTTCAGCATCCTGTGGTCTCGGTGAAAGTTGGTCTGAGCCCGCAGCGGGAAGCTCACCACCTCCCACAGCGCAGTGTGGCAAATACCCCACGACCCCTCATTTGGGGCCAAATATGAGGGAAGTGGGTGACTCCCTTGACTATTTGTGGTCAAGATGCTTTGCCCAGGCAGAGCAAAGACTTGGGGGTTTATAGTGGAATTTCTGTGGGTCCTCACTTACATATGGGGAAGGTTTTTTAAGCAACCAAGTGTTTCTTTACTAATCTCAATATATATGCAGTATATTTTCTATATAACATGCACATTAACGATGCTCAATACCATGCATTAACATTTTCTTCCTGCTGCAGCTCTGAATTTGGACACCATGCCTTGGAGTGTAACCTCCAGTGTAACTGCCCTGAGAAAGCCTATAACCCCATCTGCGGCTCTAACGCTATCGAATACATCTCACCCTGTTCCGCCGGCTGCGGAGTCGTGAATATCAATGCGGACGACAACTCAGTCCTGGTGAGTCATTCCCACTGCGCTGGTGTCCTGGCTTGGGATGGCTAATGAGGGATGACCAATGCAGTGCTCAAGTCTGGCAATTAGGTTTTCTGATGTTCATTAGCATTGGACAAGCTCTGCATGACCCTGTGGGATGAGCAGGGGAGGGTTAAGAACGTCCCAGGAAAACCCTGGTGTCTCTTAGGACTCTCCGGTATAATGCAGCCCTTGCCAGTACAGGTCCTTGGCCAAGGCGGAAGCCTTTTAGGTAACCAAACTTTTTGGATGCCAAGGAGTCCTCCCCCACCCACTGCTCCCCGCCCCAGGTCAGGTTTTGCTCCACAAACCCCAGCTTCAATATCTCCTTTGCTACCCAGCACTTGAGTGGACTTTTTGCATGGAAGATGCAAAGACCTTCTGCTTTCCCTTCACCCCTAAACGGTCACCAACAAGGTCACCTTTCTTAGCTGTGTTTCCTGTGGTGGGACAGGAGGATGTGCAGTATGGAAAGGGCTAATCACAGCACCTAGCATGACCCCAAGTCCATGGATGCCTCTTGTACTCAAGGGCTGCTTTCTTCACAAGGTGGTTCAGCCCACCTCCAGGCTCCTGCTGTGAATTGTCCCATCTGCGTTCCTTGAATAGGGACCTACCAAAACCAGGCTCCTAATTTAAGCATCACGTGCCTCAAGTTCTCTGAAACTGGGCAGAGTCTGAGTGTTTCCATTATTCCAGGCTGGTGAAGGCAAAATATCAATGCAGGTGGCACACATTTTCACATACCTCGGTGTCTTGCAGCAGGTATCACCCAGACTGCTCACCCAATAGTATTTGCTTTACCTAAAACACTGCTCAAAGCCTAGAATGAACAATTTTTTTTTTTTTCTGAAGCAAAATGCAAAATTGCGCTTGGTCCAAACTGCCCTCCTTCAGAGTGGGGGAAATACCAGCTGAAAACACTCAACTACCTACAGCTGCAGAAGCAGCCTGAGTGTTTCCGTCATATAACTTGTTTTAGCTACACTACATCTATAGATGAAGAGAGAGGTGGTAAACCTTGCTTTTGGGGACTCAGGGAGCAACTCTGTATGCCCTGGGCAAGCCAAGCCTGGAGGGACCATTGCCCCATTACACATAGCACTGGCGTTTAGCAGACCTTCACTGCATGCTCTGGGAGGGCCTCCTTAGAGCAGTGGTATTCCACCTTTCAGCCTGCAGATTTGCAGGTTAAAAAGTCACTGGTTGCAGTGTGCACCCTCTCCATGAGTACTGGTTGTCAAGCCAAGTGTCTGCGTGAGAGGATAATTTAGTGGGAGAGTCCCGACGTGGGGGCTGGGGAAATGGGCTTTCCCTTCATTTGCAGACCTGGTCGGGTTGTTTTGCTGCCAGGTGCTTCTCTCTCCTCTGCTGCTCCCTGCCTGTCACCAAAAGCCCACAGGGCTGAGTTTTCGCGGTGCCGATAGTCTGTTGGGTCTCCAGGCAATACAGTTTAACAAATAAATAATAAGGAAATCTTTGCCAATTCAAATACCTGCATGAAAAATGTTAGCAATCCATACAGGGTGAGTAGTTTTTCCTCTGTGTTCTTGGCACAGGGTATAATGGCAGCATGGGACTGTCTGGGCACTTTTTAGCAGCATTTTGTTAATTCACAACACTTCATTTTAATAACAATTACGTTTTCTGCCAGAGCTTAGTCCCAAATGTGCTTTTCTGCATCCCTGTGCCTGCCTTTTGAACAGCAGATCCTTTCCAACTTCTTCTTCCTCCTCAAAGATGCCTCCAGCTCTTCGACATCCTGTGCTCCTGAACGCGACCCACTCCTGCATTCATTATATGTATTATTACGTGTAGCCACGTGCTACAACAAAAACAGGGCTCCTTTGATGATGCCATGCAAACGCTACTTAGTAAAGCCAGAGTTAGCTCTTCCTTTAGCGCTGAGATGATTTGCTTAATCTTTCCTCCTGTTGATGCATCTTGACCCAATTTAAGTTGTGTGAGAACTTCTTCCACACCGGGACTGTATCTCGATATGTTGTTATAAATGCCAAGCCATGTGCCAGCACGTAATAGCCGGAGCACGTTGCATCTCCCTGGGACGGGGGTTCATGGCACACGGTCACATGCTGAGCTCTGCTCCTTTATCATGCTGGACTAGGAGCTGAGCTCAGGTGTCCGCAGAGCAACCGCAGTCCCTCTCCGGTTTTGGGTATTACCTGTTGCAGGAAAGGAGAATGAGATTATTGCATTTTATGGCATTCCTCCAGCTCTCGCTTTCTCTGCTATATTACACTTTTCTTACCATTTTCAGCACCCTTTTGCCAGTGCAGGGACCTGTGGCACTTGTTGCCTACTGCTTTCCATGTCCCAAACGCCTGAGTGTGCAGGAAATGCCCAAACACTCAAATGCCCAAATGCTCCCAGTGTGCAGGAAAACCTGCAATTCTGTGCGCAGCTTTGCTGCAACCCTTCCAGAGGAGCCTTGCACAATGCAAGCTTGGCTTTAACACCGTCATTTGAAAGCTCTTGTACACTGAAAGCGATTTTCTCTTTGCATCGCCCGATGTCCCCAAATTTCATGGGCAAAGCAGGAGCCTGCAAACTTTGCCCAAGAGCAGGACCTTGCAGTGACAACCTTTTAGTGCTTTTCTATTTGTTCAGGTCCAGCGTGACGTGTTGAAGAGAGGTGGCCATGAGGGCTTCCCTGGGACTGTGGGAATCTTTGTGCCATGGGGCTTCTGGGTTTCTGAGCCCTGCTCTGCTCTCATTGTGCATGGCCACACGTGGGAGCAGGGACACCCCTCTGCTGCTGGCTGGGTCAGATCCGAGCTGGTCAGCACACCCCCCAAAAATTTAGGGTACCAGAAGGTCCTGGCTGGGGAAAAAAAGAAGAAATAAGACAGCATCAGGCAGAGTTTGATGTGAGCAGCTTTCTCTCTTAAGAAAACAAATGGTACTGTTGGGGATGTTTGACACACAGCCCTGAGAAACCTGGGGCTGGCCACGTGCCATCCAGCTGCTCGTCCCTGCCTGGAAACCACAGTTGCGGTTTCAGGGCTGCTCTCGGTTATTCTCCTCTCCCCGCTTCGCCGGGTGGTTTTCCCCAGCCCTGGTGCTGTGTCAGCATTGTGGCACTGCTGCCCAGACGATGCATCTCACGGGGACGGGTCACTAGTGGCTTTGTGGCTTGTCCCTGCTGCTCGGAGGTTTTTGCAGCTGGGGTCATGCTCCCGGCTCTAAAAATCCTCCAAGGTTTCGAATGAAAGGGGCAGAGCATGGTCTTGTGCCTCCATCGTGTGCATCTCCAGCCCTTTGTCTCCTTTTGGGTTTGTACGAGTCCCCTAAATATCGTGACTCCAATTGTCTGTAAAAGGTGGCGGTTGCACGGATCAAATGAGTTTTAATTGGTCTAATTGCATTTTTTCTAACTGCTTTGGCCCAAATTCATCTCAGCTATCATAGGCACTTATCTATGGTGGGTCCTCTGGAGACCCACCTCTCCCTCCATGACTGCAGAAGAAGCCCAGATGATGAGTTTGGTTTAGTTCATTTCAGATGGCTGGAGAAGATAAATCCCAGTCTTAATTTAAAATAGTAAATCCTCTTTCCTAGAGGTGGGAGGGAGGGATTGTGTCCCCTTTCATCCCAAGTCTCCTCCCGTGCTCTCAGCTGGGAACAGTTCTGTGTGGGTCTCTTTCATGGGCATTGGCCGTGCCTCTTCCCCAGGCAGTGATTTGGGAGACCCTGGGCTGCTCCTGCCTCCGGGAGCACCTTTCTGCAAACTGCCATCCTGCTGTGAATCTGTCCCCCTCCAGCAACAATAAGATCATGCTCATTTTATTTAAAGGTCTCTTCCAAAAAAAAAAAAAAAAAAGAAAAAAAAAAGAAAAAAAAGAGGCTTCTTTAAAAAAAAAAAAGAGAATTGTGACTAAAATTTGGAGAAAAAGAAAAAATCTATATCCCTCGCTCCAAGGCATCCTTCCTTTGCTAATGCTGAGCCGGTTATTTATGACCCTCTCTCAAAGGTGAGGTTTTGCATTTCCCCTAGCAAGTGTTTTCTGATTTAATACACCCCTGAGCTTGGGCTCTGGCTTTGATTGCCAGCTCTACTCACCATGTAGCCCCTGGATGAAGGGTCTCACAGCAGGAGACAAACTGGGTACAGGCAATGGAGCCCATGCTGCTCCCCTGGAGATTTCCTCCAAAAGATATAACACAGGCCAGTAAGCTCACATCAGGCTTGAATGTTTTATCAGCTGTGGGTGAGATTTTTCCATGCCAGGAGTCCAGATTTATTCAGGATGCCAAAGTGTTCAGCTGGCAAATGATGACATTGAAATAAACCTGTGCGTAAGCATCTTCAATGCCCAACAGGCATGAAACGCGGGACTGGAAGCACAATCATAGAAGGATTGCTCTAGGGGGTAGAGGGGCATTTCTGGGGCTTACATGAACAAGGCAAGGATGGCGTCTGGGTTGGGAGCACTTCCAGGGGCCTCTGGAAGCACAAATAGATGAACCAAGGTACTGCTGTGGTCCCCCATCAGCCAAGCATGCTCACCCGTGTGACATCCTAGGGATGCTCTGGGACCTGGTGGGGCTGGGACCTCCTTTCAGAGATGGAGGCTGGAAGTGGGGATGGGAAAATGTGTTTCCTCATCTGCTCAGTCTGTTATCCCCAGCCAGCTTCATTGTATGTGGTGTTCTTTTTTTTCCCCCTGCTCCCTGAAGTGTTGAGTGCTAATAACTGCTAATTATTTACAGACAAAACCTAAACACCCTCCCTCCCTATGAGAGCTGGCAGCTATCCCTGGTATCTCCATAGCCCTGAGCAGATGAGCAGCCTCTGGGTTTTCTCTCCTCTTTGCAGAACTACACCAACTGCAGGTGCATCTCTGAAAATGGGCTCGCGGGGTTTGCCAAGCCTGGGACCTGCGGCACCAGCTGCTCCCACCTCTTCCTGCCCTTTGTGGTCCTGTCCTGCCTGGCGGGGATCCTCGCCAGCACGTCCCACACGCCGTCCTTCATGCTCATCCTCAGGTAAGCAGACTGGGTTGGCCATGGTCTAGGTGTAGCCTCTCCTTTAAGCGCAGCAGAAAAGTCATCCATAGGTGGTGTTTGGAAAACCAAGGGGTCCTTGAATTGTGGAGGAAGGTTTTCTCCAGCTGAGGGACTGGAGGGTTAAGTCAGCCTTAATTGCACCTCATGCCCAGTTCCTCACGTTGCTTTTACACGGTTTTTGCATGCGTTGGTGCAGGGAGTGGGGAACAGGGCTTCCCTGCTCCTGTCATCTGGCAGTGCATGTGGTTGTCCATCTTCCAGGCTATGTCTGTCTCAGGAGCAGGCTGTGCTTTGCTAGCAAAGACCTGGCATGTCTGGGCAGGACAGAAACATCGAGCATCTCCAGTCTCGAATGTCGGAGCAGGAGAGAACTTCAGGACTTGCTCTTGAAGACCCTGCACTAGCAGATCTCCTGCTGCCCTAAGACTACAAAGGCTCTTCCGGGGTCTCTTCGGCTGTTGCTGCTGAACGCCCTGTGGAGTTAAGCAGCAAGTGGAGTTTTCAGCCTGCTGGAGGCTTTATCATGGAGCCACAAGTGCTGCACGGCCAATTGCTCTTGCAGGCTATGTGGTGTTCACCAAGAGGCTCAGGCAAGGAGCGGCCGGTGGATGAGTAGGTGTCACGCCATGCCAGGCCCCCCCAGCCCCTCCACCCACCGATGGGGCCGTGGGGCTCGCAGAAACCCCACGTTGCCCTCTGCACCCCCCATTCCTGGTCTCAGTACAACCTTCAGATCCAGCAGCCATCCTGTTCCATCTCCCCACCCACGGCTGATACCTCCGTAACGAGATGTACCAGTAACACAGCATTCATTTAGCATGGCAGTACTTCTAATGCAGCTCCGTGTTAAGGAGTTTAATTGCCTGCCTTCCTTCTGATGGATCTCGCTTGAGTACAGCCTCCCTTCCTGGTGCAGAGAAGCAACTGGGACTCGTTTCCTGCACCCCTGGAAAGGTGCCTCTGGGGCAGGCAGCGGCAGGCTGGAGCCAGCCTCTACACGACGAGCCCCAGGCTGGTGGGGCTGGAGTCTGGGACAGGCACCGGAGGCTGAGGCTGGGGCTGTGCTGGGCGAGAGGGGAAAGCCAGGGGGGAAATCTCTGTGTTAGTCTATAAATGATATTTCCAAGCGCATTTCTGTGGTTGAAGCATTCCAAACAGTTGCTTTTTAGGGAAAAGCTGTGGTTAGAACCTGTCTCTACTCCCACCCCCAGGCATTATTAAATCACCTTTTATGCCATGAGTGAGCTATGCATACAGTAGGCATTCAGAGAGGAAAGGCAAGCTGAATCCCCTGAGATGGGATGGCCCTGGGGGGTCCTCTGCCACCCTGTCCTCTCCCATGTGTGACCCCAGCAGGAAACACAGCCCGAAATATTTATTTCAGAAAACTGGGGTACCACCAAAATATACACTGGGGCATCCCACCTCAAAAAAGCCACTTCCTCAATGGGTAAATCACTTTTCTTTTTCAATTACAAAAAGCATCCCTTGTTTTGCTTGCATTTGGCAGAGCCAGCGGCTATATTGGTTTCTGCTTGTGTGTTGCTCATACGGATTTTTTAAATTAAAAGCAAAACCACTTCGCTGAGCTCCTCCCTGTCTCCTGCAGAGTTTGGTAGGGTTTTTTTCAGGCCAAGAAAAGGCTGTGGTGAGCTTGTAGCCCTGATGAATGAAACATCATTTTCGCTGATGTAAAGGAGAACTGCCTGGGGTCCTTTGTGGTTGGGTTGAAGGGTGACTTTTTTCGGGAGGGAAACATCCATCTTTGTGCAAATGCCAGAGGGGACGCTTTCCATTTTGTTTTTCAGGAGCATCCAGCCCGAAGACAAATCGTTTGCAGTTGGGATACAGTTCATGCTGCTGAGAGTTTTAGGTAAATGAAAATGTGTTGAAATGCTGTCCTGGAATTTGGTTTTTGGGGTTTTGTGAGGATTTCATCCCTGAGCAGCCCTAAGGCTGCAGAATTGTTGTTTATTCAGAGCTTCAGACTGACCAAAGCCTGTCCTAACCCAGGGAAAGATGCTGCCTTGCAGGATCTGGGGGGCAGCACACGCTGGGGAGGGAAAGAGGCATCTCCATGGGGCTACACCTACACAGCTAAATAAAAGAGGGCAGTGAATAAGTTTGGGTCCAGGAGGACAACCCTTGGCTGTGTGCAGATGCTGCCATGTTTGCCTCCAGCATATCAGGGTGACTGCAAAGCATGTCCTGTGATCTCACTAGTTATTTTTCTTATGGTGGAAATTAATTTCCACCTGGAGGCCCCCAGAACATGCCATTGCAGTCATGGGAAGGAGTGCAGTGCATGAAGGAGGTGAGCATCATTCCTGGGATGACTGGTGCTCTTGTAACAAAGAGCACTGAGAAAGAAGGACGTTCTTGCATCTTGGTGGGGTGCAAACACACAACCAGCCCTTGGCATGCTGTGCAGGACCAGTGGCCTCATGGGTCACAGCAAAGGAAACCATCTCCAGCCACTTTCCACCCTAAGACATGAGAAAGTAACTGGGGTTGGGTCTGTCCTGGCCAAGGCGCTCGCATAACATAACAAAGCCACCTCTGACCCTCTGCTTCCAGCATGGATGCCAGGGCCTGTTCTGTACGGCAGTGCCATCGACACGACCTGCATCCTCTGGGAGAAGAAGTGCGACAGGAAGGCAGCCTGCAGATACTACGACAATAACCTCTTCAGGCAACGGTAGGGATGGACGGTCACGGTAAGGGCTGGGAGTACAGAGGGAAACCCAGGGGGAACGTGACATCAGGACACCTTCTAAGTTGTTGGATATGCCATAGTAAGCAAAGAGGGATGCTTGCATCCCCCTGGCCAGTGCTAACTCCCAGCAGTGCACAGGAACGGTTTGGAGGGAAGTCATTGGCACAAGCCAAAACGATGCCAAGGGCCATGCTGACTTGATGCTATAGACCACAGAGGTCTACTTCCAGGAGCACTCCCTGCATTACAGTGAGAACAATTGTTCCCTGGAACAACCTCCCCAGGGAAGTGGTGGAGTCCCTATCACTGGAGCTTTTCAAGATGCAATTGGACAGGATGCTAGATAATCTCATCTAGGCCCACTTTCCCATGAAACATTGGACCAGATGGTCTTTTGATGAGCCTTCCAACCTGGGCTGTTCTATGATGCTACAATTACTTAATTCACCAGCATAGACACAAGCAGCCTCTCCTGACGCCTTCTCCGTGGAGGTAATGCAGCAGCAGGGGTGACCCCAGCCTCAAAGCTGCCTGCAAGGTGGTGCAGGGTCCATGCAATGTGCCTTGCACCCTGGGGTTCGTCTTCCAGCAGAACAGCCCAGCTTGACACACGGAGGACACCAAATCCAGCCTGGGCACTCTGGGGAGGCTGGAAGGGAGCTGCAGATGGTCTTCCACCCCATTGCAAATTCGTTGTTAAGTGACTCCCTGCCCAGTAGCTGCAGCAAGTCCTATTCACCCTCAACCCCTAGACATGTTTTTACATGCCTCCTTTTTACCAGGAGATATGATCTGTTAATGTAACAACAAAGAGAAGCAGCTATCCCTAGCTCTTCCTAGCTATTCCTCCTCTTTCTGCCACCCTTCTTGGGAGCCAGGCTTGCAGCTGCTGCCTGCCCACTGCTGGATGTGCCCAAGGAGCCCATCCCCATGCTCAGTAACTGCTGGGTGGCTGGGGACATTGGGTGTTGGTCCTTGATGCACACAGGAACACCCTTGCTACCCTGATTTATTGTGTTTCCACACCACAGGTTCCTTGGTCTCCAGTTTTTCTTTGAGGTTGGCGCTTTCCTGTGCTTTGTGACTGTGTATGTGATTCTCAGACGGCAGGAGAGGGAAGCCAGCAAAGCAGCAGAGACAAAGGCAGACCCAGAGAAGGAGAAACTAGCAGGAAACTCCATAAAAAGCCCAGAATCCAAAGTGTGATGCCAAAAATGTGAATTGCGATCCACGTCCGGGCAGACGAAGCCGTGTGAATCACCCCACACTTGAACTGTGAAGGATGGATGCTTGGAGTGGTGGATGACGGGGCTACTTCCTAATCTTCTGGGTGGGATGTACTACTTCTGTACTGCTGTGGGAGCCTGTCCATACGCTGTTCTACACCTGCCTGCTCCACCTCAGTGGTGCAGCTTGCTCCTTCACGTGGATTAGTCGACACACGTCACCTTTGAACACTGCAGTCTTCTGGATTTATGTCCTCCAAAGCATTTGTTCCTACTGACAGTCTTGGTAATGCCAGCACTGAGCATTAACCGTATAGCTGAAGGGTTTTGTGGGGGTTTTTAATAAATCATTTTTAGGAAATGGCTTTGTACCGAAGTCGTACATCTCAATGAATGATGGTCTGTCCTTGCCCCCAAAACGTCAGTTGTGCGTGTTCCTTTTGCTCTCGTGGTGCTAGATGGTCTTTCTCCCTTGAAGGCTTCATCCAGCTCCAGCTGACATTGATGGGATTTTTGTCCCAGGCTGTGGACCCTTGCAAGGACCAACTCACATGCTTCACCCGGCTGCTGTGTAGATGCTGCATTGGCAGCGAGGGGCAGGGTTGAGGGCACTGGGGAGGGGAGGCAGGGAGGCTGGACACCAAAAGGAACCACAAGTCCAGCTCAGGACAGAAACTCCAATAGCCACAGACGTTGCACTTTGGCAGCACGGCCATATTTTGCAGCAATAAGAATAATCACAGAATCCCAGAATGGCGGGGGTTGGAAGGGACCTCTGGAGATCACCCCGTCCAACCCCCCTGCTTGAGCAGGCACACCCAGAGCAGGGGGCACAGCACCGTGTCCAGGCGGGTTTGAATGTCTCCAGGGAAGGAGACTCCACAGCCTCTCTGGGCAGCCTGTCCCACTGCTCTGCCACCCGCACAGGAAAGCAGTTCTTCCTCATATTCAGGTGGAACTTCCCGTGTTCCAGCCCGTGCCCGTTGCCCCTTGTCCTGTCGTTGGGCACCACTGAAAAGAGTCCGGCCCCGTCCTCTTGGCACCCGCCCTTCAGATATTTATAAGCACTGATGAGATCCCCCCTCAGTCTTCTCTTCTCCAGGCTGAACAAAGCCAGGTCTCTCAGCCTTTCCTCCTAAGGGAGATGCTCCAGGCCCCTGATCATCTCCGTAGCTCTCCACTGGACTTGCTCAAGCAGTTCCCTGTCCTTCTTGAACTTGTTTAAGAAGAATAAGAAATATTTCTTATTTTTGCATTATCAGTACTTGTCACAGGAGCTTACTGAAGCATGTGAGTGTTAAGGCTCCTTCCCGTTTTGCAGTTTGAGAAAGGCAGAACATTTCCCAGGGATGCAAGACCAGAAAGGGAGGTTGAACCCAGCCCTCCTGCAGACTGGGCAGAGCTCATGGCTAAGCCCTTTGACCACAGAGCCAGACAGCCTTGCTGTGCTCCTTGAAGGGGTTACTCTCAGAGGCAGCTGTAATTATGGGGTGAAAGTCAAGTCTGGTGTTATTTTCTGCATTCCTTCCATCTTGGGGCTCCTTTCCACCCAAGCACAAATTGTGTTGCTGGTTTCATACCATCGGCGTGCAACCACAGACCATTGGGTAACTTGTAATTTTTGGCTCCAGAATGGAATTCAGTAGAGAAGCCAAAACTTCTAAGTTCAGCCCAAATTTGCCAAAGGGAAAAGAAATACACAGTGGAGAAAATTCATTAACTCCTCACACCCTGGCAAGTAGTCCTATGGTAAGGTCTGGGGTGTGCAGAGAAGTACAGTGGTGGAGGGTGGAAGGGCCAGTGGCTGGTTTAGGTATTTCACCAGACTCTTTGCCCAGCCATTTTGAGAGACCCAATTAACATACCTCAGAGTAACAGACTAATTATTATTCTTTTTTTTTTTAGGGTTTTCTGCATATTTTTATGCAGTGCCTTTTTGTTCATTGAGGAGAAGGTTAAGAGAGGCTACAGCTCTGTTCGCAGGTACCTACACACAGAAGTGACTTCTGGCTTAAAAGCAGGTGTTAGAACACAGAGGTGAGCGTGGGTGCTGAAGAGATGTAGGTGGACCCATTCAAGGAAGGATGAGTAGCATATGCTAACCATGAGCATCAGAAAGCCAAATCTGGGGGATTTTTGCATATTCTCAGTTTTTAAGCCATGACTAGGTAGCATCTGTTTCTAAAACAGACTAGGAAGAGGAATAAGGTTCTTTGGACAGGAGTAGGGAAGAGGTGGGCCATGATGTTCACAGCAGTCTCTCCAGCTCTTGGCAGCCCATGGATTCGCGGCATCCTCGCCGCATCCGGTGGAGAAGAAGGTTCTTTCCTGGCTAAGCACAAGCCCTCGGCTTGCAGACCGTTTCCTGCCTTGTTCAGCACAACCTCAAGTCACTCCAGGGTACTTTCCAAACCACAACAAACTAACACCACCACAATTTGTTTCGTATGGTGTGAAAAGTCGAGAGCTGCAATGCACTTTGCCAGCAACACCCCTGAATAGGGTTGCAGAATGACTTTATATAAAGTCAGAAAGGCTGCATCTCCCTACCGCTAGGACAGCTGACTTCAGATGGCGACCAGACCATGCTCGAGCACCAGAGCAGCACAGCCTGGCTGGTGGCCACCGCACAGGTCCAAGGAGTCCTGGGCTCTGTGTTTTGGTCTGCCAGTGCAATCCTTCTGCAAAGTTGCTGCCGACCCTTTGCTTGTCCTGTGCTGCGTGGGTCTGCCGTGCCGGACTGTTGGGCAGCGGTGGGGACAGGCTCAGGGGGTAGCTGTGCTCTTGCAAAGCAGACAGCGTAGCACCAGACCTCCTATTATAAATCGGAGGGAGACCCTCAGAGGGATGACTGTGCAGCCTTTCTGAAAGCCTCCCAGACTGCAGCAACTCTTCCTTAATACTCATGATGACCAAAGCAGTGGTGCTGCTTATAGAAAGGAGGAGAAAAAAGGGGACACCCCCCACAGCAATTTGTCTTGTAAGTTTGTTCATAAACAGCATCACGCAAAAATAAACAGTGAGTTCAACTACCTCCCTTAGATTCGTGGTACTATTTCGGGTGGCAGGCAGGCTGCACCATCCCTTGGCCGTCCAGCTGGAATGATGGCCAGGTCTGCTGGGCTCGTGATGGATGCAGAAACAACCCACAGGATGGCCTGGCCAGCTCAATCCCAGCATGGCCTGTTCCCACTGCTGGGCTTGGGACCCTACACCCATTTTCCACTTGGAAAACTCCTATCACATTATATAGAGAATTTTCTCAGGCAATGCACAAGCTGGTACAGCCTGAATTCTTCCTTTCCTCATTACCACTCCAGCAGAGGAGAGTTCCCTGTGGGTAAGCATCCAAGGCAATTACAAACAGTGTGTCTTAGCTTTGTGGTCAACTATAGGCTTGTTATTACGCTTTTGCTGTGGTAATTTCCATTAATTTGGGCTGGAGTTTCTATGAAGAGAAATAAAATCACTTTTTCCCCTTCCTCTCCTCTGTGCTTTGTAAGAACACTGTTGAAAGGGACTGACTTGCAAGAGAAGATTAAAAAGAGGCAGTTTGGAAAGGCTAGCTCCTACTGTCAGCAGGGAGGGAGATAAAAACCAGGAAATATGAAAAGGTTGTCAGCACCAGGGTGGGAAGAGGAGCGTTTGATGGAGAGCAAGGGGCAGGCAGGTAGGAGGACTGCAAAAAAAAAGCAGCAAAGGAAGGTGTAGCATCAGCAAAATCCACCCTGTGCTGTTATGCTTTGCCAGGTTTTCTCCAGAGGAGATATTCCCCTGGAGATAGTTTAAAATAGATTTTACAAAGCACTTAAGGATATACCCTAGGCAACAGCCATAAATTGCATAGGGAAGGTTGAGTCAATCCAGCTATGCCGTAAGTCCACTGTCTTTCTTCAGTCTTCGTCCTTTGTGCTCCAGGAAGGCTAAAGGAGATAACCTACAGCAAGGCAGGTATAGCAAAGATTTCCAGACCAGGAGCTGAATGCACTGGATGTTTCTGTGCAACACTTTTTAGTACCGGGGTCACAGACCTGAAGGTAAAACAGTGTCTTTAGGGCTGATGAGAATTGCACAAGGTCAAGAAAATGAATTAAAACAGCAGGGAAGGCTATTTCCCCAACTACAAGAAGGCTTTGCAGGGTGTGAGTAAGTTGGGTGGGTGGCAACAGTTCCAGCAAAGGCAGCAAGCTGGTTAGCAGAGACAGATAGCTCTGCAGGAAAATACCTTCAAGGCTGGGAGCTGCTTTTGTGCAGAGTTATCACTTTTGAATCACCCTGTTCATGTCAATCCCTTGCAAATATATCTGTGGTCTACAGCGTCTTTTCATCATATGCTGACACTCTTCATAGATATGTTTTTAATATGGTGGTGGCTGGTCTGCAGTACAGTGCAGCCTCCGGTTTAAGCAGTCACTAAATATAGCTTTGTAGGAGCCCCTCAAGAGCTCAACTGTCCTGCCTTGAGGGTTAGGAATCACAAAAATGTTCTAAGAGACTTCCGGAGGTCATCTAGTGGCAAGACCATCACCAACACTCTCAGGTCAGATGCCCCATCCCTGGAAACATCCCAGGTGAGGTTGGACGGGGCTCTGAGTGACCTGATTAAGTTGAAGATGTTCCTGTTCATGGCAGGGGGGTTGGACTGGGTGGCCTTTAAAGGTCCCTTCCGACCCAAACCCTTCCGTGATTCTATGATTCTATGAAGGCAGCCGCAACTTTGACCTGACCTAGAGAAACATCCAAGGATGGAGATGTAACAGCTGCCCTGGTGACCTGTGCCAGGGCTGCACCACATTTCTGGTGAAAAATGCTTTTCCTAGTGTCCAGCCTGAAGCTCCCAAACTACATGTTGTCGCTGTTGCCCCTTGTCATGCTGGCTGCTGTGGCTGAGAAGAGTCTAACTCCATTCTCTCTGCCCTTCAGGTAGCTGTATGATGCTGTTATATTGCCCTTAGCATCCTTTTGGCTAGACTAAACAAACCCAGCTCCCTCCACCTCTTCACATTGACCATGCGAATGCCGGCTGAACACGAGCCAGCAGTGTGCCCAGGTGGCCAAGGAGGCCAACGGCATCCTGGCTTGTATCAGCAATGGTGTGGCCAGCAGGAGCAGGGCAGGGATGGTGCCCTGTGCTGGGCACTGGGGAGGCCGCCCCTCGAATGCTGTGTTCAGTTTTGGGCCCCTCGGGACAAGGAGGACATGGAGGTGCTGGAGCGTGTCCAGAGAAGGGCAACGGAGCTGGGGAAGGGTCTGGAGCACAAGTGTGATGGGGAGCGGCTGAGGGAGCTGGGGGGGTTTAGCCTGGAGAAGAGGAGGCTGAGGGGAGACCTTATCGCTCTCTGCAACTGCCTGAAAGGAGGTTGTGGGGAGGTGGGGGTTGGTCTCTTCTCCCAAGTCACTAGTAATAAGACGCAAGGAAATGGCCTCAAGCTGCGCCAGGGGAGGTTTAGATTGGAGATTAGGGAAAATGTCTTTCCTGCAAGAGTGGTCAGGCACTGGAACAGGCTGCCCAGAGAGGCGGTGGAGTCACCATCCCTGGGGGTGTTCCAAAACCGTGCAGATGTGGCACTTGGGGACATGGTTTAGGAGGCCTGGGGGTGTTGGGTTGGCGGTTGGACTTGATGATCTTAGGGGTCTTTTCCAAACTTAATTATTCTATGATTCTATGTGCCCCACGTCCTCCCCAGGCCCTCTCCAGTTTTTCCCCATCCCTCTTGAACTGGAGAGCCCATAACTTCACACTATATCCCAGTTGTGGGCTCACCAGGACTGAGTACAGGGGAAAAAAACATCCCTCAAGATCCTTCTGATGCTGGCCAGCGTGTGGTTTGCCTTTCTCATGAGGAGAGAGGCATGTTGGCCTAAATTCAACTTGGCATGCACTGTAATCCTTTTTGGTGGGTCCCTACTCATCCAGGCAGTTCCCAGCCTGTACCGGTGAGTGGGTTTATTTTGACCCAGGTGCAAAGTACCTCACACTTCTTGATGAACTTTCCAGAGATTTCTGTTGACCCAACAATCATGTTTCTCAAGATCCCTTTGGGTTGAAGCTGTCCCATTCCTCATGTAACCTCTTCTAATTTAGTAACTCCTTCAGACTTGCTGAGATGCACTCTGCCTTGTCATAAACATGGTAGATGAAGACATTGGACGATATCAGCCCCAGTATTGATCCCTGAAGATCAATAATTCCCCTTGCTACCAGCCATTAGCTGGATGTAGATCCATTGATCACTACCCTCTGAGCCTGGCGGTCCCACCAGTTTTCAGCCTATCAAACACCCCTTTGCCCACAAGCCCCCACCTTCTCAGCCTCTTCTGATTGTCTGGGACTCAGATCATCACAAGTTTTCATAGATGATAGAGAGTGACTTTGCAAACGTGTCGGCTAGCTCCTTCATCACCCTCTGGTGAAACCCATCTGACTCCATAAGCATAAATGTTCCAGCTTCTCTGAGCAGTCCTGCTGCTCCCCTGGGCTCTCCATTTACTTCCCCAACCACGCTGGGGCACACAAAGGTCTAGGAGATGGCTTCCTCTGTAAAGACAGAGGCTAAAAGGGTGTGTTGAGAGCCTCAGTCTTTTCCGTAGCATCCAATACCAGCTGTTTTCCACATCCATCAATGAAGTCACAATTTCACCGATCTTTTTTTGTCAGGTAGAACACCCATAGGATCCCTTCTTGGTAACACATTGTCCCTCGTTGGCCTTGCCTCCCGCTGGATTGTGTCCCTAAGAGCCCAGGCAAAGCATTTACACTCCTCCTCTGTTGCCTGTCCTCACTCCTGTGGCGTGTTCTCTTCTTGTGTTTTAAGCTCATTGATAAGCTCCTTATAAATGGCCTTCCCCTGAATTTATTGCTCTCCCTGCCCAAGATCATGGCTTGTTCTGGGTTCTTAAAAGTTTTCTTTTCAAACTGCCCCACTCTCCTGGGAACCCGAATCCTCCGTGAAGGATTCTGCCTAGCAAGTGTCCAAACAAGCAAAAATCTGCTTTCCTGAAGCCCTGAGACATAACTGCTGTTCACTTTCCTTGCCTTCCTCCAGATCCTGAGCTCACCCATCTCATGACAGCTGCAGCCCCAGCTGCCTCTGTGGGCATATTTGCTGTCATTTTTTTCTCCATGATAGAGCATCACCTTACTCAGCCTCTAAAGCATCTACAACAGGAAATTGTTGCCTGTTTGGGTTTTTCCTTTTGGCTGGAAGGATGGAGGTCACCACATGGGTCCCCACTCCCTCACACCCTGAGTGCTGTATTCATCTTTATCAGCTGGCTGCGTCCCCTGGCTGAGTCAGTGATGACCACATGGATAACAGCCAAGGGAAGCTGGAAATTTGGATGAGCCTTAGCAATTTTTCCATAACATCATGGATCTGGGCTCCAGACAAGCAGCAAACCTCCCTAAACAAACGGTCTGGCCAGCAGGTAGGTGCTTCTGTCCTGCAGAGGAGCCTCCAACCACCAGCACTGCTGCTATAGTGACCTGAGGTCTCTAACAGCCCACGGTTTCCAGCCCAGAACCTTCCCCTGATGGATCCAGTTCCTCCTCCTCTGTTACCAGCCCTGAACTAATTTTCTTGGCAGAGCTAACCCAGCCCCGTGCATTTTTCATCCAGCCCCAACAAGCCTCCTATGCCAAGAGCTGCATAGCATTCCTCGATAGCCAGGATAACACGATGCTGGTAGAACAGTGGTACCCAGGACAGTGAGACACCATCCCAAAGTACCTCAACAAGTTACTGTCTGTCACCTTCAAACCAGAAGGAGTTGAGACACTAAAATAAAGCTGGACCAACTCTCTCAGAGCTGGCCTTCTGCTTTCACCCATGCTGCCTGGCCCAGTGGTCAGAGCAGCCAGCTCAAATCTTCTCCTTTGCAAAATAAACACACTTCCTCTTGTCTTTTCTTGGGAGACACAGGGGAAAACCTGATTGTTATCCTTTTGACAGCAACCTGGTTTTTTTTACTTATCCATTACCCTTTGGCTTTCCCTTTTCTGGAGTAAACAAATACAACAGATTCATCCTCTCCCTCCGAGCTCATGTTCTCTAAGCCCCTAATAAATCCACTGCTGTCTCCTCTGGTCTCTCTCTGGTTCCTTCATACATCTCTGAAAGTGCAGCACTTGGTTAGGCACAGATGGGTCTTCCTTAGGGCTGGCCAGAGCAGGAAAGTGATGATGCTCAGTGCTAACACCCGTGGAGGGCAGTTTCAGTCCTCGAACCCCCATCAACTGGGAGAACCCACAGCACTGGAGCATGCCTGTGTCCAGCACAAGGTCTGTGTGTCCAGGGCACTGCTCAGCTGTATAGGAGCTGGGGAAATGGCAGAAATGGGATGAGAGAGGGTGTGGGGATCAGCACAACACTCGACAGAGACACATACTTGAAAAAAAGAGGAGAGGGAGGAATTTGAAAAGTTTCCCAGGATCGTCTGATTTCCTCAAAGCATGGCCCAGGCCATGTCCTCCAGCCCTGATGAGCGATAACCCAGCCCTTCCCAGCAGCCTCTTGCCAGAGGCCAGCAATTACTCAGGTAGAAGATGTGACACCAGCGCCCCAGCCAGGAACGATGCCTACCTCGTTACTGAGGAGTGACAAACGGCAGTGCGAATGGTGAGAGCAGCAAATTCAGTAATTGCTCTCGTCAACTGTAGTAAATTGAGACAGCTAAATGCAGCAGTTCTTTAAGTGTCCCTAGCCAACACCCGGACTCCATCCATCTAGCAGTAGAGGGGGAGCCGGGTGCCTTGCAGTCCCACCAAGCATGAATGGAAGCTCAAAAAGGGGCACAGCCACATTTCCAGCACTTGACACAGCAGAGACCCGCTCATGGCTGGGATAACCTTCCCTACAGTCTCTTACAAGGCAAGGATGGAGACCAGCATCTCCAACTGGAGAAGCCAAGGTGCAGTACTGGGAGTTGCTTGAACCCAGCAGAGAGAAATACCAGGGAAGTGTGAGGGAGATCTCTGCCTAGAAAGCCATAGCACCTCTCTTTTTTCATCCAGTTGCCCTGTGATTAGAACCCTTGCTTGGGGCAGAGGAACCCAGATTCCAAACCTCCACCTCCATGAGGGTTTTCAACACATTGCACATTGTAGACAACTGTGCTAGTGCCGTTCCTGGCTTTTTAACCCCTTCCCAGTGAATGGCCTATCTGCTGGGCTGTCCTCTTCAACACGTGAATGTTCACTGTTGGTTCAAATCTCTGCAGGCTGGAGAAGAAAAACATCAGCAGAGTTTGCCAAAGATTCAGTGAACCCAGTTTGTCACTGTCTGTCTGAGTGGGGAAGGACCCAAGGCATTTATGGAGCTGAGAGCTACTTTATAGCCAAGCACAATGCTCATTCTTCTGGAAAAGAGCAAAGCTAAAGCTTTTAAATAACCTAGCATCCCCTTGGTCTATTTATCTCAGCTAGATCTCTCCCTGGGGTGCTCTTGGCCACCTCTCTGCTGCAATCAAAGCCCAAAGGGTTTCTCCTGGTCATCTGCTGCTATTAAAGGAGCAGGTTTTTTTAGCAGAGGGGATAGGGATGGTCCCATGTGGATTTGGTGACTCTTTGCAGAATGCCAACAAAAAATGTGTATCAAACCCCACTGAATGTTTCTATTAAAATTCACTCAAACTGCCTCCAGCAATCTGAAATCTGTTCCCAGAAAATGCTCATTGAAGAGACCCAGTTTGTATCAAAAACGTGGAGAATCTGTGTTCCTGGCTGTAGCCTAGGACTGAGGCAAAGCTGCGAAAGAAATGCTCAGTCTCCAAGCTGGGGAAGAGGAAGTCAAATCATTCATATATGTATATACAAAAGGTAGAAATACTCAGTTTAGGAAAGTCTGGGAAGTTCCCACTAGGGTACTGAAAAGACCAGCCAAGAAATCACAGAACTGCTATTGATTAACCCCATAATTCGCAGAGGTTGGGGGTCCCTGGAGGATTGTAGAAAGGGAAAATGGAGAAATCAGGCAATCCAGACCCAGCTCAGCCCTGAGCACCAGAAAAGTGCTGAAGCAATCATGGATTAACAATCCATGTACAATCACTTGGAAAATAATGTCGTGGATTGCCTGATTCAAACATCACATCAAACATTCAGTTTCCCCTTTGGGCAGGTAACTGGCTTATCTGGGGAAGCTGTGCTACCTCTTGGCTTAAGTAAGGGTTTTGTCCCTGTCCCACCATATTCTCATAAACTAATTATCAGCCATATGAAATTGTCATGCAGAGAGGAGAAAAAAGAAGGGGAAAGAGTATGCTCAATTGGAAAGCTTCACTTCCAGGGGTTACGGGTAGTTTACTGCCTACCCAAAAGAATTTATCTAGCAGAATCTCACTAGGGTCTGTTCTGTCTCTGGAACTAATCAATATTTTAATTAATGACTTGGATGATGAGAGAAAGAGGAGCTAATAAAATTTCTGCCTGCGGTTGTGAGTGCTGCGGATGGCAGGATTAGAATTCAAATCATTCACGGACGACTGGAGAAATGGCCTCAAATCGATAACGCTGGGATTAACACCGAGAGCAAAATGGACGTGCCAAGGGAGGAGGGCTCAGGTGCAAAATCTGGCCTGTGAGAAGGGGATGTGGCAGCCACCTCTCATACAGAATAGCTGTAAGGAGGAGGGAAAAATAGGTTGTTTCTAGGAGAAAAAGGTATCATTTAGGCAAAAGATGTAGGTGGAGGAACAGGAAAAAAAACTTCAACTGCAATGAGGTGCCTGAGCAGACTGCAAAGCCCTGGGTCCATTGGTGGAAGGTATTAGGATCGGGAAATGCAAATACCCATCTGTCTAATCCAAAGTCACAAGGTGACTGTAATAAAGGCAAAGGCTTTTCTTAGACCAAAATATATATGAAGCTCTTGAGCCTCTTTCCAATCTGCCCTTTCCAGGCTCTACTGAAGCGATGAGGAGCAGCAAAGTGGAGGAGATGTCTTGGGACCACGCGGGGAAGCTGTGCAAGCTGGCACTGCTCGGGAGCTGGCAGTGCTGTCAGGATCGCCGCCGTGTCGGTGCTGCCAGCTGTGTGAGGGTGAGTGAACCTGGCAGGTGACATGTTCAGTATGATCACAGGAAATATTTTCCCGAAGAACAACCTTTTTCACCTGTGCATCTCACTGGTGGGTGGGAGAGCTAAAGCCAAGGCTTTATTTGGGTGTTAAAAGGATGTAAAATTCATATAGATCTTGATAGTGCCCAAAATTACATCAGGCATGGTTGCAAATGCAAAAGGGAAGAAAATCTTATGCTTAAAAGCAAATGGAGAGCAGGAGATCTTGCTTTTGGGGTTTCTGCTGTGGTCCAGCATCTGAGACAGGTTATAGAGCAACGCAAAGTGCTGCTGTGATTTGATCTGGCAGCACCCATGTCCCACAACACAAGTCTTCGTCTTGTGGCTTGTTCCCCAGCTGATGACACGAAAGAAAGCAGACCCTGACATGGAAATGTGTAAGAGAAATTCATGCTTCTTGTTGGTGATCACTGTACTGTGCAGGCAAGCATGAAAATAACCTCTGGCACAGCCATCAGTCGGTTCGCTGCCTTGCTTTGTGGGTTTTGACCACACAGCTGGGTCTGGGAATAGGATCAGAGCCACCACCCTGGGGGCTCTGCAAGCCCGTGGACCCCAGGGTGATTCAGCCAGGCTTCCCACCCCAGCACCAGGGGAGGTGTGGGAGCAGATTCTGGGATCTGCCACTCCAGTAGCAGAGACCCTGCAGTGTCATAGAATCACAGAATCATTTGGAAATTTCCAATCATTTGGTTGGAAAAGACCTTTAAGATCATTGAGTCCAACCATTAAGTTGACAGCTTATCCATGAACAAGGCAATATGAGGCTGACAGACCCTGTAATGCTGTAGCAGGTAGAGAATCACTGAATCACACCTACGTGGCCCGATCTGATGCTGCTTTCCAGAAGGTCTCACACTGAAGCAGCTGCAGCCCAACAGAAGTATTGCAAAGAAAGGGTCACCTGCCTTTTCCATCACACCAAAGGAAAGGAGGAACGGAAGAGTCAAGGGATTCATGGCTTCAGGAAGAATCTGAACTCTGCCTCTTTGTGCTGCGACCGTACCTTGTTGCACCCATTTAAAGAAGAGGCGCAGATGCTTCTCCACTGCATAACAGCTATCACACCCAAATTTTACTTTCTACAGAGTCACTAAATTTAGATTTTCAGCTTTCCAAGCAAACTGCAGTTTTACAAACAGCTGGAGCCACACACTCACTCTGGGAAAGCTCACAAGTAGGGCCAGGGGCAACACCGCTTTTTGGACAGGAGATCGACAGGAAAAGACTATGTCCTGCAGGAAACATTGCTGCCATTTAATGGTTGGCTTTGCTCTTGGGTTTGATCAATGACCCACCGCCATTTTCGGTCTGCCTGATGCATGGCAGGGAGAGGTAGGAGACAGCTGTGCTTCCCAAAATAGTGCTTTTTTTAGACAACAGGAACCAAGAAAGAAATATCTCATGTCCCATGAAATGCTACTGTTTGCTTGGGTGGGCTTTACTTGTAAGCAGTAATTGTACCATCAGACCAAGACCAAGGAAATCATCCCTATTAGGTATTTATCTGATGACGCCCTTCTTTGTTTCCTGCTCTGAAGTGCTGCATAGCATTTGACTGTCCTTTTCAAGAGGTTCTTGCATTGCAGTCCTAGTTACTTGGGTCAACATTTCCTTACAGGTCTGTGACACTGAAGGTCACAGAGGACCTGCCATTTACAAACCTTTCTTCATTCAGCTGAATCTCAAAATACATTCAGAAAAAAAGAATTAATGAGCTGTGCATGGAAGAACAACCATCCCATCCATGGGATGCAGCCCTCTCTGGGGTGACCTCCCTGTCCCTTGGCCAAGAGCATGGCAGATGTGGGGGAGATGGCAGCTGCCTGAATGCGCAAGAGTATATATAAAGGTAGAATTTGCTGGGATCTGGCCAAGATGCTGGGCCTTCATTATAAGACTTTTAAACTCTTAGCATCCCTTTAAATTAAATTGGCATTCACCAGCATTCATTTGCTGTCCTATGCGGAGAAGGTACGATCCCTTGCACTTTGAGGCATAAAATTATCTCCCCATGTTGCTAAAATGAATGTGTTTTCCCACTGATTTCCGAGTGCCCTCCCCTCTTCTCTTCCAGTTGTGCTTACCTGAAGGTCCAAGACAAACAGAGCAGAATAAATCAGGAAGTCTCTTCTGTGTTTAGAGACAGGTTGAGTAATGATTACTCATGAAATATGAAATTCATCTTTGGGGCTTAATGTACTTATAATGAAGTTGTGTGGGAGCTTGTTGTAGAAGGCTCTGAAATTACTGTGGTGAGGGAACAACATCCTTTATCCTCTGGATCTGATAAGAGCTGACACTGCGTCATTGAGCATATTCCCAGCTTCATCCTAATCTGTTGCTTTCAGGGCACTGAAGGACAGAATTGCTTTCAGACGGCGCTGATAAAGGCTGCCATAACATTATAATCCCTCTCACCTCACTTTTCTAGTTAAAAAGTCATTTGCTAAAGAGACCAGAACCTGAGATGGTTCCAAGCTGTGCACACCGTTACAAATTTCTGAGCAAACTTCAGTGAAAAAACACATTCCCCAGCTAAACTTGCTATTGAAACTTTCTTGCCGTTATACACGCTATTAAAAAAAGGTTTCCCTTTCCTTGTCTCCTGCTTCTCCCAGTGCCATGACCTAACTACACACTGGTGACTGGATGTATCCAAATTGCACTCATATAGTTTTGGGGACTTTGCACCCATCTCTAGTGATGGGCTGATAGCAGCTTTTCTTTTCCCCTGAGCTTCTGATTTCTTATGACCACAGGATTGCTCTGGAGCAGAAGCTGGGCACAAACACAGAGATATTTGGAAATCTTTGCAAGCAGGAGGACAAGCAACCACATAGGGAGGACGTGGGTCTGGCCAGGCTGAGACACGGTGGGTTTGCACATCACCTGCTCCTTCAGTCTCAGCTCTGTTTGTAAGTGGCTCTGAAGGGAGACCTTCAAGGTGGGACGTGAGGGAGGCAAGAGAGATGCAGACAGATATCTGAAAATGCTTGCAGATAGATTCTCCCTCAGGCAACCCTGGAGAAAACACAGAGACATGGTTAAACCTGGGGGCTGAGAGGCTGGCATTGTGGGCAAGAACACAACATGAAGGACCTCAATAGCATAGAGGTGGTATCTACACCTCCAGGGGTGGAGTAGACAGAGGCGTAGAGAGAAAGATAAGCACATCAGAGCATATGGACACCCCACAGAGACAGAGGGGAGGAGGAGGAGTGATGGAGAGGAATGGGTTATGATAGCCAAGGACAACATTTCTTATCAGCTGTTGTGTCTGTTTGCTTTCAGAGAGTCTCCAGAGAAGCAAGGCATGGGGAAAGATCTTCTCTCTTCACCCCTGAGTGTTTCCAGCATGGGGACAGGAGACGGCAGCTGGCTTCATGCCCTCAGGTGCATCTCACCCTCTGCCTCCCAGGGGTCTGTGACAGAGATGCTGGGGTTGGTCTGGGTGGCAGGAGATGGGAAATGCCTGTGTGTGAAAAAGCACCTGTAGAAACACTAAAGCTAGGTGGATAGGGATGGGACACTGACAGTGAACAAACTGGGAACACTGGGGAAAGCCCTACTCCCACCCTGCCCCACAGACACTCCTGTAGAGTCCTACACAACCACCCTTTTGTGCAGACCAGAGCTGGCAAAGGGAGGGTGGCAAGGAGGTGCCAGCTCATGCCCCATGAGCTGCCCTCAACCTTCTGTCCCACTGGCAGACAGGCTGGAACCGTGCCTAGCCCCACAGCAAGGAGATGCAGCTGCTTTCCTAAGATTCACAGACTCCAAAATAAGCAAGATTTTGAGGCAAAAGACACTCCCTACAGACCCCTTTCCAAAAAAAATGTTGTCATTGCCAATGAAGAGGAATCCAAGAGAAATGGGGAGGACCAGACATTTTGGAGCCTTGTTCTTCTTCATTGCATGTAGATGATTCTGAGCAGACTGAAGCACGCACGCCTCGGCGCTGGCAGATATGTTGGTAGCAGAGGGGGAAATCTAGGAGCAAATGACTGAAACCTACCTGGTTTCAAACAAGTATCACTGTCCCTTCCAGAGGGTCTCACATCGAGTCTTGTTGGGTCTCCTGCATCCAGAGCAGACAGGGGCACAGCTCTTGTGACCGTCCCCTCCAGCAGACATGTGACACAGCCAGGTGTTCCAGTTCTGAGCTGGGGCTCAGCCTGGACAGAAGATGTTTAGGCACACAAGGCAAAGCATTGCTTTTGGACCCTGGTGATAACGACAGGCAAGCCCAGAGGACATTACAGCTTTACGGTTTCCAGAAAACTGGAGAAAAGCTGCGATTGCCAGCCTGGAGTGCCAACGTCATTTCCTGAAATCCCAGCTGCAAAGTCTCCTGGATTCCTCATACCTCAAGGGAGCAATTGCAGATGTTCTGGGAGCAGAGGACACAGGACTGAGGGGTATCTAAAAAAACCGGGGAGTCAATGGCAGCTCAGGCAAGGTGTTGGCTGCAGGGAGCATGCTGCAAAGCAAGAACATCTCCCAGCAATGCGACGTCTGGTCTCCTGCGTGGTCTTCATCATCCCATTCCCATCCCCTGGACCTGTCCCCAGGGAACTGCTCTCACACACCCATTGTTCAGAGGCTGGGAGACATTGTAAGTGCAAGCTGTGCACAGAGCAGAGAAATGAGCCAGTGAGTGAAGAGCCCATGAAAATTTTCACGCCACAAGCACCTTTCCTCACCCCCCTATACATTTGCTGGGATGCAACTCAGCTTGCCAATTAAATCCCCTAAATGCAGACATCCACATGCCTCCATGTGCACTGAGTATTCCAGCTCCCAGTACAGCCTAGATCTGGCTATACAAACACAGCTGTGTAGTGTTATTTAAGACACTGGGGTCCTAAAGGTTTAAAATATGTTCCTGCATACCCCATCCAGCAAGAGCATCCCATGGGCTGGCACATCATGGTGGATGCACAGGACTTGCCATTGCTGCAGGGCCACCAAGGAGAGGCCACAGAAGAGGTTGTGATGGACCAGACCAGGTAGCACCAGGATGGTTTCTGCCTATGAAGCCTCTCCGGGAGAGGACAAGGGGAAGAGGATGCACAAGGGTTAATGTGGGGCCTGTCCTGCCTCCTTTCACTGAGAAATTTTATGTTTATTTTTCTCCAGAAATGTAAAATAATAAATGTTTTCTGGGTTCTCGGTGGGAAACAGCTCCTTCTGCTTGTTTCTGGACTGGGAAGTAAGAAGGCTGTGCAGGTGCCGGGAAATGCATGGGAAGGGGCTGTTCCTCAGCACATCCCTGTGGGACCAGGAGCACATCCCGCTGTGGGGTCCCCAGCCCAGCCGCCCAACCCACACAGCCCCCTCCTGCGCCCCCCTTTCCAGTGAGGTATGCAGGATGTAAACTATTCAGAGGAGCAAACTACCCCTGCAGGCTGCAGGATTAAACCCTTCCAAAGACAGCAGCCCTGCTGTGAATGTTAAGGTTTAGTTTGGCACGTACCAACCAAATGGCCAAGTCTTGAAGGACACGGTTCTGTAAAACACGGCAGATCCTGAACACCTTCAGATCCCATCGTGCTGGGGATGCTGGAAAGTGGCATGTGGGGGGGTGCTCCGAGACCTGGAAGGTGATGGAGGCTTCCAAACACACTTCTAATCTCTTCTGGGCCACACAGAGCTGCGGCTTTAATTTAAAATTGTCTTTTGAGCCAGAAGACCCTACTCGTAGCTCAGGTATAGTTAAAAGATAGAAAAGGAGGGAGAAATTAGGCAGCAAATGTATATATTAATAATAAATAGGGAAGGAGAAAGAATTGAACAAAAGCAAAGGCAAGAGTGAAATGAACAGATGAAACGTGAAGTGGAAAGGGACCCAGGACACCACAGACAGCTGTGGAGGAGAAGGCTCAAGGTCCTCCTTGGCTTCATCTACTGGGGCTCCGTCAGGAACCGGAGAGTCGCTGGCTTGATTTGAGGTCAGGTGCAGCAAGCACCATGCACGTTATACCATGGGGAGTCCTTACACAAGACAGAACAATTTGGGGAATAAGAGCTGGGAAAGCCTCATCTGGCTTTTAAACCCAACATCCCTCCGCAGCTGCAGGATGAGTGCAAAATTTTCCACTGTGTACAAGTGGTTTTAACTCTATCCATTAATAACCTCCACATGCTGTTGGCCAGCAAAGTGTGCTCATCCCTGCAAGGCAGAGCCCTCTGTCTTAAACAGCAGGGCAGAAATTCAAGTTATCAGAGTCCCAGCATGCCTGTGTCACCTGGGACCAGCCACTGTGCCTCAGCTGGGTTTCAGCATCACCAGCCCTGGGATGACCACATCACCCTTAGCATCCACTTCCATCAGCACCAAAGCATCGGGAACAGCCAAGAACTGCTGAAACATGCACTGCAAACACAGGGCAAAGCAGCCCTCTCGGTTCCACATGCTTGGTGCCTTCTGCATTAAAAAAAAAACCAAACCCAACAATTTAGTGGGGTAGCAGAGTGATTATCCCTATCACAGGACAATCCATGGGTATAAACAAGCCTGGGCCCCAGGGCATCAGTGCTGCACAGAGTAAAGTGGGACACAGGAGCAGGGATTTGGCTTGGAAAGGTCAGAGAGGAAAAGAGTGGGAAGAGAAACCGTTGTCCTGACTGTGCCTCCGTGAGCCAGCGCGCCTCATTCCCTTGGATGGGTCTTTGGGACTTTGAAAACGCCACTGACCATGTACCCAGAGGACATCTGCAGCACGGCATCAAAGTCACAGCAGGAAGCAAAGCACATGCAAATACTCAAAGCTGCATTTGGGGCAGGAGGAGATTCTCTGTCACTTTCTATAATTCAAGAGAGAAAAGGACAAAAAGTGAACCACATGACTACTTCTCTGTGCTGTGGAAGGAAATGCTGCTCAACTTCCCCATTCTTGTTGGGGTTGTGCAGCCTGGAGAAGAGAAGGCTCTGGGTAGACCTTATTGCAGCCTTTCAGTACTTAAAGGGGGCTTCTAAAAAAGATGAGGACAGACTTTTCAGCAGGGCCTGTAGCGACAGGCCGAGGAGTGATGGTTTTAAACTGAAAGAGGGGAGATTCAGACTAGATGTAAGGAAGAAATGTTTTACGCTGAGGGTGGTGAGGCCAAACCCTTCCGTGATTCTATGATTCTACTCTATGATTCTAAAAGTCAGGGCTTCTGGAGTGGATGGAGAATTACAGAATCGCAGAATCACGGAAGGGTTTGGGCTGGAAGGGACCTTTAAAGCTCATCCAGTCCAACCCCCTGCCACGAGCAGGGACATCCCCAACTCGATCAGGTCGCTCAGAGCCCCGTCCAACCTCACCTGGGATGTTTCCAGGGATGGGGCATCCACCACCTCTCTGGGCAACCTGGGCCAGTGCCTCACCACCCTCAGCGTAAAACATTTCTTCCTTACATCTAGTCTGAATCTCCCCTCTTTCAGTTTAAAACCATCACTCCTCGGCCTGTCGCTACAGGCCCTGCTGAAAAGTCTGTCCTCATCTTTTTTTTTATTAACTGCAGGAATGACAACCCATCGCCAGGGCACTTGCATTGCTTATGATCCCAGGCTGTTTCATGATGTTCCCCTGATCAATGCAGAGAGAGTAATTGCAGCTCTCCCCCTTTGCTTTTCATTCGAGCACACTCCAGCGAAGACTGGTGAGGTCAGTGGGGAGAGAAATGAATGCACGGTGCACGTCGCGCAGCTGTCATAACAAGGATAGATGGTGCAAGCGCCGTTTATCTAATGTGGCTGTATAAATCAAGCCAAGGAGAAATGGCAACCTTCAGGGAAATCCCAGGCGTAGAGTAAGAGGAGATTGGGAAGGAGTACGATATGGCACCGATGCATCATGGAGCTCTTTGTTCAGTGGAGATGGATGGGAGGGAGCAGAAGAGGTGCCAGGGGATAAAAGAGAGCAAGCGGCTGATTTGCACAAGAACTCAGAAGAGCACAAACTGTGTTGTTTATTTGTGTGTAAGTGCCCGCACATGCTGAAGATACCCTCCTTCCCCCCAAGACCCTAGTTACTAGTCTTCAGAATCAATCCAGCTTTGGAGAAAGGCACTGTATGAGCCTGAGAAAGACATTAAGAGGAGGAGGGATGCTACTGTGCCTCCTCTGTGCTCTTCAGCCAAGCTTTTGAGGACTTTGTGACACAGTCCTCAGCAAATGACCTCTGTGCCCTCCTGAGCTGCCTGATTGCTGTATGGCCTCTAAACCCCCACCCTGCAGTAGACAAAAGGATTTAGGGTCCCTTGGGCATGTGCAGAGAAGGCACAGTGGGAATCCCGGGGCTACTCTGTAACGGAAGCAGCATAGACAAGGTGGCTTTTTAGCCAAGTGATGGGCTGAGCCAGGGTGACCTTGCCCTCTGGACCAAGGGAAATAGTCATATGGGTCAGCAGAGGGGCATAACAGGGTCTTCAAGACCATCCAACACTCTGAGCAAAATGGTCCACCTTACAGCGAACCCTGGCCCCATAAGCCAGAGGATCTTGGGAGGAAGGATTTTTCCTTTCGAGATAATCAGCATCACCTTCAGCAAATCCAGAGAACCCAGGATCTTTCAGAGAAGGGTTGGAACATACCTGGAGCTTCTGAGAGATGCTGGGAATCCGAAGAGTATCCACCGCTCCCGGTAAGCTTCAGCAGCCAAAAGCTGAGATCCTTGGCCTGACACTGTAAAAAAACAAACTCTCTGAAAACAAAGGTAAGTCTGAATTTCCTGTGCTGTGCAAGGCTTCAGCTATATTAAATACTCATTAAAGGACTTGGGACTCAATCTTGGAGCTTTCCAGAAATAAGTCAGTCATCGTGGCTGAGGGTGCTGTGAGCTCTTGTTTGCAGAGGGCAGGCTGGGATGCTCTGCACTTTGCTTGCAGATTTACTATGAAGAGCAATTGCTTGAAACCAGCGTGCCCTGGACAGCCTGAATCTGCCTGCATTTGACGTTAATGTGGTCACAGTCAGAGGCTTTGAGGTCAAGGCAAAAAATATCTCTTTACTTTCTACTAGATTAAGCAGGCAGAAATGCAGTTTGATCAGCTAAGGCCACAACTAAAATGTTGGATGGATGACAGAAGGAGCAAGCCAAGTGAAACTCAGGCAGGTCTACCAAGATTTCTCTACCTATCCAGTACCAGCCCCTCTTGGGATAAGGAATGGTGGGTTTGATGTTGTCACTATGGGAAAAGTTGGTTAAAAATTAATCCCTTCTGTGATTCTGTGTAAAAACCCTGATGGGGGTGGCTCCATGGCCAGGAGCAGAGAGAGGCTGCCACTTCTCCACTGACCACTCTGGTGTCCCTTTGCTCCCAAGACCATCTGGGCTGCTGCCTTTGGGTCTATTCATCTTATAGCATGGATGGTGGAGTGGGTCTGCTGCAGTCTCATGAGAGCCATGAGTCTTCCCAGCCTCCACCAGACCCTGGTCCATCCTCTCTCGTCACCCTTACCACCAAACAAAGATTGCTGCTTGCTCTTCTCAATTGCTTCAGACCTCAAGAGTGAGGACATTCAGATACAAGCAAAAAAGCAACACTCAAGCAATAAGGAGTCTCCCTGTTGAGGGCCTCATCACTTCTTTCTTATACCACCCTTGACCCAGAGGAGAGCCAGACAAGAAGTTTCTCATGCCTATAAATCATGCCAGTAAAAATAACCCTTTTCCAGTTCTTCTACGCTAATGCATATATGATATTTTATAGAAGGAGAGGAAACACAAGTGGAAAGAGATTGTGCTTGGGTGGATGCTTCAGTCAATACTGCCTCAAGTGATGTACCTGGCTGTGTGTTCAGTATCTGATAAACTAGGGTCAAGGCTTCCCCTTAGTCTGCACAGAGGGATAAGCAGAGGATGGTCTACACACATGATCTTGAGGCAGGATGAAGTGGCCTCCAGACCTCTCTGCCCCTCCCCATGCCTAGAAGAAGGAGCCAGATGAGTCGAGATGTCAGCGCTGAGGTGACCCAAATCTCACTGGATGTTCATAGAGCAACATCTCCATGGGCTATATTTTGCTTGGACAGCTTTAAGTGACCCAAAGTGTGAAATATCCAGAAATTCCCATAGGAAACAATTTCAGAGCTGTATTTACAGTTTCCCTGCTCCCTTCCAACACTCAGCTGCAAAAGGACTTGGGGCTCCATCTAGAAGTGAATATTGCCAGCTGCTTCCCAGTCTATCAGTCATATACAAGTCATCATTAAGCCTCAGCATCCGTCAAGTGAATGGCTATAATAAACTGAGATGGCCGTGAAAGAAGAGCACTCAAGCAGCTTGTGGGAGAAGAACTCAGCAGAGAAGGCAAGAAAGGAGCTGGGGTAATATTAATTGTATTCAGATTTCTTTACAGAGAGCAATAAGAAGTTAAACTCTCAGGGATGTGTTGATAATGGCTTTGCAATCATGGCATCATGGTTCACAGCACTATATAGGGCAAGGACAAAGGCTTTGTGGGGCTGGGTAAGGGGTGGACTGGGACTCTGTCTCTAGCTGCATCGCTGTCACCTTGTCATTGGATAAGTCACTTCATCCCTGATGGCTCCAGAGCCTCCTGTGTAAATATGGAGATAACAGTTCTTCCTCAGCCCTGCAGCATGTTCTGGGTGAGCTAGACAATCCAGGCTTTTTGAAAACTAGCTCATCCTCATGAAAATATATCCTCAGGTCTGGGTATCCCAAGCCCACCTGCCTGGCTGTTTTCCACTGTGTCATGGCCTGTGTGAAGGTGGGCACCTGCCAGATGGTTTCCCCATCTCCCAGGGGTTTCACATATGCTGCCTTGCAAGCGACAAACTCCATAGGAGCCTTTAGGGAACAAAATACCTTGTTGCAACTTTAATGAGACTGAGCTTAACTAGTGGGGAATTGAAACCCCTTGCTCTCGACTAACCTCTTCTATCACACCAGCTGTGGTGCTAAGTACCTGCAAACTCACTGTCAAGAGAGAAGATCTGGAGCCCTGCTCTATCAGGAACTGTGCAAGCCCCCAGGGTTTATCTTCTAGTAAGGAAGCCCAGATCCCAGTCTCCCTGCTGCGCAGATCCCATTGCTGCCCTGGTGCAATAGGTGTGAGTAGAGAGGGCTGCAGCCATCCATCCTGGACCTTGGCTGGGGGAAGCTTATGCCCAAAGAGCTGTCATTCTGCCCTGAGATTATTTTCTCTCCTCTGCTGGCATTTCTTAATGGCTATTTTATTCTTTCTTGTCCAGAGGAACAAAATGCAAATAAAACTGCCACTGTGCTGAGTCCAGACCCTGAGAAAGGGCAGATTTAAAAGCGGTAATATAAACGTGTGCATGTTTCCTATGAAGTGGGAAATAACCTTTTGGATCACATAACACAGCCGGAAGTCCAGTGGCCTTTCTTCTTCCCCCTTCCCAAATTTCAGCCACGGCCAGCCCTCACCCTGAGTGCGGGGAATCACTGAAGTGCTGTGGCTGCACAGACCTCCTCGGTGCTGTGGTTTATGGACGTGTGTGCATGAAAAGTCTTACGTGAACATGAGTGTGCATGAAAAGCTTTATGTAAGCACAGACTAGCTTGGATCCAGAGTGAATCCTCTTGAACGGGGTGAGCAGCCAGGATATGGGACCTACAAGAAGCAGCTGCCTTTGGCAGCTGGCAGCTGGGGTCCTGCCAGGGTGCCCAAGGGCATATCAAACCGCACTGGGCACCTCTGGTAGGTGACTGGACCAGTACCATTTATGCAGGGGAATCTGAGGCCCCAAGGGGTAAAAGCACATGCTTGGTAGTTACAACCCAAAAAGCAGCGTCGGAAACTTCTCCGCAGCCCTCTGCCTCTCAGCCTACAGATTTGCTATCTTTCTGCAGCTCATTTTCACTGCAACCCACTTCGCTGCTCAGGAATGGTTGTCTGAACTAAATCGTAGAGCAAGCTGTTTAGTCTGTGGTCAACCCCTGTGCAACTGCGCTTACTCACTGCTAAAGGCTGTATCTCTGTTAGTAAATGAGGGGAGGGTGAGAAGCACAGCCTCTGCATGTCTGTAGAGATGAACTTGCTCCCTTCCCTGGATGATGGACTGCATCCAAACTGCTTATTTGGATCAGACCTCTGGCCTGTGTTGTCCTCCAAACCACACTCAGGCACGGTCTGGAAAAAACACAACAGCTTTCCAGGAATCAGCTAACAATGAAGCAATCTAGAAGATAATGAGCAAAGCCTGGAGCTTGTGGCTCAGCCCTGGCTAGTTGCTCGTGCAAAAAGAGCTAGAGTTTTAATTTTGAGATAGTATATTTCACTTCCAGATTTGCTTTCCATGGAGGGAAGAAGCTAGATCAAGCGTACCTAATTTCTGAGGGGAAAAAAAAGAGAAGAAAGGAGATGCTTCTGTTGTGCCCTGAAACCGCTGTGTTTCTCTTCTACAATGCAGCATTGGTTCCTTTGGGAATCACCTCCTTCCCAAAAGTAAGCTACAGTGTCCCTCCAAATCAAGCAAAATTAGTTCTTTTGGTCAAAACAAAATCATCAGCTGCAGGTGGGATTGGACAGCATGGCTACAGCATTTCTAGGCTGGGATTAGCATCCTCCCAGAGCAGGGGTCTCAAATGATGGCTGAGACCCCAGATAGTCCTCATCCCTCTTGACCACAGGGACCCATCTGAGAGGTTGACCTGTTGCCCTAAAGGAGTTTCCCAGCATGTAGGGCCTTTGCGCGGCCCCCTCTCCCTCTGGGCAACATCCCCATCCGTCAGCCAGCCAAGAATTCGGAGAAGAGAGTGTTTCCCGGCACGTCTATTTGTGCCCCATTTTTGCAGCCTGGAGAGGAGGAGGAGGAGGGTTGGAGTGCACACAGAGGGAACAGGAGATGCTGAAGACAGTCTGACTCTGCCAAAACAGCTTTGACGTGGCTGCCTGAGCTGGTTTCCAACCCTGCACGAAACAACCTCTTCTCTTCATGACTTCCATAATCATCTTTTTTCTCTGTACTAAAATGGGGATGTGAAAACCACTGGGGAAGAGTCATCCTCTTTTTCGCTTAGTCTCCTCATGTGCCATAGGGAGGGCAGGGAACACTTCCCAGCAAGCTGTTAAGTATCTGGTGTCTGTCGGCTTGCAAAAGCATCAGGGTAAAACTCTCAGCTGTTGAATCCCCAGAGATAACAATTTGGGGCTGCTGGAGACAGGCGATGCTACTCTTTGGGGTGCTTTCTCTCTGCGATCCAATCCTCTGTGCCTATTTCCCCATAGACTTGTTCAGACACAGAAATAATAAGGGAATTCAAAATCCTGAAGGCAGGAATAAATTGTGACATGGGCGACACTTGTTATTGAGAGTTTCTTATTTGCTGTGTTTGATTAAAAAGAGCTGCTAGGTTTGTGCATAAAAGATAGGGACTCCAGAAAACTGAGGAAGGAAGAAAAGAGGATAAGATGAAGATCAAGGAGAAGAAAGACAAAGGAGAAATCTTGTTCAAGTACCAGAGATAAGGGAGACAGAAGAAAAATGAGTGATTTCACTTGTGACTACATCCATGTTTATTTCTGCCCTTTTGGGGCAGAAATACAGGGATTTGCACTCTCCTGGAGTGAAACATGACAGCCATTTAACACCATAAAGTAGCAAAGAGGAAGACAGCATATCAAGAGGAACTAACACTGACTGGGAAATTGCTTTTTTGTTGAAATAAAAACCCAGGGAAACAGAAAACCTTTCATTAGAACTTACATGGCTGCACTGCCAAGAGGTTCATGCTCCAAAAAGTCACGAACCTGCTGCTCAGGGCCCCCTCGGTGAGTTCCATGTGTGTCTCCTGGTGCTGCAGGTCCAGCCTGAAGGACTCCATCCAAGGCCAAGGAGACATCCATGTACCATCGGAGGTGGTGCCAGGCGTGAACGGGATCCTGCTGGAACAGGAGCTGGTTCTCCTGCCCTACGATGTCTTCCAGGGACATTCCTAACATCTGAGAGGGGTTCATGGAGAAATCCAAGCCAGCAGGACCCAGGGCAGCGATGTGCGTGGAGAAGAAAAAGGAACAAGAGGAATGGGGAAAGATTCCCTTTTTGGAGGGTATAGAAGAAATCTCTGTCCTTCCTTCAGGGGATGTTATTCACTCACATCACAGCACGATGCTCTTTGCCAGCACGCAGTTGCTTGGTGGTTTCTTGGCGCAGAGTAAAGCAAGGAGCTATGGTAAGCAGAGTGGTTGAAGACCCCTTCTCACGACCCAAGAGATGAAGGGAGTGGGCTCCAGCCATTTCCCACCACCCTGTGGTGCAGATTTTGGGCTAGGCAATCTCCCAGGGTCCCCTCGGCTCTATATGCATGTGATGCTACGGTCACAGGGATGTCCTTCCCACTGCGTTGGGCTACCTGGGAGAAGGTGCGGCTCTTCGTCCTGCTGGTTTGGAATGGTCTTTGTCTCAGCTGTTGTGAAATGGGAAAATTTTTGTGTCCAGCTTTAAGAAGAGAGAGGTTGTTAGAGGATATATGCACTCTCCTGAGACTTGACCACCTTTTTTTTCATCATTTTCTTTGTTTCCAAGTGAATCACAAAGAGTAGAGCTTAGCTATGGTGCTCGTGGTTGGATGGGCATGAATAGGAATGGCGATGATGTTAGAGGCTGTAAGGTCAAGGCTACTCTAGCTAAATCCTCAATCCTGTACGGATTTTTCCAACTCAGGTGACCTTTTTGTCTTTGTATGAAATCCTTAAGACCAACCTCATTGCTTCCAGGAGGAAGTTAGAGGCTTTGTGACTCTGCAAGGATAAAAATACTCCATCTGTTTCCTCAGCCAGCATTTCCACCTGCCTTCATTATCTTCCTGGCTTCTCTCTGTCGTGTCTCCAGCCAGCTCTGAGCAGGTCTCTTCTCTGAATGCAAATAATATCTCTGTTATAGATTAGTGGAAAGAAAGAAGAAGGAGAAATCTTGGTGCAGAAGAGGTTTGTAGGGAGTTTTGTGTCTGGGCACTGGCCCATGTTGGGGCCAACATGTCAGCAATTATGCTGGGGATTTCCAGAAATAAATGCACAATTTCAGCTGGAGCCAAAATCTTCCAAGAGCCCTCTGAGATGGCTGCTTTGCACTGAATGATACTGGGGCTTTTACCACATTGTGAATGCACCACAAAGAGCTTAGCTTGTATGTAAATTTTGTCCCTTAGAAATCTTTGTCTTGAGCAAAAACAGACTGAACACTATAAAATTTGGTGCAATTTGTAAATAGCTTTTTTTTTTCCCCGTTAGAAATCTTCAAATATATGGTATAGTTATCATGACAAATAGCATACCCTCCCCAATAATCAACCCGCTCCAGCAGCCCAGGCAGTTGCTCATAAAACTTCCGGACTCATTAGTTCCTTCTATCATCACCAAAAAACTTGGGTTCAGTGATTTCTAATGGTTTCCTTTGCGAACAGAGAATTGAATCTGACCCGCTTCATTTGTACAACTGTCAATTGCTTCTCAGTGGTGGTTTTCTCCTCCAGGTCAGTTATGTCTGATTCTCTTTAAGCTTTGACAAATGCGAGGGCTTCTGGCAGAGATGAATGGTGCATCACACTTTCGGATAGCTCAGGAGCACCTTAATTGCCTTCCTCTTGTCATACATCCTCAGTCTTCCTTTCTGTGACAGCAATGTCCTCAGTAATTTCAGGACTGTCACCATGGCTCCCCGAGTGAAACTGGTTCTGGAGAACCACAACCCATTTATCTCCATGATCTTGCAGCATTACGCCTTGCTGGGAAACCTGTATGGTGCAATTCCCAGAAGCAGCATCCTCTTGGCCTTTCATTGCTTGAAGGGGGCTTATAAGAAAGATGGGGACAGACTTTTTAGCAGGGCCTGTAGCGACAGGCCGAGGGGTGATGGTTTTAAACTAGAAGAGGGGAGATTCAGACTAGATGTAAGGAAGAAATGTTTTACGCTGAGGGTGGTGAGGCACTGGCCCAGGTTGCCCAGAGAGGTGGTGGATGCCCCATCCCTGGAAACATCCCAGGTGAGGTTGGACGGGGCTCTGAGCGACCTGATCGAGTTGGGGATGTCCCTGCTCATGGCAGGGGCTTGGACTGGATGAGCTTTAAAGGTCCCTTCCAACCCAAACCCTTCCGTGATTCTATGATTCTTGTAAGCCAGCTCCTGGAGTGCAAGAGCAATACAACCCTGTGGTATTGATTTATTTATCAGGCTTTATTTACCCTTTTCAGGCATGCACAGACCTCTGGGTGATCTCTCCAGGGCTGACACAGAGAGGAGGTGACAGCAGAAGTGGCACTTTGCCTCTTCTCCACTTACACTACACAGTTGGACCACGGGGTCCAGTTTCAATGTCTCGCTTCAAGGACAACCCAAAGAGCGTTCGTGTGACATTAATAAGAATAATCAGAGGCCGGGAAAACATGAGCTATTGGGAAGCAATTGGTGTCATTTAATCTGGAGGAAGGACAGCTGCGAGGAGACACGATAGCAGTCTTCAATTATGTAAAAGGTCATTGCAAAGAGGGGGAGAATAAACAGCTCTTCCAGGGACAGAGCAAGAAGTCATGGACTAAAATTACAGCAAGGGAGAACCAAGCTGAGAGTCTTTACAGCTAGAAGGAGAACGCAGCCTTGGGCTGAGTGTTTGTAGAGGGAGGGAGGTTTTTAGCCAGGTGTCAGCCAAGAGGGGTTTCATTGCATCGACCCTGTTTTGGGGACAGTGAGTGCCTAGCTGAGCTCTCCCAATCCCTCCCAGTCTTGTTTTCTACTAATCTGGTCTCGCTCATCCCAAACACCCATAACGGTTTGCACTATATTTGCTACAAACAGCCCATGAGCTGAGCACCGTATATTTTGGGGTGACCCAGCTCTGGGATGTGCTAAGAGGAGAAAGTTCTGCAGGAGCTGGGAGGTGCTGTTAGCTGTAGCTGCACTCTTTGGAAAGTAATTTTGAAATGATGGATGTGTTTCTGTGTCCAGGCTCTAAAAGAGCAGAGAAATAAATGGGAGATGCTGCGGGGAAGAGTTATACGAATGATTCAGGAGCTAGAAAAGCACACACTACTGCAAGAGACTAAAGAAGTCCTGGCTATGGAGATTATTACAGCAAAGGTTAAGGGGCTGTTAAATTGCTCTCTGTGCTTGCCAACAAAGACAGAGAATGCCTGATATGAAGGGAGGCTTACTTCTAGCTAGCTAATGGTTAGCAGAAAACAAGGGCCAAACATTGCATGTTCAAATTGCAAAGAAGCCACCTGTTTTTAACATTGAGGGTAATTAGCCGCTTCAACAGATTCATGAAGGATGTGGAGATTTTCCATTGTTTTGAAGGATTATGCAGTGCTTTCAAAATGCCACATTGATCGTGACGGTCAATGAGCACCTCGAGGTGGGAGGAGGGAGTCTCCCTCGCTGCCTCTCCCATGCTAAACCCATTGAGATGCTCTTCAACCCCAAGGGCAGGCAGCACAACACGGTGGTGCCCACGCCGCTGAATCCTCTTCTCCCCAAAGCCTGGAGGGTTTGTCCACTTTGCCACCCAGGAGCAATCCCTGGTCTGTGCCACACTGCTCTGTGGCTGGGCATTATTTGGAGAAGACCTGGCTGGCATGGGCTGGAGGAGAGCTAGGAGTCAAGCAGCATGGATAATCATGGGTTGCATTCCTGAGAAGTCTGTAAGCACTTGCTAACCCTGAAGGAATTGGATATTTCAGCATCATTTCAGTTGCAGACCTACGCATGTCCTACCTGCTGCCCTGAGGATCCTTCTCAAGTGTGTTTTTGGTAAGTACCAGTGTTGGAAGCTGCAAGTGATGGAAATCCCCCATGGAGGAGGTTGGGTTTTGCATCTTCAGGGAAAGCCAGAGGAGAACCAAGAGGCAAAGGGGCAGGGGATGGGACAGATAACAGCATGGCTGTTTTGGGGCAGTACAGCTGCACGCTTGCCCTCTTCTTCCCTTGGCATCTCTTTAAACACAGGACATGGGGCTGGGGAGACCTTTGGTCTCACCCATGCAGTTATGCCTATGGGGTAGGGTGGGAGAGAGTGGCCTGGTGGAGATGGGGCTGTTCTGGGATGAAGAAGGAGTTTGAACAGAGGACCAGGACTGCAGGACAGAGCAGTGGGAAATGAGGGACGGGAGTGACATCCGGGGATTTGAGCTCTGGGGCAGGACAGAGAAGAGCTGTGGGCTGCAGCCTTGGAGGGGATTCAGGTAGGAGAGGTGCAAATTATTAGCAGATGGCTTCCTACCCAGCAGAGATCATCAGCTGGTGATGGACATGGACAGGGCTCCTACTTTCCCCTCTCCCCACTGCCAGCAGCAGCTCCCCTGCTCCCCTTTTCCTTCTGTTGGAAACACAGAAGCCTTGCTCCAACACGGTGGATTTAAGAGCCACACGGCAAAGTCCTGATGTGAGTTAGATGGAGTGGAATCATCTGTCCAGCTGGGCACTTTTGCCAGCACTAATTGCACTGCCTACTTACCTTTTTTACAACTAACATCTCCGTTTTGAGTCATTCTAGCCACTCTTTTTTCTCTGCATCCAAAGCCAAACTGGATGGCCCTGCCGCAAAAGGAGGAGCACAACTTTGCCTACAACTTCCTAACCAGGTTTTGACTGTGTCCATCATCAATTAAAATGAAGATGTAACCTGCCAAAAAAGTCATTAGCAGTTGGTCAGAAAACAGGTCATTGACTTGCTTTATCACGGCTCTGAAATTCTCCTAAGAATAGAGCACTTTAGATTAATTGAGGGAAAAAATGGATTGAAAAGTTGCAATTAAGTTGATATAACTTTGAAAAAATCAGGTGCTCTGCTACAGCTGTAGTTCTCCTCTCCCTGACTTTAATTGGTCCAGTCCCAGTTGGCTGTATTGATAGAATGCTGCCCATAAGAAAAGTATAATTAGCATCAGTTTAAGAGGTACAAACTTTCTAAAGAAAAAATGATTGAGAACTAGACTAACTGCAACATGTTTGTTTTTTTTTTTACCTTCTAGAAGCTTTGGGTGATTATAGCAGCTCTATGCAAGAGTGAGGTGAGATAAACAGGGGAGAAAACCATGATGCTTAATTGCACAGACACTGGAATAGTTTGGCAGTGACCTCTCAGCTACATCGGTTGACACCAAGGAAGTCATTAGCTGGGTTATCATTTAACTGTGATCTGAATACTGCATAAACATTTTGCAGCCCTCTAAGATACAGAGGTGAACACGGCTAGAAGGAAGGCAGGGAAGCCAGTATTGCTGGAAACAAGTATTTCTGTAAGACAGGAAACAAGAATTTCTCATGGCAAATAGGAAACACAGCCCATCCGTAGCTCCTTTGAACGAATCTTGTTATTAACAACCCTGCGTGAGAGGCTTTTTCCAGCCTGGATAACTTATAGCTTTCCAGCACCGCATTTACCTTGCTCTGCAGAGACAGCATCTGACCAACATATACAGATTGAAGTTTCTGATCAAGCAAGACTATGATAGCAAAATCTATCTGCTTCAGAGAGAAGCACATATTGCTCTCTCTGCCTCTGCCTTGACTGGCGTTTGCAATATGTGCTGGTCAGGTCCCTGCTTCCTGGTGCTTGGAAGATGCAGCAGTGCTGAGCACAGAGCAATTTGAGGCACTGAGGAGCCCATGTTGGGGAAAAGGGAGGAGAAACCGAGTTTCTGGGCTTCTAACAATGTCACTTTGCTCCCTCTGCCTTAGAGACAATAACCCTTCATCGCATTTAGATTAAAGGAGTGAATCTGGAAGTGGTCTGTGTGGACCCTGATAACTGCAGGCTTGCAGAGAGATTCCCTTTGCTTGCCCTGAGCTTTGCCCAGGGGCTTTTGCTGAAATGCCCCATCTCAGCAATACCACCACTTCTTTTTGGGTGTTTGTACCCTTCAAACCACTCTGCACAGGCATCAGATTCTCCTTTGCCATTGTTCACTTGAGCTTTACATATTTAACTCTTTTAATCTTCTGCCAATAAATAGCTCCCTTCTAACCCTTAATCATTTTCAATGCTGTCCTCAAAAATCCCTTTTGCGTGATGACACCCGTCTGGTACCAAATTAATTAATAGATCTCTTCCAGCACCGAGCTGCACTTCTGAAAAACAATCTAAAAGTGCAAAGGAAAGAGAAGATCAGATTTAACTGTTGGATGGGGCAGCCACATCTGTCTTGAGAGGAAAAGCTGAGGAGCAAATGGAAGAGAAGAAGCCTGCATCCATCTTGGAAGTGGCATGAGCAAAGGGGCCATAGGCTCTGACATACATGTGGATATGGGCTCTCTGGACCTGGGGCAGTCCCATAAATTGCAGGTCAGACCTGTGGTGCAGAGGCAGTGGAGAGATCTTTTGGGGACAGCAACTGTAACACCACTCAAAGGCTTTCTGTGGCACAGAGCAGTCTGGGGGATCTCATTTTGGTGGAAAATATGATACAGTTTGGGTCCGGTATGTAGACACATCAATGGAGGTATCTAAGAAGTGCCTGCATGTGTGCTCAGTGTCTAACCTCCTGTTATACTCAGTGCAGATATCGTCTGCCCAGAGGAGGCCACAAAAATAATCCGAGGCCTGGAACACCTCTGCTATGAGGAAAAGCTGAGAGAGTTGTGCAGCCTGGAGAAGAGAAGGCTCTATGGGGGAGACCTTATTGCCGCCTTTCAGGGCTTAAAGGGGGCTTGTAAGAAAGATGGGGACAGACTTTTCAGCAGGGCCTGTAGCGACAGGCCGAGGGGTGATGGTTTTAAACTGAAAGAGGGGAGATTCAGACTAGATGTAAGGAAGAAATGTTTTACGCTGAGGGTGGTGAGGCACTGGCCCAGGTTGCCCAGAGAGGTGGTGGATGCCCCATCCCTGGAAACATCCCAGGTGAGGTTGGACGGGGCTCTGAGCGACCTGATCGAGTTGGGGATGTCCCTGCTCATGGCAGGGGCTTGGACTGGATGAGCTTTAAAGGTCCCTTCCAACCCAAACCCTTCCGTGATTCTGTATAGTCATTGCTATTGGTGGAGTGTGGAGAGCAATTCTGCTCACCCTAAAGTAAGCACCTAGCTACCAATAATCCTCTCTTCCACTGGACTCAGTTCAGCTGCCCTTAGCATCCTGCTTTGCATCCAGATCTCTTGCACACCTGGGGCATTTCCCACACAGCTCTAGACACCCATATATGTCATTAACCCCCTTGGCTCAGCCCGGTGCCTGTACATGAGCATCTGAAACTATGTGAGACCCCTGGTGTATCTCAGCCATCCATCCGCACAGGGCTGAGAGAGAGGACACAGGACCTATGGGGTCATGTGCCATGCTAGACTGGCTGGAGGCCAGGTGGGATGCAGGAGAACATCTGTTTTGGTGTCTGCAGCTGGGAGCTGACTGCCAGCTCCAGGTGGGATGCAGCTGCTTAAGCCCAGGTACCCAGCATCATTCCTGGCCCTGCGGAGTGTCCCATCTCCCCTCTTTCCCTGCTGCTGTCTCAGATGTGCTGGAAGGTTCAGTTTGGCTCTCTCTGGGGAAGTGCCCTCACCTCCTCGGAGCTGAGCTGCCGTACATCCACATGGTGCAATGAACAGCAGTGCGGGGCTGTGCTGAGCACAGGGAGCAGAGGGTCAGAACTGGGAGCCTGATCAGATTTTCCCTGCAATAACTCATCCTTGGAGTGATTGGTCTTCTCCCAAGATATACCCACCTCTCCTTCCTTCAGAAAAAGAGGAGGGGGCTTGAAGCAGGGCTTTGCAATGTGGCTGAGGAATAAGTGCAAGGCCAGGAACGGGGTAAGGACACTGGAATGGATACTGCTAAGAGGAAGATTTATTAACCTCTTGTTTCCTTTTTTTCAGCACTCTCAAAGTCACCTATGCGCTTCTGTATCACTTCCAAAAAAAAGTTGCAGGTGCTGATAACATCTGACATCTCTCTGATTTACTGACAAACTGCTGCGGAAAGAAAGCAGAGATAAAGGAAGCCAATTCATCCAGCCATCCCATGCGGATAGGTCCTCTGGAGACTTACAGAGCTTCATACTCTTTGTTGTAAATCATCCAAGCAGCCTCACCTGCATCTGGACCTTCAGGGCACAGCTCCATTCTAAGCCTCTTGGCTGGAAGGAAAGTCCCTGCTCGAGCTCCTGGGCAACATCACCGTGCCCTGACTCAGCCTTGCCTTCCCTCTTGCAAGGTGCAGCTGGGCAAAGAGGGGCTTCTGCTATGCAGTGGGGGTCACAGCACGGGGAGCAGGCTGTGGACAAGCTTGATCCTTTCATTTGCACCATGAGGTTGTCCACAGTGATTTAAATTCTGTGGATCTGGCCTTGAATTGCTTGGTGCCTGGCATCTGGCAGGATGGGGAGGTGGAAGGAGATAAGCAGGGCAGTTTTGTGCATTGGGGGTGTTGCAGCTGCACCAAGTGCTTTTACTCCTTGGAGTCTGTGATGCTTGTTGAGCTGCTCATGGTGGCCACCACCAGCTTCGAGATACAGGTGGAAATCCGTAGCCTTCTCCTGATCTCTCCCCACCATCTGCCACTCATGCTTTGCCTAAGACCCTCTCCAGGCTCCTTCCAGTTTGCCATCCACCCCATTTCCCTGCCCATGTGGGCAAAGGAGCAGCAAGCAGGTCCTGGGTCTGTATCCAGGCTCTGCTTGCCAGTCCCAGGGAGGCCCGTGGGAGGGCAGGTAAGATTCAGGGCAGGGCAGGGTTGGGCAGATGCTCCAGCCAGGTTCTGGGATGTGCCAGAGCTGTGCATGGCTTGACAAGACACTGACAGGGAGAGACAACACCAGAAACAGAGCATTCCCATCTTCTAGTAGGTTCATTAAGGAAAATTGCACATACTTTGGTGGAGAGAGCCAGTCTGGTGGCTGGTTTCATGGCTAACTAGCTGACAAGCAATTGCAGAAACATCTGACAGCATCTCCACATGTCCCTGTAAGATCCCTACCGTCGTTCCAAACCTTTTACCCTTTGACGAGTATGAGAGGAGGAACATGTTCATGCAGATGTTATCCATATGATTAAGACTGTTGACCTTGCACTTGACAACTATGCAGGCGTTAGTCCACATACTTTGTGGGCTCCAGCTAGTACAGATGATAATCTTCAGAAACAGTGTATGAAGCGATTATGCTTCTTTCTGGTAAAAGGAAGAAAAGAATGTCCTCAAATATTAGCAGCCAGGAGAAAAGCTCCTTGGAGATGTCAAGGACGGGGAATTTTGCTAGGGGCTGAAAGCAACCGCAGAGGCTGAGCAGGTGTGAGCAAGGCTGCAAGGCACTCGAGAGCTAAGGACAGCCAAAAAACCCACTTATAACGCACTCTGGAGAGAGCTGTGGGAGACCTTTGGGGATTCATGACTTGCTAGTGCTGAATACCATGCATGAACTTTGCCTTCAATATTTAAGCTGAAAGCAAAGGATGTTTAAGAGGTCCTCCTCTGCTTGGCTTTTCTTGGTCACCCCTTCTTGGCAGCTCACCTCTCGTGGCAGCAAGTTGGACCAGTGAAACAAAATGATCCAGGTTAATCATAGAATCACAGAATGGTGATTGACGCTACAGGCCCTGCTAAAAAGCCTGTCCCCATCTTTCTTATGAGCCCCCTTTAAGACCTGAAAGGCGGCAATAAGGTCTCCCCCATAGAGCCTTCTCTTCTCCAGGCTGCACAACCCCAGCTCTCTCAGCCTGTCCTCACAGCAGAGCTGCTCCAGCCCTCGGATCATTTTTGTGGCCCCCTCTGGCCCCGCTCCAACAGGTCCGTGTCTGTCCCGTGCTGAGGACCCCAGAGCTGGACGCAGCACTGCAGGGGGGTCTCACCAGAGCGGAGCCGAGGGGCAGAATCCCCTCCCTCGCCCTGCTGCCCACGCTGCTGGGGATGCAGCCCAGGAGATGGTTGGCTTTCTGGGCTGCGAGCGCATATTGTCCAGTTCTTCATCCCCCAGTACCCCCAAGTCCTTCTCCACAGGGCTGCTCTCCAACACTCCATCCATCCCCCAGCCTGTATGGGTACCGGGGGTTGGCCCAACCCAAGTGCAGGACCTTGCACTTGGCCTTGTTGAACCTCATGAGGTTCACACACTCCTTGAGCTTGCCTAGGTCCCTCTGGATGGCATCCCATCCCTCCGGCATCTCAGCCGCACCACTCAGCTTGGTGTCATCTGCAAACTTGCTGAGGGTGCATTTGATCCCACTGTCCATGTCATTGATGAAGATATTAAACAACACTGGTCCCATTATGGACCCCTGAGGGACACCACTCATCACCAGTCTCCATTTGGATGTTGAGCCATTGACCACTAGCCTCTGGATGCGACCATCCAACCAATTCCTCATCCACTGAACAGTCCACCCATAAAATCCGTCTCTCTCCAATTTAGAGAGAAGGATGCTGTGGGGGACCATGTCAAAGGCCTTACAGAAGATAGATGACATCCGTAGCTCTTCCCTTGTGCACTGATGCAGTCACTCCATCGTAGAAGGCCACTAGGTTGGTCAGACAGGACTTGCTCTTGATAGGCAAGTCCATGCTGGCTGTCTTGAATCCCCTGCCTGTCACAGAACCCCAGAATGGTGGGGGTTGGAAGGGACCTCTGGAGATCATCTCGTCCAACCCCCCTGCTTGAGCAGGCACACCCAGAGCAGGGGGCACAGCACCGCGTCCAGGCAGGGTTTAAATATCTCCAGGGAAGGAGACTCCACAGCCTCTCTGGGCAGCCTCTTCCACTGTTCTGTCACCATTACAGGAAAGCAGTCTTTCCTCATATTCAGGTGGAACTTCCCGTGTTCCAACTCGTGCCCGTTGCCCCTTGTCCTGTCATTGGGCACCACTGAAAAGAGTCCGGCCCCGTCCTCTTGACACCCGCCCTTCAGATATTTATAAGCACTGATGAGATCCCCCCTCAGCCTTCTCTTCTCCAGGCTGAACAGACCTAGGTCTCTCAGCCTTTCCTCCTAAGGGAGATGCTCCAGCCCCCTGATCATCTCCGTAGCTCTCCGCTGGACTTGCTCAAGCAGTTCCCTGTCCTTCTTGAACTGGGGAGCCCAGAACTGGACGCAGCACTCCAGATGTGGCCTCACTGGGGTGGAGCAGAGGGGGAGGATAACCTCCCTCGACCTGCTGGCCACACTCCTTTTCATGCACCCCAGGACACCGTTGCCCTTCTTGCCCACACGGGCACGTTGCTGGCTCATGGTCACCCTGCTGCCCACCAGCACTGCCAGGGCCTTCTCAGCAGAGCCGCTCTCCAGCAGGTCGGCCCCCAACCTGTACTGGTGCGTGGGGTTGTTCCTCCCCAGGGGCAGGACCCCGCACTCGCTCTTGTTGAATTCCATGGGGTTCCCCTGGGCCCAGCTCTCCAGCGTGGCCAGGTCTCGTTGGATGGCAGCACAGCCTTCCGGCGTATCAGCCACTCCTCCCAGCTCGGTATTGTCAGCGAACTTGCTGAGGTTACACTCCATCCCTTCATCCAGGTCATTGATGAATATATTGAACTAGACCCGGCACAGACCCCCGGGGAACACCGCTACTTACAGGCCTCCAACCAGACTCTGCCCCATTGATCACGACCCTCTGAGCTCTGCCCTTCAGCCAGTTCCCAATCCACCTCACTGTCCTCTCATCTAACCCACGCTTCCTAAGCTTGTCTGTGAGGATGTGATGGGAGACTGTCAAACGCCTTACTGAATCGAGATAAACGACATCCACTGCTCTCCCTTCATCTCCCCAGCCAGTCCCGCCATCATAGAAGGCTATCAGGTTGGTCAAGCATGATCTTCTCTTGGTGAATCCATGTTGACTGCTTCTGATAACCTTTTCCTCTACGTGCCTGGAGTTGACCTCCAGGATGAACTGGAGTTTCCCTGTTGGCTGCTATTACCTCAGGAGCCCCTGGCTTATCTCCATAAGACTTCATGTGTGCTGCAGAGTAGCCAGCACATCTCCGAGCAGCAGGCTGAGGGCCCTCGCTAGCACCCTGTCCTCTAACCTTGGCCTGTCATTCCACAGCTTGTCACAGGCAAGCCTGATATTATCCCTCTCCCCCTTCAAGTCTAGTTTCAAGAAGAAAGAAATCCAGCCTCAGTAACCTGATTTTCAGCAGGAAAATAACTCTAAGGGGGTAATGACACCCTCAAAGGTTTACTGGGCCAGCAGCCGGCTGGTGAAATAAGGGTGCAGAGTGGCGTCTGCTTTAATCAGCCCCTGAACAAACTCCGTGTGTGCTCACACTCATGTGGAGGAAGAAGGTGGCCTTTGCAGGCAAACAAGTTTACATCAGCAGCATGCCTGGTTCTCCCATCAATCTTCCCTCCTCTCAGAAAATAAACACCAAAGCAAATATTGGCTCACTGGTCAAATGGCGAATGGGGCTGTCTGAGCCTATCGCTCCTGTTTGTGTTGTAATTTTTAAAGAGTTGTGTCATGATGCCATCAGAGAAAGCCAGAAATAGAGCAGGAGCGTTTCAGGTAGGCCTGGGCTGATGCATGAGAAGCCTTGAGAGGGGATAAGCAGGGGACCTCGGAGGGTGGGAAGCAGGGAAGATGCATGCTCAAGGAAGGAATAATTATCTATCCTGCAGAAGTTAAGTGCTGTGGTGTGGACATGGCTCGAGGCGGCCATTCTTAGAGATTCCCACTTCCACTTGCACTTCCAGATTCAGGAGCCTGCTGTGGACCCTGGCTGCCCATTGGGAATATCTGCTCTGAGGGCAGCGAGGAGGCAGGAGCTGTGTCCTCTCCTCCTGGGCCACTGCTGCCCTGAAAGGTGATGTCAAGCCTGGTTATATCTTGTTTGGCTGTTTCTTCTCCACTCTTACCTTCTGTTTCTCTCCATTGTAAGACTCTCATGGCAGGAGGTGTCTTCTTCTTTTACTCCAGATAGAGTACTGGGGCAAAACCCAAAGAAAAATCCTGTTAATAGCTTTTGGGGTGGAAGCTGCCAAGGTGATGGAAGAGACTGCATGATGCCTTGCAGGAGTGGATGGACACCCATCCCTGCCAGTGCCTGCTGTTCTGAGGATGCACAGCACCTACATCCCAGATGGGATGTGCATTTGCTGCTTTAACACCACGATCTTAACTCTTGGCTCCCAAGAACCCTCCTGATCTCTTGATTTCACAAGTGATCACCGTTTTCGACAAAAATGCTATTGCTTTTTCTAGTGTTCCCTGATTCTGACCCTATTTTCTCCTTTCTCTGGGTACCCTCCAGCCTCTTACCTGGTGGAGAGCTTTCTTGGTAGTATCTGCTACAGAAATGCTCCTGCCTTTGCACATTGGGATCTCAAAGTGCCCGGGGGAAACTCTTGAGGACTGGCAACTGGACAGTCCTTGAGCCCCTTTTTAGACACCACATACCTTAAAAATATGTCCAAGCCAGACATGCGGACACTTTCCTCCTCTCCCGACAGTGTTTAACCAGGACAAACCCTCCCTGGCTTCTGTCACTAAAGAGAGCAGCAGGTCCACATGCGCTCTGCTGTGTGTATTTGACTGACCAATATTTGCGAATGGCTGCATGACATCTCATCTGTTTAACCTATGAGCTGTTGCAATCGGTGCTGTGTCTCATGACGGTTTAGAGGCAGGCTTGGCCCCTGTCCGAAGCAGAGCCGTGCCTTTTATAGGGACACTAGGCTGTTCTCCTCAGGGAAAAGACGAAAGACAAGATGAAGACAGAGATGGTGATTAGTTTCGTGCCGGCCTCTCAGGTTATAATAGCCGAGTAAATCACTTCCCTCCTATCTGCAAGCTTTGATAAGAAAGCAGGCAGCTAAACATCACCTCTGTCCATCATGCAGGGCTGGCAGGTGGGGTACGTAACCAGAGAGAAGCCTCTCTGCTCCTGGTGTGTCTGCTGGGTGGTGGGCTGGGTGCTACAGGGCATCTCGACCAACAGCAGGTACTGGTATTTAGACAAGGAAGACCTAGCATGAGGTCTGCCAGCCCTCAGCCCACCTCCATACATTGCATACCGTATAAAACGACCCCATCAGCTCTGTTAAACCTTTTGCACTTGGGTACCCACCCTTGGTTTGCATTCATCTCTCCTCCCCTTTTCTGGGAGGCACCAGAGGATGATGCCACAGCCTTGGAGTGTTGCAGTGCAAACCCTGCCCTGGGAATGCAACACCCTCTCCCTCCAGTTTATTAAACACAGGGCTGCTTCAGTGCTGTGCTTTGAAGAAGGTGGCTTAATCCTTATCAACAGAGGAGAATTTCATCAAACAAGCAGCAGTGGTGAAATGGAAATGCAAAGATACATAATTCATGATGGAGTGGACACAATTTAATAGGCGTGCTTAGCGGCAGCCAGGCTTGCCACCTTGTTCTCCACGCTGAGGATGATGTCAGGTCATATGGGATTAGCCAGACAGGAGGTTTTTTGAAAGCCCTTTGTTCTCCCAAACTCCCTCTGCACATTCAGAGTCCTCAGCTCACAGCCCTGGTACAGGATGAGCTCCCGACCCAGAGTTACTTGCAGAACCTGCTCTGTGTCAGAAAGAAAAGGGCTTATTTACACATAAATGAGAAAGGCAAATCTCCACAATAGATGCCAGCGGTGGCAAGGAGCAAGGTGTTATTGGCAATTTCCTTCCCTGCTTTGCAAAGGCAGAGATAACCCTCAGCTTCTCCCACCCTCACCCCACCAGGGCAAGGATATGGCCCCGGGAAATGGCATGAATCTACACAATCTCTGCAATCTCATCGCATGGGACACATTTATTCTGGGTCGGGGTTGTGCACAGAGAGTACAGCAGATCCTTGGTGCTGCCCGTGCTGTGGGTTCAGGGGACTGGCAGGCATCCCTGAGCATTGCACAGGGCACAGCGTGCACAGAAAAGTGCCTGATTCCTGTCTGGGCTTCCCAGTTGCCTCTTCTGGGTTCCTAAATAGCCATTGCCATTCAAAAAAAGCAAATGTCTCCTTGTCCTCATTGCATAGATGGGACCCAAAGGATAGTGAAGATGCAGGATCATAAGGGATGTGGATGACCCCATGGAAATGTGAATCCCAGGGGAGTTAGCACTCCCAAGCCCTGTACGGAAAACCCACCACTGCTTCTTTTGGGCATTTTTCCTGCATTAGGGGAGGCAAACTGGTTTTTTTCCAATGGGGATGTGGGAAGGATGAAACACCCAGTCTGGTATCCCCACCTCAACTCCCATTGGAAATACCAAAATAACCTTCCAGGTTCTTCCCGACCCATCCGGAGGGAGGAAGGTTTGTCATTCCCCTGCTCAGACTTGAGCCAAAGGCAGATTGATGACAAGTCCCTGCAGGGAGGGATGGTGGAGTGGGAAGGGGAGGACCCGGCACGACCTGATCACACAGGAGCTTCTCAGCACTTCATCACTCATCACTCATCATTCAGCACTGCTCCCCAGAGACAGGTTCCCTGCACAGGAAAACAGAGCTTTTCTTTTTCTTCCCCCTCCCCCCTCTTTTATCTCCAAAAGATGCATAATTCCTCGGGCAGTTATTGAGAAAAGCTTCAGCAAAACGGCCAGGCAGAGGTGGAACCAGCAGGAAAACCTGGCCATACTTAATCACACCATACCTTTTTGGCAGCGACAGGGGTGGCATTTCATCAGGGAACAAGCTTCCTCCACAGCAGAAGTAAATTCCTATTAACACCATCACCACCTCCAGTGGCTGATTCATTGCAGCCTGTCCAAATGAGTTTCACAGAGTGGCCAAGCGCATATTGAGCATCTTCCCAGCTGGGTGTCTGTTCTTGCTAAGGGCCTGAGAGCCCTCTGCTGTCCACCCATCCAGCCCCCAGACTTGTAGCATATGGTATTGGGGGCTGGCTGCTCCTCACCGGCTCTGGCCTCCTCTCCAGAGCCTAAGACTGAAGGTCTGGGGCGGACAGAGTCAGTGGAGATCGGTGTGCTAGGAGTGATTCATCTGGTCCCCAGCAGTGCTGCTTTAAAAATGGGTTCATGTGGCTTCAGAACATCTGAGGATTCACCAAAGGTAGGGAAGGAGACGGATGGGGCTTTCTGGTGCCCAACACAAAACCCCCCAAAGCCACTGAGGTCCCGGTGGTGCTTTCTTCTGCACAAGCATCATGTTCCTTTGTACCCAGCCAGTCTTCATCACTAATCATCTGCAACAGCTACACTCCAGGCGTGCAGGATTCCCTACAGCAAAGAGCTGATGAGCCTCTCTGGGCCATCAAGGTCATCCTGGGCTTGGCAGACACTGTAATGTGTTTTCCTAATGACATGGAGAAAGCTCCCTCTGGAAGGCAAGTATGCTTCTGTGCTCCCCACCTTACTCCAGCCACCAAGGGTTTCATGGCTGGGAGTCTGCCCCCAGTAGTCAAGACTCAGTACACTCCATTTTGCCTTATGCTAGATAATCTTCGAAATTATATATGAATATTGAATACAATGTTTATGTATAGCATAATAAACGTGTATAAAATGCTCATATTACATGTAGAGGCACTATGAAAGTTGGATAATTTATACAATTACCAGCACAAAGGTTGTAGTCTCATTCTAGTTATTGTATATAAATTTTACCTCACTTATAAACACACAGAAACCCTATAAGAATATTGTTGCTGTGGATGTACTAGTGTTACTACAAGTCTTCAGCAACAGAGATCATGACTAGCTGGAGTGCAGGGCAGATTTGGCTGGATTCAATAATTCATATCGGTATAAAACTGGCCTAAATGGTGAGAGGGAGGATTAAACACAAAGTCGTCCCCAGAGCCAAAATTACTTGCTCATGCTGGCTGCGATACCTTAGACAGCAATGAGACTTTTACTGTTTGTTTTATTAGCAGTCCATAAAAGCCTCGTTATACAATTCTGCTGGTAATACATTATTTATATGTGACACCTCCTTATTTGGAGTGATTGGCTCCCTTTTTGCGTGGGGTTTCGGTCCCTCTGGAGCTGGGACTGCTCCTTGGGTTGAGGGGTTGCAATGTGCCCAGAGAAACCTGCGACAGGACGGAGATGCTCCAGCCCCATGGCCAGGACACTTCCAGAGCCCACATCTCCCCAGCATCAGCTGGAGGATGGCAGAAAGGACGCAGGGACAACCCCTGCGAGATCCCCTGGCACCTCCTTTCCCCCATGCCATCTCTGGGCAGGCTGCAGTGAGTGGATCCTCGCAGAGATGCTTTAGGAAAAGGAAATATCCACATTTCTATGTGAATAGCAGGGTTTGCTGTTGTTTCCAATGAGACATGGAGTAGCCCTTCATTTTTACTAGGGCATTTTTTTGTTTAAGTAGCAACAAACCAGACCCTATGGCTGGGGTGACTGAGCCAGACAAATGCACAGCCTGTAGGTAGAGTGCTTCCAGAGCCAAAATCCTTGATGCCTTTGCTCGTCTCAAATCCCAGCCTTGGGAAGTCGCCTGTTTCTCCATCTCAGCATCACTCAGTCATTTGGGTCAGTGATGGGAGCAGGAAGGGAGTTCCCTACCACGGGAGCAGTGACAGGTCTGATCTCTGGGGATCTGCCTGGACCACCCCATCAGCCAGTGGGGTTGTGTCCCTGTTGGAAATCGGGGAGGGGGTATGGAGCTATATGGAGGGGAAGGAGAGGCTGGGTTCTCCTGTACAGGCACTGGCCACTTGTGCCTCTGTGATCCAGTGCCTGCTTTTTGGGGGGAACCACATTTCAGTAATCCAATGGTATTGAGATCTTGCAAAGCCGGGACCTGAGTCTGGGCTCAGGTTGGAGCAGATATATCCACTCCAGCAACCGCTCTGCATGTCCAAGAGCCCCTGAACTTCACACTTGCTTAAAAATCCAGCTCTGCTTGCAGTTTTCCAGGCCAAACCCAGCTTTTCCTAATAGGTCAAGGACATCCTGCCCACTCAAATTGGGCCATATGCTGGGCCACCATTTCTGAGCCTCTGGAGTCAGCCAAACTAGGCTGAACGGGGGGGGTTTATCTCTCCTGCCTCTTGCAGAGATCTCATCCTGAGTGCTAGCCAGATATGTCCCACTGATTCCAATTAGTCACTTCTCCAGCCTAGCACCAAATCCAAGCTCTTGCCTTCACTTGCAGGTGCTGCCTGGTCCATGGCATGCAATTTGCCCTCTCAAATGCTCCTGGAGGTCAGTTTTCACCCTCCTTCCTCCTCCTCCTTCTTCCCCTGCCCCTGCTTTCCATCATCCACCACCTAGGGAGACCATCCACCTTGTTACACAGTTGACTCACAGCGGTGTTTGCAGCCCAGCCAGCACAAGTTTTTGTGCCTTTCCCTTTGCCCATCCCCAAGGATGCATTTAATGCTGTTAATAAGAGCTGGGATTAGAGTGGTGTAAATGAACGGGATATTCCCCCTCACCTGGGAGGTCCAGAGTACCTTTTCTCAAGGAAAAATGAAGCATATTGCAAAACAGACACTGTTTTAGGCGCTGCCCTGGTTGAGATGCCCCACACCAGATGCCACCAGGAAAGAAGCAGGTCTCCAACGCTGGAGCCAGGCTGTGGTTTTGCTCTGGCTGCGGAGAGGAGAGGAGGGAGAGGAAAAGGGGTGAGTAACCACGTTTTGCCTCCTCTGAATCTCGCTGATTAGTGTTCAAAATCTAATGAAACTGGAATGAGGACCTGCTCTTGTTTGTATGCTGTAATGGATCATGATGCCAAGGTGGCTGGACTCTGGATGTGGAAATGGAGGGTTGTGGTAATGTGACAAGAATTAATGAAACATAACCAGGCTTTCATATAATTAAAACCAGTAATTGCTGGAAAGATGGCTCATGCAAAACGATGGGCTGGGGGTGGGCAGGGTTGATTAAAACTGGTGACTGGCTACAAATGATTAGATTAAAATCAATTAACTGTAGAATTGCTGTCTGGCATATGGAAGGATAATTCAGTTACGTAACTGGTAGTGGGATTTGCACTTTGCAAATGTTGTTTCAGTACATCAGACCCAGCTTAGGCAACCCGGTCATTTAACAGGACACACTTCTGATTTCTGGTATTGGGGGTGGGATTTGCTAACACAATGCAAAGAAGAACCTGCAGCCCAGGGCTGTTGTCTCAGCAGCAGTGACAGAGGATAAAGAAAGTCCAAAGATGGCTACAAAACCCTACGACGCCCTGGTTATTTGTAAACAGGAGATCTTTTCATTACACTTTTAAAGACCGGTTGGATTAAGAAAGCATTAGTGGAATTCAGCGTGGTATCCCCCCTCCTCCCGAGAGCCTGCTGGTGGTGGTGCCCATTAGTGCTAATGCAAGCGCATTAGCACACTGAAAGGATTCCTGTGTTACAGCATCCCTGATGACTTCATTTCTTCTTCCTTCTTTAAACACCAGCAGAAGTAGGGGGACTGAAAGCCTGCAGAATGAAAGCAAACAGCTGCTGGCTGCAAAGCAGCGGTGCCGCAGGGTGGGTCTCGGTCACCGGTCCTGATCTCCTGCCAGGAGCACTGCAGGTGACCCTGTAACACCCTCCTGCTTTGGGGTTTAGGGATTGATGGTTCGAATAAACCCTATGTCATCTGTGCCTGAGGAAGGTGGCCTCAGATCCTGTCCCACCTCTAAGGCTCCTCATGGCACTGTGGATGAGAAACCAGGATGGAAATAAACCCCTGGATGTACCTGCCCAAGAGGCAGTGCTTGCAGACAAGAAGCATTACAATTTTATAGGTTTTAAAGTTCCTGCTGAGATCATGGATTTGCTCATCTGGGATGCAGCAGCACTGAAGCTGGAGATCCACCTTCTTCATACATATCTTGCTTTTAAGCAGGCATTTCACCAGGTGCCGGTCTGAGCTTCTCTGTGGCCAGAGCAAAGGCACTCTCACATCATGACATGTCTGTCACCAACATTGCTATTGAGGTACACATGCAGGGACAAATGTAGCTTCAGTTCAGCAATTTCTGGTGAGCTAGACTCCAAGCTCGTTTTGTTCCCAGAGCCTTGAGCTGCACCCTAGAAATGGATACCAAAACATCAAAGTGGTGCAGAAAAATGTTCAAGTGGTGCAATAAATTTGGCCCAATTGCACCCACGTCCTCAAGATGTTGGCCCTACTAACTGCAGAGCACCTTGCATGGTCTCTGGGATGGGTTGTTGTCCTGCCAGGGGATGGCAGTAGGCTTTGCCCCCTCCTTTCCCAGATCTGTCATGGAAGAGCTTTGGAAATCTCCCACACCAGCAAAAATACGTGTGATTTCTGTAGAAGAGGCAAAAGTAGATATAGGTCAAAATTTACTATGTATAGAGCAGAGAAACATCTCCTGAACCATCTGCCATGCACCAAAGCCAAACTCTGCTTAGAGCCTGCTGAGGCTTTAAAAAAAAAAAAAAATTGACTGGCTTTCATTCAGAGCTTTGAAATCGCTTCTGCTCTTTATAAGGCTGTTTAAACATGACTCCACTAAGCTGCTGTCCATCATAAATAAGCTCTTGGTTCTTGCTGTCAAGAAAATTAACCCTACTTCTTCCTCTCTGCTCCAGAAAGTCTGTATTCAGCATGGGAAGAGCTCCTTGGTTCAGGTCCTCATGTCTAACCTCAGCTTTACTAGCCTGAGCGAGCACATCTTCCGTTTTCTGCTGCACTCGCCAAAGGTCCTGGGGGGACCTTTGCAAAAGGTGCAAAACCATTTTATTTAATGAGATTAATGAATAATCTCCAAACAGATCCTGCTTCTCTGCCCTTTGTCTATTCTTGTGTTTGATTATTATGCTTTGGTGCAAAATCCCTCTTTTCCCATCCATGGGGCCAGCACGCTCTCCACTTTATCTCTCCGTGCCTTATCCATATCCAATCTGTTTCTAGATCTCAGCTGAGATCTTTCTTCTTGCTTCTTTTTCTCCTTCCCATGACCAGCATCAATGCAAAATCATCTGGATGCCTTTTTGGGGACATGGAAGCACCATGCAGCTGCACCCCGACGCATGGCTGCGTTATTGCTGTATAAATCCCTCCCTGCCGCGTGGAAGGTCTGCAAATCACCAACACGGCAGGCTTCAGAATAAAATCTCTTTCATTATGGAGAGAAGGATAATCATTTCCCTTCCTGAATGAGATGCAGCAGATTTATTGTCCTGACTCAGCCAGTAAGTTTATGTGAAGGAGGTAAGGTCATAACAGAGTTTATAAACTCTGTCGATATTCCTGCTCTGGAAGATTTTCTTCTCTCTGACAAAGTAGTTCAGCAATGCTGGTTCCTTGTTTGATGCCTTTAATAAAGCCAGAAGGACACAGATGTCTTGAGATAATTCACTCTTCTGCACTGAATCAAGTAGCCATCCATGCCATGGCAATGTCTGTGTGGTTTCGCGGCTGATGCTGGAAAATCACTCAGTTCTCCCCAGCCCAGGGGTCATACCCAGCCCCAGCCCCAGACAAAAACTAATTTCTTTTCTCTATTGAAATTCTATATATCTGAAGTTTTTCCTGTTCAGAATAATTCCTAAAATTTTGTCAGGAAGCCAATTGATCTTGTGCTGCTTTTGATTTAGAGAGGACAATACTCTGGTCTGGTTTGGGACTTTTTTTTTTATTATACCATGCTTAAATTAAAACGCCCAAAAGCGGTTCCAAAGAGAAAAACGAGCCTGTTCCATTTCAACTTTACAAGAACACTCTGCTCTGGGGATTTTTCAATGATTTGTTGAAATTAAACATATCTGTATAATGTTGTTCATTGAATCAGCCCAAATTCCCCTACAGGCACAAGATCGTTATGAACATTTCTGATTAGCTCTTTCACATAGCCATATTTAGATGTAGCTGACATTATCATGGAAATAGGCCCTGGAACATCTCCTACTAGAGATGGCAAAGCTCCAATGGGTCACCTTGTCTCCATCTCCATCTTTCGGTACCTCGTCCTCCCCGACAGAGGAAATCCATGGTCATCTTGATTCTGCAGTCTCTTGGTCACCTCCGGGTGGGCAGACTTATGGTACATCTTTTTCCCACGTACCAGGTGTAGAGGATATCTTCACTCTGGCCAGGACATTTGCAGGGCATAGATCCCTTCTAAAGCCAGCTGGGCTTGGTTAAGTCAATGGACTTCAGCGCAGGTAGAGGGCCAAGAAGAAGGTTCCTCTTTGTCCATGATACTCCAGAGTAGACTCTGCATGGGCTCAGAGTGCCGGTTGCTATTTCCAAGACAACCTGATTCCCCAAGAGAGAGGACCAGGCTCTCAGCTTTAGCCCCAGTTCAGTCAGGGAGCCACCACCATGGACATCTAGCATGCTTTTTGCTTTTGGATCACCAAACCATGGATACTTAGCATCTCTTTGCTCTCAGGTCATGCAACCATGAACATCTAACATGCTTTTGCTCTCAGGTCACTTTGGAGCACACTTTCTATTTATAGACATCCCAGAACAGCTTGTGGAAAAATAACCACCTGACGCCTGCCTTCCAGTTTCTGATGTTTGCTAATGACATCCTGGCATCTCCATGCTGAACAGCTCAGCCAAGGAGAAGCACACCTCTCTCCAGATGGCGAGAGCTGCTGTCAGCTCAAATAGGGAAATCGCAGCTGAAATGAAGATGCAAACTGGCATGTGGCAAGGTAGACGTCGAAATTATTTGTGATCGGTGAGGTCTGTCACTACCTATGAGCAACAGCCCAGTGATTACCTGTCATAAACCAGCCCCTGCTGAACTTAATTGCAAACCTGATCTAACATGTTTTGAACAAGGCTGTTGGCAGGAAAAAGGAAACAGGCAGTTGCACAGAAGTGCCAGCAAGCTCTCCGGGATTAGGGGACACCGGGTTTCCAAGGACTGCAGGAGGTCCCATGGAGGATGTCAGGTTCTGGGTAAACACAAGGCTGAACCAGTGCTGGTGGCTTTGAGTTGGCAATGCAGGGGAGTTGGTGCAAGCTCAGGAGAAGCTCAAGCTCTTGGGAGATCTCCTCCGCTTCTCCTTCTTCTGTCTAGGGTGACTGAGAAGCAGAAATTAAGCAAAGCTTGGTTCTACTTTCATCCTGGCAATACCTGTTGCTTGTGCTCAGCATGCACCTGGGATGTTGGGTGAAGCACAGGAGTATGATTTCCCACCACAATCCCAGGGATGGCCTATGATGTTCAAGAAAGCACTTCTGATGACCTGATGAGCTGTGCTATCATTTCTGCTTTCTTCTGAAGATGTTTTGACTCCACACCAACTCTGAGATTTTGGCTCTACTTCCAAAGCAGAGATGCAGGTGATCATGATACCATAATCATGATACTATCCTTAGGGCAGGTCTCATCCAAAAGAAGTAGCCACAGCTGTGCAAGTCACCCTGTCACCAGACAAGTGTTTGCAGAGAAAAGCACACGCATGGGGAAGAGCAGAGCTACAGCCAAAGAGGTTAGCACACATCTGAGATGTCCTACCACGTTAGCCTGGCTGCACAACTCCTTACTTAAATAACTATGATGAAAAAGGCCAAGTCTTTTTCTTGCTACTGTCTTCATCTTCCTGCAGAAGGTAAACTTCCCCAGGTTTCTTGCCCAAGCTTGCCTGCATCACTGGAGGCAGGCCCTACCAGAACTAGCTGCTGCCCATGGCACAGCCAAGATGCATAGTGCTTTTCTTGGCCCTGTACTCAAAAACATTTCACATATGGCTTGAAACACCAATCCATCTCTGTCTGGCTTGATGGCTCGTATCAGCAACCAGCCATCCAGCAGGAGATGGGGCATCCCAGGAAGGCTCTGTTTATAGACATGCGCTCATCTCCCCTTGGCAGATAGGCTTGGCAGTGTTTGGAGAACATTGCAACTGGCAAGCCTGCAGGTTCTGGGGCCAAACCACTCACCAGCCATGATCACAAGCCTGTTTCCCCATCTGGTGCAGGTAAATGAAAGAGGCTTTCATTCAAGCCATCTGCGGAGCTTGCAGAAGGGAAGGGCTCACAGTAAGTGTCATCCAGCTCCAACTCTCCTCTCTTAAGAGACAATAGGTACTTTATTGGACGGAGAGCAACTCCCCGATACGGTGTCTCACCAACCTTTATGTTACGCTTCTTATTTACACTCCCCAGTGCTAATGTTATGATACTTAATGGCTTACAAGGTACTATTTCATCTCCTAAATATACACCCCCATTGTACTGCCTGAACTCCCTTCATTATATCATGAACTGACTGCAGGCATCAATCATGGCTGTGATAAACAGAAACTGCCCTAACATCATTTCACAGGCTGTGAAGAGTCTGATCTCAGCTGTGCTGGAGCCAGATGGAAGAGGGAGCGTGGAATAGAGGCTTGCGCTCTGTTAAATATATGTGACATTTAATTATGGTTGCAATAGCTTCTTTCTCTCTCATCCAGGGTAACAGGAGACTGAATTCTGCAAATAAGAGGAAAAAATGTAGATAATACAAGCTCTGCTGCTTCCAGACCCAGCCTGGGCATTCACTGGTGCGTTCTGCAGCACAACCCTGTTCCCAGGGGATTTATTGTCTCAAATGCTGCATCATGCAAACACAAGAAGCTGCTCAGGTTCAGCAATAACCTATATGAGTCCCTGATGAATGTGTCCAGCTTTGTAGCTCTTCCAGGATGTGGTGCATAGATCTCCAGGTGGCCTGGCCACAGAGGCCTCCAGAGCTGTGCAGAACTGCTGGGAGCTTCTGCATCATCTCTCCAGGCTGGGGCTGCACCATAGCCTGACCTGAGCAGGTCCCAGACAGAATAGCTGCCTGTGGGCAGAGAAGATCAGCCCTCCTGGGCTCAAAATGACGTGCGTGTCTCTTCACCTGTGACAGGCATTAGCTTCAAGCAGGATGAGCTGCCCATGGACAACAGAGGGCCAACTGTATTGCAGTTATTTCTGTTGTTGCAGTGCTGAGGTGCTGCCTCGGGGACTCGATCCCATCGCCAGGTGCTGTGCAAATGCTGGAGGGAAAAGCAGTGTTGTTTTAATGGGAAGGTAATGTCCCAGATGGATGGAGGTGGCATCTGCAGCCAGGTGGAGCTACAAGGAGACAGTTTTGGTCATTGGTGGGAACATTGGTCATATATCCCTGAGAACCCAGCTGCTGTCAGGACTTCAGGAGGCATCACGGCTCAGGACTCATCCAGGGAGAGACGTAGAAGAGACCAAGGATGTGGCTGCACTGAAGTTTATGCAGAAAAGTGAGGGAAAGCATGGAAGAAAGCATGGAAGAAACTCCAGAAACTCAACCATGCCCACCATCTCCCAGGCCAAGTTGAACCAGGCTTTCCATGCTGGAGAAGCAACGATATGGAGAGCAGGGATAGACAACAAAGGGGCTTAAACCAAAGAGGAGCAGCTCATGGCGCTTTGGTGAGGCAGAGCAGTCAAACCAGAGCTTTGGGAAATGGTGCAGCAGTGTTATGGGTTGGTTCAGGCACGGCGCACCCCAATTGCTGTTATGAAGCAGTGCGAGATGATTAGACCTTGAGACATCTCCAAATGGTGGGGAAAGATGTTGCAGAGAATGAGCGTGTGAGAGCACGGTGCTTCTGGAGGTAAGAACTCAACTTTTCTGTGGTCTGGGGCCACGAACCCCTGAGTAAAAGGTGATACTTTCTCTGAATAATGTCTTAAATTATTAATATACTTCTCGACTTCTTTGTTTTAGTGCAAAAGCAGGACCAGTGACCTCTTGTCTCCCAGCTTCTCTCAGCCTACCCCATCTCAGTCACTTGCTTGCAGTAATGTATGTTTAATGAGAGGTTGGGTGCTGGGTAATCAAAAAGAGCATGCAGCTAAAAACCTTGTTGACGAGTTTATACTTTGTACTGATATCCTTTGTTAAATCGAGGTCTTCTTTTTTTGCCAGGTGGAAAGCATGAATATCAGTAAACAGAAGCCCATTTAATACCAGACTTTTAGCAATGGATAAGTCTCTATCCAGCTCTTAAATTCTGATAATGATCTCCTCCCCAAAGCCCAGCTTTCCAAAATCATAAAGCCCTTTTCTGCAACAGCGCGGAGCTTTTAGGCAGCAAATGATTGCTTTATGGACAGAGGGTACATAAATAGGACCAATTTGTTTCATGCCTGGAGGTATATTTCTTTTCTGGCAAACAAATGTCAGAAAGGCAGTGTGTGAAAATACAGCTTTCCCGCATGTGGGCTGCTTTCCCTTCCCAGCCAACCCCCCTGCCCTTGCACCGCATAAATACTAACAGCCCGGTCTGCTTTTGGAGCAGGTATGACATTGTATTTATGAAAAACTGGAGACAGAGAGGATTTCTCCATAGCACAAGGCACAGATGTCCTGGAGGAGCTTTTCCCATACAGGAGGTCGTTAAAACCAGCCTGTTCCCACAAGCATCCGTGCCTTGGGTACGCCCATAAGCTTTCTCTGACTGTTGGGTAGCGCGATCGCTGAAGGTGAGGGGCCATGATTGTTGCTTGCTACCCAAGGGCACAGCACCTTGCATGGGAGGGACTTGAGCCCAGTAGAGACTTTGCAGTGGAGCTGCTAAAAATCAGCGTGATGGGGACAAATAGCCCCATGCACTCGTATCGGGTGCTGCCTGTGCTGATTCCCCAGCTTGATGAAGAAAAGCTTCCCGATTACCATCTGACTAGTGCATACTGGTAGATCAGAACAATATCCAAAGTCAGAAATAAAAGGGTTGAATAATTTAGTGGGCTCTGGAACATGGGAATGGCAGAGTGCATCATCGGAAATAGAAAATCACGGCTAATAAAGGCAAGCGACAGTGGAAAATTGATTAAACATTTTTCAGACAAGAACACTTTGCCAGTCGCAGAAAAAAAATTAAACTAGAAATGAAGGAAATTTTGTTCTACAGATGGGTTTTTTTGATAGGAACTATATAAAAAGCTGAAGAAACATTTGATTAAAGATTGGGAGAGAAAAGCTCTAAAAAACAAAAAGAACAGTCTACAACCTTCATTTCCACTTTCTGTGGCCCAAATCCATTCCTTTAGGCCCTGCATGTGTAAACAAGCCTGGAACTGGTGACTTTTGGGGTGCAATGAATTCCTAACCCTGAAGGTAGCTCACACCTTGGGGGGTCACCCTGCTTGGGTGACCCACCTGGGGTGGATTGGACGTTGGACACTGCGTGAGTCTCGGAGCCATCTGGAGCCTTCTGGGGTCCTGGTCTGCTCGCTGTGATTTATCAGTTGTCATCTCCCTCCATCCCTCTGCCCTTCCCCACGCTGTCTCTGCAAGGGAGGTTTTGCAGGTTTTCTACCACTGCTGCACCCTTAGAGACGTGGGTTAGACTCAACCCGTGCTGAGCAGAGTCACACTCGCTCCCACATCTTGCAAAAAATGCAATAGAGAGAGGGCAAAGGAGTTGCCCCTCTGCCCTTTAGCTCCCCAGTACATTTCACGTCCTTACCTAGGCCTGACTTTGGAGCCAAGGTCCCATTTTGCACGTTCGTAGCACCTATTACCTGCACATCCCCAAGTGCTCTCCTGCATCATTTATTAACCACAAGCCACTCATGGTGATACAGCATTTTGGGCTGATAAATCAAATGTCAGGAAGCTCTAGGAGACCCCGTAGCGCTCCCTCTACCGTGCAGCACTGCTGGGAATCAAGGCAGCCAAATTTCATAGTGTGGTTTAATGGGGACTGAATGAGAAAACTTACATTTTTAGAGTTAATGAGGCTTCTTGGTGGTACTTTAGCCCAGAGGCTGCTGGTGCTTGTGGTTATTGACTAAGGTCAACGCTGGAGGTATATGCAAGGGGCACGTATTCCTCCTTCTCCACGGTGAGAAAGTCCTTCATAAAATCACCCAAAATCTCCCTCATCCAGCAGCCCACCATAGCCCAATGCCAACTTGTAAGGTGAATTGTGCTGGTAACAACCCCCGTGTCCATAACTGTCTGTGCCCCAGGACAGGTTCCCTCTCCTAGGAGGACCAACTGCACCACTTTCCACTCTTCAGCTGCCTTGGAGACCTCCAGGTCTCTCATTTTCCTATGCTAGGCATAGTGAGCCCATGAAATCTAAGTGAATTCAAGGCACAACAGCAATTCCCCTTGAGACCTTTGGCAGGGAATGTAGTTTCCAAGGGTAAAAAATAGATTTAAAAGCAAGCAGTGTATCCACCTGTCCCCCACAGCTCATGCTCCATCCTTCGATTCCCCCACCACCGTGGACGGGTGTGCAGTGTCTCTGACTGCTTTCCTAGCCCACCCAGCTTCCCTCCTGCTCCCCTCCTTCTGCACAGGCAAAGCTCCTTCCCCCATTTCTAAAACAATCCAGGTTCTCCTTGTTTCCCATATTCCTGGGCTGATTCCTGTCCCTGTGGTTGTTTCCTAACAACTCCCTTGCCAGATTTCTTTCTTTCCCTTATTGTTCCTGGAGGTCCTTTCCTATCCTCACCCTATGTGAGCCAAACATCAGAAAGGTCTGAAGTCACCTGCAGTCATCTCACAAGGGGACAGCTTGTACAGCACATCCATGAACAACCAGGAGGACCTGGGGAGGTGGATGATTGGTGTCGTGAAAGAGTGGAATGCACCTCACTCAAAAGAGAGAAGCAGCAATAAGTTTGATTGAGGTAGAATAATAATAATTTTGACAGAGTTCAATGAATTCGATGGATTTAACAAAGTTTAACAGTGGTTTACCAAGGTTCAATATGTTTGATGGCAAGGTTCACCTTATTAATTACTGCATGGAAGGAACACACAAAGGAAAATTGAGTTACACTCAAGTTAGAATGATTCATAGAAAGACCGGGGACGCAAAAGTGTAAGGAGGACCTTCCTGTTGAGTCACAAGGTTCAGACTGTACCCCCCCTGCTTTCTAAACTCCTGATGGAATTTAGTTGTGGCTAGGTCCAATCTTAATCTCAGACTTGGACAATGGTTTATGTCTAAGGGATTATATATACAAAATTTGTGTAATGTTTCATTAGTATCAATTCAGCATGCAATCAAAGTTACCAAGGCAAAATCAAAGTTGCCATACTACAAGGTTATGTGTGATATCAGTCGTTTACTGAAGATCTGCCATTGGGAAAAGGTCTCTCTGCCTCGAGGAGCAACCTTGAGAGATGTCCCAGCCCAAGGGGAGATCACCGCCATGCAGCCACGCTGCCTAGCAGGGAGAGCTCAGAGAAGGCTCACTTAGGCTGTCATATTTACGGAATAAAATGGTTGGCTTGTAGTCAAATTACATGCCATGGGAAAGGTGTGCATGACGCTCCTTGTACCCACAACTTTCTTTGTTCCTCGATAAATGAGTCTTGGCAAAGCCACCGGCTATTGATGTGTCAATCACGTGAGCGGTGTTCCAAGCTTGTATGCATCAACGCTTATGGTGCCACTCAGTTCCTTTGTGGGTTCTCAGAGAATGGACTGGAACCAGAGGAGTTCTTGGCACGGCCACGGCTCAGGTCTTTGCCTCCTTTGGAGCATGTACCAAACTACGGCGAGTTTGGTTAAGGGGTCGAGTGCATCCGTTGCAGCTGGGCAGAGTGAGGATACCCATCTGGCAATTCCTGTTTACTTGGAAATAAAGGATGGGTTTGAAATCCTTCAAACATGAGACTTCCTGACACCGTGACAGAGCTGACAGCCATCCGTTGCCTCAAACCTGCCCATCTGTGTCCTTGATGTTAATAAAGCATATGGTCCCCATCTATCTTTCTGACAGCCCAGATCCAAGCTGACTGCCTCACCGAATCCTTTTAGTTCCTGAGCGGCCTCTGTGAGCTCCCATTTGCAAGCTGAAGGAGCAGTGCATGAGTCAGGTTCATCCTCTTCCTCCCACGCTTGCTACAGGGCTGTCTCTGCCCTGGGATGGCCACACGCTGCTCTTCTCCCTCTGGGATGACACAGCCCCAGAAACGATAACAGTTCCCTGTTGGGGCTCATGTCATTTCTTGATTCTCCGCAAGAAGAAGGTATGGCTTTTCTCCTCCAGATGCTGACCCTGAGACAAGATATCAACCCAGGATGAGCCCCAGCTGCTGCTTCGGTCCTGAGAGGGGTCTCTTAGGTTTACCTGCAGAGGCTATGCATATGCAGAGCTATTTTCTGGCAGGATTTGGATAAAGAGATGTCATCAAGTAATCAGTTTCCAATGCAGGGCGTTGAGTGTGTCAGGGGCTCATCTATAGCACCTTACAAACCGTTTTTCGTATATTCTTTCTCCATTTGCTTGTGCCTTTTTTTTTTATCAGTAGCTCTCCCTGTAACCTCCATCCCAATCGCTGGCACCTCTAGCACCAGGGAGCCAAAAGTGATGGCAGGACCCTTACCACCTATGCACTATGCATCTATATTTGCCATCAGGCTGTATGCATCTACGTTCCAGCTCAGTCACTTGATGCTTTTGGGGCATTCTGACATAGGTTTCTCCTTGCCATTGCCCAGGGACAGAGCACTGGTGTCCCCGAGTGCAAACTTCCTGAGAACTTGTTAACAGGAAAATCCCTCGTTAAGTGAAAAGATCGTAAGAATCCTCCTCGAAGTGCCAGGAGGTTTAGCAGCAGACCTAGCAATTATCTGCACTGTATTCTGTTGTAGGAAAGTTTCTTCATGTCTCTAACAGATACTACCACCATTTCTCCTCTCTCGTGTCCTCTTCTCACCCACAACCTGTTCTCTGAACCTGTAAGTCTCTAAATTTGCTTTCAGTTCCTGGCTTTAACATCAAGATGGGCCATTTTGTACCACCCTTCCCCTCCCTGTGTTTGCAAGCTCCACTGATGCTGACATTTAAAAAATAAACAAACCAGGCTAAAAGCTTCTGGTCCTTGCAAGAATAATGATTTCAAGGGCCTGCCTGTGACCAAACTATGTTTGCAAGCAAAATAAGTGTGAATAATCCAGAGTGCTTGCTGGCAGCCTCGTAAAGACAAACCAGAGGAGTTGTGGGCTACAAATGAGAGGTGGTACAATTAGATCATGTAAATGCCTGGAATAAAATCACCAAAAGACAGGAAAATGGTTCTCCGAGGAGCAACAAATTCTGCCTCTGCAGTGAGAGGAATGGAGGAGCTTCATCTCAGCTGGGACTGTGAACTTCCAAGAGGTCATGGTTTGTGGAATAGGGATGGGTGGGAGGTTTAATTGGTTGCAGATTTATTATTTGGGCTGGCCTGAGGGAAAATGAGATTTTTCCATCCCTCGGGAAATTCCAACACCCACCTTCATCCCTAATGGAAATGTCAAAATAGAAAAACTCCCCATGGAGCAGAAGGACAAGGACAAAATATTAAGCAATACCAGAAAGTCTAGTTTTTGCTTATTTGGCCCCGAATGAAACCAGTTGGTCTGCTCCAGCAAGTCATAGGAGTGGAAACTCAGGTGCTTTGCAACTTTTTCTGGGCTTTTCTCTATTTTTCAGAGCACCCCACATTGTCACACGGAGCTCACTGCAGACCAGCCAGGTTCACCTCTTGGTCTGCAAGAGGGGGCAAAGAGGAGTGCCAAGCTCCTCATCTTCTCTGACGTCCTCACAGCAAATATTGCTGATAAATGTCAAACCGACCCAAAAAAAAGGACTGTGATTCAGCAGACAGTAGTGACTCAGTTTGGGTCACCTCATCCTGCAGTGAAAATCTTCACTTCTCTTTCTGTGCTAAAAGTGGAAGCATTTCAACACAACACACAACTCCGCAGGAACGGTTGGGATGTTTCCCATCAGAAACGTCTCTGGTGGCACCATGGCTGAGGGGGTCTGCAAGCTGAGTTGCCTCGTGTCTCCAAGGCTGTTGGTGGGCACAGGTCACGACGTCAACAGCACCTATTTAGCTTGCTCCTGAAGGGTGGCCATGAGACCTTTCCACCCGGAGGACCGTTCACCCAGGGTAGCCCCAGGGTGGGGTGTTGGCAGATGGACCAGTGGTGGCTTTCTCCCCATGGGATGGTGGAGAGAAGTGAGCTCTGGTGCATCCATTCACCTCTCCAATGTGCTCCCAGCATTCGTCCGCCCAAACATGGTGAGTCCCTGGGCTGGTTGCATTTCCATCGAAGAGAGATTAAATAGGTCACATCCCCTACTGAGCTTCAATAATATGCGCAAGGAGCACAGATCAAAAATAGCCCTCTCCCGACCCCCCAACGAGGACCTGCCCGTCTTGGGCAGCAGTGGCTGGTGAGTGACAGCAGAGCTGTGAGGAGCTTCATTAGTTAATGAGGCTGAAAGTTGAACTCTCCTCCTTTGCCAAGATTTTAAGTGAATATTCAGGGCTTGGAGCAGCTTCAGGATGAAAACCATCCTGGGTTTTGTTTTTCATAAAACCAAAGTTGGGGAGGATTTACAAGGTAGATTGCACTCTCTGCTCAGCTGTCTAAAAGAGAGAGGGAATAAGGAGAGCGATTTCCCCAGAAAATTGACCCAAAATGGTACAGATGTACTAAAGCCAAAGCAGGTCCCCAACCCATCCCCCTGCTGTGTCCCCAGATTTGGAGACACCACTTCTGCTCCTTGAGCGGCTGCAGGAGCGGGAACAGGGTGTTCCAGGGACCCTCTTTCTACCCCACCTACTGATGGAGCAAGTGATCTCATGGTTAAAAAGACATGGGGAACGAGGGACGCAGGGTTTTGCTCTCAGCTCTGCCACTGGCACTGGTAGGGTGCTGAGCTCCCCAGTGCCCCTCAACAGTAGGTCTGTCTTGTGACAGCTCCACTGCCAACCAGCAGGTCTACAGGTGATAATGATTCAAATTTAACCAAAACCAACAATGACACTTTTTTTTTTTTTTTAATATAAAAAGGGAGCTGCATCTCCCAGCTGCTCCCAGGAAAACACATTCTGAGGACAGGACAGAGGAGGATGGTCTGGGGGAGCTGGAGCAGCTGAAGTCCAAACAGTCCAAGCCTGTGGACTCTCCATCCCTGGAGATATTAAAATCTGGGCAGGACAAGGTCCTGAGCAACCTGAACCAGCTGGTCCAGCCTTGTTCTCCATTACTTGATGATGCTGTGATATTTCCACCAGTGTCCCAGGAGATGGTGGTGCCCAATGACCTGGGCTAGAGGAACCACCTGAGTGTTTGCAGCACGCTGCAGCCCCAGCCATCAAATGGGACCACTGTAGGTTTCCCTTGGAGAAGGCATTCAGAAGGAAGAGCAAACCAAGTTCACATGAGCTGGGTGGAAATTGCCTTCTGGTTTGTATCATCTCCTGACAAGTTTGTGAGAGCTTTTCTCTCCCTGGTGCTGGATGGGGCTGTAGATCACCTGAGGTGATTCTGGGTTTTTTTCACAGGCAACTGAGCAACTTTCTTTTCAGGCAATACTGAGCTTTTCATTGTGTGCAGCCACCAGGAGTGGGGTGAACCGACATGTGCCCTATAGCATCCCCAGCTGCACCAATCTGCCTTCATCTCACGGGGCCCCAGAAACTGCCTCTGACAAGGTGCATTGCTGTATTACAGGGGCCAGGGAACAACAGTGGTGTTTTCCACCTTCATAAGACTATTTGAATCCAGGAGCAGAGTCATCCCTCCCTTCAGGTGAGCTCTGCTCAAGCATTCAGAACTCCTTTCCTGCCCTGACATATGAAGTCACTTAAAGGTCCTGGTTCAAAGAGAAAAAGTTGATCTCTTCTTGTCTTTCCTCCTCCCCACCTGAGCAAAGACAAAACCTTCTGATACTGCAGCAAGCCTTGACCTGGAAACCAGCAAGAAAATGCGTTTCTCATGCAGCAGGTGCCTTGAAGGATCAGTTACAGGCATTGGAAGGAAAAGGCTGGCGGAGAGGAACCGTTAATGTCCCTCTCTGAGCCAGTTCCCTTTGCAAATAGCTATTTGCACACTGATGGAGGTGGAAATGAGAGCTCTTCATCAGCAGTCAGCCCAGTTCAGCTGGGCTAAACACCTTCCTCCCATCAACTCAATGCAAAGCCTTCACCTGCTGTAGGCAGTTCAAGTGCAGACTTCAGATTTCCTGCAGGGTGAAAGGGACCGATTTTGGCAGGGGAGCCAGATTTTTATCCCAGGTGAAACCCCTCTGAAAAGCTCACCCTGGGGCCAGGTCTATGTGCACCCTGCTGTGTCCAGGTATTTTTGCCACCAAGTCCAAAATACAGGTGCAGAATCAGGGACAGAAGAGAATGGAAGAAGATGCTCATGCAATTGCTTGAATGCTGCACTCCAAGCTGCTCCATGCAGTTTATCCATGCCCTTGCCAACCCCAGAGAATGTAGTGTTCCTAAAGGGACAAGTATTGGATTTGTGCTGCTCCTCAGGCCCCATGGGCAATTTCCCTGGGACTGCTTTTTGCATGGCGATGTATCTCTAGCTCCAGATGGGCAAGGTCTTCTGTCTGGTAATTGCAAACAAGTTTCTTACCCAGGCTAGTGGTCTGCAGCAGAGCAAGGGAAAGGCACCTGGGCTTGCTGGAGCTAGGAAGGGAAAGCTCAGGCAAGCATCAGCTGGGCAGCCAGGTCCAGGCAAATGCATTTCATGGACTGCTCCATGTGACACAACATATCTGGGCTCAGGGACAAGATAGGGACAGCCCTAAGGAGAGGAGAGGTGCAATCTCTGTGTGTCTGTGGCTCATGGTTTGGAAGATATGGGGGACCAGACCAAAGGGACATCAGTCCCCCACTCTCTGCATGCCTCCTGGACCAACCCGAACCATCTCTGTGCAGGAGCGTGAGACCACACACCTGGACTGCCACAAGCTGCATTACAAAAACTTGGCTCAAAGCAGCACTCTGGGAGTCAGGGGATTATGTGAGAACAGCAATCACTGTGCCAAAACTATTATTCTCCCTAGTCCTGCTTTCAGAGGAAAGTCTGAGAGCATGAGACACAAAAGTCACAAATTAAAAATCAGCAAGAATTATTCCTTCAGTTTTCAGGCCAGGCTGGTGGTGATAGGATATGCTGCCAACTCCTGTCTGTGCCTTCGGGGAAATGTTTGCCTCCAAAATTTATTGTCCAATGTTCTCAGGAGTGCCCAAGGTCACACCAAGACTCCAGGCTGCCCCAAGAGCCCAGCAGTTTTGTTGCCATCCCTCTCTGAAGGCAGGTCATAAATTAAACTTTGAAATGAAATGAGAAACAGAACCAGGAACAGATCTACGGTGAGTGTTAGCTCTGTATTTGCTTTATTTTCAGTGATTACAAACAGCCACCCCAAATCCTGACCCTTCCCTGTAGGACAGAAACCCCCAGCCTGGCCCAGCGCATCAATAGCCGCACACAACCACATCTGAAATGACCATCAGCAAAATCTCTTCTCTTCTCCCCCAACTCCCTCCCAATTACCCTCCGGCTGACTGCGGGAACTGCAATGAACATTTTGGGAATTGGCACCTTGCACCAGGGAAGGGGGACGATTCCCAGCTCCAGCTCATCACTGCACCTCCCAAGGGAGCAAGGTCAGCACTCGACCCTGGCCCCAACACGCCAGAGCAGATGGACCAACACAATGGTCACCCTGCCTAGCCTTGTCCTTCTCGATTTATCACCCGAGTAATATTTCTTCTTTCACTTTCTGTCTGGAAAGCTCTTTCTGGCCACCTCTGCAACTGGCACTTGGACTTCATCCCCCAGGTCTCATATCGAACATTGCTGTTCATCTCCCAGCCACTTCCTACCTCTCCAGCCACCAAAAGTCAGACAAAGCCTGAGGGCAAGAAGCTGGCAAAGCCCCTGAGTGAGGTGCACCAAGAAACTATTCTCTTAAGTGTTGCCAGCTCCCTTCTTGACAAGAAAGAGGTCTTCCAGCAGTTTCTTTTCATGTTTCTTAGTTCCCAGCTAAATAAAGCATCAAGAGGCATCACATGCATCCACAACACATTGAGGTCAGGCTCGATGCTGAAGAGCATCCTTGGAGCACCACAGCAATGCAGTGCAGAGAGCCCCAGGCTGTCCCCAGCGCTGCTGGTGACACCAGTGCAAAGCCTGACTGAGATGAATAGACCCGGTCCACTTGGGAAAGGAAAACTGCAGACAGCTCCATCACAAATGGGTCAACGTGCAGGTGAGAAAAGGCCTCTGATGTTTCCATCATCACCGAGCTTTCCCTCGACAGTGTGAATCCTCATGCATCAGACCCCAAGAGTAAGGGGAGGGTGGCAGCACCAAGTGCACCAGCTTTGGATCAGAGGAGAAAAGTGGCCAGGTGCCTCCTTAAGCTCTCTTGATATGAGAACCTGTTGCTTCCAAGGTGATCTTTGCAAAGTCCAATGGACATAATGGAGAGCAGAGTTTAGCCCCTGCATGTCCAGCTGAAATATGCGTCTGGCTCTTTGATTTTGCTGGAAAAGTTTTTTTTTATTTTCTTGACTAACCACCTAGCTGGTAGGGAAGAAGCATGGCTAAAAGAGGAGACAAGAATTTTCTGCTGCAGGTGCATTTGAATGTAATCTTCCAGGCCATAAATCAAAGTTTAATCCAACACGAGAGTACAACTCAAGTCCTCATCAATTCGCCTTCCTTAGTTACACGTGAATGTGAATATAAAGGGCTCCTTGATTTATCCAGCCCAGAGAAACTGTACGGTGTTTCTTTTAATAGCTGATGCTTTATCTATCAATTTCCCACTCCCCCATGTCTATTCCTGAGCAGCTGATTAGAATTTATCAAAATCTATACTCCACCGCGAAGCACACCCAATTCCCATTACAGTTCTAATGCACTGGCTTTTATCAAGGGAAATGTGAATATTTATCAGCCCCTGGATATATAGACATCAGAAAAATAAGACATTACATTTTAAAGCTTCTTTTCATTGCTTTTCTTATGCCACCTTTCTGATAAACCAAAAGCAACAGCCTTCTGACACACCTGTGCCACTTCTGCAAAGCAGGAGGAAGGGCCGATCCTACCCAGACCTGAGCCTAACACCCTGGGGTCCCATCAAGAGGGAGGGGGCTTATGGGGAAGTCCTCACTGAAGGGGATTTTAACTTTAAGGGACCCATTTACAACCTGCAAGGCCAATTAATCAATTGGCTGGGCCAATCTGCTAGCAGAGAGTTGCCATTTGGAGCTGACCTCACAACTAAGGTGGGAAAAGTTGTCTCGGGGGCTGTAGCTCTGGTACCCCCGTTAGCTGTCTGAGCTGTACCAACAGCTCCTCCAAAGCCCAGCGTCTTCCTCACTAAACTTTACTGACTTTAGATTAATATAGGAGTGAAGTATCATCAAAGTATATCAAGTATTAATTGCCCTCTGAGGGGACAATGCCATTTCTGTGGCCATCCATCACTTCCCCACATAATCTCAACGTGTCCTTCGATTTCTCCAGCTTGCATTTCCAGTCCCTGGCCATCTGCCTTATCTTTCTTTTTGCCCGTCTTCCTCCCGCCCCATCTTTTTCATTAGTAGCACATTGCAAACATGTTTAACTCCTCCACCCAACCGCCTGTCGCACCCTGTTGTGCAGTAAATTGCCTTTCGATGTGGGATCCTGGCGACATTTCTCTCCCAGAAGGGCCACCACGGTGCAGCTCTTTAGGGGCAGAGCACAGCCATCCCCATTTCTGGGACGGTTTCCGTCAGGGCACCTGCCAGCAAGAGGTAAGATCGTTGGGCACTTCATGACGAGTCCCCTGCGTCCCATCCGTGCGTCGAAATCCACGGTGTTCAGCTGTTATTTCTATTACCCAGCATTTAAGTTCCTCATTAAGACGTGTTAACTCCCATTTAATTCCCTCTCAGGATGGCAAGCGCTCGTGTTTAATGAACTCTTTGCAGAGCTGTCTGGGGAGATTTAAAACAAACCCTCCAGCAGCTGGTTAGGGTGTGATTAATGATGGCTGTGGACTTGAGAAGAGCAGAACCAAGGGGACAAGAGCTGCAAGACTCCCACAAAGATGTGCGAGCTCTGCCTTGGTGAAGTTAGCTTGTTCCTTCCAAAAACCAGGACAGCTCATGGTGAGGGATGCAGTCAGCAGCGCCATGCACCATCTCTGGCTGCTTGCACCGAAAGGTGAGGAGCTCCAAGCAGAAATGATGACCTAGGAGGAGAGGATGAAGCCCTGCAACAACTTATGTGGGGACTGGACACACAAGCATTTTCAAGCAATTGAAATAGGCAGACTGGCTTCTGTGGTCCCCTGAAATTATGGAGGTCTTCTGCTATGGCCACCCTCAGAGAGGAGGATACTCTGGGGTATGTACCTGAGCCACAGTGCCATGGGATGTCCCTGGGAGGGAATCTACATCTGGAAACTCTCATTTCCACTGCCTGAACTCCTGAAGGCTTAAAGAAAACCCAAAGGTGCCTTCAAACTTTTTCTCCCTTTGTTCTGCTGTTTAGTTAAATCTTCACATCCTCCACAATATCCCTAAACAGTCCCTAATACATCTGCCTCAGGAAGAAACCTGTACTGAAAAAATCGCCGTACTCTTCACTCGGGTCCATAATCAGTAATCCCTTCTGCTATGTGACTGTCCCTGCCGTGTCCGCTTCCCGTCAACTAGTCAGGGAGGAAACAGGGTTCACTGAAAACATCTTCTAGCTTCACACTTGCCATCGTTTGCAAGGAAAGCTCTGACAGCTCAGCAGCCATCAACAGAGCAAGAAATAATTTGGCAATAATCCTATGTCATGAGCAAAGATGATGAAGCCGCAGTCACCTCCTGACAGATAATGTAGGGAAACTCATTCAACAATTCATGGCTGCTTACAAATAACTTTCTTAGCACCTGGGGCGTGCTCTATATCTCTCTACATGCACACTAGGCATTTATTAATTTTATTCCTTTTTTTTTTTTCCCCATGTTAAACATTCTCCCCACCTGTTTCTTGCTGCACTACATTGTCTGTACAGCAACAGACCGTGACCACACTCCTCTCCTGCTGTTCACCAGCCACAGTCTTCAAGGGATTGCTGCATTCAGCTGGTATCATGGGGACATTGGCTGGGACATGGGACATAGGACATTTGCTTTTCAATATGCAGTGGTCTGAATTTCATCCCTTGCTGCATGGATGAAGCTCTTAAAATCCTCCTCCAAGTGAAAACTGCCCCTCAATTTCCAGAGAGGTCATTAGACTTTACCAGCAATGGCCTTCACCCAGCACTTTGCCAGGGGAATACTGAAGGTCCAGAATGTCACGCTGTTATGTTAAGGTTGTAAAAATACGGCTTTCCCCCAAATAAATTGTATTTCTATGTCAGAAGGCAGCAAGCGAAGGAAGTTGTTTAACTCTGCAGTGCCTGGCAGCTGGGTCACCTTCCTGCAACACCAGCTGCAAAGCCAACTGCAATCATCCCTGCCTTCTCCCTCAGGACCCCAAAGAGTTTTCCCCCCATTCTTGTGCAGGAGCTGTAAATCCTTTCGACCCACTTATCTGCTTCTTCTTCCCCTTTGTTATCTCTCCCTTGTATAACCCAGGTGCCCCTCGCATCGCAGCCGTCCATCACCCGCTGACACTTCTGACTCCCCTCCCCTGATGCCCATCAGCCTCCCCCTCAGTGCACAAACGCTCTCCTTACCGTCATCGCCTGTTTTCGGAGCCTGACAGACTCCTCTTAAAGAGCAGCAACCCCTGGAAAAATGGCCAGCACAAAGCAGGGATGGGATGGATGGGAATAATTCAGAAAAAGATGGGAAGAGATGGACCACAATTTCATAGTTCATACATTTATACGGGAGCCCTAGTATGAGGGTGATGCTTAGGTATCATCTGGATGCAGCTGTGTCCTCCTTGTGCTTCTCCTTCGCTGCTCATGCTATAAGGGAACACAATGAATGAGGCTTTGTTATGATACCGACCCCAAAGGGTTTCCAGTCTACATAAGACAATCAAGAAATAAGAGAGTAGAATTATCCCCATTTTACAGTTTGGGAACTGAGTCCGGAGGGATTGCACAGTCCTGAGCACACCGAACACTGCTGACAGAGCTGGAAATTGAATTGTATCTCCGGCGTCTCCAGGCAGTGCTTTACCTGCAATTACCCTTCCTTAAAGTGTCTGAATATTTGTTTCAAGTCCTACCTCTAGAGGTCGGTGATTGAACTCGTGGGTCACTGAGGCTTGCTGACGGTTTTCCTCCAAGGTAATGGAGGAGTCAGGACTAAAGCTACAGCCTCTTTATGTCTGCTCATGTGTGAATCCAAAGGCAATTCTGCATTAAAGGGGTGATTTTTGCCAAGGCAGGACTCTAACCTGCAGACTGGCATCCACAGTCATGGCATAAACCTCTTTGCTTTGAGGCTGTTGGCTGGTGCGAGGCGTCTCATGGACCTCTTGGATGAAACCAAAAGGGATTGTTTGTCTAATCCCAGCTACGAGATGGCCTCATTGCTCCTGCTCTTGCCTTCCCAGCTGCTCTCTGCTCCATGGGCTGTGCCTGGAGTGGAGCTGAAAGGTGCTTATTTGCCTGCTCTGCTCCCATGAAACACACCGAATACAGCCGGGTAGCACTTCATACATGATGTGTGACGGACAGGAGTGAAAATTGAGAGGCAGGGAAGCTGGAGAACATTGGGAACAAAGGAGCTTTCTACTTCCCACGGACCCACGGGAGAGCTGGCCAGGGTGATAGAAACCAGCCCATCTGGATCATCTTTATTATTTTGCAACTGTCTGCTGTTAAAATCTCCTTATCCATAGATCTCAGAGGCCAGCCAGGACTGGAAAAACAGTGCACCATGTAAACAAAACCACATAATCTCTGCCTTGGAGGTTTTCTACATCTCAGGCTGGTTGTGACAGTGTGCAATGAAATATGAAGGGGAAACAGAAAGTTATGGTCATCAGCCACGGGGACATGGGGGTGTACAGATCAGCTGCGTTTACAGGAGGAAACCAGATGGGCTGTCTTTTGTGTCTCTTAGAAGGTAGGGTATGATGTGACAGAATGAGTTATGTCAGGAAAATACTGGGCAGAGCTTGGTGTCTGAGAAGAAAATCCTGCACAGCCAGGCATCTCCCGGGAGCCCTCCATCGCCGATGTCCCAGCCAGGCTTGGCTGGGGTTTTGTCAAACGTCCATGGGAACGAAGAAATGGAGCTTGAAGTCAGCCAAGAAATCCATGCTCGGATAAAGGGGCCAACACACCACCATTGACCCTGCGCTGGGAGATCCTTTCTGCAGAGAGGTCTGGTCACACCAGCGTGGCCAAGGAGGTGTTTTGCACCTGGCAGGTTTGCACCCAGCCACCCCCACAACTCAGGAGAGGGGGTTGTGACTGGGAGAGCACCGGGGAGACATCATCTGGGACGGTGGCATCTTTCCCAGCACACATGCAGATCAGTCCCTCTGGCTGTGGATGGAGCCATCAGACTGATGCAGCACTTTCATTCCCTACGGTGAATTGCTCCCTTCTTCCTCATCCTTCTTTATAATAGGGAGGCCTTTTTTTTTTTTTTTTTGCTTATTCATACCTTAATGGCACTTGATTTTCAATGGGCTCTTAGAGCCCTTTTCTGTGCATACTCTGCAATGCTATTAGGCTTTTCAGTGCTCCTTTGTTCTTTAAACAACCTTTGCCTGCTTTTCCTGCAGAGACATCTAACCGTGCTGGGCTTACACAACTCCTGTTGGTATTACCATCCAGCTGAATGTGGCCATTCTCAAAATGAAAGGAGAATAGCAGCAAACACTTTGGAATATATAAACACGCGGAGGTGAGCTCCTCTTGGTTGCTGCTCAAAAGCTTTTCCGTCGGTGGTGCACTGAACAGGGGAGTTGGTCTTCAGTGTTTATGGCTGAGCAATAGACCAGCCATTGCTTCAGTCAGCCTGAAATTACTTTCCCTTTCCAGGGACTTCACAGTGAAGCTTAATGCTGTTTAATTTCACAACACAGTGTTCAACAGGGAGGTGTGAGCGCAAGCAGAGGCAATGAGGGTCAGTTAATAATAGGCCTTGATGGGAAAGATCCCAACAACCTCCTGAATGGAGGGTTTGTGAGCTGGGTCTTCTGAGATTGGACAGGCAAAGTCCTCTGTGCCTCGACCCTTCCCATGCAGCCCATTCGGACGCAAACAAAGCATCTCTATTCCTGCCCAGCCTTTTGCATGTCTGCTCTGTGTGGAGTCCTGTTCCTCTGCCCACTCTCGGAGGTGTTTTCTGAAGAGATCTTGTTTGTTAAGCCTCTACATTTCCCTTCTTCTTTATATCGGATCCTCTGCCTGACTTCCTTTCCCAGATGACAAGGAAGAAGTGATACCGAGCTCTCTAGTGAATATTGATACAGGTATTTGTTATTCCATTTAACAGGCAATCTTTCCTTGAGACATTTGCTTTCCAAGGCACTTAGTTGCTCTTGTAAGGCCTGGTACCCCTCCAGCTTTCACATCCATCTGCTAAAAAAAGCAATAGTGTTTGAGTCCCTTTCATCATTACTTTGTTGGGTTTTTTTTTTTTGCTGATCCCATCTTTCCCGCAATGGCAAATGCACCTGCAGCCTCGCACGTGGGTGTCAGTCTCTCCTTCGCCACGTCCCTGTTAGTTTGCACTGTGGTTCCTGTGGTCTCCTTCCACGTGCTGCTCGGTGGCAACCAGCCCCAAAACATCTGCACCAGGATCAGGAGGAGCCGTGTCTGGGGTACCTGCAGGGCTGCAGCCTGTTCTGCCCTGCCATGCCCTCTCCATCCAGACTGCATGAACAAAACCTTTGGTCCTGACTGAGCCAGGGCCGGTGACCAGCCTCATCAGCTCCCGGAGCTCCCGGAGCTCCTCAGCTCCAGCTGAGACAACCACTAAGCATAGGTCTGCAAGATACAGGGGGATTGGTGGGTGAGTTCAGACCTCAGGTTGAGCTTGGACCTTTGTCTGCCTGCCAGTAGGCATATACAAGCTGAGCTTGAATTTAGAAACCTCCCGTGGGAACAAGAATTGAGCCCTAAGTCTGCCTTTGCACGTGCCCAGGGATGTTGTTCATTTTCAGGGGGGCTGACGGGAGGGATGGGCAGATCCTACGGGGGCAGCTGAAAGGCCCATCTAGACTAATGCGATCTTAAAGCTTATTCATTGAGGTTGCCTTTCAGTGCCCAAAGCACAGATATTTTAACTTGTTCCTTAATTTGTTCCTTAAAGCGGTTAGCAAAATTCCCATTATCAATCAGTCCGTGGCAGCCCATCCCAAAGGCATGGCCAGGAACTGCGCATTAATTGTGAATGCTTTGCTGAATTTACTGCATGGCAGGACCGAATTTTTCACTCTGAGATGAAGCATGAATACGCTGTTTGGCAAAATCAATACTTTTCTAGATTGCTAGGAAATTGTCAGGGCCGCAGAACCAATGTGTGGGGTATTACCACCTCTCCTGGGCAACGTGCAGAAATATATCGTCTCTTTTAATGTAGTAGAGCATCTGTAGATCAGCATGGGAAATAGGCTGGGGAAAAATGTGACTACTCTGTGCCTGCAACAGCACCTCTGCATTTGCCACGCCAGCCCCAGCGAGACGGTTGTCCTTCCCAGAGACATGCCCGCAAGCTGTGCTGCAGTCAAATTAGTTCTCATTAGTTTAATGGGAAAAGAGGTAACTGGGCAACATTTTAAGTGAGAGGTAGAAAGTCAGAGAACCAGCCTGATCACATAGTAGGGATAATTTTTACCTTGCTTAGATGCAGATGGGAGGTACAGCCATATCTGGTTGCCCTATAAGGATTAAGATGATTATAATAGAGTCTAGGAGGAAGGAGGATTTAGCCTTCCTGCAGCTCTGAACCCGAGTTCAAGCAGAGGCTCCCACCTGCAGCTGCCCAGGTTTTACCTCCTAGTAGGCTAACTCCCTCTCAGACCTCTCTGCAATAATCTTTTCTGTCAAATTGAAGCACCTTTTCTTTCTTCTTGCACTTACTCATTACTTTCCTGCAGTTTCCATAGGAGGATCAAATGCAAATGTTTCATACCACTGTCTTACACGGATTTTTCTGTGGTCTTTATTTGCTTGTGGTATAGAAAACTCACTGTCTTAGGCAAAGTTCCTTTTAAGGGACCATCTTGAACTCTGTCGATTTGCAGATCAGACCTAGGGGTCAACACACGGGAGAGAAGAAGTAATAAATGGGAGAGACAGGAAAGAGGGAACCTTTGGGATACAGAAAGGGAATGGTTTGGGTGGAAAGATCCTGTTATATCACAGTATGGCTAATTAATACATGGATGCAATAAGCTAAGCTGACAACCAGCATCATCCTAAACACCTGCAGCTAGTGATGCCTCAGCTCCGTTGTCACCATCACTGGAGGTCTCCTGGCTCTCCTCTTCCTCGGCACAGCAATAAATCAAAAATTGCTTTTAACACGTTCTCCTCTCCACAGCTCCCAGCAGAAAGAAAATGCCGAGGATCGTTAATGCACCCATCTTCGCAAGGCTTTCGTGCCTGCAGTGTTGCACCTCAGTCCAAGGAGAGGTGGGGAGGAGGGCAGCCACACTTCTGCTGTCACTGGAGCGCAGGTGACGGCTCCGCCAGGACCCTAAGCCTGGTGATGCACAGGAGCATCACCTCCTCCACATCACATGGAGCAGGGCAACCCGTGGCAGCACTGATCACCCTGCCCCACTCCTCTGTAGGTCTGGGAGACCTCAGAAATGAAACAAGCGTGGGTTGGGGTAAGGTACCCCCAGGGAACCCCAACTGCACGAGGCAAATCTCCCTCCTCTTGAAGCAAGGGCAGCAGCAGAGCGCACAGTGCCAGCTAGCAGAACCTGGCCCACCAGGGGCACCACCATGGCCACCATCATGTCAGTCCCAGCACAGCCCAGCTCGGAGCACGGCCACCCCTCTTTGTTTGTAACCTGCCCTCTGCAAGGGCAGCTGTGTCTGTCTTATAGCCTGGGGACTCTGGTATAACCTATTACCGTGTTCAGTTTTGGGCCCCTCGGGACAAGAAGGACATGGAGGTGCTGGAGCGTGTCCGGAGAAGGGCAACGGAGCTGGGGAAGGGTCTGGAGCACAAGTGTGATGGGGAGCGGCTGAGGGAGCTGGGGGGGTTTAGCCTGGAGAAGAGGAGGCTGAGGGCAGACCTTATCGCTCTCTGCAACTGCCTGAGAGGAGGTTGTGGTGAGGTGGGGGTTGGTCTCTTCTCCCAAGTCACAGCGATAGGACGCGAGGAAATGGCCTCAAGCTGCATCAGGGGAGGTTTAGATTGGAGATTAGGGAAAATGTCTTTACTGAAAGGGCTGTCAAGCACTGGAACAGGCTGCCCGGGGAAGTGGTGGAGTCACCATCCCTGGGCGTATTTAAAAAACGTGTAGACATGGTGCTTTGGGACATGGTTTAGTGGTGGGCTTGGCAGTGCTGGGTTAACAGCTGGACTCGATGATCTTAAAGGTCTTTTCCAACCTAAATGATTCTATGATTCCATATAGCTAGTCTTGTTATAACATATGCAAACTGGGTCTGGGTGAAGAACTTTCTCAGCTCAGAGGGACACCGTCTGCTTAAAAGCCCTTCAGAGACATTCAGCTCTCAGCATGGGGATTGTCAGGAGCTGGAGCATCCCTTGGTGATCCCAGCATCAGAGAGTCCCAGACAGGTTGAGGTTGGCAGGTACCTCTGGAGGTCACCTTGTCCCCTGCTCAAGCAGGGCCACCCAAATTAGGTTGCTCAGGACCAAGTGCAGTGTCCCCATGTCCCCCTGCTGTTTTCTCCCAATGCTTTTGTCACCCTCTCGCTACATCTTGCCATTTTCATCCCCGGGCTCCTTGGTGCACGGCAGCTTTCCCGCTGCTCACCATGCCCAGCACACCCCGGGGAGGTACGGCCCATGGCTGGAGGAGATGTGGGATGGAGATCTCCTGCACAACCTTTCTTTCATGGTTAAATTGATATTTAGGAAGTCAGCATGGTCTGGGGTTAGCAGAGAGCGCTCAGTGAGTTGCTCTCCTCGGAGGTGCCATGACTGCTGATGACAGATTGCTGAATGGGGCTTGCAACATCTCTCCCTCCTACCTCCATCGAAGGATGCTCGGCCAGCTCGCTGTGGCTCTGAGAGGCTCAGACATCATCTCAGAGGAGGCAGGGCACGTGGTGAGGCACTTGCCCTGTTGGGAGCCATTTGCTCTAAAAAAAGGTTTAATTAGCGCTAGTCATTGTTCATGCTGAGAGGTTAATATGGTCCCTGTATGGGTTATTCATGAGGTTTTAGAGTAGCTTCCATCAAAACCTTCTTTTTTTTTTTATTTTCAGGTCAGCCTGAGCTAAGATTAGCGATGGCTGGAGAGGCTGGAAATAGGGGCTCAAGGGGTGGCACAGGGCTGCAGAGCAATTTGTTACAGCCAGGGTAAGCCTCTGCTCTGTGCCAGGGTGCCAGCCCCTGAAGGAGACATAGTCTTTAGGACACGAGCCCATCTTCCTTCCCTCTCTGCAGCCAATGCCCATGTCCCAGACCCTCTCTCCCAGGTGAGCACTACCATTATTTCCATGTTTTCCACATCCAGCGTTGCCAATTTCATCCCAAGTGCCACGACAGATGTTTTCTTTTCTCCTCCTGGGAATTGCCTACCTGCAATTGCACTCCAAATTCAGCCCTGATCCCCTGAGCCCTGGGGGATTCGGGGGAGCCAAGGGACGCTCGGCTGAGCCCTCAGATGGGGACCGTCACAGAGCAAACTTCCCTGACAGCTCAGATTGCCCCATGGCACAAGCCCCTCTGGCCAAGAGCAAGCCATACTTTCATGGAGATATCTAAGGTCCAGCAAACACCCTGACTTCTGGTTTCTGAGCCCCATGGCTGGATCCAAACTGGGTGATCATCCCATTTACCCAGTTCAAAGCAGGGTCTCAAAGCCCAAGGATGAGCAGAGGTGGTCACTCTGGATCAAAAGGAATGTCCCCGCCACAGCTCCCTACGGAGCCCCAAAACAAACTGCACTCAAAGCAAAGACCTAGGAGACAGTATGCATCATGGGAACACCCTGTCCTCGTCCTTCCCTGGATTCATTCCCTGGTAGATTAGGACAAGCCCAAGCTGGTTCCTGCAGCTCTCCACCTTCCCTGCAGCCCTGCATCACCCCCGCAGCTGCCACCATTGCCATGAAGCCTCGTTGCAGCACTAAAAATCACAGTGAGTCACTTGGCCAGACCCAGAGCACCGCGCTGAGCAGCAGTGAGTCCCTACATCCTTTGGTGGGGGATGCCAAATCCAGGCTGAGAGCAAGACACCCTGCTCCAGCCTCAGCAACGTGCAGCTGTGCAGAGGCAGGACTGCAGTCAGCAGCGCATGGTCCCCTGAGCCAGGGAAATGCAGCACCGTGTCCTTTCCCTGCCGGAGAGAGAGCTGGGACCTCTCTGGACACAGAGAACAAATTTTCCCCTCCCTGCTAGAAGGAAGCCCATGGGGTCCAAGCTCTCAGGTGGTGGCAAAGAAGCTGCTATCATGTCATGGATAGGCACCAAGGTGACACCTTAGCATCACTTATTATATTATTCCTATTTTCACTATGTGACCCAGTAGGTAATAAATCAGCTCTTGGGGTCTGGGCCAGCACTCCTGTAATTCCCATCTGAGCTCTCCACCTCCTCCTGGGCTGATGGATGCTGCTGAAGAGGGGAGCCCGGGATGATGCTTTGCAAGAAAGCCCATGGGGTCTTACCTTTCCTGGGAAAGCACCTTTAAATGTTGTTGTAATTGCGGCTCCTTCCCCACCCCGTGTAGCATACGGCACTGCTAATGAAGATTGAATAGAGCAGCAGTGTCTGCATGCAAAGCTGCAGAGGACAGTAAATCTGGCTCCTTGTACTTTGCACATGAACAACAAATCTAATTGCCATTTTGGAGTGGTGATTAGTGCTGCAGCAAGCTGTCAGCCAGTGATGCCAAACAAACAGGGCTCGGCAAAGCTGCCCTGGGAGGAAAGTTCACGAGGGAACAAGAGGGGAGGAAGGACGTAGCAGCCGATGAGAGCGGGAGGGGGGGTGCGAGATGACGCAGGGGTGAGAAGCGGTGCCCTTTGCCCATGGTGCTACCTCCCATGGAAACCCTCTCCTAGGGGTGGTGCGGGATCACAGCCCACCCCAACCTCTCTCCTTCCCATGTCATGAAATGTTATGGTTTCAGATGAGATTTAGCTATCCCCTAAACCCAATTAGGAGGAAAGGAGAAGCAGCCCTTGGATGCATCTCCCCTGGAGTCACCGCGCTGACCTCAGCCACGCACGAGGCTCCGGCTCCACTTCCCTGCCCCTTGTGTCTCCCCCCTGCCTCTGAAGCATCTGGGATTAAAGAAAACTTTATTAACAAGCATTACGGAGAGTAAAGCACGTGGCAGGAGAGGTGGCTAATCCTGCATGGCTGGAGGGAGGAAGGGGCTGTGATGCACAAATCACAACATCTACAGCTTTTTAAATGCTGTTGGATAACAGACGTAGCCAAGCATGTAACAACTGAGGTTAAAATGTCATGCCATACTCAAGTAAACCACTTTTTCCCCCAAAATAAAGCTTTACAATTGCAAAACCCTCCCATTAATCTTGGCGTTCAAACCACAAGCTGCAAAACTTCAAGTAGGGGAAGGGGTAGTGTTTATTTCCCGTAACTCACTGTGCTCAACGTCTCCTGCACTTTATCAGCACATAACACCTTGACATTGGATAAGAGACAAGAGATTGGATAAGTGTGACTCTGGACAAGGTTTTTTGGCCCAGTTCTTAAAAAACATCACCTTGACTTGGGGTAAGTTGGTTGCCTTAATACCTTGAGGATGGATCCTTATCTTTCATGAGCCTCAACGTTCTCCAGATATTTCCCCTCTTTCCAGGTTTATGTCAGTTTATGCTTTGCTTGTAGCGGTATCAAGCCAAGAAAGTTCCTCCAGAAGTTAAATTTTGGCACCCAAACAAAATTTTAGGAAAAGATAGCAGGTCCCCAGTGGTTTTGGGGTAGAGTTGAGGGCATTTTCCCTGCTTGGATGGGCTGAGAAAGGGAGAATTTTCAGACATCGCTTGGTCAGAGTTGCAAGCATTCTGGGTTTTTCTAGGAAAAATAACAAAATCTCACCTCCTGGAGACTTTTTTGGGTGTATTGGTGTTTTTCAGTGAGGTGTTGCTACTTGTTGCCTGGAAGGGAAAAAGGAGCCACACTCCTGACTGACAATGAACAGCTCCAAATGCTGCACACATCTGCAAATGCATACAGGTCAGGAACTGAAGGTCTGATCCAGCAAAGGCTGAAGTTTCAACCAATCCCACGGCACCTGGGAAAATTCTTTAGGTATGTCCTTATGTCCCCTGGGTTTTCTGAAGTGTAAATACACCCGAAGTCAGGCCAGGAGGGACTGGAAGGGTCCTTCACACACCCTGGAAATGTGGAAATGGCTCAGTAGAAATGCCCCTGCCTTGGCGCTGGGACCCAGGTGACATGGGTCTTCCCCAAACACATGGGTTTATGCACTTGTGCACCCTTGGACCAGCCACAAACACACGCTACTCCGGTGGGGGATGCTCACGTGCACTCCAGAGGCATCGGTCCCTTTTAAGCAGCCTCAGTTGATGGCTAGCTCATTTTTTTTGTTTGCTTATCTTAATTGAGCTGCATATGATTGAAGTCATCTGCAGTTAAAAATATCCCACGGCTCTGATCAGCCCTGAAACGCTCCCAGGCTGCCACCAAGCTCTCGCTCCCCATGGGTCTCCAAGGTCTCCTGCTTGCGTTGGCATGCATGTCCCATAGTGAGCTGCATGGCCCTCAGTAGCCCCATCGCAGGTGGCCCCACAGGTCTGCTACCATGTAAAAGCATGGCCAAAGCCCATGACCTCTTGCTCTTCTCCCAAAACCTTGGTTGTCAGAGGCTGAGGAGTTGGCTAGTCCCACCTCCAGCACTTCAACTCTTTGCTGCTCAGCCTTACAGGAAAGAACATGTGTTTTTCATCCTTTACAGTAAACAGAGCCTTAATCCAGGCCTTTAAGTCTGTCTAGATTTCGAAATAATTACAAGCAGCCTCCTAACTTGTACGAAGTTTGATTTAAGCCTTAATTTAATGGTTTATCTGGAGAGCAGGAAGTAAGCTGGCACTGCCAATTAGGAGCCATCTGTTTTCTCCTAATCTTTTGCAGGCTTTAGATCAGCAAACAAGAACCACCATGGCTGGACCATCACTTCTGCCAGTCGCAAACCACCCACCGGCTCTCTGCAGGGACCTGCCTCCAGGGACAATGTCCTGGGGTCTTCAGGGATGAGAGGATCCTTCCAGCCCGGGGGATAGCGGCAGACCATGGCAAGGTGTTGGTGGGTTGCTCTGGAGAGAGGTCAAGGACTGGCACAGGTCAGTGATGAAGAGGAGGGAGATGCTTCCTCAACAGAGACGATGGAGATTGTTGCTTTGAGCAGGACCCTACACCCTGATGGTACCTGGAGAAAGACCCTTAGAGGGTAGATAGATAAAACAACCCTGGGCAAAGAGGGGTGGACAGATTACTTTTGCAGAAATAGCTGTTTCACACATCCCTACTTACAGCAGCCCAAGGAGAAGATGCCAAGGAGCATTCTTCAGCCTGGAGAGGTGATCGTGGCTGGAAGAGGAGCAGGGCTGCCAAAGAGTAAATAATTCCCCCTGCCCAGAACAAGAAACCAGGGACAACCATGTGTCCCCAAAGGCCAGCACAGGGAGGTGGCCTTCCCTGCTCCCATTCCCCATGTGCAGCAGCCTCCAGGTGAGGACTGGCAACCGGACCTGGCTCTGCTCCCAGGCCAGCTGGTCCTACAGCCTTGGTTCATCACCACAGTCAAGCAATTCTAGCAGCTGTGAAGTTAATAATAACTTTAGACGTGATCACATCAGGCTTGCTCATCCCTAAAATCTTCTCTACGTAGCAGGTTTTTTTAAAAAAACCTCTATTCTAAGCCCAGCATAAAAGCTCTTTGGGGGCTGGTGAGAGGTATCTTCCCTCCCTGGTGTAGGGATGCTGCAGAGATGACATCTCCCTCAGCTCCCACATCATCAGCAGAGAGGTCCCCAGGGGAGGTGACTCAGAAAATGTCTTTGAGAAGTAAAAACTTGGGGGGGTCTCCATGCTCCCCATCCGACGCAGCAGTTTCAGAGCAGCCCTTGCTTTGATTCTCAGAAGGTTTCATTGCAACCTTGATGAAGTTCATTGGGGTTTTATATGCCAACCATTAAACAATAAAACAGCAATAACAAAAAGATCATTTACCAGATGTTATCACCTCCCTCATCTGCATTTTCTCCTGCAAAACATCTCGGCTGCAGCATTTTGCTCAGGTACCACCTCTGCTGCCCTGCTCACCACGGCACAGGTCTCTCCGGTGGCAGAGGAAAGCCCACCCTGCTTGGGTGCAAGGCATGAGGAGCGGCAGAGGGAGAAGAGCCAGGGCTCTGCCCCAGCCCAGGTTTGGGAAACTTTGGAGGGCAGTTGCCTTGTGGGTTGTTCATGACTTTGGTTCATGGTGCTAGAGGTGCTTCTGCAGGAAATACCAGGTCGCCGGCTCTGCTGAGTCACAGCGCTGCTTTTGACAGCAGTCCCTCCCTGCAAGCACCTTCCCCACCCAGCTGGGAGCCCTCTGTCCAATGACACCTCCTACCCCACCGGCTGTTACACATGGACAAGGGTAACAGCTATCAAAGGCCCAGGAGCCATGTCAGGGCTCTCCAGCCTGCCAGCTGCCACCACACTCTCCTCAAGACCTCATAAATGGGATCTCTTGGTGCAATTTGGGCTGAAGGACAAAGTCATGGGCTGAAGGACAAAGTCATTGGCCAGGGACGGTGCAGGAGGGTCAGGGGAAGACTTGGAGGAGGCTTGGAGACATCACCAAGGATGGGGAGAGGCAGGAAAGTTCTCCAAGCGTGGAGAGTGCACAGCCCCAGCCCTGCCACTCACATCTTGCAGACCTGAAGGCAAAAAGATCCGAGCTCACCACACCTCTGGCTGGTGCTGGCTGCTCCAAGCACAACTCCATGAGACCTGCCCATGTGGGGTGGCAGGGCAGCTTGTCCATCCTACACTCACCCAGAGCTCTGCTGCAACCTCTTGGTGACCAACCCAGGCCTCCAGCCACCCTTTTGGGGCAGCATTTATCCCCCTGAAAGAGCTGGCATTGCTGGGCTGAGTCCTGCCCCCAGCCACGCAAGTCCAACAGCTCCTCCTTCCACTTGCACATCACACCTTTCTCCCAAGTTGCCCCTTGGGGAGGAGCTCCCCGATAGCATCCACGAAACCACGCTGTTGCCCTTCTGAACCCCTCTCTTCCTCGCAGTGCCACCAAGGACAGAGTGTCCAAGGCCACAGCGTCACCGGCAGGTCTCTCCCTGTGCCACCTTGCAATGTGGGACAACACCTGGGGTGGCTTCATGGACCGCTCTGCTGGGACACGTTTTGCATCACCTTCATTTGAACAACTTATACCCTGGGTGAAACTCAGGGGCAGGTCTGTCCTTGCTGGGCTTTGGTTTGTGAGCGCCCTAAAATGCATTTTAAGCCAGCAGATCACTGTGGTTCATAAAAGAAAATGGGATTCATTTTTCTCCCCGGGTTTTTGCTGGGGTTTCAGTCAGCAGCGCCAAGCCAAAGCCCTTGATGTTTTACAGCTCTCGCTAATGCACTGGTGCTTCCCAAAGCAAACTATTTATGACCATGCCACAGAAGGGAAGGTGGAAGGTCCCCACGGCAAGTTATTTATAATCCTGCTGATTGCTGGCCTCTGCTTTTCCCCCAAGCATCCTTTCTGCAGGCAGGAGGCAGGAGGTTTTAAACATTGCAATTAGCTCTGTTGTCACTCCTTGCTCAGAAATCATCATCAAATCTCCCTTAGGAAGGATTCACCATAAACCTCATCTGCTGAGCCCAGGTTCATTGCAGATGAGCTGCTGGATGCTACACTCATCATCCCTCCCAAATTCAAGGTAGCCCCAAATACCATGAAAATCCTATTGCCCACGGGAGATGAGGAACAAAGTCTGAGCTATCATTTAGGGTCTCGGGGGACTACAGGGCACTTAGGTCTCATGCTCTCTGTTGCAGAGGTCTTACATTAGGTTCTCTTTGTCTCCAAGGAGGCCAAGTTTGCCCGGTCCCCATCCAGAGCAGGACTGTCACCAGTTAGGGTCACTCCCGGTCACCTTTTGCAAGAGGGACTATCAGCATGGCCATGGCAGCTGAGCACATTTTATGCTGCCTTTTTTCCCCTTTAGACTCAGGAGACCACTTATGTTGCCTGAATAATTCAAAACCAGGTCCTACCACAGTGTTTCAGCAGCTGGAAAACAAAAACACCCTGAGCAGGTAGGGTGTAGAGACGTCCCCAGCATATTGCACCCCAGTTTGGGACTGGGCACCAGCTTGCTGGGTGGCAGGAGCCCCTGGAGCCTTTTCCATGGACCCCCCCAAGCACTGCTGGACCTGGTCTCCCCCCAGAGCAGATCCAGGCAGAACCCGACATCCCCATCCGTGCTGTGGGATGCAGCATGGGGCCGACAGGGAAATGGTTTTGGAGGTCTGTAGCACTCTAGGGACATCAAATTTGGGTCGCCTCCACCGAGTACCCCAAAGAAAGCCCAGCTAGGACTATGCAACACCTTCATCCTCGGCTTATGCGAAAACCCAGCCCTGTGACCCAGCAGATGCAGCACAGGCAGAGATGGGGGAGGTGAAGCTGCAGGATCCTGCCATGTGCCCCCACTTTTTATCCTCTGTGGTTATTTTTTGATTTCCCATAGCAGGAAGGAAAAGGATTTGCAGCAGCCTCTGGCTCACCTGTGCTCACAGCTCCAAGAGCTAATTTCCACAACCCCAGGCAGGAAGGTCCATCACCATCATCATCATCAGAGCCCCATGGGGGCCCAGGTCATCCTCCTCCGTGCCATCCCCCATCCTGCAAGGATGGAGAGGGAAACCCCCCAGGAGCAGGTTGCACCAAATGGGTGTCCCCGTAACAATGTCCCCAGGTGACAGCCCTGTCCCCAAGGATGCCCGTCCCTCCATCCTGCCCTCACCACACCCACGGGAGGAGCTTTGAGTTCAGCTCTGCCATCAGACATCGAAACCAGCAGGACTTCACAGCTCCACGCTCAGGGTGGCCGAGAGCCACAGCGCCGAGCTTTAATTAACAATTCTCAAGGTGCTGTGCGCTATCGCAGGTGAGCGCGTAATTTGTCATGTCTCCATTATTAATTGTCAGCTCTGATATGAGTAATGGTGGCACCCCCAGTCCCAAGCTCAGGAAAATTTATGGCTTTTTATTTGCTTGGTGTAGTAGAAGCAGCTCAGCTGGCTGGCGATGAAAAATATCTAGGGGAAGCACATGCCGGAGCTGCAGAGGGAGCGCGCGGCAGCCCGTCAGCTGCTTACTCTCTAATTGCATCACTCCCTCGGCTTCCACTTGACTTGACAATTTGGGAAGATACAAGCAGTTTCGCATCAGCCATTGCCTGGGTATAAATCTCAGCCCGGAGCGGCACGGGATAGCAGGAGGTTGGCTCCCCCCACAACCCCACCGCCGTCCCGCTTGTCCTCTCCAGCAGACCGTGTCATTCGCGTGGTTTTCCAACCCACTCGTTAAACTCTGGAAATGGATTTGACACCCTGAAAAGCATGAAATAATAGTTCTCTGAAGAAATAGAAGAAGATAAACAGGCCTGAAGGGCTCTGGGGGCAGTTCTGCAACAAGGAGAGAGACGATACAACCGAGGAGCGCTTCGGAGCCCTTTGCCTAATTACCCGTCCCGCAGAAGCCAGAAAGTGTCGGGCGGATAATTAAACAGCATCGCTGTTATCGGCCGTCTTAGCCGCACCGGGAGAGGGGGAGTCGGTGATGGAGGGAGGTGGTTCTCTGCTGCAGCCCAGCAATCCTATTTATTTTCCTGTTTTGTATATACGTTACTGGCCCATGTTGCCTTATTAAACATATGCACTCTTACCAATACAGACTGGCCCAGGTCTTGGTGATGGGTGGGAGAGATCCAGTAGAAAAAATGTGCATGAAATTTTATGGGGACATTTTTTGCCCCATTTTGGCAGCTCGAATGCACAAATGGGGTCCGCTTGTCAGGATTAAGAAATCCTTCCCAACACAGAGGTGGGTTAAGACTAACAGAAGCCCGATCACTCTTCCAACAACCTTCACCTCCACTCCTGCTCCCCTCCAGGCTTGCACGCAGCATCCCGGATGGGGCCTCCCCAGCCTGTGTCCAGGTCCTGCTACAGACCCATCTCACGAGGGGTGGATGGAGATGGGCAGCCCGATCTCCCAGCCAAGGTCCCACCTGGGTGTTCCCATCTCCAGCAAGCCCTGCATCCTCCCACCAGCTGGGGGGCTGCACAGCATGCGGAGGTGTAAAGCCTACCCCAAACACGGGGCAGCAGAAGGGCCAGCAAAGCAATTTACTCCAGGACATGTAGCTCCTTGGTCCCCAAAACCTCTGGCTCCCTACAGCCCTTTTTAGCAGGTGGAGAATTTAGGAGATCTTTGAGTGGCATGACACCTGCATGTCCAGGTCAGCAGCCCCCAGCACCAGCCAGACCTCCAGCATCACCCCTTTGCAAGGGGAAAAACCTTGCAATCGCCCCATTCCCAGCCGATGCTGCCATGCCACCCCATGACTTACCTCTCGAGCCCAGACTTGTTGCAGGACCATGGCACCCACTGGCTGGCCAGCCTGCTCGCTGCCAAAGCCACAAACAAGAGCAAAACCAGACAAAAGAGCCCAACCAGACCATGATGCGCTGGGTTTGGTGGTACATGACCCTGCAAGTCTGGAGCCGGGCTGGCACAGCTCTCAAATCACATCTCCATGGCTCACCATGAGGCTCCCATGAAAGCCAGGTAGACAAAGAGCTCATCCCTTTCCTCCCTCCTGAAGCAGAATCACTTCTGACCTGTTGGTGTATTAATGCCCAGCTTCGGCAGAGCAAGGCTGCGGGAGGAGAAGGGCTCAGAGCTGGCAGCCCTGTTGTCTAAGCCCCAGCCAAGGTGTCCTCACCAGGAGAACAGTGGACCGTGGGATGAATGATTTAGAGCTGGTAGCAAGAGGGTTTGCTTTTATTTGGGGTTGTGAGGACCCTTTTGAAGCAGCATGGGACCCCCTGATGTGCAAACGCAGACTGAATGCCTCTGATCAGCCCCAGCCCACGACTATCCTGTAACCTCGGTAGTCCCCTCCCCAAATGGTCCCATGTCATATCCATACATTCATTTAACCTCCTTTTCTCTCTGCACCTCAGGTCGGTGTCCGTGCCGCCCCTTGGGATTCTGCGGGAATGATCCTGTTTGAGCCCACCGTGATGGGGACAAGTCTCCCCCATGCCGGGGATGGGGCCACCCTGAGTCACAGGGCAGTGACTTTTGGCGACCACGTCCAGCTGGCACAGCTCCCCATTTCTACATCTTGACGGGGATAAAACCTCCCAAATCAGGGGGCTCCCAAGCTTTCCAGGGGTGGAGAGTGCCATGGAGAGGACTCTGACTCCTTGGGAGGCTCAGCCCACGCAGGCAGAGGAGCAGCGCAGGCAAAAATGCTGATGCAAGCAAATCCAGCACGCTGTTGGGAGGAAGACTGTGCCCTCCGGACTATTTTTGGCTTGTTTTTCTTAACTATGGAGCCACTGATCTATGATATTGTCGCTGCTGTGACTCTGCAGTTGGAATTACATCAAGCCAGAGTTGGAGGGAGGGTTGCGCGTGGGTCTCGGGGGACCGGTAATGGGAGAGAGCCCTTCACCTCCTGTTTACACTTTAATGCCCATCCAGATTATTCATTATTTATTGCTAATGTATTTATAGAGCATTACTAGCATGCACAGTGCTTTGCAGACATTTGGGGAAAAGGTCCTCTCTCCTTCAGATATCATGGTATTAATAGAGCGGTTAAACACAACACGGGCTCTGCTGACCCGTTGCCTTTGTACCCGAGCCCTGACGAGCCAGAGGGGACATCTCTCCCCTCCTGGATCGTGTGGCTTTTCCATGGGGGCTTTTTTTCCTGCTGGGCTGGTGTAGCATTTGCTCCGTGCATCTGTTGGGTCCTGGATACGCAGCAAAGCCAAGCCTGGCTGTGGGCACCCAAAGCACCTGCTCCCTGACGCCCATTAATCCGCACCCTTGTTCTCAACCCAGGGGCTGCAACGCAGTGAAGCGAGCTGGACATCACAATCCATTGCTGCAGGGTTTTATTTATTTGGGGTGAAAAACCACCCTGACGGCTCCAGGTCCCATGCCCAGGGGTCCTGATTCACTGCCTTCACTTGCCCCCTGCCTCTCCCTCCACAGCTCGTCAGGAACCATCTCCGCAACCCAACAAATAACATGATGACCACGACCAGCCCCAGCAGACCTGCCCACCTGCAGCTGCATTTGCAAGTCCATGATGTTTAAATGTAAAATCTTTAATACCATCTTAAAATATGTACCAATTAGCTCAGCGGGTCCAAATCCACCCGGCTCTCTGGATGTCGGTGAATCAATTAGCAGAAGTGTGGCGGGCTGGGACCCTGTGGGATGGAGGGTGGCTGCGCTACAAAATGACCCTCACCATCGTCTAACCAAGTAGCATATGGGATTTGGGTGCTACCAGCCGGGGCATACAGACACGGGAGCTGTGGAGGAAGAAAAGGAGGTGGCGTGAAGCACCTGGCCAGCGGTGGGGCTCTGCCGGTGACTGCCGATCCCAGGGATGAGCTCATGCCTGCAGGAATAACCATGGCCAGCCACAGCCTGCAGAGACGTGCCATCCCCACTTTGTTTTGTCTGCCCCTCCTGGCCTGCCTTTTATTTCCCGCTTCTTATCTGCTCGTGCTGAGCAAACGGGACGGAGGAAGGCGATTTCTGCTGGGTCATGGGGAAACAGCTTGGCCATGGGACTGGCGAGTCCCAGCCTGAGCTCCAGCCCCAGCACCCATCACGTCTTTGCACCTTCCCTGAAGGAAGAGACAAAAACTGGGACTTTGCTAAAGTCCCAGAGACTGCTAAAAGCAGATTTTTTACAAAATTTTTTTGCCATCCCAAGAGGGTGCAAGGAAGGGAGGGAGAGAAATCACCTGGCACAAAGCAAAACCTGAAACAGGACCTCTCACTTCAGTGCCAAACCCTTTGCAAATACAGGTGGGAAGATTTTTCTAACCTAAAGAAGGGTTGTTTCCAATAGCTTCACGAGGAAAATGTCAAAAGAAAATATTCCTCATTTTCCAACATTTTTCCAAGGATCCTCTCACAGAGAAATGAGTAATTCCAGTGTCACAGGTGTGAACTTCAAAGAAATGCTGCGTTTGGCTGCTGCGAGCGTTTGCTGAGCAAAGGTTAATAGCTGGGTTCAAAGGCTGCCATTTACAGATTACAGGATTTCCTAGCAGTGAAAGGGCTGCTCCTACACTGGCCAGAGAGCATCAATCTGCCCCAGAACACATGGCCAGGGCAGAAAACCACCAGTTGAAAGGGAGCATCAGGAACAGCAAAAAAAAAAAAAACCAAAAGGGAGCCAGAAGTGGAGATGCCCCATCCAAGAGGGCAGAGGAAGCAGAGAGCCACTGCACGTAGCGAGCTCCACTCTGCTCCTTCCCCCTCCGTCCCAACACATCTCACGACGATATCACAACCGGCACATCCCTACTGCCGATGCCTGGGGCGGCACGAGGCTGTGCAAGAGAATCCCCCTGCAAAAGCAATTCAGCCTTTGCGCTTGCAGAGCAAGACTTGAAAATGTGCCCGGGAGAAGTGCAGAGGCCAGAAAATGAATTTTTTTTTTCTCTAATCATCTATTATGTCCTCAGATCTTCCCTTCTAACCATGCCAGTGTGATGGGGGAGACAAAGGGTCGTGGTTTTAATGCTGTTAATTGCCAATTTAAGGCTGGCGAGCACCAGAAGCGTTTCTGCACCACCCACGGTCTCCTGCTCCGCTGCCCTCAGCACTCCTCCATCGTGGAAGTGTAGGCAGGGAAACGCTGGGACCGTGAGATGCCTTACTCCCGAAGCTGCGGCTTTCACACTGTCCACAAACTGCGAGTAAAACGCAAGCAAAAATACGTGGATGATTACAGAGCCCAAGACTCCAGGGCAGAGTGGGGAGGAGGAGGAGGAGAGCCTTCAACCTTGTTTCATAATAGCAAGAAACAAGGAGGGATGGAGGGGGAAGGAACAATGCCCTTACTGTGAGAAGGAGCTGGCGAAAGCATTTAATGCCTTTTTGTTCCAGCCTTTCCTGAAAAGCTATCTGCGATCGGCCAACAAGAGCAGCACCGGCAGCAAAGAAACCAAGGTGGGAGGCAGTGGGAGAGGAGCTGGGAAGCCCAAAGGGCTTCAGCTCTGAAGCAGAGCCCTGCTTGAACGTCCCCGGGCTGCAAAACCCAAAATCACATGGGCCATCGTTGAAGAGGGGGAAGGAGAAGCAATATCGCGGAGCAGATGGCTTTACACTGGTTACTGAAGACGCGGCACAAGTAATCAATTCTCTTTGGAAGCCTTCAGAAGATAACGAGGCGATGAGTAATGGTCTGTATTGATTTGTAGGAACAAATCGCATCAGCCCAACCTAATCTCATCCTGCGACATGGCGTTGGACTCTTGGCATGGGGGCGATGAAGATCTTCTTGCCGTTAATGGCAAGAAGTCTTCGACGCTGCTTCAAATACAGAATTAAGGTCTGGGGGAGATGGTGTAGGAGGATCCAAAACCGATCCAAGTCCAACAGGGGGGCTTGAAGGGAAGTGTGTGTTTGAAGGGCTCCAGGATCCAGTGTGACCATGAACAACTGGGAATGAAGAGCATCAACCTGGTGGTCGATGCCAGGATGTCAGGACTGAGACTGCAGACTGGTAAAAGGGGTGGAAAACTGGTCTGAGGCCATCCAGCAAGAACACGGGGATGTTGCTAGAGAGGAGATGAACATGCAGGGCCAACAGGAGGAGGCAAGAGGAGACCATAAATCCAGAGGTGACCCATCCTTTTGGGGATGGAGGAAGACAGGGGTGTCCTTCTGCTCCATGGGGTGCCTGGAGGCTCAGTTTAGGGCTCTGCACTTCAGGAAAGCTATGACCCAACTGGAGAGAGGCCAGAGAACAGTGGCTGTGAAGAGGGAAAAATCTGTCCTCCGCACCTGCATCGGAAAGGACAGAGGTCCTGACCTGGTTTGGGACTGGACTGAGATGAAACGAGGAGCAGTGATGCTGCAAGGTAGAGAGGAGCAGAAGGACAGCAAGGTGCAGGGGAGGTACAGTCACAAAGCCCAGCCCCAGCTCCCTGATGGTTCACAGCTTCGCTGGGGTGACACTTGTATCCAGCTCCCATGCTGGGACTTCATCAGCCCACCCCGCTCCAGCAGCAGTCGCCCCTGGGGAAGTCCAGGCTGTTTGTCCCACCAGGCAGGAGTCCCCATGCCCCCAAAGCCACCCTGTCACAGTACAGCACCAGAGCACACGTCCCATCCAAACCCTGGAGCATCTCCACCCTTCAAAGTCAAAGGGTTCAGCTCCCTTTCAGCTGCAGAGAGCCTCGTGCTCTGCCATAACCTCTAATGTCACTCACCGACCGTGTTTTATGGCTTTTGGAGAGGGAGCGAAGGCGCCCTGCCTCAGCCTCGGTTTTTACAGCAGATGCTCCTTCTCCGAGGAGCCACGGCGAAGGACTAAAAGGTGCTGGGATTTTTGCAGCTCAGCGGATGAGAGCTTGCCAAGACCTCCACGCAAAGCGGTGGACCTGGCCCACTGACGGCTTTGTTTTCCAGAGCGCTATTGATTTGTTAAATATAGCAATTAAATGAGATAAATGGGCCCCAAAGTGCTATTTTGGGGGGAGAGGAGGCTCCATCCGTGAGTGCTGCAGCGCTGGCTCAGCACGTCCCACTGTGCACACCTGGCTCTCCCCATTCCCCATCCTACAGTGCGAAAGCGGATGCTGCCCCACGCTTAAATATTTGATGGCACACAATTATTTGACAGATTCCCAAGTCTATTCTTCTCCCCCCGCGCCTCCCACAAGCTCCTTTGCTTTCTCTGGCTGCTGTTAGACGCTGTCACTTTAAATATAGGTTTGCCCAGTTTCTGGGAGCGCAGTAAAGGGTGACCGGGAGCAGCTTAAGCCACCCAGTCATACCAGCATCCAAAATTTACCTGGTCCCTGCAAAATTCAGGAGCGCTTCAGGGAGGGGGAATCCCAAAGGGGAAAGTATCCTTTGGGAAAAAGGGCAAGATGAGAGATGAAGGCAGGGAGGAGGAGAAAAATCAAGATCCGAGAGAAAATGTGTCAAGGATGGAGTTTATCTAATGCAACTCCCAGCCCAGGTCTGCAGAGGTATTTAGGCACCTAAAGAGGGTCCAGCACCCAAATCCTGCACTGCTGTGCATCTCTTCAGCATCCAAAAATCCCGTGCCCATCTCAACGGTGTTGGCAGCCCCCCGGGATGGTGGTGAGACGAAGGCAGGCTTTGCAGTGGAGGTAATATCTTTTATTAGCCCGGCGGGTACAATAAAGAGAAAATAAAGCCAGGAGCACACAAGGGGCTGCATGCCCGACGCTGGTCGGGTTTTTTTCCAAGCCGGTCTAATAAAAGCAATGACCTCTCCGTCCCTCAGCGTCGTCTCTCCTGGGAGTGTGGGCCATCCCGGGGGCTGGACCCCATGGCTCCCCGCAAAGCCGGGGAAGGGATGGGGACCCACGAGGGATGATGTGACCGAGTCCCGAAAAGCAAAAGCAGCGATAACTTGGAGGCAGCAGTGACAACCCTGCCTGTGCCTCTCTCCAGGCTGCATCGCTCAGGGATGCTGCAGGGTGTCCAGCCTGCGGGGCAGGTCGGGGAATGGAGACCAGGGCTGGAAGGGGACCGGGAGAGCCCCCAGATCCTCCCTGGGCTGGAGGGGGGCTGAGACAATCCCCCAAATCCTCCCTGGGCAGGAGGGGAGCTAGGGCAATCCCCCAAATCCTCCCCGGGCTGGAAAGGGACCGTGACAGCCCCCATCCCCTCCCCAGGGCGGAGGTGGGGGGAGTGCAGCAGCCCCGAACTCCCTCCATGCTGGAAAAGGACCGGGACACCCCCCAAATCCTCTCCGGGGCTGGAGGGTGACCGGGACAGCCCTCAACACCCCACCCCTCCCCGGGCTGGAAGGCGACATCCTCTGGTCCCTCTCCGGGCTGAAAGGGGACCAGGACAGCCCCCAAATCCTCCCCAGGCTGAAAAGAGACCGGAACAGCCCCTAACCTCTCTCCAGGGACCGGGACCCCCCTCCGCCAAATCCTCCCCGGGCTTGATGGGGACGGTGACATCCCCTAACCCCTCCCCGGACTAGAAGGGGACCCCGTCAGCCCCCCCGCCCCGCCTCAGCCCACGCCCCCCCCCACGCCCCAGCGGCGGGGGCCGGCGCTTGCGAGCGGTGCCGAGCCGAGCTGAACCGAGCCGAGCCTAGCCAAGCCCAGCCGAGCCGCGCCGAGCCCAGCCGAGCCGCGCCCCCCCCGACGGCAGCTGCCCGCGGCGCTTCTCCGCCCAGCCCGCAGCGCAGGCAGCCCCAATCCGTCCCCCTTCCTCCTCCTCCTCCTCCTCCTTCTCCTCCTCCTCCTCCCTCCTCCCCCCGCCCCCCTTCCCCCCCCCCCCAGCCCGATTTGGGCAGCGGCGCGGCCGGCGCTCCCAGCAGAGCCGCCGTGTGCGGGAGCCGCGGCGGAGGCAGCTCAGCCCCGGGGGGGGGCTACTGAAGGGAGGCAGGTCCGTGTCCCCCCCGCCCCCAAACCCTCCATCACCCCCCCGACCCCCACCCCCCCCACCCCCCCACCCCTGCATGCCCGGGCGGCGAGCATGGCCCGCAGGCAGGTGCGGGCAGCGGGCGGTGGGCGCTGGTTGCCCTGGCTAGGGCTCGCCTTGCTGCCGCTGGCCGTGCCCCCCGCCGCCGCCCCCGGGGGCTGCCCCTCTGCCTGTTACTGCGTGGCCACCCCGGAGCTGGTGCAATGCCGGTACGAGAGGTTGGAAGAACCGCCGAGAGAGCTGCCGGCCACCGTGCACAACCTCAGCATCGTCGGCAGCAACCTGAGCGTGTTGCACCGCGCTGCCTTCGCTGCTCGCCCGCTGCCGGACCTCCGCCTGCTCCACTTGCGCCACGATAACATCCATACCATCGAGGACATGGCTCTGCAAGGGTTGCCCGCCCTACGCACCCTCGACCTGAGCCACAACCCGCTGCTCTCGGTGGCCGCCGGCGCTTTTGCCGGCGCGCCGCTGCTGCATACGCTGCAGCTGAACCAGGCGCTGCTGGCCGCCCCGTTGGAGGAGCAGCTCGCCTTGGCCCTGCGCAACCTCAGCCTGCGACGCTTGGAGCTGGCGGGCAACGCGCTGCGGGCGCTGCCGGCCGCCCTGCTGCCCGCAGGCCTGGAGGAGCTGGACCTGTGTAACAACTCGCTGCAGCGGCTGACGGCCGCTGAGGTGCAGATCCTGGGAGCGCCGGGGTTGCAGAGGCTGCGGCTCACGTTGGGGGCCAACCCGCTGAGTTGTGACTGCGCCCTGCGCCCGTTCCTCGCCTGGTTGCGCGTCGCTGCTGCCCGGGTGCCCGACGCCCGCAGCCTGCGCTGCGCCGGACCGCCGCCGCTACGCAGGTCCATCCTGCTGCACCTGCGGCCCGAGGGGCTGATGTGCGCGGCCACCGAGGGCGGCGAGCCCGGTCGGCTAGAGACGGCCTCTTACGTCTTCTTCGGCATCGTGTTGGCCCTCATCGGCATCGTCTTCCTCATGGTGCTCTACCTGAACCGCCGCGGCATCAAGCGTTGGCTGCACAACCTGCGCGAAGCTTGCCGCGACCAGATGGAGGGCTACCACTACCGCTACGAGCAGGACGCCGATCCCCGCCGCACCAGCACCATCGGCACCCCCGGCCTCTGACGCCACGCAGCCCCTCGACGCCTCCGCTCCCAGCATCTGCCTCGCCCCAGCCCTGTCCCCATCCCCTTGCCATGGCATCACCGAAATTCAGCTTCTGAGGATGAGCCAGCCTCGGGGATGGGGGCTGGGGTGCGTCAGAGTGGGGAGCAGCCTCCCCGGAGGGCTCCGGACCAGCTCTCCCTGCCCGTGCCCTAATCAACCCTGTAGCGCTCACTGATTCCCACAGGGAACCGGGCTGGATCCGTTCCCCCCGTCCCAGCGCTCACGGGCAGGGGGAATCGCATCCGGATCGGCCCTGCGGGACGCCGGCACACGCAGCCCCGGTGCTCCGGGGAGGATTACGAGCTGCTTCCCATGTCTCCTCTCCAGCGGCAGGTTTCCTCGGCGGACTGCGGGATGCCACGCTGCCGGCGGGGCTCGGCACTGCGCGCACGTGAGTGTTTGCTTGGCACATCCCGGGAAGCAGCGGGCAATACCTGAAACTGTCCTCCTGGATGTTCCTGGAGCCTGGACTTGACTTTGGCCATGTACAGCTCTCTTTCCTATTAGACTTCTATTTGACAGATGTGAAACTTAACTTGATTTCTTTTTTTTTTTTATTTTTATTTTTCTCCAAACACAGAGGAAAACACACCATCCAGCTGCTCCCCCCGAGAAGCGATGTGCTTTTCCGAGCCCATTTACCCATTTGGTTTTGTTCGATGACATTTCCAGCTCTTTCCAGGCACAAAACGATGCAGCTGTGTAGGAAACGCCTCCGCCGGCTGCGTGCATGTTCCCCAGGGCACGCGGGGGCAGCCCCTTTCCGACTCTAAAATGTATCCTAGACTAGGCTGTCTCAGCACTTTGTAATTTAAAAGAAGCGAAGCAAAAGCTCTCGACCTAGTTCACCCGCCCGTGTTTGCTTTAGAACCGTGCCTGTTACTATATCCTAGAGCAAATATATTGAAAGCTGCATCCACTCTATTGTCTATTTTCTATAAAGCTTCTTGCAACGTTTGCCCAATATCCCTGCCGTGGTTTAACACGCTGAGGCGATGTTGTTGCAGTTGGTTTGCCAGAGGAAGGTAGCTGTGGGCTCCTCTGTAGTTTTGCTGATGCTTAGAAACTTCTTTTCCTGGGCTGGTTTGGTGGCCAGGGATGCAGAGAGGTTTTGCACAGAGCTCAGGCTCTGCGGGTCCTGATCCTTCCCTGGTAGCGGGGCAGGGGCTCAGGAAAATTATCCAGGTAATAAGTTTCTAAAGCAGTTTTTATCTCCTGGGTGTTTTGGTACCTAATTCATGAGACACCGGAGTGCTGAGCACCTACAGATGCGTGGAGAGGCAGTGCGGGGCTGCGACTCGCAGCGTTTCCCAAAAAATGAAGCTGTAGCTTTTGCAATGTGGCATCTTCAAATGCTGAATTTCAGTGCCGGGCTGAAAACTTCAGTGTGTTGCCTTTTGATACATCTGCGTTTGCCTTTCTCCATACCGGGAGGCTGAGACAGGTGAGCCGGGCAGGGGAGAGGACGGGAGCTGCATCCTCGCCGCCCCGCAGCCGTGCTGGGACCCGAGCCAGTGTTTGCCCGGTGCTTTGGGATCCTTGACACGGGGAGCAGCAGGTACCTGGTGTATCAGGTTTGTAAATGAGAGTTTTCTGGGCTTTACGGTCCCTGAGCCTGCACGTGTGTGTACTCAGCTGCCGGGCAGAAAGCTCTGCTGGGGGAAAACACAATTATTTCCATCCCAGGCGTGCCCAGAGGCCCCAGGGAAGGATGCAACCTGGTGCAGGGTCCTTTGCATTTTACCCCTTTGCACGTCCTTCCCTTGCAAGCCCACGGTCGAGGTGGGCAAGCCAGTAGGGAAAGGGGGCTGGGATGTGTGCAGAGACGTGCATCTCAGCTGTGTTCAGGTTGGGATATGGCACTGGGAGTCAAAATTAGTTTCCTGGGTGCTCCGGGCTGGTCCTGCTGAGCAGGGAGGTGATTCTTCACTGGAGCTGGGTCCTGGCTCTGACCTGATTCCTGGGGAAGCCCCAGAGACCTCCACGGCTCAGCTTATCAGACATGAGTAGCTCCAGCAGAAACTTGTTGCATTTCAGGGACCTTTTCCTGAGGCTTTCTCCCCACCCTAGGAGCTTGTGGGCTCTGGCCCCACCTCACCACCCCATGCAATGAGTTACCAGGCAGGTTTATAGGGGAGAAATCTCAGCCTGCCCCTCACCATCATCTGCTTTCCCACCTCCTCCCTCAGTTTCCCATCCCCATGCGGCCAAAACGCAGCCCCAGAGCAAGAGAAAGGGTGAAGGAGTGGATTTCACATCTGGTGGCCACATCTGGCAGAGCACACCATGCCGGGAGCGAACGCTGCTGAGCATCGCAGGTCGTCCCAGGCTGCGATTCCACTGAAGCACCATCAATTCGCGGGGACGGTGCTGGGGAAGTCCTGGCAAGATTTAACATCTTGCAGCGAGGAAGAGAAGTGCCTGGAGGACTTTGCGGGCAGAGGGGTGCTTGTTGGACCACGGAACACAGCATCCGCCCGGCAGCGGCCGCCGGTGCCTGGCAATAGATAACAGGAAGGAAATTGCCTCCGGGCAGACAGAAAAGTGGCCAAACATGTCCTGGCCCCAAAGCCCTTTGGCAAAGGGGGTGGCCAGCGTGGGCAGCAGGTTGCTCCAGCTTTCCCTAAGGCTGAAGGGAGGGATGCGGTGGCTTTTGGTCCCTGGGGATGAGGATGCTCCTCCTTTCAGCACTGAGGAGCAGGAGGTTCGGAGCATCGCGCTCACCCTCCTCTCTGGGGGCACTGAGGCTCCGGGGTACGTGTGCCAACTCCCTCCGGGGAGGTCAAAGCCCTGTCAGCCCAGGGAAGGCGACATACGAGCGGTCAGACGTGGGTGGCTGGGTGGATAACCAGCTGTAGGAGCGGAATTCTTGTGGCTTGTTAATATTAATATTATTCTGTACAGTGCATACCCCACACATGACAAATCAGCAGGACTGGGGAACCTCTGAATTAGCAAAACCAAGTCTTGTCACCGAGCCAAGACTCAAAACTTGCTTTTTGGGTTCCCAAAACGGCCGCGTGTTTAGAGAAACCTGGCTGCCGTCATGTTTCCGTGCGGTCCCTTTCCGCAAAGGGCTCGGCCAGGAGGATGCAAACCTCCCGGCGCCCCAAGCCTTCGGCAGCGAGCTGCTGCCCTAGTGGAAAGTTACCCCGACAGCTCCTCGAGCCGAAGGAAATGCAGGATATAAACAGCATCTGCGATACAAACCAAGTGAAGGATGCTCAGAGCCCTCCGCGGTGGCTCATTACTGAAAAACAGGGGAAAAACCAAAAAAGAGCTATTTATAAGCCCTGCCTATGAGATGCTTATAAGGTGTCAGTGCTTTGCAACCCAGCACGGTCTTTCAGATCTGCTTTTCCTTCCTTATTTTTCAAGGAGCTCAGGTGTTTCTTGGGCCGATCCGGCGAAGAGGTAAGGAGTGAGATTTAGCTGAGGAGGTGGACATGGGTGCAGCCAGAGTTGGGCCAGGCAACCCTGCCTGCATCCATCCTCTCCCTGCACACATCCTGGTGGGTTTCTGGTGCTCGCGTGGCTGGACCAGGGCATCCCGGGTGTGTTTTGAGAAGCATTTTCACTCAGGTTTGGTGGAAGTTGCTCCATGGCACCCAGAGCTGTAGGACAGATGCTGAGCATGGTCTCATTTAGCACGGAAGAGGCCAAAAATACCAGCGTGGTGATTGCTGCCTGATTTATCAAGTGGAAATAACTGGGCTGGAGCATCATCCTCGTCCCTGCTGAGTGAGGGCTGCAATGCCCCGGGGCACTCAGGCAGGAGGGAAGAAAATCAGCCACTGGCTACCTCCCCCTTCCAAAAATACATGGAATTAATAACGATTAATTCTCCCCAAGCAGCTTCACCCCTGAGAATCTTCACGCCAAGTTCCTTTGTCCTCCTCCTCCTCCTCCGTTAGCAGGGATTAACCCAAACCTCCAGAGGGAAAAAAAAAGAAAACCAAAAAACTTCTGCTTTTCATTTATTCCTTTAGGAAGAAGAAGTAGGAGCTGTTATCCTCATGCATTGGGGAAACTGAGGCACAAACAAAGCAGGGCCAAGTGCCTGATAGCAGGGAAGGGTTTGGGCAGAAAACACACAGAAATGGATTTCAAACCTCAGCAGGGTTCACGTAAAACTCCGGGCAGCTTTAGGACTTCTAAGCGTGGGACAGTCCCCGCTCTGTTTGTCCCTCCTCCGGCTTCAGAGGTGACCCCTGCACCTTGCCAGAGAAATTGGGATTAAATAGGATCCCACCTATTTACCTGTGAGTGCTTCTAATTGTTGGAATAACACTGGAGGACGGGGGTCTCCCCGTGCAGCTGAGCACCAACCCGCTCAGCACAGCAATGAGCCCCCAGAGGCTGCAGCACCACGGGGCTGGGGAACCTGTCCTGGGGGAGAGGGGCTGGGGGGACAGGTTAAAGCCCCCAGCCTCAACAGCGGTGTGACCCCCGCCCCTGCCCGCAGCCTGCCCTGGGGTGGCAGGGATGGGATGCTGAGGCAGGGAGGGACAGGCAGGGCACTGGGATTGATGGGAGCTGGGCTGAGGGAGCAGCTCCCCACATCCCTCAAAGGGGTCTGAACCCCAGCAGCCCCCAGGGCACCCCCAGAGGCTGCAGCCCCACAGCCTCACGCCCTCCCTGCCACACCGGTCCCCAGCGTGGGGCCACCTCGTCCCTCCTGGGGGTGGTTTTTCACCCTCGCATGTGTTTTCACCCAAGCCTGGCTCCAGGCAGCCCCACAGGGAGCTGGCAGCGCACCGCCCGGGCAGATGGGGAAGGATGTGTTTCCACTAATCTGCCCCAATCTGGATTATTTTTCAAAATAAACCTGCTTTCCCAGCTGTTTTAAGCACGTTTTTGGCATGTTGGGGACAGGTGGGATCCTGGGGATGGGGGAGAAGCTGGCAGGGGTGGAGGCGATGGAGGGAATAACACGTCTGCTGGGTGTCCCCATGCCACCAGGCTCCCATCGTTTGCTTGGAGAGCGGGGATCAGAGCATCTCTGCGGTGGTTTTGGCAGCGCATCACCCAACTCACAGGGCTGGGATCATGCCACGGGGCTTTCTGGGGGCAGGAGCAGGGAGTCTTCACTGAAGTTTTCCCATATCAAAAGCCACTGAGAAATAATTTACATTGAGGGGCTGGTGTCAGCCACGAAGCCCATCTCTCCTTACCCCATCTCCCACCTGAAGCAGAGCTGGGATCTTCTGCAGCTCCCGTCGGGATAAAACAACATAGAAAATGCCTCTGGCAACGGATGTCCCGGATGATCTATGTCAGCCAGTTTCTGGGGGTTTGGGGGTACCTCAGAGAGCCAGGGTGAGCAGGATCAATCCAGGGCAGATCAGTCTTGGTCCCTCACCCTGCATACGGATGCACCAGCACAGACAGCCCCGCAGAGCTGCTCCATCCTCCCAGCACGTTTCCCAAGCACTCGCCAGCCTGACATTTACAAATACCTATTTTTAGATGAATTCATCACTTCTAATTGTTCAGGCTCCTCAGCCTCAGAGGACACATCCTCAGCTCTGATGGAGACAAAACCAGTTCCCTTCCCCCTCCTGCAGTTTTACACCAGTGTGACTGGCCCCAGCCCTTGGCCCAGACCTCGGTAACGCTGCCACGTTACAGCTGCTCACGGCTCCATTCCCTCCCCATCATGGTACAATTAGCACAAAGTCCCTGAGAAGGACCTTTCTGTGATGCCCTTGGGGGAGATTTCCATGTTCTTCACGAAGAGGAACTGTATAATGTGCAAGGGGAGAACCTGTGCCCCAAAAGCATGGAGATGCTGCTCTGCATGGGCAGGGTCCCCAGGGGGCAGGATTCCGGAACAGAAGGGCAGCCCTTCCCTTCGGGATGGCCCAAACCGGCAGCCACTTGTAGCCAGCTGGCTCAGGCTTGGGAGAGGAGAGGAGCTGGGGACCACAAGCACCCCGGGAGCTCGGTCCTGCGCAGCTCCCTGTCCCTTGCAGAATGAGGGGACGCCCCTACAGTGCTGCAGTCACTGCGTGACATCGTGTCATTGGGGTAAGCACCCCGAAGGCTGGGGGGACCCAAGGTTGCAGCAACAGTCCTGGGGGAGATTTTTTTTTTTTTCCTCCTTAGAATGGCGGGGGTTGGAAGGCACCTCTGGAGATCACCCCGTCCAACCCCCCTGCTTGAGCAGGCACACCCAGAGCAGGGGGCACAGCACCGCGTCCAGGCGGGTTTGAATGTCTCCAGGGAAGGAGACTCCACAACCTCTCTGGGCAGCCTGTCCCACTGCTCTGCCACCCGCACAGGAAAGCAGTTCTTCCTCATATTCAGGTGGAACTTCCCGTGTTCCAACTCGTGCCCGTTGCCCCTTGGCCTGTCGTTGGGCACCACTGAAAAGAGTCCGGCCCCGTCCTCTTGGCACCCGCCCTTCAGATATTTATAAGCATTGATGAGATCCCCCCTCAGCCTTCTCTTCTCCAGGCTGAACAGACCCAGGTCTCTCAGCCTTTCCTCCTAAGGGAGATGCTCCAGGCCCCTGATCATCTCCGTAGCTCTCCACTGGACTCTCTCCAGCAGTTCCCTGTCCTTCTTGAACTGGGGAGCCCAGAACTGGACGCAGCACTCCAGATGTGGCCTCACTGGGGTGGAGCAGAGGGGCAGGATAACCTCCCTCGACCTGCTGGCCACACTCCTTTTCATGCACCCCAGGACACCGCTGGCCTTTTTGTCCCCAAGGGCACGTTGCTGGCTCATGGTCACCCTGCTGCCCACCAGCACTGCCAGGGCCTTCTCAGCAGAGCCGCTCTCCAGCAGGTCGGCCCCCAACCTGTACTGGTGCGTGGGGTTGTTCCTCCCCAGGGGCAGGACCCCGCACTCGCTCTTGTTGAATTCCATGAGGTTCCCCTGGGCCCAGCTCTCCAGCGTGGCCAGGTCTCGTTGGATGGCAGCACAGCCTTCCGGCGTATCAGCCACTCCTCCCAGCTCGGTATCGTCAGCGAACTTGCTGAGGTTACACTCCATCCCTTCGTCCATGTCATTGATGAATATATTGAACTAGACCCAGCACAGACCCCTGGGGAACACCGCTAGTTACGGGCCTCCAACCAGACTCTGCCCCGATGATCACAACCCTCTGAATTCAGGGCAGGATTCACCTCCTGCCCTGTCCCTCTTGGCTCGGCAGGAGCGAGAGCTGCCCAGGCTGCCCATGCCCGGCACGGCAATGGCACCGAGGGAGAAGCATCACGGCTGCCTCTTTGCTGAGGGCCCCGTATCCCACTGGTCAGTGACCCACAAGCAAGGTCCATCACCCGTGGACCAGAGCTGGTGCTCAGGGAACATGGGCTGAGTTTGGCTGTACTGCTTTTGGGTGGTGTTTCTCTCTTGCTTTGTGCCTCAGTTTCCCTTTCAGGGAGCAGCAGAGTTGAGGGTCTCCCCTGGACCGCAGGGACTGAGTTTTGGGGGGCTGCTGGCTCCCGTCTGACCTCAAGCCCTTTGAAGGGACTTCAGGTGCTCTGGTGTGCTCCATACACATAGAAATCACTCATCAGTTTTCCACCATAATGTGATGGGGGGAAGCAACCCTCATCACTTCTTGCTGCCCTGACCACGGGGGATACACAAATGCCAGCCCACAGCCCCCACACCAGCACCCGGGGCATCAGCTGTGTCCTCCCATGCTGAGATGGATCCAACCAGCAGGACAAAACCATGAGACACAAGCGCTGGAGATGGCTCACGAGCCCTGAGAGAGCTGAGCCAGAAGGACGGGCCACGCGGGCTGGGCTTGGCACATTGGTAATTAATTTAGTTACTAAATTAATATTTAAGTTGACAAGACCTGAATATGAGGCCAGGCACCGCTGCCTGCCAGGACTCACCAGCCTCCAGCGACCACGGCTGCTCTCAGCCTGATGTCCCTGAGTCCCGGTGCTCGGCCGGCAGCACGGATGGACCCCAGAGCCTCCACGCGATGCTCTGGTCCCCCAAATCACTCAGACATGCCCTGGAGGAGGCTGCGCTGTGCTGTTCCTGGAAGAGATGTCCCCATTTAGCAGGGATAAGGGCAACAGAGCCTGGCCCCGGGGTCCTCCTCTCCCTGCTGAAGCATGTCCCGCTGCCCTGCACCCCAGCCCCAAAACCAGGGGGTGCCCAGCCTGTCCCTTGGTTGTCCCCACACCTTGCGGAGGGTGCAGCAGGCCAGCTGGGGCTCCGTCCCTCTGCACGGGCTTGTGGTGACATCCAGCGCCGGTTCCTGCAATTACAGACCGGTGGAGCCCGAGGAGGCTCAGCCATCGCTGACCCAACTGGGTCCTGTCCCTCCTGGTCCCTGCCCTGCTGTGTCCGTGGGTGATACCACTGCTCCTCAACCCCAGCCCAAATAAACCCCTCCATCTCCACGTCCTTCCACTGTTTTCTCATTTAACAACCAGTCTGAAGGCTTCAGGGGTACGGTTGAGTCTCTCCCTGGAAAGCACCGCCCGTTGCGCTGTCAGCGCAGCACAGGGAGTAATTCAGAGCTAATTCTGGTGAGCTGGCAGGAGCAGAGCGGCCCCGGTGCAGATCAGGGGGGCTCTCCAGCCTCGGCAAGGAGGAAAAACAATTCACATGCAGACCCCCCTGGGATGAAGCCTGCAACCATAGAATAGAATTTCATAGAATCATTAAGGTTGGCAAAGACCTCTGGGATCATCAAGTCCATCCACCAACCCAACACCCCCAGGCCTCCTAAACCATGGCCCCAAGTGCCTCGGCTACACGGTTTTTGAACACCCCCAGGGATGGTGACTCCACCACCTCTCTGGGCAGCCTGTTCCAGTGCCTGACCGCTCTTGCAGGAAAGACATTTTCCCTAATCTCCAATCTAAACCTCCCCTGATGCAGCTTGAGGCCATTTCCTCGCGTCCTAGCACTGTGACTTGGGAGAAGAGACCAACTCCCACCTCACCACAACCTCCTTTCAGGCAGTTGCAGAGAGCGATAAGGTCTCCCCTCAGCCTCCTCTTCTCCAGGCTAAACCCCCCCAGCTCCCTCAGCCGCTCCCCATCACACTTGTGCTCCAGACCCTTCCCCAGCTCCGTTGCCCTTCTCTGGACACGCTCCAGCACCTCCATGTCCTCCTTGTCCCGAGGGGCCCAAAACTGAACACAGCATTCGAGGGGCGGCCTCACCAGTGCCCAGCACAGGGCACCCTCCCTGCCCTGCTCCTGCTGGCCACACCGTTGCTGATACAAGCCAGGATGCCGTTGGCCTCCTTGGCCACCTGGGCACACTGCTGGCTCGTGTCCAGCCGGCTCTCAGCCAGCACCCCCAGGGCCTTCTGCGCCGGGCAGCTCTCCAGCCACTCTGCCCCAAGCCTGTGGCATTGCCTGGGGTTGTTGTGACCCAAGGGCAGGACCCAGCACTTGGCCTTGTTGAACCTCACACAACTGGCCTCAGCCCATGGATCCAGCCTGTCCAGATCCCTCTGCAGGGCCTTCCTACCCTCGAGCAGACCGACACTCCCACCCAATTTGGTGTCATCTGCAAACTTACTGAGGGCGCACCCGATCCCCTCGTCCAGGTCATTGATGAAGATATTAAACAAGAGCGGCCCCAACACTGAGCCCTGGGGAACACCGCCCGTGACCGGCCGCCAGCTGGATTTAGCTCCGTTCACCACAACTCCCTGGGCTCGGCCATCCAGCCAGTTTTGTACCCAGCGAAGAGTCCACCTGCGTGAGCCATGAGCCGCCAGCTTCTCCAGGAGGATGCTGTGGGAGAGCGTGCCAAAGGCCTTGCTAAAGCCCAGGCAGACAACATCCACAGCCTTGCCCTCCTCCACCAGGTGCATCACCTGCTCATAGAAGGGGATGAGGCTGCTCAGGCAGGATGTGCCTTTCATGAAGCCGTGCTGGCTGGGCCTGATCCCCTGGCTGTCCTGCCCTTGCCCGGTGAGCTCACTCAGGATGAACGCTCCATAACCTTCCCCGGTACCGAGGTCAGGCTGACAGGCCTGTAGTTCCCCAGATCCCTTCATCACTGAAGGGATGCAGGAACCCTCCTGGACACGCTGCTGTGTTCCCAGGAACCATCTTATATTAACAGTGATGATGCTTTAAAGTAGCCTTAAAATATTAAAGCCAAGCTGGGGTGAAATCAGTTCTCATCTCAGTTTAACAGTGAGCGTAAGAACCCTGTAAAATCCTGAGCGGAGGGTGATCTGAGGACAGAGGCACCAGCAAGAGGATGGTCCCTCTCCCTCACCAACTTTCCTGGTGGGATTCTCTCTATGGAGCCAAAACCTTTCTTTTGGGTCAGTGCCACCCCCAGGTTGGACCCCGCTCCCTCTCCTCCGGTGCCCACCCCAGCTCACCAGCAACGGTGGCCGCTGCTCTCCCCCAGTCCCCGTCTCCCCAACACGGGCTCGCACGCAGACCCTCTTGCTCCCCTCACCTGCTCCCTTCTAGGCTGTTGCTTTTCCTGAAGCAACTTCACCCTCAAAACACCAGCCTCTCCTCGTTCTGGCTGCTGCCTTCCTGCCTCATGGTCCCACATATTCACTTAAACCTGCTTAAGAGGACACCTGTGATGAACCTGTGCCTTTCCTGGAGCACGGTCCCCTTTACAGCGTATTAGCCATCTGTTTTCTCTCCCACATTCACGAAGATGAAGACAACCTCCATGTCACCCTAGCTAAAAGATGTCAGGCACGGCTGGAAGGTGTCCCTTGAGCGGGGAGCTGTAGACACGGGGCACTTTCTTCCTCTGATTCCTGCCTGGGTTAAAAGGAGAAAGAATAATTTATGTACGTGTCACCCATCAGACCCACTCCCCCCCGTTTTGGGTAGTTGCTCTCTCCACTAATTCACCCGCTGTGGCTTGCACAGCGGCAGGTCGCTCCCCAACTCGGTCCCCTGACCTTGGCTCTCTTCCCATCGGCTCCGCGGCGGCATCGGCGGTGACTTCAGGTCACAACCAGCCTGACAGTCCTTGGTGCTCTGCCCTGGGACAACTTCAGTGCTGAGCCCCTCGGAAACAGCGTCAGTTTGACATGATAGATGTCATTTAGTGCCTTCACCAGAAGGATGAGCCTCTCAACAGCTTCAGGGAATGCTGTTGCTCCTGGGGTTTTAGGTGTCCCAGTGGCACACGGTCAATGTTCCCCCCACACCAAGTCAGGAACAGTTATCCACCAGCTCCTTTTCTGGGGCAATAGTGTTTGACTGAAGAAGGCCAAAGAAACATGAAGGATTGCTACTACGAAGAGAATATTTTATTACTTATAACACTTCATTCAGCTAAATCCACATAGCAATACACACAGAAATACTTGGGAAAAGTGCAAATTCTCACTCTGTATTTGTAATATGCCCTAGTTTTACAGAAGAACTGACACCGGGTAAACAAGAGTACAGATCCAGAACTCCCCAGGATTCTAGACAAGCAGAATGATGCAGCTTCAGATCCTTCAATCAATCACCTTGTACAAAGCTACTCACGAGCACGCAAAGGGTGGGAGAGGATGGAAAATGTGCTGTGCACCTGGAATTTGGTATCAGGGTGGACTCTGATCATCCAGGCGTCACCATGCAGAGAGCCCCCCTCTCTTACTTGGGGAGAGAAGAGGGCAAAAAGGGGGGAAAAGACAAAACGAAGTGATGACAGTAATAGTTTTCAAATTAAAGAGAACATCCAAGTGCTTTAGAAAGCACTTCCAAAAGCTTTAGAAAAGAGACCACCTGTTCCACCCTGCCCCAAATGACAGAAACCATCACTCCACCTTGTGGCTTCTCCCTCGGTACTCTGACAGTTTCACACGAACACACCTCCTTTAATAAAAAAGAAACTGAAATCCCTAATACTTCAGGAGCCAGACAGAGAGGGAACACAAAGTGTTACCCGAGTACCGCTACACCAGGGGATAACGCCAGAAATTTCAACACGCAGGTATCCTGCAAGCAGAGATACAGCAACAGCTTGAGATTAGTCGAGAACTGCCCCAGGCAGGTAAGAGCCCCAGGCAGCACGTACTGCGTGTTGTAAGTCACCTCAACGTCCGAAACAGAAACACATAGAATTCTAATTCTTAATTTAGCTTGTGGATGACACAAATAAGCATTTCCCTTCCTCAAAAGGAAGAGCTGGGTATTTGAAATTAAGGAAATTAGGAGATCTACTCAGGCAAGACCCCCGTTCTCCTGCAGCCCAAGGGAAACCTGGCTCCTTTGAGCTGCATCTGAGTGAGACAAAGGTTAAGCCTGTCACATCAAAAAGGGAAAACGACAAAAAACAAGCCGTCCTAATTCTATCAAATGCTAAAAACAAATTGGCTTTATGATTACAGTTTAAGCCGATGATGACTTGCAGACCAACCTTTGGAAAGGCGTATTTTTACTGGAAGCGCCTAGTAAACAGCATCCACAACGTACTTTGATCTATTATCTGCTTCCTACTCAAGTTCAAAAAGCCTTTGTTCTTATCTGAAAAGTAGTAAAGAACAGCTAACAACTGAAAGAAGGTTGCTCGTGTGCACGAGCCCAAACTCTAACACAATGTATAACAAAGTACAGGGCGATGAAATAAGAGAATTACAGTCCTTCACAGTAACAGAAGTAAGGGAAGCGAGATATCAGAGGGAGGAGATAAAGGAGTTCCACAAACGGAACAGTATAAATATATCAAACAGTTCAAATACAGTAGGAAAACAATGGTAGCAGCAGTTTAAAAATAGCAATACTTATTATACCCTTAAAATACATTCAACACATTGTGCCTGTTGCTGTCATTCCAAAAGCACTACTATGTCTATAACTTACTGCTCAAATCTATCGACAAGAAGAATCCCAGATACTTAACTCCCTGTATTTGTTTTTTATTAAAGATATTTAGACTATGAACAGTTACCAACTTCTAAGAACGCTGATTTGAAAACATAATCATGATTTTCTTCTATACTGCATTTATAACACTTGTCTACTGAGATAAAGCAGATCTCTCCGGGAAATTGCAGATTCCCGCTCTTTGTAGGAGCACAAACATAGCTCACAAGACCTAACTCCTAATGCTAACTGCTACAATACGCACACAGCTGGCCTCATCACACACGCTACGCTTTTTACAGTGTTTACTTTTCTTCAAAATTATGTTCCAACCCACTTGTTCTCTTCTGAAGTACTAGCAGGCTATCTAAAAACAAAATCCAAAACGCCTAAGGCTTTAATACGCTGCCAACGGAACAAACGGCAAGACCTCCTTCAAATTCAGTGCAGTCGGGATCCAGATCTGCACCTTTTCACAAAAACCGAAGACGAAGCAGCAGTCAGAAATGCCTTCGCGCCTTCTGAGACCTACCCAGCGCTGTACAATAACATGAGTATACTCTAAGCGTAAATGCTTTCACCCATTCCCCCCCCACCATCAGTCAAATGTACAATCAAGGAAAAAAAAAGGTTTTTGGCATTAGATACATTTCACTCAATTGCAGAACAGTTTGGAAATATTTTCCTCTTAAAGTAAAAAATAAATAAATATCGGCGGCAAATAAGAACTTGTGCAACACAGACCTTCTGCAGTACATGTACATTCATATACAGCAAAATACTTAACCGCGGTGATAGTGCAAAGCTTCTGTCAGCACGAAATACCCAACACCCGCACAGACACAGAAACCTCGGTGCTCTTTAAAGCCATCTAGATGCAACACATTCACAACCACTCTGCGCGATCCTACGGCATCAAGCTGTAAGGGTATAATAAGATGGAGGACAAATTTAGAGATTTAACAATAGTGGCAAAACAATGGCTTCAACTTAAGTGTATCTTAGGTTCTTCTCCTGTAACCTTCAATACGGAGGTTAAGTGTTCAGTTTTATCTATTTCTTTTATCTAATTATAGCGGGGAGATGTCCAGAACATCCCTGACTTTATTCTGAAGGCTTATTTTAGCAATTTAGCAGCACACATTAACAAGTATTATTCTCAGTTAGTCAATACACAGTTTTTCTTGAAGTCTTATTTCAGTTAAAGTATCTTCCACAGCTTTTCTGTGCCAAAACATGGCTTTCATTTTCTGAAATCCTACATATCTAATTGAGAATGTCTGTATTCATCTATTTTTTTGGAAGAAGTGATTAGCAGTATCACTTTCTGCTCAAAGGTAGGAAACGGCCAATGGGAACTTGTTAAAAATTTGCCCTAAAAGATAAAGAATAATAGTATTTGCAAAGTGCTGTTCTAATAGAAATTAGTTTGTAAGACGTGACAAAAAAAAAATCATGATTTAGTAAAAAAAAAAAAAAAGGAAAGAAAAAAAATCAAGGGTGTCAGCATCTCACCTTCACTGTCTTCCCTTTTTTTTTTTTAATGCACAGACAGCATGAATTTAAGCCATCAAAACAAAAAAGTCACGAACTGGAATTTTGATACCAAGGTACTACATTTCCAAAACCTTTATTTAAAAAAAAAAAGCTTAAGTCCCTTCAGGAACGTGGGACAGAAATGGTTAGAAAGCCTACAGGAGTTAGAACGGGCAATTTAACCAAGGAACGAACACGTTTCTACTCCTTTGGAAGCCTGGGAAAGGCACTATGTAATTCAAAACCCAGTGGAACTCCACTGCAAGTGGAACCGCATGTGTTGCCACTATTGTGTCACTGTCAGGTAAATATTTTAAGATACACACAGGAAAGATACAATGCACCAAGAGCACCTCTAGCAACAGAAGGATACTTAAGTAGCTGAAAAATGTCATATTGAACAACTTGCCTCAACAAGAAATGCTAAGCGCTGAACTCTACTTCAACGTGTCTGGAAATTAAGACCGCTAACAACGATACCTACACTCACGCACAACAGCTAGGAAGAAGGCGGCTTTTCTGTCAGTTTGGAGTGATCACTTCCTTCAAATACTACGACTACCCAATTTTAAAACCTCTTCGCACAAAAGGTTTAAGTTTAAGACAAGATCTATTGGCTAAGACCAGCTGTCTTAAACCCACTAGGGCAGTTCATTTGCATTGGTGTGTGTTAATTAGCCTTTTGGTCAAAAGGACAGAAAACTGTAATAATAAATTTCGCCCTTTCTCTTACTTCCTCTCCTTATCCCAATTTTCTAGCCCAGACTTTGGTGAAAAGCCTGACAAAAGAGTGCTTCTTCTTTACAGAATAAAAATGTAGCTGTTTGTTTAAACACACACGCACACACGCACACGGATTAAACTGAGTTTTGTTCTTGGTTCCTTTGTTTCACATGACGCAGTGCAGGCGGTCACTTCTTTGAACACCAGTTACAGGAGATCTAAGCGGAGCGCCAGATCAGTCCATTCTTATCAGGTTCAAGAAAATTCTTGATCAAAGCTTCAATAAGCTTCTGAAGTTCTTCTTCCAGCACGCTTCTGTCACTGGAAAGAGAACAATACATGTCAGAGGTTTGGTAAACACCAAGCGTCTATTAAAAAAGAGATGTGATGGACTAGTTCCATTACGTCTCCTACCAGCATCAAGGTGTAGAGACTCCAACCTGCTTGCTTTAACAAGCTACTTTTCAGTAGGGACTATTACAATATTAATTTGAAATTAATTAAAGAAAAAATAATCGCCACTAGAGGGCTCTAGGCTAGCAGAGAGAACACAAGACCTAACGACTGCAAAACCAACGCAAGACTGGTCAGACAGAGACTGTAAATGCATTAAAAAGTCAGAACGAGTTACTAACAGAAGAGGTAGATACCCTGCATTCTTCTCTACGTGGCATCCAGATGCCCGCCTAGGGTGTCTGACTGTATTCTGACTAAAGTGCAATTCAGGGGGATTGAGTAATCGGGCAAAGTGTCACGGCTCACAAGAGGACACCATAACATACTGATCCTTTCCCTATTTAAATGCCCAGACATTCATTTGAGTAAAGACAACATCCACATGCACAAACACTAATGCATTGCAACACTCCTTTAAAAATGCATAATCCCTTTCCTACCCCAGACGTCTCACTGGAGGGAGAGGAACTCAGTCTGTTTTGAAGGAAAATAGGCAAAACAGGCTTATTTACATGTGCTTTGTTCATTTGTGGAACCAGCAATATCTCATTGCCCGTCAGGTCACCACTTCCTTTTAAAAAAAACACCTCAAAAACGGTGCAATAAAACTGGCTTTCCTGATGCTCAGCTTTTAAGAATAAGTGATAAACAGCAACTCAGAGAAGTATTTGCAGAGCTATCGCGGAGAGGAGTGCCTTTCGAGGTTCCTACAGACCATTTCATGCCTTGAACCAGGGAAGCTTGAAAGCTTTTCAATTTCATGTTCCAGACAATAATTGCCATTAACCATAGGTATTACTAAAATCAAAGGTCGAGGTATTTTTCTGACTTACCGGAATGAACAGCAGCAGAAGCCCAAATGATGCATCAAAGCATCTCAGGTACTTTGTTTCTCTTCCCACTATGCTTACTCGTCCGGCCCTCATTTGTGTTAAGATATTAGAGATGCTATTTCTAGCATTTATTCCCTCCTTGTTGGCACAGCTGTTCGCCTCAACTGCATCTTACCGTTTCTTCAGCATTTACACCAAATGGTGCCTTGCCCACTCCCAGGTTTACGGAAGCACGTTCCAATGGAAGTGAGAATTTCCATACCCACGTAACAAAGAAGCGCATTCATACGCCAGACGATCAGAAAGCTCTCTGACCAAATAAATACAAGCTTCTGGCAAGAGCTGCCAGAAAATCGGGGTGCAGAACTCCTACCGCTTCTCTGACCTGCTGTTATTCCATGGTCAGTTCAGAACAACTTAAAGACATGATTCAAAAGATGGGCCGTACCTGTGTTAATACACTTCATGTAGCAATAAACTGTCTTTTAAAGAATACTTCAGCAACCTGTGGAAAGCTGTCTAGGCATGGATCTGCGTATCCCCTCACGCGCACATTTTACTACCACTCACTATGTACTGACTGCCTAAATCTGACCAAAGCATTCAGTGATAAAAATGTGCTCACCCTGAATTCCTGCCAACAAGTAGAAATAAATACTGAATCAGAGGTCCCTTTATGTTATTTTCAATTCTCTGCTCCACAGGAATGCTGGGACACGAGCCTAAAAGGAGGGGTATTCATGCAATCTAGGTTAGGTATCCAGTTGAAGAGCCTGCTTCTCTCTGTTAGCTAGGCTGAGAACCTAGGCTCCTCTTTCACACTCCTGATTTCAATGGTATAAGCATACCCTATATTTTTTCCCCCCTTTTAAACTGGAAGAAGCTCAATCCAGGTGGCTGTCAAAAGGGGACAGACCTCTGGTAGCTCAGAGCAACACATTGGATTCCCAAATGCAATAGGAATCCACCTGGGTTTAAGCATACTTGCCAGCAGCAGCAGCACGTCATCACTTTTTAATTCTAATTAAGTGAATGAGGAATCGGGTTAATAAAAGAAGTTTCCTACTGTAGCAGATGCTGAAAATTCAATTCTTTGTCTTGTCCGCTATGGAGGGGATCCCTTATGAGCAAGAATGTGCATCACTGGCCAGCTTAACAGGCTGGAACAGCCAGCTGAGGCTCAGGTCTCCAAGGAGGCAGCAGAGGAATCCCCCACCGGGAGGGGAATCGATTCCTGTGTACTGACCTTGCAGCCCAAAAGCATCTCGCAATGTGTGCACGTGGACCTGCTACTGACCTCTGTTCGGGCAGCGCACACATCTCTGCGTAGTACTTGATCTTTGGTTCTGTTCCACTTGTCCGAAGGGTGGCAACGCAACCATTTTGAAATGTAAAAGTGATCATCTGACTGCTTTTACTCACTGGCAGCACCTACATAAACAACAACGTTTTACTACAGAACACCCCAACTAACAGAAAAGTGATTTTTTTGTTTTGAAATACAACATTCTGTACATACAAAGTGAAATAAACACGCTGAAATCCCCTGCGGTATGCATCCACCAGCCAATGCAGCAGACTAGAACAAGTCATTTCAGCCTGACAGGCCTATCACCTATATCAGACTCAGTATTTCAGGATAACAGGACTGCCTCTTACTCCCATTGGAATTCCAACACCTGGAAGGCTGCTAGACAGCTTAAGAGTTGCAGCAGCATCAAGCTCACTTCAACTAATAAAGTTCACTCATTGTTATATCAAAACAGTCAACACAATAGCCAAGCCATTTCAAATTTAAGCAGTTTTCTCCCCAGAAATGTTGTTAAGCAGTCTTAATAGGGGATGGTAATTATACTGCCGTCTTAGTTGACATAGTACATCTTTCTGCACAGTTCTTGGTGTTTTTAACTTTCAGTCTCTTCAAGAAGAGAACCGCTCCTGCAAAAATACCATGTAACTCACCGATTTCTTATTCGGCTGGCTGCTGTCATAGCCAGTGGTAATATCTCGTACGTGTAATATATTGTAAATACCGCAAAATTTTGGATAAGACTGAGGGTCATCGAAGTTCCGAAGTTTCTCAAATATCCTTTTGATAGTAGGAGGATCATAGCACAAGAAATAGGAAGTCTTTGATATGTGATATCCATACCTACAAGCAGATTAACATTCTCAGTTACAAGATTCAGAAGTTTTCTGCACATTTGGTATCTAAAGAAAGGCCCTGTTTGGACAAGCAATAACAGAAAAGGCATGCAGTTCTCACAGCTGTGGAAACAGATATTTACAGGCAAATGTTTGGACTCTGAACCAGATTTCACTGCATTACTCAGATCATCTAAAGCTATTTTTAAATTCAGGCAAAGGTTTCAGTTCCAAAGAAATAAAAGCCAACCATTTGGCTAAGCGCAGCCTTGGTAGCCCTCAGGAAATTAATATGCAGTATCATTCCCACACCATCAAAAATTGTCGGCTGTAGCCACGCGAGCAGCCACAACAGATTATTTCAACAGCCTCTGATGAAGGTGACTGATTATTTCATCCAAGTTAAAACTACTATCCCCAATCAGACCTAATGCAAGCACTCACTAGGTGCAGCAACCGCGTTCGCATGTTGAAATTGAAATTGTTCTTCACTATATTCCACCCACTCTTCATTCTACAGAGACCCTTCTCTGCAGCTTAAAAAATTAAGTGTGACTGAAAGATTAATCCTTCTGTTATCGCTATCACTGACAGCTTTTCAATCCATCTGTGCAGAATTGTTTTTGCTACAGTTTGCATATGACAGAGCAAACTCCTGAGTGCCATAAAGCAATAAATGCTGACCATCATTTGTGCTTCCTCTTTCCAAGCTTCTAAGGGCCACAGTCTATCTTTCTGCTGGGCCAGCAGGAGAAGGAATGGCATATATGATTTGCTGTAACCGTGCCGCCAGTTCCGTTAAAGCACAGGAACTTCTGCTGATGAACTGGGCTTATCGCAGTACATGACTTAATTCTGACATAAACACGTTCCTCATTTTATTGCCAGGAATTGTGTCCATAGCTATTGAACACAGGCCATTCCTTTAACCTCTCTTCTAACACAAATCTCTGCAAGAACAGCACGTGATCTTCTAACAATCCCCAGACCGTGTTTAAGTGAAAATAGTAAGTGTTTAAAGAGAGGCACACAGACCACAACTAAGATACAGCTATGCATCAGAAGGTAAGAGAAGTAACACAACATGAATGAAATGAGAGAAAAGTTTGCCCTGGTGGACCCATATGCAAACTTCTACTCTTTCACAATTTATTGCAGAAACACAATAGAAAGGGCCCCTTTAGCCCTTTGGGAGATATGGTATTCAAGTGGTATCCGTAACACTGAAGACTGTATTCTGTCATAGCATCAGAAAAAACAGCTTACAATGAGAAAACATTTGAGGGATGCAGTAAAAATATTTACTAGATTATTCCTACCTCCAAAATAGTTACCTAGAACATACTAATGAAAAATACAACTTACGTTTCATATATCTCAATGAGTTTCTGTGCTAGTGTTAGGTTCTTGCTCTCCAGGTAGGTTGCCATTTCAGCTACGACCACAGCTGCGCTTACGCCATCTTTATCCAACACTGATGTGCCACACATGAAGCCTAGAAATAAAAAACTGATTGGGGAAAAATAACTCGACATACTCTTACACTGACTGACTTGATTGACGTTTTAACCTTCTTCCTGTAGAAGAAAATTGGCCAATACATGTAAGCTGTTTTTATTACTGCATATGCATTCCCCTTTTCTAAGAAATCGGATTAATTTAGGGGTTATAGGGCTGGAATGTGCTATAATCAATTAATTCCAGATTGATAACATCTGCTCTCTCAGGAGATCTCTCATAGTACAGTGCTAAAAATAAAAATTTGCTTGTTTTGTGCAAGCACACCGATACTGCAAAGAGTCTTGCCAGTAATTTGAATCAAAGGAACCCATACAGGTACAGCCTCGGGAACCCATAAACCCACATCTCCACAGCACTGCCAAGATGCCTCCTTTCTGAGGGGATCCATGAGTGAGATCTTAACTCCTTATGGCTAAAAGCTTCTTTCATTTTATGAAGGAAGCTGGCATGGACACACACCCTCTTCAGTGCGTGCTTCATTTTCAGGTGTCGTATTGTATGTGAATACGCTGTCCCAGAAAGCTGCCATTTATCCTGAGAAGTGGAGAATTCCTATAGCTGAAACGTTCACTACACAATTCTTCACAGATAAGTGGTGTCAGCAAGATTATCAAGATAAATAGAGTGCTCAAGGCAAGGTCAGCAGGAATATTCAGACATTTCCGTACTTCCATAATGTTATTCCTGCACGTATCTGGATTCCTCACATTTTGTTCCGAAGTACGAGGGGACAGCGCACAGCTCCCAGAGGAACGGCAGTACTGGTGCGATGGATAGCGTGACCCAAGCAAGCCACCTCCCAGCTCCACACAGCCATTAATAGTGAGTCCTCACAGAGAGGACCTGTAAGATATTAAACCAATTAAGAACAGATCCTACGCTTAACCTCAGCTAAAAGGCCACAAAGCAAGAGTAGTTTGGCTCTGGCATCTCAGGACTTTCAACCTGTATCAGAACAGGGTTGGATCGGGAAGCTGCACAAGCACAGTACCAGGATCAGAGATTCATTTTGATAGTTGGCAAGTTGATGTGATGAGAGGAAAATACCAATATTAGTAACTACAAGAACAAAAACAAAGTACTTTTGCGTTTCATTTCATAACTAAAGACCACCCCCCAAGTTCTCAACATTTTAAAGTTATTTTAACATACATACCAATAGACTCTTCAAATGCAAAGAGAACTTCTTTTCCATTATCCAGGAGATCTTTTACTCTACTTCCAATCCATTTAAAACCAGGGAGTGTTTCCTGAAATAGGGAAAAAAAGAAAAAAGAAAAAGTGCATTAAATACACATTTTCAATGTAGTTTCAAGTCAAAGGAGAAAGTGTAGCTTCTGGGATGCTTCAGACTCAAAAAAAAAAATGATGATGCATTCTGAATTTTTGGGTCAATGGGAAAGACTGCTGCAGAGTCAAAACACTAAAGCTTAAGGACGTTTTTCTGATTTTCCTGAAATAAGTTCCCCGAATTTAAATCTAATTATTTGAGAAACAGAATAGGGACAGCAAAGACAGACATTAGACAAGTCATCTCCTCAGTTTAGATTATGAAACTAAGGCAAAGAGTCACTGGATGGCATTTTACTAGAGAATATTCAACTAGGACATGAATGTCAAATCAAGGAGTAGTTGTGCTTGAGACACTGTGGTTCTCTCTGAGATCAGATAAGATCTTCTGTGCTGCTTATCAGATGAGAAAGTTATTCAAAAGGAAAAGTTACAGAAATATAAACAGCAATTTTGGGTCATGGGAGGGAAAAGAACTGCTTGTGCTCTTCAAATCATACAAAAGCAATCAAAAGCTTAGGAACAGTCCATCCTGGAGGGGAGGAAGGTACAAAGAGGGGAAGCTTTCGGAGGAGACCAAGGGGTTCTGTAAATTCCTAGCTTTTTTTTTTTTTTCCTCCAGTTAAATGTGTCCCTTTACAGAAGAAAAAAATACAAACAGTATTTGGTGAGATGAAATTTACTGCAAGGCAGCAATATTCAACCTGATTAAGCATATCTGGACCGTCACAAAATGGTGATCAGAGTTGCTTTCAATTTTAGTTTTTAATTCCTCATTGTTTGGCAAACTAGTTTTGCAGATTGCACATGGATTTAATTAAGACATGTATTAAACAAACCTGATCTTTGTATGTTTGTGCTAAGCTTCAGAGCACTTGCATCTCCTATGGCTAACATCCGACAGTCTCAGAAATCAGAGCAAGTACTTAATTTGAATGCAGGAGCTAAAATAATGACTGTCAGTCTGCGGGGGGCGCTCCCCAGTTTCTTTTTTAGCAAGTCCTTAATGAAACTACATTAAAGATCTGAACATAAGAGTTCCTCTGTCCGTCACAATGTGAAGTAAAACCAAATTTAAAACCTACTGGTGATCTGGGCACCTGAAGGAACGTTGCATAACCTGTAAGTGTTTGTTACAAATCCATCAAAAAACACTCAATTTTTGTAGTAAACACACTGAAGTTGCACACACTTTCTCTCTCTCACGCAGAAGAATTTACCTCTAGGAAAATAACCAAGCCAAAGGCATCTCTATTATATGTAATTTAGGTTTTAATTTGTGTCACCTGTTACAGCCTCCTTGCAGCTTTGCATCAGTTGCTCTCACAGTCTGCATTCACTGTAACGTGCACTGAGAAACACTGCAGATGCTGAAATCAGGCTTGTCTAGGTAAAACAGCATTCTCTGCAAGTTGGAACGCATAAAAAGTCCCAGCCAAAAGACTGGAAGTCATCCATCTATTTTTCATTTTGTAAAGTCGTAAGCAGTGGGGTGAGATGTAGAACACGGCAATCTGATTTCACTCTGCCAAGCAGATGTCATAAAACCCACACTTACTTCAAAGTGAAATCCCTCTTTAAGTGCAATTGCTCTCAAAATTTTTGAGGAGACTGTGGTCGCTAACATGTAAACATTCTTCACATCAGCATCTTCGGAGCAGTTTTCCTTCCAGCGAGAAAACATCCACCACCCAAACAAAGCTGCTAGCTCGTTGCCAGTGAACACCTTCCAGCAGCCACTGCAGACAGGACAGAAAATGTAAGAGCTCTTTCAGGTTTCCCAGGAACATCCACTCACGGGGAGACATTTTCCGCAGTCACTGGAACACCAGGAATCTGAGCACACTTCTGAGCACACTACTGACACGCTGCTCTATACAAAGCCACCGTACTAACAGGACTCCACATTTATCACACCTCAATGATTTACAAGCCCAGTGAATTCTGTTAGCAAGCAAAGATACCAATTAAGTATCCTTACTGTCAGCTTTAAAACAGCTCAGGTCTTTTTAACTTATCAAACAGAAGTATAGCAGTCTATACATTGCAGTCAGGGAATGCCGGCACGACCGCACGTTATAGACAGTTACTTACACAATGATCAGAATTTTGGCCTGTTAGTGGAAGAAAAATAATTTCTATTCAATAAGAAGCAGCCAGGGAAAAAAAAAACAAACAAACAAACAACAACAAAAAAAGAAATCAGGTATCTGTCCCAAGGCAGAATTTGTTTGCCTAGCAGAAGCAAAAAAGCAGTAACAACAAGATTTTACTGTCTTTAGTATCCACTCAACTTTTCAGTTGAGTTTTATTTGGCCGTTTACTGTAACACTGATAAGTATTCAATCTAATCTTTTCTGAGTTATTAACTGATTTTATTTAGAATACATTATTTTAAGAGGTTGTAGTGAGGTGGGGGTTGGTCTCTTCTCCCAAGTAACAAGTGATAGGTTGAGAGGAAATGGCCTCAAGCTGCACCAGGGGAGGTTTAGACTGGGTATTAGGAAAAAATTCTTTACTGCAAGAGTGGTCAGGCACTGGAACAGGCTGCCCAGAGAGGTGGTGGAGTCACCATCCCTGGAGGGGTTCAAAAACCGTGCAGCCATGGCACTTGGGGACATGGTTTAGGAGGCCTGCGGGTGTTGGGTTGGCGGCTGGGCTTGATGACCCTAGAGCTCTTTTCCAACTTTAATGATTCTATGAATCTCTTTCAGGTGGAGTTATACCAAAAGATGAAGCTAACAAGAAAAATAATCCAAATAGCTAAGTCACAACAGGAAAGAGTGGGTTGAAGGTGTATGCCTGTCAACCATCTGGGGACATTCTGTGATTTTCAGTACCTCTTCTGCAGAAAGAGATAAAATAAAAGGTCCCATCACTTACTTTTCCGGCTGTTCTGCCACTGCTAGTCTATCTGCATCTGGATCCGTGGCCACTACTACTTTAGCATTTTCTTTCTCTGCAAGCCTCAGTGACAACTCCTGGTGGGAGAAGAGCGGGGCGGGGGGGGAGAAAACAAAAACCACAAGAGCAAATAAACCCACAGTCTTACTACTTACATATAACATGCAGCGAAAGAAATTCTCATGTGGATTGCCCACTGTATTAACACAGCTGAAAGCCAGGTACTCCCTGTTCTCTTCCTCAATTTGTTTTTCAACAAAGTATTGTATCCAAATAGAGGAAAGCTCATAGAAATCTGATGAAGTAGAAACAAAAATACCAGCACAGATTCTCCCTCTTCAGGATTCGGGCATTTGACAGTAGAGAAGTCTGGATCTGGATCTTTTTGTTCAGGTACTGGAATGGGGGGCTGAAAGCCAAACGCTTTGAAAGCCAACTGCACGTAGTCATGTCCAACTCCATGAAAAGAGGTATGAACAAACTTCAAATTTGTTTGCACATTTAGCTCCCTGAGAAGGAAAAGAATTTCAGTAAGATTTTAGTTATTTAACAAGACTACTTTCATGTGGGAAAGCAAAAGCAAAAGAAAATGCAGTTACACTTTGTACTAGTCTGCTGATTTCTGCATTGAAGGAATGAGTGAAAAGTGCTCATTTGGACTTTCACTACAAATCGCTGGTTTAAAGCTCCTTCTCCTGAAAAATGAGATATTTACCTTCTGCTGAATCTGCTGAAAGTCTCCCAAGAATGAACTGTTGATTTCTGCATCAAATTCGAGCTCTTCCACCACCCTGAAGATCTTACTCTGGCTCGACTCTACCTACGTTATTCATCCTCCTCCTTTTATTCTTGTCTTCTGCCCCACTTAACCTTTAAACTTAATCTTCTCACCTCTATTCCACGTACGTACACCGCACCTTTACTCTGAATTTCTGCATTTTATTCAGAACTCTTTCAGCATTTGCATAAAATTGTTCACATGAGGGTGCTTTACTGTAGCCTAGTGTCCAAAGGCAGGCTGCTTTATTGTCAAGAAGTATGGTTTAGTCCTAACGATGGTGACCATCTAATTTAATGGCACATCAGAGATGGGGTGAGACAGAATGGGGACATGACCAAAAATTATTCCCACCATGAAGAACACAGAGCAATGGCCTCAAGCGGACAGTGATGTCTGTGGCAGAGTAGAGCACCCAGCTTCTGTGAACCATAAGGACAGAAATCGAGTCACTGATTTGCGACTATAAAAATTGCTACAGGCAGGTCCAAAACTATTAAAATTTTGGAAGACAGCCCAATCCCTCTACCCAACTCAAAAGTGTTTATGTACGGCAGCATCACACGCTTTATTATTGAAGTCTATCTGTCAGCATTCAGTTTTCCACATGTAACCCAGAGCTTACCTAAAAACATAATTTAAATACATTTTGTTTTATACAATACCTGTGATAACAGATCTTTTTCAGGTCCTCCATGTAACAGTCGCAAATTTTCTTCAGAGGATCCTGTCTAAGGGGACTGGTGTCTACTAGATTCTCATTCCAAGAGCCATTCCATGGTTCGACGCACTCTTCTATACATTTTATAATTTCCTTATCGTGAGGAGAGGTGATCTGTGCTCCATTTTCCCAATAAACCTGGTATACATTTAAAGAAAACAAGACACAGTTTATTTACAAAGATTATTAACTTGATAAATTCTTTTAGCTGTAGGATTCCACATACTTCCTGCTTCTTGAAGTCATACAGGAAAGGCTAGCATCAGACTGGCTTGATTCTCAAAAGTCATTTGGAAACAGTTTATGATCTCAGTTATGTAAGGATAGCTACTCAGCAACACGACCTATTTTCACAAAAGCTGGCATTCAACTATTATGACTGAAATCATCAGGATGTGAGAAACCAAAACTGGGCACTTATATTTGAGTGTTGTGCAAACTGCAACAGAAGAAAAACATTACCTTCTACATAGTCTGGCATTCCTTTTGAAAAAGAAGCACAACTTGTTTTTGAAATTGAAGCAAAACAGATAAGCAGCGTGCCAAGGTACATGTTTTTCCGTCACTGAACAACAGTAATCTTTCAGCTAGAAACACTATCGAACCCTGAACTTTAAAAAGTCTTTGTTAAAGAATTATTTAGATGCTAGTTTTCCCACAGTTTGTTTCCAATAGCACGGCTGAGTTCACAGTGCAGACTTTCTACTCGGACCAATTTGTCTCTCTTTTCTTGTCCGCTGGCTTTCATGAAACCCACAGGTACCGAGTATTTTCAAAACTATGGCTTTGTCAAGTTTGGTTAGAATTGTCCAAAACCTTCAGAAGCTGCTGAATTCACAGGGGAAATAGTGAAAGATAAAACAATTCTTGTGACAGACTAGAAAAGACAATATCCTGACAAAAGTAAAATGCTTTATATCACAAGACACAAACGTAACAGCGTCTTGATAAATGAAGCACCTGGAAAACTGATGTGGCTTATTTTCTTATTCATTGCTATAGCTAAGCAGAAGTGAAGGCTGGTGAAGTGTTCTACAACTTGTTCCGCAGAGGGCAAGTACAGTACAATCACCTCCAAGAGTTATCTCTGTGCAGAGTACGACTAGTTTTCCTCACATTACTATTACTCACTGACCTGTTACTAAGCTACTAGAATGCTAAGTTTACTTAGAGTTTAGAGTTTACTTCAGATTCTTATAAAGTTTAGAAAGGGAAATACTGTGTTACAATACTGCATAAGCAGCATTTGCTGTTACGGATGGTTATGCTCTTCCAACCCGCCTCTCTCTCAATGCCCAGAAAAACAACCTTACAGGGAGCAACACACTACTACAAGGTTTAATTAATCAACTCTCAAACCGTCGCCATCTTGAGCACAGTTACCTACTGTGTGGACTAATTCACCTAAGTTCTAGCTTAGTTTTAAACTCATTTTTAAGTCTAAGAAGTGAACACATAATAAATTGCTTAAGCATTTCTGCAGCTGCTGATTAGACTCTATGGAATGTCACAACAGACTTGTGCCCAAGATACACAAGCAGTGTGGTCTTAAGTTCTAGTCGCAGAAGAAAGTGTATGTAATTCAGGTTACAGAAGGATGAATTACTTAAAATCATTTCTCTTCCTGATGTACACACACATGCGCTCCAGAAGAAGCCAAATGCCAAAGGCATGTAGGTAATACTGGAAAGCAGCTGGCTGTGACATGCCACGAACTTCACGTTCAAGCCTCACCTTGTATCCGTTGTCCTCCTTCCGGTTGTGGGATGCTGTGATCATCACACCAGCCACAGCTTTGAGCTGCTGAACAGCATAGGGCTGCAAGGGAAACCCAGAAATGCCGATTTACCCAAGAGTTCTGCAGCTGGCACAAGTGTTATTAGGGCAGTTATGCAATAGGACGCTACAGAAGTGGCTCTTAATGTTTCACCAGTTTATTTGAAAATCGTATACAAATGCTCATCATTCTGTTTCCTGTAGCTAGTAACAGAGAGAAAGCTTGTTCTATTCTGTTGCATAGGAACGTTATTCTATTTACCAATTACATAAACACAATTGTTAACTGGCCAACTAGAGAAAGTCTGTACTATGATTACTCTCGTATTTGGAAGAGAAAACAGGTTGAAACAGAATGAAGGAATTCACCAAAAGGCTTGTTGAAAAACAAGTTACAGGTATTTCCACCTCAAGAGAGCCAGTCCTTCCAGTCCTCCCCTTAAAAGAAGATCCACAGCATACACAGCGCACTAGAAAAGCTTGCAGAATAGAAAACAAGGATTTAAATCCCTGCAAGAAAAAGCTTCTGTGACTAAACCAGAAAGCTCTGTTTTTGGAGATATTAAAAGTAGAGGCAATCCTTCATTTCTTCCACTCTTAAGCAGTGTAAGTCTTATGTCCAAATCCATACAGTCCCTATATATATGTGTGTGTGTGTGTGTGTGTGTATTCACACACACATCAGTATCATCTTTGACCCTTATGACACCCAGGTGTTTAAGCACAGACTAAAGGACTAGCAGAATGCTTCACCTGTAACTAACAGAGCAAAGCCTGGACTGCAGGAACTATTGCCCTTGCACAGCAGCCTGGGGTGAAATGTGATTCTGCTGACTATCTGCACACAGAAGATTTCAGCGACATTCTTGTTACAGCCTCCTTCAAGAGCCAAGTGCACCAAGCAGCCTCTATTTTTCTGTTTAAATAACGGAATTTGAGAAGAAAATTGCTAGTTCACGTTTTCAGTAAACTTTCAAACACTCCCTTAACTGCATGGTTCAACAATATAAAAGAGAAGATGACTCACCACAAACGGTGTAGGGACATATGTGGAAAAGAAGTATACGGGTACATCTTTAGCCAGTAAGACTGCTGCAGTGAGCTTTGCAAGTCTACCAACACAAAAAAGAAAACATTCAGTCAACCCAACTCCCCACAACAATCCAAGAGCCATATGGCATTACTGTAACCTTCATTTCACTTGTTTCTTAAATCCCTCTATTGTTTCTTGGCTTACACAAAGACTAGTATCTTACAGTTTGTACAGTCAATGTAATACAGTGTTCAGGCTGTAGAATCCAAGACAGCACTTTTATTTGTTGCTTGAAGAGTGCAGGGCACTTCAGTCAACCATGTAAATAAACTAGTGATATCAAAACCAAAGATACAGAACATACTGGTGTGACACTTGTCCTTCATTCAAGGACAGAACCAATCTCCCAGAAAGGTTAAAGTGCCAGATGTCTGCAACAGCAGGTTTGGAAAAGGATTCAGTATCCCACACAGCAAAGCTCGTTTGCCAGCCTTGTTCAGCAGCTTCAGACAATATCCATGAAGCGGATCTATTCCTAAAATATACTTTGGCAAACCAGCACGCTCTGATTCCAGAAAGTTTAGAAACAGTAACAGCTCCCGTGTTTTTAAACCTTGCCTTTATTTTAACCTTCCCCTTTCAAGCAGCAGGGAAACTCAGTCTTTTTCAGGTAACTGTTTGATATGAAACTGTTCCTTTTGAGTCAGGTATGCACAGCTCAGCAGTTAATGGGAAGCCTCAGAGTCAAAACAGATGAGAGATTAAATAGCGTAAATTTGCTTTGCTCACTTGTTTTTACAGACAAGCATTAATACTTGCTTCCTTATCTCTGATGGTGAGTATACTGTAGTCTAAGTTTCAGTTACTCAGAATTTCACGATAGCACCTATCAAATCTAACCTGAAACCACTTAAAAGAGTTTGAGAGCTCAGCTTGTAGCTGAAGCTACTGACATTTTGCTTGTGTATCACAATGGTTTATGTCAACCTAATTATGGGATACAGCTGGACGGTCTGCCATCTCCCTCAGCACTGGAACTGATGCAAAGAAAGGGGCGCTCCTGCTCACGTAGTGCTGGGTAAGCATACTGATCCAACTGAAAACACGCTTTTGGGGAGGTTCAGTTTGATTTTAGCACTACTGTAACTGTGTGTCATCCCAAGGGGACAAAAGAAACATGTAGTTGAGAACTCATTTGCTCCTTTGACACATGGAACACAATGACCGTGCTGCCATCGAGTCTGAATTCCAAGCTTTGTGTGGCTAAAAAGGAATGTTTTTCTTACACTTGCATATTTTTAAGCTGTGCATAACCCAGACAATTTGGGTAACAGCCTTGCAAACGCAGTGTAACAGATGAGTTTAAAATCCTTATGCCAAAGCCTGGTGGGTAATGTGCCACACATATGTGAAGACCGGCGAGGAAGGTGTGGAGAGGCAGACTTCAGGGGAATGGAGAAACTCTTAGAAGACAGTCACTGGATTCTGTGCTCTATTATACCAGGAATTTTTACATCCCTAGAATATTATATGTCGACAAAAATTTTAAAAATTTAACTACATTAGTCACAACAATTAACTACAATAACTACATTAATCTCAATAATTAACTACTCATTAACCAAATAATAATTAGCTACTAGGTTGGCTTTTTTGTAAAGCATGCCATTACAACGTGTGCTTTGCTCCCCGAATGACAAGGGATTAGGATTCCTTATAGAATTCAGAAAGCAGTTCTTTTACAGATCCTCTCTCCCCTTTCCTTGCAAAGAGAACAATTTGGCACCACTGGAACTTTACACTTTAAGCATTCCAGGTAAAATATTCCCAATGTGGAATACACTGAGATCGCAGACTAGCATAAGGGTACCAAAATACAGGGTTACAGTAGGCTGCGGGTAGAATTATTCTCCCCCAAGCAAGCTTAAATCCGATGCGTAATACAAAAGAATACAGTGTTAACAATAGTGCATTAACATTTAGTGCTTTCAAGCTAGATGTTAGTATTCTGAGTTTACCTTCACATTCAAATTTCCCTCCAGGCATATCAACTTCTTAATGTCTGCCTAATGTTCTTGTGCATTTTAGACTGTAAATTCTTTGGTGAAGTGACTAGCCTTACATTCCACATTGGCTGGCAACTGGTATTACAAAGGCTTTAGTCCATGCCTCTCTTCATTACTATTTAAATGGACTAAGAGGGGGGAAAGCATGTGCACAGTTCATGACAAAAATATGCTGATAGAACGGAATGCATTTAAAGCCACAATTTAATTTCTAGTCTTGCAAATGTAATCAATACTCATACTTCTTACTGCTGCAGTTGCTGGTCACCTGACCTCGTGTGTCATATCCAACAACAAAGCCTCTCTGTTTAAAGTCTGAAAAACACCTCTCGAGATACTTGTAGATCCCCTGGAAAGAAAGACAAAAAGAAAAGTAGGGAAGAATTAGCTCTAGTGCAGCACACACAGACATTAAAGTGATCTTTCACTTTAATATATATATTACGTATAAAGTCAGTAGGCAAAATACAGCTCAGCAAAAATGTCAATAATGATATTCACAAAAGCAGCATATTTATTTTTCCCCAAAGTGTTCACAGACAGAAAGAGAGCAAACGGAGAAACAGCTGTGGGAAATAAGAGCGGGTACAACAATAAGTGACCAAACAGCATAAACAGAAAGCTCAAGCCAGCAAAATCCTCAAGCAGCAACCACTTGTTTTCAATCTGTACTGTGCGTAATGTATTCAAACCATTTTCTTAAAGACCCAGTGGAGAATAATCCATTTTTTGAAAGTCCATCCACTCAGGCAGTATAAGGCGAGTGGTAGTCAGTACTAGTCTTTATCCTTGTGTTCGCAGGACAAGTCGGACACCTTTTCAGCACTGCTTCCAAAGCGTTAATTCTAAATTTGCATTAAAAGGATGCTTCACCCTTACCCACTTTTTCAAACGACAGTTTATTATAGTGGCCTGCTCCAGGTGGACAGATGAAAGTCCTCAATTTATATACTCTGCAGATAAAATAGCACAAATACAAGCTGTCTTCTATACATGAAGGCAGAACATTTCCAACAGCAAGGTATCAGAGAAGACGCCCATGCAGGGAAAAGAAAGGGGAGCAGATGAAGGGAGTAAATTTTTAAAACACATTGGGGGTGAGGAGAAATATGCACTGAAACACACACAGGAGAGAAACAAACAGCCTCTCAGTCAGCCACTGTTTCTTTTCAGAACAGGAGGAGATAGATGCTCTTTGAAATAGTGCATTACACAGCGTTCCAGCTTCACCTTCCCTGTGGCCTTCACATCCATTCACTCCCCAGTTAGAATCTCTCTGGAGATCCATCACAGAAACAACCCAGGGTGGATCAGCAGTTTTAGACAAAGATGGAGGCACTGTTGTTAATGGAAGTTTCGAGGCTACAGGTGACTACAATCAGAAAGCAGCCTCCCCCAACACAAACACCTCACTGTGAACTTACCATAGCTATGCTTATCCTAGAAAGGCCCCCTCTTATGAGGGTACAAGCTTCCTCTTGATAGAAGGAGTGGGGGTGTTTTGTACTAGAATTAAAAAGATTTTTTTCCCCAGTATTAAGTACAATTCTTTGCAATGTTTTTATCTTGATCTGACTCGATATCACCAATCAGCAATCTCTCAACTGGAAAGCTAGCCTGACTCCTACCCATGAAATTCAGCTGAGCTCCTTTTTTTAATGGTTCTTGCCCCTTCCACCAGAGAACGAGCTTCAAAGCACAAGCAAGTAGATACTGGCATCTCTCTGGAGAACTATTTCAGCTGCAGATGTAGTGTGTCTATCGGGGGATTCAGAGAGAGAGAAAAACTTTAAAACAAATAAAAAACTGAATACTGACAGAACTGGAAGCTGTGCCGCGGCATGATCGCCAGCTGAAGTCACCTTCACACCGAACCGAGATGTGTTGATACACAAACATGTTCGCAGCGCCCTGACAACTTATCAAGAACTTTCATTCACAGTTGTAACAAGATAAGAGAGAGAGGAATGGGGAAAACTCGTTCACGTTTGATTAGAACAGATTGAATAATATTTAAAGAGATGAACAGCAGATTTCTTATCAACAGATCCCTTATTCAGGCTAGCGGTATCTTGAGGTCAGAGCACACTGTGGAGTTTTATCTGAACTAGTTCCTCAAACGTCAAGAAACTGCATAAAAAAGACAAAATTTAGAGAAGAAGCAGGACCATATTAGACAAACCAGTACTAGTTAGAAGCAGAAAACAAACAGGGGCATATAAACTTTTTCAGAAGCAGCACGAATCAAGGTAAGTGCAGACAGAACAACCAATACTCCTGTCCACATAAGAAAGTCAATACATTACAAACCACTCTTTACAAATGTAAAACTGTTACGTGTGAGTTCTATTTCACACCTACCCCCACAGGAGCTCTCTCTCAACGGCAGAGGCATCTCTTGAACCTTCTTGGCAACCCTGGCACCTCCAGGATTCTGCACATCAGATTTCGTCCTCACCCCTTACTTCCCAAGGACAACCGTCATAGCTGGTTTGGCTTTTTGGCTCTAATGCCCTCAGCCTTATCCGCCTCCCAGCTTTCCATTCCCTCATTCCACAAACACTGAACTGATTTTTTTTTTTTTTTGTAAAGTAAGGACCTATACTCATCTTTTTAGTACAGAAGATCCAGTCTACTTTCTCCCTTACATCCCCATCACAGCTATTTCTGCCTGAGCATTTTTGGCAGCTATGGGGTGCCACTACAATCTAAATAACACTCTCCTCAAGAATGAGGTGAGATTTTTCTTAGGGCACACTCTTAAACCAGCTTCGCTGTTTGACAGGGATCAAAGATTTCATATTAATGAAAATAGCAATGTCTTTACTTTCTGCCACAGCGAAGTTTTGCTTAAGACAAAGTGATACGCTATACAAGAAGAACAAAATACTTTAAGCTTAGCCAAACATCCAACAGCTGAAATTAGTCCAGCCCTACTGGAATTGTTTACTATCCAAATACCTTTATCAAAGCTGCAGGAAATAAAAAGAAATAAAAAAATGACAGGGAGAGGAAGTGAATGCAGAGTCTCTCTGCTATCTGAACCCTCTACTCAAGTTGACATTTATTTTCTTCCCGGTGTCATTCTCCCTTTCTCAGGGGGCAGTTAGTAACTCCAGCACCTCTTGGGATAAGTCCTTTTTTTAATAAGTTTCTCTGTTTAAAGAATTCCTATTTCCTTTTACAAGACTCAGGGTCTGATAGTGTCCCCCTCTAATTTCTCCTGGGACAGTTACTGCTTCTAAATTGAAGTCACCCAAGCCAACATCATGCCGTTACATACTTGGTGATAATTAATAACTTACTAGCATGTGTCAGCATACAAATGTGTAGCCACCTCAGTGGATCCAAAATGAAACTCTTTAGGTGCACTGAAGTATTACAAATATTTATACCACCGCACAGCGCAGGTCATTTCCCTATATAAAATTCACAGACTGATCTAGCCATGCTTTAAATAATCCTCTTGCATGTCCAGTCCCTTATGATCAGAAGAGAAGTAAGGGGAAAGTGATGGTATCAAGAAAAGCATGGAAAGATTTTCAGTTGATGAAACAAGAGTGATAGTAACAGCTTTATGAAGTCCAGTATTTAAATCTTTAAACTATTATCTTTAGCTTTGCTTATATAGCAACGGGAAACTCATAGCAATGATGCAAAGATGACTGGGTTTGTCATTGTGGAGGTCAGTGATGGGTTACTTACCTGTTAGTAAAAGCAATTGGTTCAGCAGGACAGAAGCAATACCCGAGCAGGAAAATCTAGGCTTTATGCGTAGGTCACGTACCTACAATCTTCACAAGAGTCAAAAGCAACTTCTGGATATTCTGCACCTTTCTGGATCTGACTTTTCATGATATCAGTAAAATCATACAAATGAAGAACACAGCATGCCCTTAAGCATGCAACTTAACTAAGGTTTATTTTAATTAAAGGAAATATTTTAATTACGCTGAAGTCTACTTTTTTGAATGGCCATTTATTCCTGTAGCAGGTAAGGACAAATAGAGAGAGACAGGGTTGCCCATTTTCAGATTGGGTTCAGCAAAACTGTTAGCATTCTTAGCTTCTGAAACAAGCATACACAAACAAAAAGATTAAATCTGAGGCAGTTTACTTCAGAAACAAGTTTTAATTTGCTTCCCAGAAATTGCTTTTTCTAACTTGATACATGGCTTTAATAAACAACTAAAAATAGAAGCTCTACAGAGGGAGCAAATGAATACAACCCAGTTTGTTAGTTTCAGAAACCGGTAATACCCGTGAAATTGAACTTACAAACACATTCCCTGCTGACCAAAATGAAACTTTTGCTTTCTGCCAAGAATGCGTATCAGTCAGCCGATCCAAGCTCAGTCACGCTTTCACAAGACTGGAAACACAAAGGCAGCATGCAGCGTTCAGGCGCCGGGAGCATGAGCAACTTCAAATTCAACAGACTGCACAGGCCAAAAAGTAAAGGGACTATTATTAACTTCCTCCACGTTATCAAGATGTTTACTCTGCTTCAAAGAGAAGCGGACTTGTTTAAAGGAACTTCGCTACTCTTAACAATTCCATCACTGGCAACCAACTCCTAGATTTAAACCAGTTCCCCCCAGCTCATTCCCCCCAGAGCAGCGGAGACCACCTGTACCACATCAGTAAGTTTTGTTCATACCAATACAGTATTTGTAGCAGATGAGCTTGGCATACTCAGATCAGTAACGCTAGAATTAAAGGAAGCATCATTCTAAGGTGTGTCCAGTTTAGAGGTCAGAAACCTAAAGAAAACTTTCTGTTAGACCCAAGGCAAAACTGAAGAGAAAAAACGGTCAGATATAAGGCTGGGTTTCAAACACTACCAATGAGCTCCAACGTGCTACTTCAATTCTTTTCGAAGCCTGTATAAACAGCTATTGGCAGTTGGCTTCATCACAAAAGTTTGGGCTCCAGTTGTAGAAGCCAGGCATAAGCAGCATGTCAACGAGCTTAATAAAGTCCCAGCTCTTCCAAGGTTTAAGCCCACCACTTCACCCTGAGCCAACAGAAGAGAAATTATTTCAGTCATGTCTACTGAGGGACTTGTATCAGAGCATTAACCTGCGAAGAGATGACTATTTTAAAATGCTTAGGTATACAGTATCAAATGAGAGGTTTTATAAACCCTTTGTAAATCATGTAGTAAAACACCTTTTATCACATGGCTGAAGCTCCATTTATATAAAAGTACTTGACAAAGTAGGTAAGATTCAGTAGATTTGTCATAACAAAAACGTTTTATTGATGTTCCAAGTACAATAGTTACAAATACATCAGTTATTGTATTTTCAATAGTCAAAACTAGAGGTGGGAACAGATGATATGTTTAAGTATATTTCATATGCACAGTCCAAACCCATTTGTATGCGTTCATAAGGAAAGGAAATACGGAACATCCATTTTCTGACTCACGCTATTCGTTTTCAAAAGGATTCAACACTTCTCTTCCCCTTGCCTCCCACGACCTTCACTGGGGTGAGAGAAAGCTGTATTTAACAGATTAAGAATCCAACTGCTTTTTGCTTAATATTTACCATAATAAAGTATGTGCAAGAATGACTGTTGAAGGCAGGAATGATAGTTTAACAGGACTACAACCCCAAATAAATCAATGTTCAAATTCAGACTCCTCTTTCATGTGTTCAAAGTCTGGATAATATCAGATCAATTTCCCATGTACTCTGAATTAATTTCTTATGAAGTCTAGTTGTGAACATTAGTTATTTAATCTACTTGTTTTGCGGAAAAATTGATAGAGGAACACATCAACTGAAAAGCACCCTGGTACTGTACCATAAGCAAATTTAGGAACAAATCCACTATGAGACAGCAATATAGAAAAGGAGCATGGAGCACTTTTGAACAAAAACTGAATCAACACCAACTGTTCCTTTCGAAGGTGTTTATTGAAAAGGTGGGGAAAGAAATGAGACAACAAGGGACCAAGTTCTTGGGGAACAAATATATCATCTGCCCTTGAACGAAACAGCGCATCAAAGAAAAGCAGATGTGATTAAGCCTAATGATTAATCAACAGGTTGATTTATTCAGACAAGCAAAACACATACAACTCATTAACATTGCTTGAAAGAGAAGCAGGGAGGGAAATGGAGAAGAGTGATCATTTTCCAGCCCTCTTCTGGCATGCAAGACCAAAATCAACAGAGGAAAAAAGGACGGTAAAAGATACTGAAAAAACAAGTCCAGAAAATTTTATTTCTGGTTGTTAAATCAACTTAAACAGCTAAGTTCAAAAGAACCTAAAACACGGTTCAAGGAAAAGATGTCAAAAGTGAGGAGTCTGCCACCAGTCTTCCCCACCACAGCACTGATATCATTCATGACTCCATGGCAGCCTCTACCCAGCTCCTCAACTCCACGTACCAGCTTTTGTGCCCTTCTAAACGTACATCGAGCACCACCACCAAGCAGAGCAGGGAATTAGGACTAAAGCCTCCCTGGCCAAAACTTTACCCCATACGCACACCCATCCCATCAGACCCTTTCCAACAACACTAATATACAACTATCAAAATGGCAGGCAAGAGCTATGTCTAAGTTCCAAGATCTCTGTAACCAAATCAAGAAGTCCATCTCAAAATACTCTACTCCAAAGAACTAGTCCTCAAAAGGATCAACAACTGTTTACAAAGTTTTCTTAGCAAATAATTTGATAATGATATCTCTAACCCAAATCCACAAATATTAAATCATAGGTAATCCACCAATCATTGACCTCTCTCATACAATATGTAACTTAAGATTTGCAGTTGGAGAGTTTAAGCTCATATCTCAAATGACTTTCTTGCATCTCTACTTAAGGTGCCAAGAGCCACAGACAGAGCTACAGTAATACCAGCGTACCTACCTACGACTGGAATGGTTAGTTGTAGAAAATACTGTGGTTAACACAACCAGTGTTACTGGAAGGATTCCCCAGAAAGTAAACAATTTACAATACAGATGTTCCTCACAGTCAGTCTACATTTGCTTTTTCATCTTATTTCCTGTTCATTTCCTTAGTAAAACCTGCTATTTTTGCATAGTTATTCACAACTTTGGCTAAAAAGGAAACAAAAGGCTTGTTTGGTTGGGGGTGGGTTTGCTGTTGGGGTTTTCTTGGGGTTTTTGGTTTAGTTTTTGACAAATACTACAAGTTCTTATGACAGCTAATGACTTCCAACTTCAGAGCAGTATAGTAGACTTTAACTACTGGCCAAATTCCAGTGGAAGTGATTATATTCTACCTGTTCAAGCTACTTTATTTTCTAAACATTTCTTGCTATCACGCTACTGTCGAATGGCTGCTGTGTTTCACCCTCAGCTTGTATTTCAGTGGACATTTACTGTGAAACCATTCGGTTGTCTCCCACGCAACTATTCAGTTTACCTGTGTTGACTGGATCACGGTAAGATCATTAATGTAGCAAAAGCCTGCTCCCATAGCAGAGCGAAGACCAGCAGTCCCAAAGGTCAGCCTGCAGCAGAGACGATCCCGTAACTCTTTATGCTTTCCATTCTGTAACAGGCTTTCAATCTGTTCTTTTGTTTTCTGGTTCTGGAAAAGAAGATTAAGGTCTTTCATTTAGTTCTTGAAATCAGGATCTGAACTATGTATTTACTATGTATTATTTTTTAAATAATTCCTAGCTCTGCAGCGCAACAAGTTCTTCCCATCCTATAAAATGCCTGTCTGCCCAAACTAGCCTTCATTCTAACTCTCATTTCTATCATATTCTCTTTTCTATATCATCTTGATTTATAAAAGATTCAAGAGCTCTCACCGCCATCGATAGGCTGATGTGTTTGCCAAGTCATTAACACACTTTGCAGCTACATAAAGCCTCTAAGTGAGGAACACAGACTTTAGAACAGGTTTTTCCAAGGCCGGTAACACAAGTTAATTCTCGATCTGTGCTGCTGGAAGACAGACAAAAATCCTAACTTCAAAGCAGTATTTCCTTCCTCCCCACCTGCAGGAAAGGTCTTTAAACATGTTGCACAGTAAAATAAAGTTAACTTTGTAAAACCAAAAATAAAGCCTGTCTGTTCAAGTTAGGTTAATCGTTAGTGAGGTGGGTACAAGAGAGTCAAAGCCCCCAGTTACCGCAAACTCTCAAATAAAGGTGGGTATTTCTCTCTGTCAGAGAATCCCAGCCATTTTTGATACTTCCTCTGCTCAGTATATACACTTGATATGAAAGGGTTGAAAAAAAAATAACTCCTACTCCTGAAGATATCACATGTATCATCTTAATAGGCACTTTCACTACTCTCCAAACTTAGATTTTTAACTGTACTTCGGAGGGTCTCAAGAATCTTGTCAGTAAAAAACAGAGAACTAAACAAGTTTCTGCAATTACTTAAAAGTTCACAAAGAATGCATTTTACACACAGTATGAGATACAGCCACTAAACAAAAAATTCTCCAAGGAAGTCACTGGATGTATCTTTAAGAGCTAGCATCTTTCTGAAGAAAAAAAAGAATTCTGCTCCCAAAAGCAGCCCTCATGGCAGTGAAACATGACTTTATTGTTGGTCTTAGAGAACACAAAGATAGCAGTTGCTTTATGATTTGCTCCCAAACCCAGCAAGATATATACCCACTAACCTACTCAGAGGAAACATTTAAAAACAAAACACTATGTAAATCAGTTAATTTGATGTATATCAATATATTAAGAGTCTTATGGTTCCTGTGGAAGAGCCAGAGACATTCTCCCTTTCTGGTATCATTGTTAGCTGACTGTTACACCACTTCACCTGCGTTTGCATAGCTTATTGCAACCGAAAGCTCCCTGCAGTTAGGTGCTGATGGTTGTACAGCACGTATCACAGCGGGGCCTTGCTTCTCGGCTGCTCTGCCGTTACCTGAAAGAGGCCGTACCAGGTCAGACCAAAGGCTGGTCCAGCACCCTGACAGCAACTGTCAGCAGGAGCCTAGAAAAAGGCATAAGGACAGCGCAATCACAGCCAGAATCTGGGAAAGGTGCAAGGGCGATCTCAGTATTTCCTACGTAGGGAGTTCCTGATCTGCACAGGGTGGGTCCTTGTACCAACAAAAGGGCTACAAACACCAGACAAGTTTGGACAGAACATTTTTAAAAAATGTTGTCATCCCATGCCTTTATTATCCAAAATCCTTGACTCAAAGGAATGGCCACCTGACAAGGAAAAAAGTTTGGCTAAATAGAGCAGTAGGGAACAATTCTTCTGATCTGAAACCTGCTCCATTTTAAACAGTCACTGCATTTACAAAAGAATATAAGCGTTTGTCATTTCCAAGTATAGAGAATACAAAACTACCATTCCTCCTTCAGCTGAGCGAGTGATTACACACATCTCTGAAAGGCTTAATTCAAGTATTTACCTTCAGGCAGGAAATGCTATAAGCCTATGAATGTTTTAAAGTCAATGTTATGCAGCACACAGTACGGAACGTAGCAGGGTGGGTAAGAGACACTAATTATTGAAGTCTCCCTCTGTTCATTCAGTATTTTCCCAAACTTGCATTACTGTCAAAGCTGTGAACTTCCAAGTGTACAAAACACACGTATGCACAATTTGTTCTTCATAGTTATTCTGCACCCTCAACTACTACTGAGGCTAGAAAACAATGGGACAAAATGGAGAAATTTAATATTAATTATCTATGGTTAGATAATTAGATAGTCATGGTAATACCAACCACACTATCCTGGACGTGCCTGGAGAGACCTGGGGGGAAGCGAGAGAAGGTGAGTCCAGTTTGATAAAGAAAAACAACAACAGAAGAATATCGATGTCTGGCCTTTTACATGTACTAACAGGGAGCCATTCACCCGTAGGATGCTGTTTTGAAAGAAGCGGATGAGCAAGTACCCATATTTTATAACATAGGGATTTTGAAGGCTTTATAAATTCATTTGGTCATCAAGAATATTGACATGCAGTTTGGACAGGACACTTCACAGCTATAATAAACACAGCGCAGCCCAGCCAGGCCTGCCAACACCACAGAGAGCGGGGAAGGCAATTGAGAGACAGCTGTAAAAAACACCAACTCCAGCTGTACAGTAGTACAGCTCAGGCTGCATAAGTGCTTCTCTAAAGCGGTGTTGCTTCAAGCAGGGTCCTAAGGAAGGGTTAAAAAAAGGCAAATGGAATCTGAAAGACAAGGGTGAAGCACCCCTGACATTTAAAATAGAGGTCAGCCAGCTTCAGCTCCCGCACTGCCTGACACAAGGCAGCCTCTGCAGCACAGGGAAACATGCTCTGCACAGAGGGAGGGTCTTCAGGAGGATTTGAAAAATGCTGGGAAAAGCACAATGATATGAGCTGCACGAGCTTTCATTAGGGAAAAAGTATTCAATAAAACTTGTTCGAAATCTGAAACTATTTCCACTGCTTGACAACAGTTATTGAACACTCGCAGGATGAGACATCGGAATTTAAAATAAATTTTAATCTCTTTGTGCCTTAAACCAAAAAGGCTAGCCATTATTGTTCAGGTGTTCAAATGGCTCTGCCACCAAAGCAAGCCATTACTCACAACACAGCTAAAAAAAAAAAGGCATAAAAATAAAACAAAAACAATGAGGCACAACAAATTAAATCGCAGAAGTGAAAGCTTCTCTTTTAGCTGTTCATAGGCAGTCAACCAGAAAACAAATGACTCATCTGAAGAGAGTCTGAGGCAACGGTACATTAAAACCTAATTTCACACTATCATAATTCAATACATAGTTTTGCTTTAAAATAAGGTTATTATATTACAGAGCATATTTAATAGCTTTTTAGGATACGCTGTATTGCTCACCTGCAACAACAAAATAACATGTAGTACATTACAGAGTTTATGGTCTGGAGTTTTGCAAAACTGAGGCAAGACTTTCCTGAAGCAATAGCGCAAACATTTATTTTACAAATAGATTAACATGCATTTTTGACTCACACTACATTATTTATTTCCTAGGGAACAAAAATGAGTCAGCCAAAATAGCATCTAGATAACATTTTAATTTGCTCAGGTCACGCTCAGCTAAAACTGCTTGCAATCAGAAAAGAAGAAAGGGGAAAAAATTACAAGCTAAAGAAGAAAATATCAAAGCTTTCCACTTATGACCTGAAATTCCCGGGGCAACAGAAAGAAGGTATTTTACAAGACTTGGTATAAATTCAGATGTGGTGATGATCTGTCTCACGCTCTGGGTTATACATTCAACAGCATTAGAAGACTGATCTTAAGACAGCCGTCCGTGGCTTTTCATTGTTCCTCCTTTTCATTTTTTCTCCGAGTTGGAACTTCAAAGCCTACAGACCAGTTTAGCTTCTTGCAACATACTGCTTGGGTATGAACACCATTTGCCATACTGATCTGAGAAATTCAAAAGGCACTGCAGTCAGGTGGAGCTAAAAGATAATGACAGCTTCCACTGTTGACGTTTAACCCTATTGCAAATTCTCAAAAAACAGAGGGGTTGCTGTTTTGCTTTACAGTTAAAGTAATACATCTGAAAGTTTCACAGTAGCTCTTATGAAGGTTCATTTTTCAAAGCCAAATAGTTGTAATGTTAAAACACACAACAGACTTCAACATTAGAGAGTGGGGTTATGAAGAAGAAAGTCCAGCATACCTTTACGCAAAGCGTATTTTTGGAAGTCATTAGTATCACTGCACAGTCACTCTCTCCATCAACACTAACCTTCCTGTCAGGTGAAGCAAGAGGCACTAGGAGGGTATATCAGGTTAGTCAACCTATGCAGCATCCCCTTGTATTTCTACGTTCCAAGGAAATATCACCAATCCCACCTGCGGATGCAATCACGTGGCGCTGAGGTGAGAGGCTTACTAGCCGCTTTAAGTAGTTCACTGATGTATTCAAAAATAACTATAACAGATCACTGCTTAGAAACTAATTTCTCGAGCTTCTGAAGCCAAGCAAGGCAGCAGCATGGCGTTAGCACCAAACTCAATTAGCTTAGAAACACAAACTCAGAACAACTGAAGTGCCCACTCTTAACTGTTGCCTGGATTAGTATGTCAGCAAGCTCTGTTAATCACAACACGGAAGCCTAGCGTAAGCAAAGGAGAAGTTCCTTAGAGATTATCAACTACAGTGTTTGGATATGATTTTTATATCCTTAAAAAAAAAAATGAACACAAGACTGCCTAAAGCTTCCTGTCTTAAGCAGAAATAAACTAGCCTGTTTCATACAAAAATAAGTAATTCCTTAATAAAAGCAATGCTCCAAGATATCCTTGCGTCCCCAACAGCTCTAACAAAGCAATTCAAACTCTTCTCATAGATTTAGTGATTTGAGGAGCCCACAGAATTTAGTGCTTCTTCTAAAGTCAAGCACTACGTGGATGTCAACGATATGAAAACAGCATTTCTTTCAGTGTCCACCAAGCATTCCAAATCCCTGCACTGCAGACCAACAAGACTTTCCAGAAGAGCAGCTGAAGCGCCCGTGGACAGCAGAGCAGCTCAGGGGGTGCAGGTTGGGGTAGGGACCCCAACCTGCCGTGCCAGCAAGTGCAGCATCACTGATGGAGGCACCGAAGGTGGGAGGTGGGTCCTTCAGGCCCACAGGGACCAACCTCCCAAAGGCAAGGAGGGCAGGGAAGAGGGCAGCGTTGGGGATGGAGGAGAGACCCCCCCCCACAGACCCACATCCTCCAAGCACACAGGGATGGGGGGACCTCTGCTGCCAGCAAAACAGCTTTCCACACAGCTGCAATCAAGAAGCAACAGATACTGTTCCTCCTGCTCCGGGTGCAGAAGGGGCCCTGGCCACGGCCAGCAGCATGCAAGGAGGCGGCAGATAAGGTGGCAGCGGCCAGGAGGACCGTGGAAGGAGAGGCTCGTGCTACCTGAACGTACACTGTTGGGGCCAGAAAAGGGACAGGGAAGAAAAGAGGTGCCCCTGGCTGGTGACTGGGCTAGAGCTGGGTTTCTGACTGTGGCTTTCCCCTTGGTCCAGCAGGGAGAGGGTAAGTAGGAGAAACAGCACCAGTTCCCCCAGTCTCACCTCACAGGGCGAGCGCTCCAGCCTCCAACCATCTTGGAGCCCCTCTGCTAAACTTGCACCAGTTTGTCAATACCTATCTTGTACTGGGGGACCCAAAACCAGACACGGTACCTGGATGCGGGCTAACAAGTGCTGAGCAAAGGGAGATAATTCCTTCCCCACAATGGCCCAGGGTGCTGCCAACCACCTCCGCTTTCAGGGGAGGCCGCTGGCTCCTGTTCAGCATGCTGCCTACAGAGGCTCCCAGGGCCTTTTCTGCAGAGCCGAGCCCCAGCTTGCACTGCCACAAGGGGTTCCTCTTCCTCAGGGAGAGCCTGTCCTCGCTGACTTTAACTTAATGTCCCTGCTAGTTCCCCCGGCCTATCTACTTCCACCTGAATGGCAGCTCTGCCCTCAACTGCCTACCTCCCCAACCTGGCAGCTCCTACAAACATGATGTGAGTGCCCTCAGAGACATTAATCTACCATTTTAAGATGTAAGTTTGTGAAGCATTCTTAAAGTGTAAATAGCTTTGAGGCTTGCCATTTGATACATGGGAAGTAAAGCAACCGGAGGTCAGGCAATGTTTTCCTGTCTCATTTCAAGGGGACTCTACCAAGTGCATTCAGGGAGCCCTCTCACTCTCACAGGGAGCGGGGTTTTGCATTACTAACAAGCTGGGAGGAGAGAGAATGAGACCCTCAGAACCTCTCCTGCAGTACTTCAGATTCACTGTCACAAAGAAATGGAAACAAGACATTTGGGCCAGAGGCAGGCAGGCTGCTGCATGGTTTGGTCTGAACATAGTTATGCTAACATGCCATCTCTAGAAAGCTAGTACTACTTCCTCATAAAAAGTTTTTTTACAAGTTACCTGTGCCGTTTCTGACTAGTTCTGTCATGAACTTTATATAACCTATATTAGCAGTCCTGTGGAGTTAAATTTTAAAGTGGTTAAAATGGCTTTTAAGAAGAGGGAAGGGGATGAGCCTGCTAGGGATGCAAGACAAACTTTAAATGACTACTTATAAAAATTTACTGCCAGAATCAGATGTGGGGCAGAACTGTGGGGTCATATCCGGCAGCAGTCCAACGTAGCAGTTGAGACTCTGCAACATCAACAAGTTTAAGGTTTGAGGTTTTATTAAACAAAAAAAATAGATTCTCTGCTGAATTCAGTGTTATGCTTCATCTTCAGTTTTCCATGTACTGCACAGTACTGAAACAGAATTACACTTCTTCTGTAGCTCATCAGGATACATAATCTAAAACAACCGGAGAATTAGAGTACAAGGCCATTAGCTGGGTATTTCTTACTGGTTCTTTCACCCCCAGTCACGTTAACAATGTGTACTTAGTGCCAGAGTTGGGTTTCAAAGCTAATATCCTGTCAAAATAAGTGGCAGTTTACAACTCTCATAGCAATCATTTCTTGTTTTGTACACACTCTTTGCATATGTAGCCTGGAAGAAGCGGGGGGGGGGGGGGGGGGGGAAGTCAGCAAATTTGACAGCCACAAATTAAGTGCATCAAGCTTTGCCAGTCCACCTTTGGTTTTTAATCAGCAATTGTTTTAAGCTTTTTTTCAAATAAAATCAGGGCCAGTCCCTAAGATCCAAACACACTAAAGTATCTATTTGTAGGAACTCCTAACAAAGAGAAATGCATCGTTGGCCATGGCACAGCTAATCATCCTATATACACAACTTAAGACCAGCAGTGGCACCTGCATCAAGTTCTCATTTACAATTTCTCCTAGAAATTGTAGGCTCTCACTTCCTCTTGTTAAGCAAGAAATGTTTGTTTTCTAGTCAGCAACCGCACCAACATTTTTACGTGAAAATCAGTTGGGTAACTGCAGGCAAGCAGTTACTCGGGGTAGTTACCGCAGTGGGAGGGAAAGGTGATGGTAGAGCAAATCGCAGCCTCTATGTATGGCGGTAGGTACCATAGTAGAGAGGTAGAAGGTTCCCTACAGAACATCCCTTGTCTCTACCTGTACACTGGGGGTACATTTACATTGTGATTTTGTCTTGTTCTGGTTTGTTCCCGAATCCTGCTCCGTCAGTGAGCCACAACACCTCTGTAACAGTTGGCTTCTTCTGGTACGGAGCCTGTAAAAGTGGAGGAAGCCAGGCTGAAAGAACATTTTAGGTACAGTCGACATCCATTCTGCCTGTCTGGAGTGACCTGTGGAATAGTTTTGCTCCATACACCAAAACCAGTCCTCCAATGCTGTTTCCAAAGGCCCTATACCGCCCCATACATCATACAACCCATGTACACAGGACTCAAGTCTTCACGCTGCCAAAACCACCGCCCCACCAGCACTTTGAACTAACAAGAGCAATGAGCTCCTGAGGCAGGGAGGCTGCACACACCGTACAAGATGGGCCTCAGCCAAGCACCATGTAGCATTCATAGCACCCATCCACCTTGGAGGGTAAGAGGCCACAAACAGTATGGCTACAGCCGCACTGTACTGCGGAAAGTGTGCGCAGACTGCACCGCTGACGTGCTACTTCCCTCCGAGAGGGACAGGTGCATCGTGCTGTCTTTTCAGGAACACTAAAGCCTGGAAACCTGTTATCTGCAAGGAAGTATTGTAAAAAGCTCCAAACTAGCAATTCTCTGCTGAGAGACCCACAGTCGCGTTTCAGGAAAAACAGAAAACACAAGCCTAAACGCTAATGGCAAGAGGAGCAGCAAGCAAAGTACAGCTCGAAGTCCCTTAATTCTGTGGCTCAGGAAGAGGTCACAGGCAAAGCAGGCCACATTGCTGCGTTGTTCAACAGTCTGAACTAATTCACAGCACACAGATTTCACGTGGTTCTCTGCTCTTCCGGAAGGTCATGGTAAGATTGCACCCAGTAAACAAGAGAACATCTTTCTGTTGGCATTCATTTCACTACTTCTATTTTTGTGGAAGATTTTGTAGAGTTTATATGAACAAGTTCAAGTAGACTTCTGTTTCACAGAACAGGACCTTCAGAGGTCATCTTTTCCAGCCCTCCTGCTCAAGCTGGGACACAGAGCCGGTTGCCCCAGACCCTGTCTAGACAGCTATTGAATATCCCCAAGGACGGAGACTCCACCACCTTCCTGGGCAGCCTGTGCCAGTGCTCGGTCACCCTCACAGTAAAAAAGTGTTTCCTGGTGTTCAGAGGGTACCTCCTGTGTTTCAGTTTGTGTCCATTTCTTCTGGCCCTGTCAGTTAAAGAGGATGCAATACTTTTGCAGTGAACCAAGGAGACTGAAGCTAATTTATGTATTTTGTTCCAGTGTCTAACTCAAGTGTGTAGCACAGGACAGTCGCTGGCAAAAATCTCTGGTTTATGTCAGGAAGAGAAAGATGCGAGTCCTGCGGTTCACACTGAGACATCCTCAGTGCAGTCAGCAGCTCGTGGATGCAGGGTTTGGCACTGGACATGTCTTTAATCTCAAACCTGTGAAATACTACCTCCAGTCAACTTGACTAGCACTTTTCTTCCAGAATTTAGCCTTCAAACCCACAAATCTCAGCAGCATAAGTCTTTGAAACTGGGCAGTAGATAGGACCTGCAGCTTTTAACTCTATTTTAACCTCTGCTGAGCTGCTGTTCTTTATATTGCTGCTACAGCTACTTAGTTTCTCTCCCCAGCATTTCAGTTGTTACTATTAATATTCCTTTCTTCTTGCTTGAATGGTCCATGTCACAGTGATGCAGCAGCCCTAGTGATGTCACAGCCATGTCACAGGGGAGCTGGTGACACAGCCAGCCCCAGATGGGCACACCAAGGGCTGTGCCAGGCAAGGGAGGGCAGGGTGGCAGTTCCTCCTGTGCATCACAGCTGGACACCCAGAGAGGGATAGAACCAGACCGCACGCTCCTGCCCTCTCCCTCCAGAGATAGGTATCCTGCCTGTATCCCATCACAGTCATGTGGGGAGTTGGAAGCTCCTCACAGCCATGGGCAGAGGGAGCTTCCCATCCTTTTACCTTGCAGAGCTGTGGGCTGAGCCCCACATGAGCTCCTGGCACCATCACTAGTGATGCAGTGGCCAGAACACTGGTGGTGGCCCATGTCACTGGAGGGTGGGTGGCACGGTTGGCCTAGGAGGGGCATCTCCTGTCCATCACGGAGACATGGGATGGACAGCCTTGGCAGGAGGCTGGGAGAGCCCTGGGCAGGGGAGATCTGAGGTGATGGAAGGTGACTGTTTTAGTTGTTGATTCTCCCCTCTTTGGCAGCTGCAGCCCTGAGTACAAACATAACCAGACCAGAGCCTCTGCCACTCAGCCAGAGAGTGCTGCACCTTTCTACAAGGACATTGATCTAAGGAAACACACACAGCCCCAGTCTGTGTACTGCATCACGGACCTACAGGCAGCTGGAAGCTCCCCACCACCACAAAGGGATCTCTGCACCACCCTCTCTGAGCCCCACCCACCCACCATCTCTGAACTCTGTCATGATCCTGCACACAGCTGGAAGCTCCCCACAGCTGAGGACAAAGGCAGCATGGCACCACCAAACATCTCCACACCCCATCACTTTCTCCGTAACCCATCATGGGTCTACAAGCAGCTGGTAGCTCGCCACAGCTGAGAACAAAAGGATTTCTGCACCACCCTCCATCTCTACACCCCATTGCAGTCCTACAGGCAGCTGGAAGCTCATCACAGCCATGGACAAAGGGATCTCTGCACCACCCACCGCCTCTGTATTCCACCACCTCTGTACTCCATCATCATCCTACAGGTAGCTAGAAGCTCCCCACAGCCAGGGACAAAAGTATCCTCCCCACCACCCTCCACCTCTCTACCCCTCCATAGCCCTACCGGCAGCTAGAGAATCCCCGCAGCTGTGAACAGAGCAGCCTCCCCATCACCCACCTTAAGTACACAAAGTTCCTCAAAACAAAGTTTCCAATTCACGAACCCATTGGCTGGTTCTTCCAGTTTGTGCTGTCTTTTTTGGTCACCTTTTGAGGTCGTTCCTTGCTGTCCTTGTTTATTTTTATGCATCTTTAAATATGTGTGTGTATATATGTACATGACATGCACACATATGTAAATATAGATATATAAAATGTACCTATGAATAAATCCGAGAGCTGCACAGAGGATCCCAGGTGGGTGGAAGGCGCCAGGGCTAGGTGCTGCAGGGCTCCCCAGGAGCCACCTGCGCAGCCCAGCAGACAAGTCACCTCTTTTATATTGGCCCAATACAAAACAAGAAACAAAAAACCTTACATAACTGCTTTTTTACAATCATTTCCACATGTCTTTTTAAATAAACTGGATTGAACCTTCTTGTAGTAATGCTTTATAGCTTGCTGCTGCTGAAGGAGGGAGTTCTCGCCTTCCCAGACAGCTCCTGCTAATGTGCTGGCCCCTTTCTCGTGTCAGGAAAAACATTTAGGCAGCTGCAGTGAGTCTGATCAATAACAAATCCACTCCCTTCCCCCCCCGACCCTGGATCCATTCCCTGTATATTGAGCCAGCTCAGGCAGGTAGGGAGGGGAAGTACAGCTATGAGGAAGGGAGAAGACTACCTTCTTTCTGCAATTCTCTCATTGTGATCTGATGCAGAATAAAAGCCATCCATTTCTAAAAACATTTTAAATTCATGAGAGCACACAAATATGTGTAGAACAGCAGTTAAAAAAACCACAAAAGTTGCTACATCATACAGAATATTTACATTTATGGACTCAGAGGTACCTAACACAGGGGGGTTCCAAGTTATACAAAGCAAGTCTTAATGCTCAAATCTTATTTCTGATATCTGACAGTCAGAGTGTGTAAACGCAGAACAACGGACAGCAATGGAGCTTATTCATCAACATAGACAGTAATACCATGAATTATAAGCTTCAAGACTATCCTGATGGACTTCATATAGTTTAATGTCTTAGAACGGGCACTAAAGCACAGAATTCGTGTTATTTCAGAGCTTCCCGCATTTCACCAAGTTGTTTACATGCTCTCAGCAGTCTTGCTTGTACCAAGACGGGTTTTGTGCCCCAGCCTACCCAGAATCAACTATTTGAATAATTCACAATTTTAACTCCCATGTTTTAATGTTAGAGCTTGCAACACATACATGTAATTTTGAAGAATTTTCTTCTTGTCTGTGGCCAATTCTTAGACTTTATTTTCCTGGTTTTATTCTTAAAAATTCACTTAAAAGTCTTAATAAGGAAAAAAAATATTGCAAATTGCATGACAGGGGCAGGTTATTAGTCTCTAATTACCAAGCCCATTTCCTCTTGAAATGCTTAATAGTCACAAAAATTAAAAGAACCCTTGGGGGCACACCATAAAAACCCAAACCAACCACGCCACCTTGTTAGCAAGTAAGAAGTTATCCATGCTACATCCATGCACTGACAATAAGCCCATGAATTAGTACACTAAGACAAGAGTACAGTGACAGGAGCCTGCACATGCAGCTCCTGGAGAAATAATTTAAGTTTTCCCCCTCCATGTGTTGTTCTAACAGTGCCTTTGTAATAACCACAAGCCATCCCCTTCTCCCAGGCACGCTCCACCACAACCACCACAGCCCGGGAACAGTTTGTGTACAAACATCCTCCATGTCTCTACTGAAGATGGGCAAAGCTAGGCTATGTGGAGCACGCCTGAGGTACAGGATTCTTGTCAGCCATCCTCCAGGGCTAATTAATAAACCAGCAGCAAATAGCTTCAGTTTAAGCATCATTTTTACAGTGTGAGGACTTACTGAGGGAAAGCAAGAGGGCATCCGTTATCGACTCTGACTTGTAGGCAAAGCTGTGAATCTTTCTTTGGGACCAGGTTTTTGATTAAGTAAATCAGGTTCTTAATCATACTGTTCTCTCCCACCAGCTGCTGACCCCCAGACTTACACTGAAACCTCCTCTGCCACCATGTACAACAAATGCTTAGCTACTGTACCAAACATGCCTCATTTGCGTGCCACTCTGAGTGCAGCACATTCTTGCCACTCTAAAAAGCCACCTAAGACAACCATATAAAATCATTGTCCAAAATTCTAACGTTTGCTCTAACGAGAAGCCATTTTCTTGGAGACAACTGCTCTGACACAGCTTTCTACACAAGCCAGACTCCTGTAGGAGACTCAAGGCAGATGTGGAAGTACAATAGGAAAGTTAAGAGTGGATGAAGAGGAATTAAAGAGAGAAAGTATACAACAATGACTAATTGTTCACATAGTTCACAATCAGGACCGAACAAAAGGCAGGTACCTTATGCCTCCAAGCCAGTCTCAAAGGAAAAAAGTAAACACGCAGCAGTTAAGGGGAGAGAATGGGAGAGGAGGGAGATGTAGTTAGTGAGCTTCCTTTAAGCCAGTTCCTAGAAGCATTAATGAAGATGCACGATAACGGTGATGGAGAAGAGGAAAGCAGAAAGATCATTGTATGGTCAGGTTTCCTCCACCCACCCACGCAGCCCCCAGTCCGTAATCAGTTACGGTTTTTGAAGAGGTTAGCACATATACCCAAATCAGAATGGATGAAGAGCACAGCTCTAAGAATTAATTACAGCAAGTAATTTTCAATTAAGTTAGAGGACAAAAGCTCCCCACAGCTAAATACAGCTGTGAATGTAGTGCATAGATTTTTCCTTAGTCAGAGGCAGCCAAAGACCCTACGGCCAAGGAAACTGGGGGTGGGGAAGGGGTGAGACAGAGACAGCTCCGTGTCAAGTCCTTTGGTACTCAGCAAGCCTACAGAGGCCTAATTTCCTAGGTTTGTGGTGACATACAAGGGCATGGGACAAATAATCCTTCCTCATGCTGTGCTTGCTGGCTTCTCCTCGCCTTCCCATCCCACAACACCTTCACCTCTTTTGCTTATATCCTCTACAGAGCGACTGCAAGTGCTTCTGAACCAGGCATATCCCCAGCCCTGCAGACCCCACTCCTGCAGGAGCACAGAGTCCTCCTTCTCCAGGCGATTTTGAATTTTCAAAATTCACAGGAGCTCTCTTTGAAATCTCTCCAAGCAATAACTTCAAGCAGCCTTGTAGGAAAGGTCATGATTATCACCTAGGGAAGCAAGGGTAAACAGGTACAATCAAACCGACTCTTCAGTTTGTATTCTATTGGTTAATTTCGGCCTTAGAAGGAGCTATAGAAACAGTAGTATTTCACTATTGCTGGTTTTCACAGAACCCCAGAACGGCGGGGGTTGGAAGGCACCTCTGGAGATCACCCCGTCCAACCCCCCTGCTTGAGCAGGCACACCCAGAGCAGGGGGCACAGCACCGCGTCCAGGCAGGTTTGAATGTCTCCAGGGAAGGAGACTCCACAACCTCTCTGGGCAGCCTGTCCCACTGCTCTGCCACCCGCACAGTAAAGAAGTTCTTCCTCATATTCAGGTGGAACTTCCCGTGTTCCAACTCGTGCCCGTTGCCCCTTGGCCTGTCGTTGGGCACCACTGAAAAGAGTCCGGCCCCGTCCTCTTGGCACCCGCCCTTCAGATATTTATAAGCATTGATGAGATCCCCCCTCAGCCTTCTCTTCTCCAGGCTGAACAAAGCCAGGTCTCTCAGCCTTTCCTCCTAAGGGAGATGCTCCAGGCCCCTGATCATCCCCGTAGCTCTCCACTGAACCCTCTCCAGCAGTTCCCTGTCTTTCTTCAACCGGGGAGCCCAGAACTGGACGCAGTACCTCAGCCAAGGGGACGTCTTCCTTTCTCCAGATATCCTCTCTCCCCTCTGGGCGCGGGGATGCCTCAGGGCCAGCCTTAGCAGTAAAGACTGAAGCAAAGGCGGCATCCAGTAACTCTGCCTCTCTGCATCCTGCCTCACCAGGGCACCCACCTCGGTCAGCAGCGGGCCCACAGTTTCCCCAGTCTTTCTTTTACTGCTGATGTAGTTGAAGAAGCCCTTCTTGTTATCCTTGACATCCCTTGCCAGATTTTGTTCCAAGAGGGCCTTGGCCTTCCTCGTTGCATCTCGCCATACCCTGGCAATGTTTCTCTATTCCTCCCAAGCAGCCAGTCCCTTTTTCCACATACTGTAAGCCTCCTTCTTCCATGTAAATTTTTCTAGAAGCTCTTTGCTCATCCATGTGGGTCTCCTGGCTCCTTTGGCTCCTTGGCTTGACTTCTTCCTCACAGGGATGCACCAATCTCGAGCTTGGAGGAAGTGGTCCTTGACTATTGACCAGCTCTCTTGCACCCCGCTGCCTTCTAGAGCCCTAGCCCATGGGATTCCTCCAAGCAGGTCTTTGAAGAGGCCAAAGGTGGCTCTCCTGAAGCCCAGGGCTGTTAATCCTACTTGTCGCCCTGCTTCTACCACGCGGGAGCTGGAACTCCACCATCTCATGGGCGCTGCAGCCAAGGCTACCGCCAACCCTCACAGCCTCAACCAGACCTTCTCTCTTTGTTAGTAGAAGGTCCAGCAGCACATCTTGCCTCGTTGGCTCCTCCACCACCTGTGTCAAAAAGTTATCCTCGATGCTCTGAAGGAATCAAAATATTTTTACCCAGTAACCTCAATGCTCTGCAGGAAACAAAGTGATTTTACCCAGTAACCTTAATATTAAAAAGTGTAAGTTCTCCTACTTCATACATCTTTTGGATAAACATATTAATCTCTTTTAAAAAAAAATAAAAAACACCTTTCAATAGAGTAACTGGAAGTTATAAAAAAAATTTACTAGAGTTCAGTCTGGGTTAGCAAGTGTATTATCAGGAATGCTATTTCCCTTTTCCACTCCCTCCCTCATGCCACCATTCCCAGATATTTTCACAACAGCAGCTCTGAGTGCAGAATGCACAGATGGCAAGTGTTAGTTTCTGCAAAAATGAAAGAGAGCATATTTCCAAGCAGCAGAAAGCTCATCTAAGGGCCGTCATGCAGAGTTTACTTGTAGCCCTCCTGCTTTCATCCCGACAGGACGAAACTAAAGAGGAAACAGTATAAACACATTGACAGTCACTCTCATTAAAATAAAAAGAAGAAAAACAAAAAAGAAAGAAAAAAGAAGCCACAGACAGAAACCTAAACCACTGGTGCACTGGTAGTTTACCCTCCCCCATCTCCAAGACATTTTTTAAAGCACAGACCATGATGTTTGGACAAACCAGCTCAAAAAAAAAAAGTAGCCCCTTCAACAATAAGTTAAGCAAAATAACCTCCAACACCATGTTATTATGATGGGCCCAGATTTGCTTTGTATGGTTTAATGAGAGCTAACCAAGCCCACGGTCCTCTTGACACCCTGTTGGAGCTGAAAGGGAAAGGAGCACGCCGGAATGCAGACCTCTGGAGCCTGTCTCTTTCCTGGGGAGGGTGTTAAATTCAGGAAGCTAAGGAAAGCAAAGTTATGCCATTCGACGCTAACCGCATTTTAAGGCATTAAACAATCCTTCCTTAAACCCGATTTCACAAGATGCGTGCTTCTGTCTGAAGGAAGAAGCGGTAGCAACACGAAGCAGGTGCCGCACTCCATGTGCCAGCAAGATGACATCATACCATCCCTTCGTCAGGTACAGCCCCGGGATGGCCGCACGCCTCACCTTTCCCCGCTCACAGGTTAAGAATTTCTCAGTTACAGCCTGGCAAGACCCAGACAGTTATTTTTCGGGGGGTTCCTGTCACAGCAAGGCCGCCATCGGGGGAAAGGGTCCTGCCGAGGGAAAGCGGAGGGCCTCGGGGAGGGAGAAGGGACCAAACGGCACCCTCGACACCGGGCGGGATGGGGAGGAGACGGCATACGCGATGGGACCGATGATAAAACAACGCCGGGATGGCGGAGAAGCCCCCGCCGAGGGGCGGGGAGGGTGGGGGGGGGTTCCCGCCGCCACACACCCACCTTGTCCCAGCTCAGCCACTGCCACACCGCCTTGTCGAGCTGCGCGTCGCCGGTGCTGCGGGCGACGAGCACGTTGGAGTTCACGTCCCCGGGAGCTCCGCACTCGCCCATGTCGCCGTCTGCGGAGGGTGGCGGGTGGAAGGAAAGGGCGGGGGGGGGGGGGGGGGGGGGGGGGAACGGCGGCGGCTTCTTCACTTCGCGACGCCCGCCGCGGCACCGCGCATCGCCTGAGGGAGGGGAAGAAGGAAAGGAGGTGAGACGGTGCGCCGGCGCACGGGGGAGGCGGGGGACACCCGGGACGCCTTGCGGCCGCCGCTATTTACCTCAGCTCAACGGTCGTAACGGCGAATAACGGCGAGTAACGGCGACCGTCGCCTCAGCCGGCAACGGTCGGGGCGCGCCCCCGCCCCCGCCAGCCGCCCCTCCCCGCGCGAGCCCAAGCCCCGCCCACCGCCGCGGCTCGACAACAACCGAGGCCCCGCCCCCGCGCCGCGGCCCCGCCAATCACGCCTCGCCCCCACCCCACCGGAGGGACGCGGGCGGGGGGAAGAGCGTCGCGATGCATGACGGGAAATGTAGTCCGGGCGCCGCAGAGGGCTTGCGGAGGGGATGAGCGGGCGGGCGGGGAGAAACTACAACTCCCGGCAGCCCTCGCGGCGCGCCCCGTTCGCCTCAGGGTGAGGGGAAGCTGAGAGGGCTGAGGGCGCGGCGGCTCTGTCTCCCCTCCGCCGGCCCGGCTGCGCTCGGCTGCCGCACGCCCTCTCCGGTAGCCGCGTCTCTCCCTCAGGAGCCCCGGCTCTGTCCTTCCCCGGCGTGGGTGGGGGTGGTACCGGCCCCGCGGGCGTTCGGTGTCACGCAGCGCTCGGCCCTCAGGAGGCCTGAGCAGGGTGAGGGTGGAGGCGGAGAGGGCTGGGTGGAGACTCCCTCCTTTCGCTTGATGCAAACAAAAATGTGCAGTATATCTCCTACCGCCTCGCTAAACGGGTGCTCTCTGCCTCCTGGGTGATACATATAGAATCACAGAATGTCCTGAGTTGGAAGGGACCCACAAGGACCATCGAGTCCAGCTCCTGTCCCTGCACAGGACAACCCCAAATTCACACCATGGCTCTGAGGGCCTTGTCCAAGTGCTTCTTGAATATCGCCAGCCTTGGTGCCATGACTGCCTCCCTGGGGAGCCTGTTCCAGGGCTCCACCACCCTCTGGGGGAAGAACCTTCTCCTAATACCCAACCTAAACCTCCCCTGGCACATCCTCCTGCTATTCCCTCAGGTCCTATCGTTGGTCACCAGAGAGAAGAGATCAGCGCCTGCCCCTCCTCCTCCTCCCCTTGTGAGGAAGCTGCAGACCACGATGAGGTCTGCCCTCAGCCTCCTCTTCTCCAGGCTGAACAAACCAAGTGACTTCAGCCGCTCCTCGTATGGTTTCCCCTTTAAACCACTTCGTGGCCCTCCTCTGCACACTCTCTAGGAGCAGCTTTATATCCCTGATGTCCTGTGGCACCCAAACCTGCCCACAGCGCTCGAGGTGAGGCCGCCCCAGCGCAGAGCAGAGCGGGACAATCCCCTCCCTCGAGTGGCTGCAATGTAGTGCTTGAGGCACCCCAGGGCACGGCTGGCCCTCATGGCTGCCAGGGCACACTGTTGGCTCATGTTCAACTTGCCGTCGACCGGAACCCCCAGGTCCCTCTCCGCAGAGCTGCTCTCCAGCCTCTCATTCCCCAGGCTGTCTGTACATGCAGGGTTGCTGTGCCCCAGGTGCAAAATCAAAAAATATGAGGAAAAGCTAAAAACCTCCCTGGTTGTTCCCTTCCTTCAGCCTCCGAGGCAGCCTTCACACTGCTGAGTGCGTTATGTGCTCCCTCTGAAAGGATAATGGAAGTGGCGCTACCCCGGGCGATGATCTCATTGTTCAGAAGCATTTCCAGGCAGGCTTCAGCAGCAATTAAATTGCCATTAGGAGGAAAATCGTAACCCCCATCTCCCCTTCCCAGATCGCTTCAGCTCTAATTGAATTGCCTGTCCCCAAGCAAAAGGCCGTGGCAGTGACCACATCCTGCAGCAGATCCTCATCCCGCAGCGCATCCTCATCCTGCAGAGCATCCTCATCCTCGCAGACGTTGCCATAGTGACAGCAGGCACTGCAGAGGGATGCGAGGTTTCGGGAAGATGGGTGGAGGGCAGCAGGACTGCTGCCCAGGGGACGCTGGACGTGAAGGGAGGTACGAAACGCTGGGGTCATGAGCAGCATAGGCTCCTCGGGGAGGTGGAAAGAGGGACTGAAGGGAGAGGAAGATGCAATGGGGGATGAGAAAGATGTGGGGAGGCCGTTTAGGATGCCCAAGCAGCACAGCAAAGGATGTTGTTGGAAACTGTAAATATAGAAGGGAATGACCCATCATGTGAAAGCTTAGAAATTTCAGTTTAACATCCCTCCCCTTCGAAGCTCTCAAGTCAGTGTCCCAAAGGGACCTCTTTCTTGGCTGCAGAGACAAACAAATTCTCTGGTCCAGAGGTCTGACTCGGTGTGGGGAGCTGAACCTGTAAATTGGTCTATTACAGTGAATTACTGACAGAAGTCAACAGAAGAGAAAGATAAGAAGAAGGAAGTAAGGTAACATAAGTCTTCCGTTATCACTAAAGGACTCTCCTAAGGTTGTTTCCGGTATAGGAGAAGAAAAGTCTGGACACTAGTAAAGTTAGAGTGAGGAGATCAGACATAATAGATGAATCAAACAGTAAGTGGGGTACTCCGTCTCCAGATGGATTTGGGGGATCCGTCCTTTGGTACTGATGCTCGGAGAAGCAGTGGGCCTGCGAGTCAGTAGGAAAGGGCCCTACGAGCAGAGCTGCCATGTCGTGAGCCTCGCAGGACCACAAGCCAGAGGTGACCCTGCCAGCCCAACCCGAGAGCAGGACTACGCAGCTCCACGCTTCCTGCCAGCTCTGCCTTCACCCCGTGGGCTTCTGTACGTGATGCCACCATGTTGTTTCCTCGCCCATTCTTATTTTTTCTCTTTCTCCCACATCTCTGCATAAAGAGGTGGCATCTGTAGCAGTGCTGATGCCCTCCTGAGCCCAGCAGTCTGATTAAAACCATGTCCCAAACAGCCAGATGCCGGCACATTTCTCCAGATCTCAGAATAGCTGACAAGAGTGGCTCCTGCAGTGAATTAGCACCTGAGAGTCAGCATGAAGCGCAGCACCTGCTTTTCATACTTTTGCTGCTCTTTTCTCCTCCTTTCTGTTTTGTCTTCAAGGAAAGAAGGCCAGAGCCCAGCATAACAGGAACTTCAGCCCATGAAACCTTCGTTTTCCCTCCGAAAAAGAACAATGGCCATGTTAAATACCTCTCCAAAGCCTGCCAAACAGGAACGTTTCTTACAAAAACCCTGTAGCTATTTGGAAAGGCAGTAAGAGATATTGTTAAAATGAAATTTTGTACTTCAAATGCTTCAATTCTTGCCTCCTTTTTTTTCCCTATGTGCTTAATGAAAGATTTAACGTATTCTGAATGGTGACTTTGCCATCAGAGCTGGCAGGGTCTTTCCACACGTGAAACCTTGAACCTCATTAAATGGTTTCACAAAGGACAGTGGCAGCTGTGCCCACACCCTGTGTTATCAGTGCTCAGGTACCTAGCCATGATTAAAAGCGGGATTTTCCCTTCAGATATCTATATAGGAGAATTATCATTCTCTCAGATCTCCATGCTCCTCCATGATTATTTCCCTGAAGAACAGATAAAACAGCCTCATAGAAGATAAAAGTCTCCGCCTTTACCTTTTACTAGGAATAACGACAGCGTGGAGGGTTTTAAACTTCTCAGGATCTTGCCAACACATTCTGAAGTCAGAGAGTGACGATCTGGCTTCCAAATATTTCCCTGTGAGAGGACTTTGGTTAGCTAGCTCCGAGATACCACAGCGCATATAGCAGATGCCAGGCAGCCTGAACGACTCCACAGCAGGGCAATCATATAAAAAGATTATAGGTGACATGGCTTAGATCGCACTTATGGAGATTTGTTGTGTTTGCTTGGAGGGAACACTGACCTCACGGGAGATGACAAATAAGTCCAATGTATTTGAGGGTTAATCAGCCACCAGAAGAATTTTAAAGCTGATTATGTTGCTACAGGAAAGATAAAGTGAGTCCCATCTGCTTTCATGCTGCCACGGAGAGCAATCACGAAGAAGCCGGCACGACTCTGGACTGCGCTGCACTGGGGCCAGGCACATCACGGCTCTCCTGGGACTTTGGGGTGATTGCAGAGCCTCCCTGCTCTCACTGGCCGTGCATGTTGCCAGCAGAAATCTCGCTTTTCATCTATTACTAATGACAAAATTTGCAGTCCTTATGGAGGAAAGCCAGAAAATAGGAAATTAACGTGCAAGCAAAGGAAAGCCAACATCTCTAAGTCTTCACCCTCATGTATCATTTCGCCTAATTGAGGCACAGCATGCTCAGACCAAACTGAGCAGCAGCAAACGGTCTGGGGGCTAAAACCTACGGGAGAGACCACATTGCCAGCGATGAATACAAGCCAGGCTGGGAGGAAAAGGGCTGACAGGATGCTGACAGCCGCCGGCTCGCGTGCTGGGAGCTGCCAGGGCCAGCGGGGACTGTGGCGGGGCTCAGCTGCGGGAAATGACTTCTTCCTAGCCAAAATGAGCGTGTGCATCCACATATGCATAAGTATGACTGCATGCATGCATCGCTCCTGCTTTCAGGGAAAGGCTGTGCTCTATGTGCCGCTGTTATGAAACCCAGAGTTCCCACGTGTAGCGTAATTGCAACCATGAAACGGCAGATAACTGTCTGTGCCCCCAAAATGAGAGTTTTCTTCTGACGTAAATGAGATCATGTAAGGTAATAGAGACTCGCTGATAACACATAGCTCCTGTTTGGGATTTGAAGATACATGATGCAAGGGTAAAGAGCGTATCCATTCTCCTGTACGTGGTTAAATGTATCCATCCTCCTGGCAGGGTTGGGTTTGCAGCATCTCGGTATCGTACCCCTGAACAATGATGCACGTATTTTGTTCTTACCAATGCGTTTAATGTTTTTTTCCACAGAAGAACGGCTAAGCACACAGCGATGTCACCGAATAACAGAAATAAAAAACATCTGTATGGTCACGTTAGCATCCTCAGCGATCTGGTACCACAGACCAAATCCTCACCCGCAACAAACCAGATTAGCTCAGTTGATCGCACAGCTCTGCCCAACCCTGCGCCGGAGAGCCTCGAGGCTGAACCCAGCTGGTACAGTTTCCATGGCAATTTTACCACACACAGTTTATTCCAGATCTCCTGCAAACAGCCCGGGGCTCCCATGACATTCCAGGTTGTTTTTCTGCCCCCAGTTCCTGCAGCGAGCCAGAGTCATGTGGGATGAACCCAGCGCATCCTTCCAGCTCGCTGCCGAGCCACTCAGCAGGCACTGTGCATGCCCTCGCTCTGCGGCACATCTTTTGTTTTATTATTTATGTATCGTGAACTCCCTGTTCTCCTGTGCCTCTGGTATTACCTGGTAATAAGACAGCAACTCCCATCCTTTCATTTCCCCTCTCTCAGAGTAGCGTATTGCCAGAAAGGCAGCGCAACTCTAAACGCCAGCAGTAACGACATCCCTTCTGGTTGATAGCGTGCTGCATGGGGAGGGACGGGTGCCTTTTTGGGCCTGAATGCCATTTTTAATGCAATCTGGGGTCAAAGCAGCCAAAATGCTTTGTCCTGAAGAAGTGCAGGCACTCTGCAGGCAGAGCATGAAGAAAGGGAGCGGGCTGGCAGCTGGGAAGGATGCAACAGGGACCGCTGAGATTAGGAAATGGTTTTCAAACTCTGCAGCTGCCCCTGGCTTGGTGCTTCACAATGTCAGCCCTGGGAAGGCCTGATCCTGCACCCTCCGGCACTGACAACATGCTCCTCAGCTTCCTTAGGAGCGTAACACCCTAAATACTCATGCTTTAAATGCAGTGTGTAGTGTGCAGCGCAGAGCCGCTGGGAAAACCTCTGTTCCCAGCCCAAAGGGAGCACAGGGAACAGCTCTCCTCGCCATTGCCACAGGCTCTGGTGACTAAGCACTTAATCTAGGGCTTAATCAACTGCTGCATGTAGGGGCGATGGTATTTACCGAGGGAGAGTAGCGCAGTGGGTTAGTGTGCCAGGCGTAGGTGCAGGAAAGCCATGGTGAGCATCCCCGTCCCCAGCACCCCTCTGGAGCAGACACTGATCCAGCTCTCCACATCTGCCCTTCGCTTGGGGCACAGGCTCCTTCCAGGGCTGCTGTTTTGCCAGGGGGAAATTTCGGTGCCACCCACTTGCTTGGCCCTGGCTTTGGTCACCAGTCCCCTCGTATATCAATGCCTGTCCTTTACAAACCAGAAACCAAACACAGACCTGGTTATTTTTAATCCTCCTCTCGAGGTATTAATAGCCCACGTGCATGCTCTGCTGAGCAGTTGTCCACCAGCCACATCCATCTGCAGAAAAAAGATGGGCCGGTTGCCTCTGGTGAGAGAACAAGAAAGGAGTATGGGTCAGGTTTTTCATCCTAATTTATCCCCTCAATTAATCCTGAAGTATGGGGTAAGTTGTGTGGAACTGAGAAAATTTGTACCAAAAACTTTCTGCAAGGGGAGTACATGAGATCCTGGCTGTCTGGGATTTCCTGATTATCAGTATAAATGAATGATGCCTTGCTCTTTACTAAGAAATACTGCTTTTTCTTGCCATATGGTGCAAGTTTTGTAGGTACCCGTAGGGTGGTCAAGCTGAACTGAACTGCCCTGTGTCTGCACAGTCGCAATGGGTACTTTTATGACCAGACTTCTGATAACCATAGAATCATAGAATCATTAAGGTTGGAAAAGACCTCTAGGATCATCACGTCCAAAAGTCCAACCGCCAACCCAACACCCCCAGGCCTCCTAAACCATGGCCCCAAGTGCCACGGCTACACGCTGTTTGAACCCCCCCCAGGGATGGTGACTCCAGCACCTCTCTGGGCAGCCTGTTCCAGTGCCTGACCACTCTTGCAGTGAAGGCATTTTCCCTAATCTCCAATCTAAACCTCCCCTGGCGCAGCTTGAGGCCATTTCCTCTCGTCCTATCGCTGTGACCTGGGAGAAGAGACCAACCCCCACCTCCCCACAACCTCCTTTCAGGCAGTTGCAGAGAGCGATAAGGTCTCCCCTCAGCCTCCTCTTCTCCAGGCTAAACCCCCCCAGCTCCCTCAGCCACTCCTCATCAGACTTAACATAACATTACAGTAATAGCATATAGTTAATATAACATTGCTATAGTTTATCACAAGCACAGGCATATCGTCCTTCAGCTGGCCTGACCCAGGTCTCCCTTTCCCTTCACCTGGCTGAGAACCAGGGAGGAAAAAGGAAAAAAGGAGCAGAAAAATGGAAGCCAGACAGACAGACCTGCGCTGCTGGAACAGCCACGGTGCAAAGGGGGCCGGGGCTGTGTCTCACCCACGGTGCAAGATGTCGTGCAGAGAGGGTCCAGTGTAGCTCCAGATCCTGATTCTGCCTCCTGAGGGCTCCTCCACTAATTAATCTGGCAGCTCTCAGTGCCAATTTGGGAGCACACGCAGGCAGCCGTGCCATCACACGTGCAAGATGCCACAGTACCAGACACCAGGGAAAGGAAATGGTGCTTTGCCCAGAAGCTCAGAAAGCCAAAGTCTGCCGAACACCACAGTTTTCCATCGTGTCCTTTTAAAAAAATTTTGTAAAATGACTTATCTGGGTTAGGCAAGAGCAGGAGCTGCACCCAGCGCTGCTCTGCGAAGGGTTGCGAGTGACAAATGCTGCAGCAGCAAACATCAGAGCTGCTTTAGGGAAGAGGGACATGTCAGAGGTGGGTTTTGTGCTGAGCAGCCCCTGGAGAAAAGCCATGAGGAACCGGTGCTCCCTTTGCCACCGCAGAGGCCTCCCACGCTGCTGGCAGCATGCAACCCCGACCTCGCAGAGCGGCTGGAGGGGGCTAGCTGAGACAGGCAGAACATTGAGAGGGGCAGAATAAATGTTTTTCATGCCTGCACATAATTAATTTGCTTTTCCACATCTTTATCTAAAGCATCTGATACCAGCCCAGTGTGAGAGAGGCGACTCGGACGGATGGACATCCAATGCGGCAGGACAATAGAAAACTTCAGGTGACCAACCCTGCGTGGCAATTCCTGCAGAGCTTCCAAATGGGTCAGATTCTTTGGTTTAAATCACTTTTGTTTCCCTCATCCCTCTGAACAAGGGTGTTGTCCAGCTGTGATGGTGCAGGGCTATCAGCAAGGCAGGCTGTAGGAACAGGCTGCGTCTTTGGTGAGAGGAATTGATATATTTAGAAATGGATATGTTTCAGACACTGAGGGTTTCTGATGTGAAGGAAGAGCTTGTGTGTCCAGAAATGGCCCTGTTCCCATAATAATGACCTCGTCACCTCCCAGAAAATCCTTTTAAGCCAGCACTGGCAATGGCCAACCCCATCTCCGAGCAGGGCTGGTTGAGTTACCTCACAGGAGGACATCACCTCTGGACTCCCTCCGGAGGAAGATGGGCAATAATGAATGAGTAACGTCACTGCTTGACACCGCTTGTGTTTCCGTAGGACACCGTGAGCTGTGCCGCAGGGCTTTTGTTCAACACCCGCTGCACTGAGCCCCACAGCCTTGCACTGGTGCAGCCAGGACACCGTTAGAGCTTCATGTCTGATTTCTTGTGGGTAGTGATTGCCGCTGATGCATAAACTGCCCTTAATCCCGTCCCCAGCTCTTCCACCCCTCACAGAATCACAGAACCACAGAAAGGCAGGGGTTGGAATGGACCTCTGGAGATCATCTCATCCAACCCCCCTGCTTGAGCAGGTACCCTCACTTTGTAGCATTTAGTTGTAGTTCGATGCATGGGACAAATAGAGCTCATTAGGACTCCTTAGTACCTAACAGTCATTTAATTAGCAAATAAACATCACCCAGTGGTATCTATGCACCAAACCTATCAGCCAAATCGTGCTGCATTGCATCTGCCCCAGGTCACAGCATGCTCCAGCCGGCACAACAAGCATAACCGAAGGACGGGATGTCATCCAAAGAGACCTGAACAAGCTGGAGAGGTGGGCCTGTGAGAACCTCATGAGGTTCAACAAGGCCAAGTGCAAGGTCCTGCACTTGGGTCAGGGCAACCCCCGGTATCCATACAGGCTGGGGATGGAGGGATGGAGAGCAGCCCTGCGGAGAAGGACTTGGGGGTACTGGGGAACGAAAAGCTGGACATGAGCCAGCAATGTGCGCTTGCAGCCCAGAAAGCCAACCGTCTCCTGGGCTGCATCCCCAGCAGCGTGGGCAGCAGGGCGAGGGAGGGGATTCTGCCCCTCGGCTCCGCTCTGGTGAGACCCCCCTGCAGTGCTGCGTCCAGCTCTGGGGTCCTCAGCACGGGACAGACATGGGCCTGTTGGAGCGGGGCCAGAGGGGGCCACGGAAATGATCCGAGGGCTGGAGCAGCTCTGCTGTGAGGACAGGCTGAGAGAGCTGGGGTTGTGCAGCCTGGAGAAGAGAAGGCTCTATGGGGGAGACTTTGTTGCCGCCTTTCAGGGCTTAAAGGGGGACGATAGGAAGGATGGCGACAATCTCTTTAGCAAGGCCTGTTGTGACAGGCCGAGGGGTGATGGTTTTAAACTAAAGGAGGGGAGATTTAGACTGGATATAAGGAAAAAATTCCTTACGCTGACAGTGGTGAGGCACTGGCCCAGGTTGCCCAGAGAGGTGGTGGATGCCCCATCCCTGGAAACATCCCAGGTGAGGTTGGATGGGGCTCTGAACGACCCGATTGAGTTGAAGATGTCCCTGCCCATGGCAGGGGTTTGGACTAGATGACCTTTAAAGGTCACTTCCAACCCAAACCATTCTGTGATTCTAACGAGCAAGAACAGCTGACAGCGAGGAGAGAGGGGCCTGGGGAATTTACCCCAGGAAAGTACAGGGGAACACCCCACCACAGTGTGGAAAATGCTTCTCCAGCATCCGTCTGCTGCAGTGCAGGGGATGATCGTCCAGCACTTCTCTGCCCTGCCGTGAACTGGGAGCGCTTTCCCTTTTCCTCCCTTTTTTTTTTTAAAATGTTTCCCAAGATTAACTTTCCCCATCATGACCCCTGTCTACCACGGGCTGTGAATAAGCATTCGTGCGTGTGAGCCTGGCTCAGCACACCTGATGGGAGAGCATTCTGCTCTTCTCCTGCACGCTGGCCCCGTCGGCAGCACAGGATTCCCACCAAGCACTGACTGCTGTCTCAGAGAAGCAGCTCCCCTTGAACACACCTTCCCCTACCTCAGTGCCACATATTCACCGGCCAAAACCAATATACCACAAACTGCCGGAGGCACCTCGTGCTGTTAGGTAAAATACCCGCTGGCATCGCTCGGCGATACCATCGCTATCAGTCCCTGCACTGCTACCATTTCACCTTGCACATTTCTTATCGAAATGCCCAGCATCAAAGCAGTCCCAGGAACAGGCCTCCGCGATTCCCGTCACTCCAACAACCCTACCGTTGCTTTGCTAAGCCAAGGTCAGCCTGAACATCCCATACACATGATGCATCAATATCTGTTTCCAAAGAACCAGGCAAACTGCTACAGACATTGTCTCACCCGTGATTCATTGCTGCATGCCAAGGAAAAAAATTTTAAATAAATTGGCCTCCCATGAGCCCTATTTTTTTTTCTAGCTGCATTGCTTAAAACCTGAATGGAGTCAGCTACAATTTGCACGGTTGAATTCAGCGATTCAGCCAAGGCCAGCGCTTCCCCAGCTCTCCTCTCTGTGTGACTGAGTGTGTCTCCTTGCTGTTAAAACAAACGGCATGTGCGTTACCCAGAAATCATCTGCTCCTTTGGAGCACAGGGAGTGAGGCCAGAGCCCCATTGGCTTTGATGAGGAATCTCTGAGCTCTGGGATGAGCACCTAATTAGTCTTGAAACCCTTCCTCCATCAGCTGAAGCAAACCCATTTCAGGAGGCTTCCAAAGCTATCCTCCCTCGTAAACCTCTGCTTCCGTACCCCTCCGGGCATCCTCAGCAGCCCAGTGCAACCCCCTGCTGAGGATGAGCCCATCAAGGCGATACGGAGATGTGGGTCCCAAGGGGACGCCAGCCAGCCTGGAGCTGTGGGTCCCATGGGACACCCAGCCAGCCCGGAGCATTGGGTCCCAAGGAGTCACCAGCCAGCCTGGAGCCATGGGTCCCATGGGACACCCAACCAGCCCGGAGCACTGGGTCCCAAGGAGACACCCAACCAGCCTGGAGCCATGGGTCCCATGGGACACCCAACCAGCCCGGAGCACTGGGTCCCAAGGAGTCACCAGCCAGCCTGGAGCCATGGGTCCCATGGGACACCCAGCCAGCCCGGAGCACTGGGTCCCAAGGAGTCACCCGTCAGCCTGGAGCCGTGGGTCCCAGGGGACACCCAGCCAGCCCGGAGCATTGGGTCCCAAGGAGTCACCAGCCAGCCTGGAGCCGTGGGTCCCAGGGGACACCCAGCCAGCCCGGAGCATTGGGTCCCAAGGAGTCACCAGCCAGCCTGGAGCCATGGGTCCCATGGGACACCCAACCAGCCCGGAGCACTGGGTCCCAAGGAGACACCCAACCAGCCCGGAGCCATGGGTCCCATGGGACACCCAACCAGCCCGGAGCACTGGGTCCCAAGGAGACACCCAACCAGCCCGGAGCCGTGGGTCCAAGGGGACACCAGCCAGCCCAGAGCCGTGGGTCCTGCGGGGACAAGCCCGGCTGCTCTGGCCCCGGGGATCCCAGGGTGCCCCGGGGTAAGGAGCAGGTGCCCATGGCACGGGGACCCTAAGGCAGCTGCCACAAGGTGGCACTGGCGCCTTGTCACCCAGCCTGGTGGCATCCAGCCCGAGGCCCCGGGGTGGGGATGCCCAGGGCATCCCCCCAGCCCTGCTGCAGGCTCTGGTCCGAATTTAGCTGCAGGGATGGACGGGAGGAGCTGCCAATGGATGGGAAACGGGGTGAATAACGATAACCGCAGGAGCTATGTCTTGCAGGAAGCTTTTTCCCCCGTAGGGTCTTCTGTATTAGGGAAAAGCAACATTTTAAATTTTTTTTATGACATGCCACCTTGTGACAGACTTGTCCCACCCCAGTCATAGCAGCAGAAGGGACTCTGGGGTCACTAGATCCATGCCAGCCTCCCCCTCTCCTGGGAGGGCTCGTGGCCATCAGGAGAGGCAAGGAGACCACATCACCAGGGGATTTTGGGGTGCCATGCTCACCATTCCACACCTGTCCCATCACGGGGACCCACATCCTGGCCCTGGCGCAAGCAGCTGCTCTGTGGCTCATCCCACCGGAGGAGCCGGTATTAGAGGAGGACAAACACCACAGAGGCGGAGAAAACCCAACCGCCGTGTCTGCTTATGCAAACCAACCTGGCGGAAGGTTGCTGTCTCGCCTGGCCCGATTCCCCCAATTTATTTGCAGGTAAAGGGTTTATTTCCTTTCCCAGTGCTGTGACCGCAAGACAAACACGGTGAGGCCTCCTGAGCTACTTCCCGCTTGGGCCAGGTGCCGGGGGACATTGGTGGCGTTTGCCCCCAAGCCCCCAGAAAGCCCCACCGGCACCGCGTGCCCGGCTCAGAACTCACAGTGGGCTCAGCCCCAAAGCAGGCAGCCCCCGAGGGCTCCCCAAACCCCCCCTGCCTTGGCTTCTGTGCCCGAGCCGAGGGCATGGGAAACCAGGAATTGGTCACTGAGCTGCTGCTGTCCCAGTGCCTCCGGTGCCAAGGTTTCCAGCCCTACCCCAAACGCACTCACATCCAGTATTATTTTTTGGATTAGGGTTTGGCGTCACTGTTTGGGCTCAGGAATTGCAGCTGTGTTTAACCTTTGAATGCAGGCGGAAAGGCCCCTATGGATCAGCTAATCTAGCTGTAATTAAAGACATTAATTATGCCATTATTAACAGGTTAAGACGTGCGAGGGACCGGCTCTGCACCACAGTCTGTTTTGAAGGATGGGGAGGTTTACTGTCCTGGACACTGGCCACTCCACGGACCAGTCCCAGACCCAGCCAACTTAATAGCAGAGCCAAAGCCAAGGAGCCCAGCAGGACCCGAGAACATCCACTTCCCGTCCACCCCTGCGCCCTCGCCCCGTGGAAAACACCTTTGGGACCTGTGGTACAAAAGGCCAAAGCTACAGCCGACAGCAGGAAGGAAGCAGGAAAAACTTCGGCATCACCGTCCGGAGCCCGGAGAGACCTTCGGGAACGTGCGGAGCCGGATGCCTCCGGCCAGGCTCAGGCCATGCTCGCACTGCATGCCCGCAGCTCGAGCGATGCTCCCCGGCCAGCAGTAGAGAGAAAGCATCTTGTGTCCTGGGACGGCGGCAGCGATGCCACCAAGGGCTTGCCCTTGATGCCCCCTCAGCAGCACACAGGGAGCAGGTTTAGCCCTTCCAGCATCCCCCGGGCTCTGACAGCCAGGGCAGGGCACCAGCACGGAGGGGTGCCCCACGGATCGCCCCCGACACCGACTTTGCTCAGAGAAGAAGCAAACGCGACCCCACTGGAAACGACCACCTCCTTTAATTCCCCGCCAGAAAAGCGGGGCCTGGCCCGGCTCAAAAATTACAGGGTTTTAGCACCAGAAAAGCTTGCTAGCCCATCTCACGAAGCTGCTGGGAGCCCACGGAGGTCCATGCTGGCCGGTCTGAGCAGGGGAGTGGTGAATTTTCCTCCTTGAAGGCCCCTGCCAGCCTCGGCAGGCCACGGTGGGAAAGGAGCCATCGCTGTCCCCCCAGAGCTCAGCCAAGGTGGGTCTGCGGGACTGGGCCGTACCCATGGATCGCACCCTGCCAGCTCCTGCCAGCCAGGAGCCGTAGCCCGGCCAGGACGTCCCCGTGCTGCTCAAACCGGGGCAGAGCACCTCCATGGGAACACTGGCAGGGGTTTTCCCAGCAGCTTTGGGGCCAGGCTGGCCGGCAGCGCTGCCCCATCCCGCAAGCAGCAGGATGCCCAGCAACAACATGGCCCCAAACCCACCGGCTCCTGCGGGATGAGGCGTCGGGGCCGGGCTCAGATCATGGAGACCCTGTTCTTGATGTAGACGTGGTACGGGTCGCTGCGCTTGTCCACTTTGCGGGAACGGGTGTAGCCCAGGATGAGGCTCCCCACCGTGGCGGCGAAGAGTGTCATGACGAAGAGGATGTACATGTAGGCGTTGTCATTGCGGCCGGGACGGCCAGCGTGGGCACTGGCGTTGCACGCGGTAGCCGTGGTGGTGGCAGGGCGGTCAGTGGGGCAGAGGACGACGCTGTGCAGCGTCTGGTTCAAGGCATTAAGCACCGCCTGGAGGCTTTGGTGCCAGGTCTCCGTCCGGTTGTCCTCCTCCATGTCCTCGCCCAGCCTGCGGAGGAGGACAGGGAGGCTCAGCCAGGGCTGCCCCCGTGGTGACGGTGTCCCCGGGATGATGCTGGGGACATCCTGCCGGACCCAATAATGACCCGAAAATGGTCCTTGAAGCACCTCCTCTGCCACACAGCAAGGGTAGGAGTGGGGGCGTTCAAGCTCTTTGCATTCGCAGCAGCCCCGTCCCCAGATTTCACTCCTTCCACGGATGGAATAAAACCCCGGGAGCTTCGGGGCAGCTGCCTGCCCCCTCTCCCCACCACGGCTGGGGACAATGGGGGGACACAGCTGTCCCGGGAGGTTGGGATGGTTGAGTTCAAAGGTTGCTCCCCCCAGGGAAGTGGGGGGACCGTAGGCCTGTGTCCAGCACCACCTGTGTCCTTGGGTGCTGAGCTGGCACCCAAGGGGCACCAGCAGGGCTGTCTGGGGTCCCCCATCCTAAATACCAGCTCTGGGACTGATCCTGCCATCCACTGAGCCCACTTGCTCCAGGCCAGATCCCCTGGGATGAGCAGGGACCCCCTTTTTTCCCCGTCGGTCCTAGCTCGGAGCCAGGAACCGTGACCACCCTGGCAGGGGGGCACAGCTCCCAACGCATCCCCATGGGCGCATCCTGAGGGGTCGCTGCTCTAAACCCCCCCAGGGATTTCCCTCCCCAAGGGTCCCAGACCCCCCCTGACACCCCCCCCAGGACACGGTGCCCCTCTGCCAGCCCACCCTGGCCCCTCACATGCTCTCTGTGCCCTTTCGCACCCTCGCACCTCACTGGGGGCCTCGGAGGAAGCACGGACAGGAAGGGACACAGGGTCACGGCCCCCCCCTCCCCCCAACATGTGCCACCCTGTGGGACACACCGGCCCCACAAACCGCTGTCGTCCCCCAGCGTAGCCACCCCGTCCCCGCCTGCTGCCGAGCGCCCCGTGCCTGCAGCACCAGCAGCTCTGCCCCATGCACAGGCAGCTCACCCCCCCAAAAAAAACAAAGGACCACCCCAAACCCAGGGTGCACCTCCCAGGATGAGACCCCAGCAGTGAGGAGGAGGAAGGGGCCGAGCAGCCACGAGCCCATGGGGACGGGCTCGGACCTGGCTGTCTTCCTGACTTAGAAACAAGTTTGAAGCAGGAAGAGGCTGAATTTGGGAGATTTAGGGCAAAATCTGGGTTTATTCCAGGAAGGGACCCAAAGATGGGGTTCAGCACGGGGGGACCCCGCGTTTGGGGGGGGGGGCGGTAAGGCCAGGGAGGAGAAGGGGGGATCGCACTCACCCGGGGTGCCCTCCTTGCCTGCGCTGTTGCCAGGCTGAGGCGGGACTGGAGCATCGCGGGGCGGCGGAGAGGGATGCCAGCCGGGCTGGGAGTGCCGTGCAGCCTCCTCCCCTTCCCGGGGCAGAGCCACCTGCCAAAGCCACCCAGCCCCAACACGGGCCACCAGCCTGTCCCCAACCCCGCGGGTCCCGCCGTGGCCTCCTCGCCCCGGCCGGATACCAGAGGCCTTACGGGGCTGGGAGAGCCAGACCCTGCCTTTCCCTCCCGGCACACGCTGCCGGTCACGCTTTCCTGTCCCTCCTCCGTCCGCCCGCATTTGTCCCTGAGCCCTTGCACTGGGCACCAAGCCTGGCCGGGACGCCTTCATCCCCGCTCCCATCCCCTCCTGGAGCTGAGCCTGCTCCGTGAAATGGGGTTTTCTTCCCCATTTGGCATTGGAACAGGCTGCCCAGAGAGGCGGTGGAGTCACCATCCCTGGAAGGGTTCAAAAACCGTGTAGCCGCGGCACATGGGGACATGGTTTAGGAGGCCTGGGGGTGTTGGGTTGGCGGTTGGACTTGATGATCCTAGAGGTCCTTTCCAACCTTAATGATTCTAGGATTCCCCCCAACCCAGGGGTCTTCCAGCCCCATTGCTCCCAGCTGCACCCCTCGCCCACCCAAAACCCCTGGAGGCAGCGGCACAGGTACCCCAAAGCTCGTGGGGCAGAAAGAAGGCCTGGAGCAGCAGTGATGGGCTGTGGGTGGGGGTCAGGTCCTGCTCCGAGCAGGGCGTGCGAACTTTATTTGCCATTTTCCATTTCTCCTAACCCCAAAGCATCCGTGTGGCTGCGGGGCCACGATCAGTGCCTCTGGCACAGGCTTCGGCTCTGCCAGCAATGAGGGTGACTCAGAAATGGCCGTGGCCATGCCACCGACTGGCGGGGGAAGGTTTCGGAGAGCCTGGACTGGGCACTGCCCCTCCTGCCCATGAACAGGGACAGCCATGAGCGTCCCCGAGGGTCGGCAGGCAGCGCCGGGCAGCTCCATCTCAGGCTGGCTTCTTACCCCTAAAGAAACCTGTCGATTAACATCAGTTTATGTGTTTCTACCTATAGGTTTGCATTGATGGGCACAGACCCCAGCACCATCGGGACCCCAGGGTGGCCGCATCCCTTCGCCCGGGACGGCCGCTGCGAGCCCATGTGGATGCTGCAGTCAGGGCAGCGATTTCAGAGGAACTCGGACACCGGTGACATCTCCTCCAGCACCACAGACCCTGCCGGGACGCTGCGCGGCCCCACAGGGTCCGGGATGAACACAGCTCCTCTCCTCGGTCACCCCAACCCCCTCCCCTCCTCATCCTGCTTTCCCACCGCATTGGCATCGCTCCCGTGGCCTTTTAACCACCATTCACAGCCTCTTCTCAGCGATTTTTCCACCTGCCCCAACACTGATCTTTGCCGTGCAAGGATTCCTCTGGGCGCAGGGCGAGAAAAAGATCATTATTCATAAAGTCTTGGGGTAAATAAATGAGCAAAGGATCAGCAGCCGAAGCTCCCCACAACTCACTTTATACAAAATCAGTCTCTTTTTACGCAGCGGTGAGGGAAGGAGACTTGACCAACCAGTCCCTCTTCCTCTTGTCCAAAGGGCGCATGAACATTCACCCAAATTTTTGATTTTTGGGGAGAGGCAGAAAAAACACACTAAAGTGCCTGTTTGGGTGTTTCCCCAGCGAGCAGCGGGAACACGGTACCCTTGGAGGACTCTGTGGAGGGACAGAGCCCCACGGGGCTGGGGAGAGCAGCCCCGATGGAGGTTTGGATGTTTAAGCAACAGCCCAAACCCCTGCACCACCATTCACATACCATCTACAGGCAAAGGTACAAGAGCTCTTGTCTTGCAATAAAAGCCCCAGGCAGCTGCCGCGCCGTTTGCTGGCCGCGCCGAGGGTTTGCCGAAACACCCAGCCGAGGCGCCATGGCTCTCCTAGTCGCCGGGTTCTTCCGAAAAGACCAAGGTGCAGTCGAACACCTCCTGGAAGGAGTCGAGGAAGGGCTGAAGGACATGGTCGACGGTGACTTGCCGCCCCAGCTCACGGCTCAGCGAGGTGACGCCTTTCCCCTCCAGCCCGCAGGGGATGATGTGGTCGAACCAGGTGAGGTCGGTGCAGCAGTTCAGCGCCAGCCCATGGGAGGTGATGTGGTGCCCACAGTGCACCCCTGCGGGGGCCAAAGCACCCACCCCTCAGCGCCCATCCCCAGGGATGCCTCGGTGTGAGACATTTAATGACTGGGCTGCTCAGGCCACCATAACCCCCCCCCCATGCTGTGCTCCCCACTTCTGCCAGGGAAAACCCCTAACCTACAGGCAGACACCCCAAATTTGGGGTGGATGGGGTGCAGCAAGTCCGGCTCCCTCCACCCCGGCCCTGCATCTCCCAGCACCTCCCGCCACTGGGGTTTTGGGCGAGCTTGGATGCGGGGCTGCGGTGCAGGACCCTCAGAGCAGGCTGCAGAGCCCAGCTGGGGGTGCAGGGCACCGGGAAGGGGTGCAGGAACAGCACAGGGCCTGGGGAGGGGGAGAGGGGAAGGGGGCAAGGGTGGGGAGCAGGCTGCAGGCACCCAGGCCTGCGTGCAAGGGCTTACGTGCAGGGGTGCAGAGTGCTGGGCCCTGGTTCTGGCTGCAAGGCCCTGGCTGGGTTGCACGGGCCTGAAGCTGCTGCTCCCTGCCCTGCTCCTCAGTGCATCCTTCCCCGTGCATACCCTACCCATGCCCTCCCTGGTGGGTGTGTGCGCTCCCCACGGTGCATGCAACCCCAACGTATGTCCTCAACACGCCCCTCCAGTGCGCGACCGGCTACAGTGCATGTACACCGTGCATGTTCCTGGTGCATGTTCCTGGTGCGTGCCCCCCTGTGCAAAACCCTCCTGGTGCATTCCTGTCCCATGCAAAACCCCCCTGGTGCTTGCTCCCCCCGTGCAAAACCTCCCCGGTGCATGCTACCCCCGTGCATAATCTCCCTGGTGCATGCCCCCCCGTGCAAACCCCCCCTGGTACATGCCCCCCCGTGCAAAACCTCCCTGGTGCATGCTACCCCCGTGCATAATCTCCGTGGTGCACACTCCCCCCGTGCAAAACCCTGCTGGTGCACGCCCCCCCCGTGCAAAAGCTCCCTGGTGCATGCTCCCCTCCATGCAAACCCCCCCGGTGCATGCCCCCCCATGCAAAACCTCCCCGGTGCATGCTACCCCCGTGCATAATCTCCCTGGTGCTTGCTCCCCTCCGTGCAAACCCCCCCGGTGCATGCCCCCCCGTGCAAAACCTCCCTGGTGCTCGCTCCCCCCGTGCAAAACCCTGCTGGTGCACGCCCCCCCCCGTGCAAACCCCCCCTGGTGCACGCTACCCCCGTGCAAACCCCCCCTGGTGCACGCCCCCCCCCGTGCAAACCCCCCCTGGTGCACGCCCCCCCGTGCACACCCCTCCCGCGGTGCACGCCCCCCCCGGCGCTCACCGATGGCGCAGAGCTTGCTGTCGCCCACCCAGACGCCGGTGAGGGGCGGCGGGAGGGAGCGGGCGGCGGGCAGGCCGAGGCGGCGGCAGAGCCGCAGCACCAGCGCCTCCAGCGCCCCCACGTACCCGCGCAGCGGGAGCCGGCGGCGCCGCAGGTCGAGCACGGGGAAGGCGAGGAGCTGCCCGGGCCCGTGGAAGGTGATCCGGCCGCCCCGCCGCGCCGCCGCCAGCCCCGCGCCCCGGGCCCGCAGCCGCGCCGCCGCCGCCGCCTCCGGGGCGCCCCGCAGCCCCCACGCGTAGACGGGACCCGCCGGTTCGCTCAGCACCACGCTCTCCCCCGGGCCGGGGCCGGGGGCGGGGGCGGGGGCGGGGGCGGGCCCGTCCCGCGCCGCCCGCGCCGCCCTCACGCACCGCTCCTGCACCCGCAGCGCCTCGGCGTAAGGCCGCAGCCCCAGCCGCAGCACCCGCACCGGCCCCCGCGACATGGCGGCGGCGGGGCCCGGCGGCGGGGCGGGAGCGGGGGGCGGGGCCGCCGGGAGGGGCGGGGCCGCCGGGAGGGGACAGGGGCGTGGGGAGAGAGGATGGAGGGAGGGGGCAGGGGTAGGGGGGAGGGGACAGAGGTGGGGGACAGGGGAGAGGGGATGGAGGTGGGGGACAGGGGAGAGGGGACAGAGGTGGAAGAGAGGGGACAGAGGTGGGGGACAGAGGAGAGGGGATGGAGGTGGAGGAGAGGGGACAGGGGTGGGGGACAGGGGAAAGGGGACAGAGGTGGGGGACAGGGGACAGGGACAGGGGAGAGGGGACAGAGGTGGAGGAGAGGGGACAGGGATGGGGGGAGGGGACAGAGGTGGGGGACGGGAGAGGGGATGGAGGTGGAGGGGAGGGGACAGAGGTGGGGAGAGGGGACAGGGATGGGGGACAGGGGACAGAGGTGGGGGACAGGGGAAAGAGGTGGGGGACAGGGGAGAGGGGGTGGAGGATGGGGGACAGGGGAGAGGGGACAGAGGTGGAGGAGAGGGGACAGGGATGGGGGACAGGGGAGAGGGAACAGAGTTGGAGGAGAGGGGACAGAGGTGGAAGAGAGGGGACAGAGGTGGGGAGAGGGGACAGAGGTTGGTGACAGGGGAAAGGGGACAGAGGTGGAGGATAGGGGACAGGGACAGGGGAGAGGGGACGGAGGTAGAGGAGAGGGTACAGAGATGGGGGAGAGGGGACAAGGGAGAGAAGATGGAACAGAGGTGGAGGAGAGGGGACAGGGATGGGGAGAGGGGACGGGACAGGGGACAGGGATGGGGGGGATAGGGGATGGGGACAGGGGGATGGGGACAAAGATGGGGGGGATAGGGGACAGGCAGAGGGGATGGGGACAGCGGGGTAGAGGATGGCAGTTTGGGGCTAGGTCATGGGGGACAGGGCCTGGGGACATGGGATGTGGCCTGAGATGGGGTACAGGGAATGGGGCCTGCGGTGGGGGGATTGGGGACGGGGGGATTGTGCCCGGGGGCAGGGGTTAGAGGGAGGGGAGGGGACCTGGGGTTGGGGATGAGGCACGGTGACGAGGTCAGGGGCCTGGGGGTGGCTCATAGGGCCCGGGGCTGCAAGAGGGGCCTGGTGAGGAGGGAGGGGGACCCCCGCTACCGTGGGGTTTGGGGCACCGAGGGGGGGGCCAGGGAGAGGAGAGGGACAGGCAGGGCATGGGGATGGGGCGTCCCAGTGGGCCAGGCAATTGCAGACCTGCTCAAAATGGGGTAAAATTGGGATTCTCGGGTGGCACGTCAAGGTTGTGGACTGTAAATAAAGTTGTAGTACCGCTGAAGCACTGCTGTGCGCTGCAATTAGTCACCCCGCGGCTCTGAAAGCGATAAAACATTCCCACCTCAACTTGTGATTATAAATGTAGAAAATAACGCAAGTCTGGTCGGACCGCTAATGAGTCAGCCGTTAAAACCTGAGCAAACCGTTCCCAGCCCACAGTCCTTCCAAGTTACCGACCAGATTAAGCGTGTGAAAGTATGTTTTGATTTTATAGAGCAACCGACTGTGTTAATAAACTCTTTGGTTTTTATCAAAAAATACGCGTCGCTGATATCTCCTCTTTGCCGCCACAGGTAATTCAGCTGTCGCCTGACAACAGCATTAACTTCTGTGTGGCTATTTGCAAGGAAGGGAAGGCGCTTCCCTTTGTTTACTCAACTTTCTTGATGAAAAGGAGCGAGTGCTTCAATGGATTATAAAATTAATATGGCCTTGGGGAAAAAAAAAGGGGGAAAAAACCACCATAAACCTCACCAGGCTGTTGTATTGGTTCGTATTCGAGCACACGGAGCAGCACCCAGCGTGCTTCGGGTGGGATCCTTGCCTCCACCACCCGCTTCAGGAGGGCTGCTCCGGGTCTCTGCCCTTGGCAGGAGAAACTCGTATTTTGCACCAACATTGTGCGTCTATCGAGTTATTTCCTTTTTTTTATGATTAAGCATCAACTTCTTGCTGGAGATCAAAGCCAAATGCTCTTCCTTTTTGGCTTGCCGCGGCGCTGCATGCGTAAGACGAGGAGAGTTGTGTGTAATAGGTCTGGGATCCTCGTAAATAAGACGACAGAGATGAGCGTGGTTGCATCGCCGGGGTATTTACTGTCAATATCCTGCTTTTGAAGCAGGGAGGAAATTTGGACAGATGGGAGCCATGGATGACTCACGTTTTATCCTTCTATCGGGGTCTGGGTATTTTTAAAGTGGTTTTTTCTTCGCGATAGGGTAACTTGCTGTTCTGTCGTACCTTTTCCTTTGGGTACCTTAAAGGTTTGCCGAGTCTCTTGAATCCTCCCCAATTCCTTTGATTGCAGAGCCCATTCTTCTGGCAGGAGAGCCTCCCTCGGGGAGCTTTAGAGCTCGTGCAAGTCAGGGCTTAATGGCAGGAAGGGGAGGGGAGGACAAAGGTGGTGGCTGTGAAACAGGTGCCTGGCAAGAGGGACTGTCGCAGCACACAGAGAGCTACAGACGGATGCAAAGGGCAATGTCTTGGCTCCGGTGAAGTCCGGGACAAAATTCCTGTTGATTTTGGCAAGGCCGGGATGTCATGGAGTGGTGACGGAGCTGTCCCGGCGTCACGGGCAGAACCAGGAGTGGAGTGCCCAGCCTGGGCTGCGCCTCGTGCCTCCAGATACGGCAGCCCCCTCCCTGCGCAGCCCCAAGCCTTTCAGCAAAATCCCATTGCGTTTTCTCAAGCAAATCATACTCGAGGGCCACGCCAGCAACAGGGTGACCACTGCTCTGTTTGCGTGTACTGATTACATGAATTATTTGAAGCGTGCAAGAATTCGGCGCATGGGCTGGAGCCCAGCTGTGCTACGGGCCTCACAAGCTCGGAAGAAAAAGCCTATCCCGAAGATGTCGGAGCATCCCTGGCTGTTTGTGGAACCGTCCCTGCGTTGCCTCCCTTCTCCCGTAGGGCTGGAAGGAGCTCAGAGGTCACCTCCTCGGCCACCCTTGCCCCGGCGGGGTTTGATCCTGCCTGGCCATCCCCACTGACACCCACCTGGGTCTCTAAGACCTCCAGTGATGGGGAGGTCTCTGGGCTTGGTGCACACAGAGGCAGTGCTGGGAAGCCTTAAGCTATTTTTCCTTGATACCTGTCACACCAGTTGTGTGCCCACAGGTTCCTGTGCAACACCTTGGAGGGGTCAGCCAAATTCCCTATGCAGTACACTGGCATCAATCAAGTCCTGCAAGCACCAGCTACCAGTCCTGCAGTTATTTGGAAGGACAAACATTTTCACTACGTCTTATTCCATAACAAACCTTTCCCTGATGGTGTTGGGAGGGAGTCGCTCGGACTGAGATCTCCAGTTCATTCAGGCAGGATCTCGGTGGATGTGACCCATAGCCAGAACCGCTCCTGCCCCCCTGATCTATTCATTGACTCGAAGAAGCACGTTCCCGAGGCTGTGACAAAGGAAAAACAAGGAAGTGCACATGTAAGGCTGTGCCGCGAGCTGTGTGCACCGCGGGGTGCATTAAGGAAGTAGTTAAGGAAGCTCCTTGCTGAGCCTGGGGAGACGGGTCAGAGCCAGTGCGAGTTTCTGTGTTGATTGTGCTTCTCTTGGCGGTCATCATCTTTTGACCCATCTTGGAGCTGACGTGACGGGCAGCACCGCTCCTCCGAGCCTCCCGTGCTGCCGGGAGCTGGTGTTTCCATTCGTGAGGCTCGGATGCACTGCTTGGCGTTCATCGACGCTGACAAAGATGCTCTTGTCTCCGGATTGTCCCCAGCTGCTGGCCGGGGCCGGCCACCCCGCCAGAGGTCACCCTCCCCTCTGGTCAACCAGCATGACTTCACAGACCTGCCGAAACCATCCCAGTGAGGTTAAACTCTCGTCACAACACTGTTTTTAAGAAGGATCCTCTGGAAGAGCTCAGTTAGGGAGTGGGCTGGCATGCAGTGATGTTGGCAGGTCTTTGGGGACAGCAGCCCCAGAAGGGACATGTCCAGGTGAGACCCCCCTGCAGTGCTGCGTCCAGCTCTGGGGTCCTCAGCACGGGACAGACACGGGCCTGTTGGAGCGGGGCCAGAGGGGGCCACGGAAATGATCCGAGGGCTGGAGCAGCTCTGCTGTGAGGACAGGCTGAGAGAGCTGGGGTTGTGCAGCCTGGAGAAGAGAAGGCTCTATGGGGGAGACCTTATTGCCGCCTTTCAGGGCTTAAAGGGGGCTTGTAAGAAAGATGGGGACAGGCTTTTCAGCAGGGCCTGTAGCGACAGGCCAAGGGGTGATGGTTTTAAACTGAAAGAGGGGAGATTCAGACTAGATGTAAGGAAGAAATGTTTTACGCTGAGGGTGGTGAGGCACTGGCCCAGGTTGCCCAGAGAGGTGGTGGATGCCCCATCCCTGGAAACATCCCAGGTGAGGTTGGACGGGGCTCTGAGCGACCTGATCGAGTTGGGGATGTCCCTGCTCATGGCAGGGGGTTGGACTGGATGAGCTTTAAAGGTCCCTTCCGACCCAAACCCTTCCATGATTCTGTGATGCTATGACATGTCTCCAGAGCCACAGCCCGGACATGTAGAGATTAGAGCGCGGCCAGCTCCAAGGGCCAGCCATTTTAGTGCACTGAGGGTATTTTACCTCCTAGTCGTGCTGATTTGAAATTCCTGCAAACTTCATCTGTCACACCAAATAACTCGTGTCTTGGCTACCTGACCCAAATAACTTTGGTACAAATTATAAGTAGAGCCAAGCCTCAAATTGTCCTAGAATTATAACTCTCCAGTGCACTTTCACACGGCCTCTGACTCAAGAGGTGAGAGCAGAGGTCACTCAGACAGGTGGTTACTCATCTGCGACATCTGAGAGTCAGACCCGCTTGTCGACGTGTTCGTTAGAAACAGCTCTTTTGAAGTAACCTTGTGTTGTTTACTCTGCTTTTCATACCTCAGGGGAGCTGACGCTTAAACATCAGAGTTAGAATAACAGAGGAAGAAAAACGGTGGAGCAAGTGCATATCGACAGATCTCAAAATATTTTATGGAAGAGATCAGGATCCATTTTACCAGTGGGAAACCAGGCAGAGAGAAACGACACTGCAAGCATGGTTGTGCCACAACGCAGGGCCAGGAGGAGAGCCCAGTCCTGAACCCGCAACCTGCAGCTCTGTGGACCACCGCTGGTGCTGTGCCAGGCTACACCGCTCTGGCAATCGCAGAACAGGCAGGGACTGCTGCAGGTAGGGGATAAATAAAATCTTGGGGATTTTATTCTTACTCTTTTCTATTTTATTCTTCCCTAGGCTTGGGGAAGAGTGGCTGGAGAGCTGCCCGGCAGAGAAGGCCCTGGGGGTGCTGGCTGAGAGCCGGCTGGACACGAGCCAGCAGTGTGCCCAGGTGGCCAAGGAGGCCAACGGCATCCTGGCTTGTATCAGCAATGGTGTGGCCAGCAGGAGCAGGGCAGGGAGGGTGCCCCTGTGCTGGGCACTGGGGAGGCCGCCCCTCGCATGCTGTGTTCAGTTTTGGGCCCCTCGGGACAAGAAGGACATGGAGGTGCTGGAGCGTGTCCAGAGAAGGGCAACGGAGCTGGGGAAGGGTCTGGAGCACAAGTGTGATGGGGAGCGGCTGAGGGAGCTGGGGGGGTTTAGCCTGGAGAAGAGGAGGCTGAGGGCAGACCTTATCGCTCTCTGCAACTGCCTGAAAGGAGGTTGTGGGGAGGTGGGGGTTGGTCTCTTCTCCCAAGTCACAGTGATAGGACGCGAGGAAATGGCCTCAAGCTGCATCAGGGGAGGTTTAGATTGGAGATTAGGGAAAATGTCTTTACTGCAAGAGCGGTCAGGCACTGGAACAGGCTGCCCAGAGAGGTGCTGGAGTCACCATCCCTGGGGGGGTTCCTAAACCGTGTAGCCGTGGCACTTGGGGCCATGGTTTAGGAGGCCTGGGGGTGTTGTGTTGGCGGTTGGACTTGATGATCCTAGAGGTCTTTGTCAACCTTAATGATTCTGTGAAATTCTATGAAAATGAGCACGAACTGGACAGGAGTTAACGTTACGAACACAGAAGCGTGTGCTTGTGGCTAGCCTAGCAAGGCTCGGTGCTGCCATCCTGGTAAGCGACGTTCTTCACATCCCAGTCTCAGCTTCTTCATTTTTATCTCTACCCCACATGAATTTTGAGTTGCCTTTGATTTCTTACTGTTGTCTACATGCTCTATGCAAAGAAATGTGAAAAGTGACAGTCAGGATGATAAAAATTGCTATTCCTTCTGTCTTCTCTTTCTGCTGCCAAAAACCTGCCAGTTCAGAATGTTTTTCAGGGATTAATCTCCCGAGAGAAGTTATTTCTGCTTTGAAGCAGTTGTCACTTTTAAAAGGTCTTATTTCAGACACCAGAGCGGAAAAAAGATCATTTATTCCAACTGTCAGGGATCAGACCTGGTGCTTTTGCTTTCTGTGGCAAGGAGCAGATGAACCCGTAAGTGTCCGTCCGGGAGCTGCAAGCTGCAGCAGCAATAATGGAACCTTGTTTCAGAAAACACCTGAGAGACCCAATCCATTTTTACCAGCTGTAATGGTTTTAGCTGGAATAGTTTTCTTCACTGCAGCTGGTATAGTGCTGCGTTTTGGACTTAGTATGAAAATAATGTTGATAACACCCTGGTGTTTTAGTTGTTGCTGGGTAGTGCTTACACTAGTCAAGGACTTTCTAGCTTCCCATGCTCTGCCAGGTGCACAAGAAGCCGGGAGGGGAGGGGGTACAACCAGGAGAGCTGATCCGAACTGGCCAAAGGGATATTCCATGTCATGTGACGTCATGCCCAGTATATGAACTGGGGGGAGTTGGCCGGGGGAGGCAGCGATCGCGGCTCGGGGACTGGCGGTGTCGGTCAGCGGGTGGTCAGGAGTTGCAGCACTTGTGGGTTTTTTTTGTTGTTTTTTTTTTCCTTTTCCCTCTTTTCCCTGGGTTTCATTTCTCTCTCTCGTTATTTTCTTTTTTTTTATTATATCATCATCATTATCATTATCATTATCGTTATCATTATCATAATCATTATTGTTATCATTACCATTACTACTATTACTATTTTATTTTAATTATTAAACTGTTCTTATCTCAACCCACGAGTTTTCTTGCTTTTGCTCTTCTGATTCTCCCCCTTCCCACTGGGGTGGGGGCAGTGAGCGAGCGGCTGGGTGGTGCTCAGTTGCTGACTGGGGCTAAACCACAACACCAGCACACACAGATTTGCAGCAGTTGCCGTTGTAGACATGTTTAAATCAATAATATTCTTTAAAAATATAAAAGAGTGGCTGCATTCTGCTACTTTCAGGTGCAGCTTTGCAGTTTATACTCTCTGCGTACTTGCTATTTGAGTGTTGCTAGAAGGAGGGCGGGGCTGGCATCATAAGGGACAGCTACGAGTCAGAAGGCACTGCCTTTTTCCCCAAATCTGAGCTAAAGCAGGGCTTAGAGGCCACGAACCCGCCGCAGCATCCTTCCAGATAGCAATGCAATGGCTGCCTCTATCTTACTAGCTTGAGATGTTGATTTCTCCCGTCTCTTCCTCTTCCTCACCCCACCAGGACTTCTGCAGGTCAGGGCCAGCTCTTCTGGATTATGGCCACCTCCTCCCACCCTCCCTGCTCCCATCCTCCCTCACTGACAGTTTGGGGAGGTCTGGGCAATCTTTTCACAGACATCCCCCGCCCCAGCAAACCCCTGCTTGCTCTGCCTCTGCCGCAGAAGGAGTCCGTGTAGCACTGGGGCACAGAAGAGCCCCAGACGCCACCCGATTTACTGCAGAGCTGGCAGGTCACTCTTGCATCACCCTCCTCGTGCAGCCAGCCGCAGGCACACGCTGTGCAGCAGGGAGTCAGCTCCCGCGGGAAGCGCTGGGATGGATCCCTTTAGGTTGACTGTACTTGAGATGATCCTTTTTCCCTGCACTCTGTGGCCTTCTCTTGGAAAATGAGCCGGGAGAGGCGTGAGCTGCGGGAATTTGGGACCTAGACTAGGCAGGAGACTAATTAGGAGTCAGAAGATGTGGGTAGTCATGTGTGATGTGGAAACAGCTGTGTTTGCCTTTATTCGTTAAATGCTTTCAGATTCTGAATGGAAAGAGCTTTAAAATTTAAAAAATGCTATTTAGCAGTATTTTCGGTATCTTCAAGGCCTTTTTAAACTCAAAAGCATAAATCTTCAGGCATTAATGAAGTTCCTACCCTTTCTTCTCTTTCCTCCCATACTAGAGACCTGCTGCTTCTCTCATTTCCATGCTGCAAAGCAAGTATCACACAGGTTTGTAGGATCATAATTCAGGTTGGAAGGGGCCTCGGATCCAACCTCCTGCTCAAAGCAGGGTCAGCTCTGAGATCAGGCCGGGTTGCTCAGGGCTTTTTCCAGTCAGGTCTTGAAAACCTCCAAGAAGAGCAATACACAATCTCCCTGGGGTCCTGTCCCACTGCTTGACCATCCGCATGGAGAAAAAGCTTCTCCTTATGTCGAGTCTGAACCTCTCTTGTTTCAGCTTATGCCCGCCTAGTTACCTCAGAGTATAAAGCAGGTATGAGTGAGATCAGAACCAGATCCCATGTCGTTTTCGTAAACAGAAAAGAAATCCTCAGCTAAGAACTTCAGTAAACTCATCTTGCCCTCAAGCCAATCTGCAATACCAAGACACGCACGCGCAATGCCCTGAAGGTGAAAAGTGTAATTTTACAGTTACCAGGCACGTTAACCCAGGACAGGAAATCATCCAGAAAGCTCAAAGCAGGAAACTTAAAGGAGGAAAAAACAAAAGATGAAAAGAGACTTTTTAATAAAAAATGCTGAGTAATGTATTAAGACCTGCACACTCCTTCCGTACACCAAACGCAAATGTCAATCCAGGAGCAAAATGTACAAGAACAGCTACAGTGAAATGAAGAAAAAGAGAGAACAAGAGCGTGAGAGAAAGTGCACAGAGCCGCAGGAGGAGGAGGATGTATATCATTTCATTACCAGCAAAACAAACACGATGCCATCTGAGTAATGAGATTGTTGTGACCATGAGAGAAGCACTCCAGCATGTTGCGGGGCCACGTGCGTCACGTGAATTTATTTTAACACTTATTAAATGCGTGCAATTTCCTTCCCTGACCTTTGCCAGGTAAAAATTGGTTGCATTCAAGGGAGAATCTATATCTGCCTGTTCTCACAGAGTGAGTGACTTTGCAAGGTGCGCTGCAGCTAAATGTGGCATCGCTGCGTGCCCTCCCCAGCCAGCAGTTCTTCTTCTTTGGGGCTCTGTGCCTGTCGGAGCTGTGCGAGATCACAGTTACTCATGGGATCACGCAACCCTGTTCACCCCAAACCAGCTCGTGGTTTATAATGGGTTACTCTTCAGCTTGCTCAGCTCTTTAAGGCATTGCAGCAGGTGATTTCGGAAGTGCCAGTGCACACCGTGCAGTGGGGATCAAGGGGAGTGGGCCCATTTCAGCCACGATTTGCATGAGCTGAAGCTGCTGTGAAGCAGCAACTAGGTGAGGTTTAACAAGGCCAAGTGCCGGGTCCTGCCCTTGGGTCACAACAACCCCAGGCAACGCCACAGGCTTGGGGCAGAGTGGCTGGAGAGCTGCCCGGCACAGAAGGCCCTGGGGGTGCTGGCTGAGAGCCGGCTGGACACGAGCCAGCAGTGTGCCCAGGTGGCCAAGGAGGCCAACGGCATCCTGGCTTGTATCAGCAATGGTGTGGCCAGCAGGAGCAGGGCAGGGATGTGCCCCTGTGCTGGGCACTGGGGAGGCCGCCCCTCGAATGCTGTGTTCAGTTTTGGGCCCCTCGGGACAAGGAGGACATGGAGGTGCTGGAGCGTGTCCAGAGAAGGGCAACGGAGCTGGGGAAGGGTCTGGAGCACAAGTGTGATGGGGAGCGGCTGAGGGAGCTGGGGGGGTTTAGCCTGGAGAAGAGGAGGCTGAGGGGAGACCTTATCGCTGCGGTTTGCATAAGCTGAGCAGTAACACAGCTCTCTCACCACTCCCAGCAATAGCAGCAGAGCTGCACTGCCCGGGCTGGCGGCGTGCAGCTCCCGGGCTGCCAGGCAAGCGTGGTGTCCAACTGTCATCTGCTGACTCAGAAAGGGAATTGCATGAGAAGAGACGATTTTGGAAATGCAGTGCCCACGCCACGGCGTGAGGTCGATGCATTCACAGGCTGCATCGGCTGTCGTTGCTGTTTGGCCATTTGCAAGCTCTGTTAGGGAGATGACCCCCCTCATGACTGTAGTGGGTCTTTTGCAGAATTGCTGTTTCTTGCTGCTAGTTATTGACCCTGTCATGGGTTATTTTCCCCCAAATCTACTAACCAGCCTTTTTTTGAAGTTGAGTCTCACTAGCAGTAAAGTAAAGATGTACAGAGGCATCAAAGAACCCATCTTCACCCTATTCCCAGGGCTCAGATCCGGCAGTGCAAGGGGTAGCTTAAATTTTCTTATTATTTTCTTCGACTAGGGTATAAGGTAGGGAGGAGGGAAGGACTGGCCCTGTTTTCTCAGCCTGGGCACAGTATGTGACGTGGCTGAGCTGGCACCTAAGAGTTTGCTCCTGGTATCTCCTTGCCTGCTTGTCCCTGGGATGCTGTAGCTGTGCACTGCCCTGTATTCGGGGAGATGCTTTCCTGCTTGTTCTCATCTCTGCTTTACCAGCAGTCATTCTTCAGAGGACTTTCATTATTTCCCAGCGGTTACTCTTGTTTATCTTATTTAATAGCCTGTCTGCTTGTGGAAACAGGTCTGCATTGCTGCTAGAAAACAAGCTGTTCTCCCACAGCTCCTTCTGTGCCCATCCTATTACTGAATCAATGCCAAATACTCCATGCTAAGGCGCACTGATTATCTTGAAATAAAAGACATTAAGAACAGGGGTCCATAGGGGGACTATTCCATCAATCTTCCCATGCAAACAGCCCTGAGAACGTGCTCGGAATGAGATGTGGGGGTTAGTGAATAACCTGAAGTCAGAAATGCTGGCTAGTAATGTGACTCAACGTGGGACATTTATCAGGAAGACAAAACTTGGCTTTTGAAGACGTTCATCTCAGGCATCTTTGTTTAGATGTGATAACACGCTCTTGGTGGTAGCAGAGATTATATTCTTCTGGCTGATACATTCCCAGTTGGCTACAGGTGCCTTTTTCTACTATAGTGCTTACACCTTGCATTTTCATTTGTTGAGAAGAGACTCAATATAAAAGTACAAAAAACTCTTGGCACAAAAGCCTATACAAGGTATAAAAGTAAATCTACCTGCTCGTGCCATTAACAGTGCAACATTTCTCTTCACAAAGGCACGTGGCACTGTGACGCACCACAGGACGTGTGAGCGGACTGGGAACCGGCTCCAGATTAAGACACAAATTTAGGTGTCTCCACATATACTGGGTGTCTAAAACTCTCTGTGTCGCTAGTGGAGAGAGTCGTCAGTACCGTCAGCGGTGCCAGGAGTAATTTAGCTAACTGAGATAGACGGTGCCCGGCTGTTGGCAGTCACGCTGCTGTCCTCCACTGGTTGTCAGAGGGGAGATGTACTCCTTCTCATATATTCTTCTTCCATCTGAAACTTATCTTTTTAGTTTCTTAGATGCCTCTCCCTTGTTGGCATTATTGCTGCCTCGCTCTTTGAGCATCTCAAGTTTTTTTATTGTGAACACGCATAGAAAGGAACATAGAAAAGACGATTAAGCCGTGCAAATATCAGCATCTGTCTCAAATATAGCTGCCTCCCGTGATATCAATTTTTGTTCTAGTTTATGGACTTTCTTGTACTAATTCTGACCCTTGCAAGCCTAGAAGCAACTTAAATGTGTTAGGTTAATGGTTGGACTTGATGATCTTAAAGGTCTTTTCCAACCTAAATGGTTCTATGATTCCATGAATCTAATTCCCACTTCTTTTCTGAGGGTGTTTGATCCTAAGTCTTCCAGCTGTGATTATCCACTTTGTATAGTTAAGGACCAAGTCATTGCCTTGACTCCTTCCTTAACTACAACTCACCCATTACACAGGTTTCCTATTGAAAAGACCCCACTAATTCTACCTGGTTATTTGTAATTCATCTTGGTGGCAGAAAGGAGGAGGGTCAGGCTTTGTGTCTCCTTATAGATCTGTCTGACAGCTTTCATTTCATAACCGAAATCTCTGACTCCTGCTCAGATGGGATGCATTTCTGCCCCAAAACTGGATCTCCAGAAGCCTCCACTAGATTTGATGAGCTCCAAAAGGAAATGGGTGCCAGTACCTAGATGAGTTTTGGGCAGTTTGAATTAACTGTGCTTTGACACTGGGATCTCTACATTTCTCTTCTCCCTTCAGCATTGCTTGGTTGCTCAAGGAAGTCCCCCCTCATACGGCATTAATTAGAACTTCAACAGAACTCCTTTCACTCAAACTCCTCCTCAGGCAGATGCTTGCCAGCTACTATATATAATTTCCAGAAGCTCTGCCCATTCTTTTTTGGTTTTTTGGAAAGCACTTGTGAAACAACCGTTATTATGAGTCCTCGGGCTCAGTTTCTGCTGGTGCTGGTGGTTTAGGCTGTGGGCAGCTGTAAGTACAAGACATTTTGTTACTAACAAGCGATCTTTGAAAGAATCCTTTATAGTGCTTTGAGGAAAAAAGGTTGGGAGTTGGGATACTTGGGCTTTACACCTGGCAGTCTTGAAAGATTCTTGGACAAATCACATAACCTCTCTGTGTCTCAGTGTCGTCGTCTTTGAAATGGGGATAACACTTCTCTACTTCTTCTTCAAAGGGGAACATACGTTTAATGTACTTTTTTCAGAGCCTCATCTGAGAGTATGGCAAATCCTATACAAAAGAGTATTATCAGACCTTTTAAGGGAATACTCCCAAAGTATTTTCAGATTAGGATTCATACACCCTGCCATCTCCACTTGTGCAAGAGAAATCCCAGGCACATATTCTTCAGCATCTGTCATTTTGCTGCATTACAGTGAGATCGTTTCTCTTGTTCCCATTTTTCCTTCTTTTTAAATTACTTTATGTATTTTAGCTGCAAAAGGTCATTTACATCCAGGGAAAGGAGACAAGGTAAGTTCTAGTCTTCAGCTCCTTGTTTAAGTTAATGGGCCAGTCTGTAGCTACTCGCCTCTAGTTTAGTGCAAACTAACAACATTCACTGCACACCATAAGGATCTGTGCAGCTCCCCAGTCAACTAGTGCTGTCCTTACGCTATTTCCAAGATTAGTGTAGCATTCAGTAGATTTATGATGCAAAAAAGAATTGACAAAGTCATTCAGGTTGCAAGGAGATGTTTTAAAATCCATTTTGTACTGTGTTAGGTGTTGATGCTGGCACTGAAAACCGGGCTGCGCGTACTACCAGGGTGACTGCTGCACACTCTGCCTTCCTCAGGAGGGTTTGCTGGGACCCAAGGATGGCTCTGCAGGGTTTGTGTGAGTCCCCACTGCTCCCCCTCCTTCCAGATTTCCTTTTCTGGCTTTTTCACAGAAAAAAAAAAATAAATAAACCCCCCAGATTCTCAGAGAATAAACTGAGACTCCGAAAACCACCAGGGCTGAGAAGGGACCTAATTGATTTACAGTGAGATTCCTGCTGTCTACAGGGATATCAGGGAGATGCACCTGGTTTACACCTTGGATCTAGTACGTACAACCTGAAAAGTGGCGATATTTGCCAGGCTGAAGGGCAAGCGGAGATAAGATCACAAACAACAGGCCAAGTTATCACACACATCCCTGGTTAGCTTAGCTGGAGTACGAGGTCCCTGAGTGTTCAGTTACCAACCTGTTTGATCACTGCTGATCACAGAATCACAGGATGGTTTGGGTCAGAAGGGACCTTTAAATCTCACCTAGTCCAACCCCCTGCCATGAGCAGGGACATCCCCAACTCGATCAGGTCACTCAGAGCCCCGTCCAACCTCACCTGGGATGTTTCCAGGGATGGGGCATCAACCACCTCTCTGGGCAACCTGGGCCAGTGCCTCACCGCCCTCAGTGTAAAACATTTCTTCCCTACATCTAGTCTGAATCTCCCCTCTTTCAGTTTAAAACTATCACCCCTCAGCCTGTCACAACAGGCCTTGCTGAAGAGATTGCCCCCATCCTTCCTATAGTCCCCCTTTAAGCCCTGAAAGGCGGCAATAAGGTCTCCCCCGTAGAGCCTTCTCTTCTCCAGGCTGCACAACCCCAGCTCTCTCAGCCTGTCCTCACAGCAGAGCTGCTCCAGCCCTCGGATCATTTCCGTGGCCCCCTCTGGCCCCGCTCCAACAGGTCCGTGTCTGTCCCGTGCTGAGGACCCCAGAGCTGGACGCAGCACTGCAGGGGGGTCTCACCAGAGCGGAGCCGAGAGGCAGAATCCCCTCCCTCGCCCTGCTGCCCACGCTGCTGGGGATGCAGCCCAGGAGACGGTTGGCTTTCTGGGCTGCGAGCGCACATTGCCGGCTCATGTCCAGCTTTTCGTCCCCCAGTACCCCCAAGTCCTTCTCCGCAGGGCTGCTCTCCATCCCTCCATCCCCCAGCCTGTATGGATACCGGGGGTTGGCCCGACCCAGGTGCAGGACCTTGCACTTGGCCTTGTTGAACCTCATGAGGTTCTCACAGGTCCACTCCTCGAGCTTATTGCAGCTGACGACTGCAATATTTGTATGGGAATCAACGCATTCAGGGCAAAAAGTCACAAATGGGACCAGCACACCTTGGTTCTTCTCCTCCCCCATCCTGACCTGATGTACAACCTCAGGGAAATCTCGTAACTTACCCCAAGCTTCTTCGTATCCCTCTCTGTGGTGGTATTTCAGTAGTTTAAGTGGTTCTGTCTGTCACATCACCATTTCTTTTTACTTCAACTGTAAGAAAAACGTAAAAGGGCATGAATGTTAAACTGCTATATGCTTTGGTCACAGGTTGTAATTTTTATTTCTTTGTTTGTCAGCTGCTGTGTTTCAGGTACTGTTGGGTAGGAAAATTTTTGCCCCCAGACTTGATTCACGAGATGAAATCGCATAATGACTCTTAATCAGCTCTGGGCAGAATGGGAGACATCTTGTACTAGCGACAAGAATAACGAGCAAGTCCCAGAATCTGCAAAAAATCATTGCCTTTTCATAAGGAAGAGCAGTATGTGGGCAATGATTTTGACCTTTCTCCTGCTCCTTTTGAAATCAGAAAGAAAATCTCTGACTTCAGGGAGTAAAAGGTTCTTGCTCAGCAGTTGCTAATTAATACTCTGCAGCATCACTAACATTAAGGCCGGTGTCACGACCTCAGGCACCTAGAGGAAGATTACTCCTTCAAGATGTTAAGGCTAATTTTGTGATCTTTACTTGCAAACCAGCAGAGTCTGTCTCTCTACTCCTCCTCTGTTACAGCTCTCGGTACTGCTGCAGGAACGCATTCATCTCACACACCCAAATTTAATTTGAAATCCTCCTGACGAGCGGTTCAGTCCCGTAAGCTGTGGCACTCTGGGTGGACCTCTCAGTTTCCCAAAGCCAGTGCTCCTAGAGACGATATATAAATCAGGAACAGACCTAATGCTCATAATGGTTATGTTTCAGTGATCTCTTCGTCAGAGGAACTCACTTCTGACCCTAAAAGCACATTATTCAGCTCAGCACTGTGGCCCACCTGAAAACACTGAGAGCAGAGGAAACATGCATCAGTTCTCTCCCACAGAAACGGATGTCATGGCAGTGTTAGACACTAAGAACTTGTTTCTTTTGTGTTCCTTTACCTAACTGTTAGTAAAATGAAGCAAGCCATCTGCATGCAGTGCCAGGGGAACAGGTCCCTGCCGCAACAGTTTTATTTTCCCCGTGAAGGGAGAGGTCTGTGGAATCGATTCAGGGTGGTTTCATATGCTATGGACTATCCCCTGACCATTTAAATCTCAGGCTCAATTTGTAGGCAACACCTTACTAACCCAACTAAATGGTGTATGGAAAAGAAACAATTCATTGAGCTAAAACAAGCTGATAAATGTGCAGGAGGCAGAGGGATTCGGGTCGATGAGGTCCAGGGAGGGTGGGAGTTGCCAGCCATCCCTCTCCCAGCCGCAGCGATCTCTCAGACCCAGCATGGGACCATGCTATAAACCAGCCAGGACAGGTAAGGGAGAAACACGGCAAATAAAATGTAGTATAATCCACACTGAAAGGAAAAAAAAAAACAACCCTCAAAACCACCTCATAGATTTTGTCAGATTTTAAATTACCTTTATCGTGGAGAAGTATTTAAAAAATAATATAGATATATCAATGAAGTGCTCAGCTCACTGTGAGGCTGTATTAAAAATGGGGTGCAAATGGGACGGGATTGGGAATTAAAGATTGGGAATCTCGTGTTCCAGCGTTTGCTATTTATCCTCCCCCCAAAAAAAGAAAGCATTGAGTAATATTTAGCAGGTGCTGTGAGAAGTGCTGGAAGTGGTCACCAGTGGAAATATGGGGACAGTTTAACTAAGAACAGTTTTAAATAACACCTCACCCTGCCTTTTAGCAACAACAGCATTTATTTGGGGAAGGGAGCGGCAAGACTCCAATGCCTGGTTTGCTGGCGCCTTTCCAGTGAGGATCAGGCAGGGATAAAAAAAAAAAAGGAAAATTGGAAAAAGGGAAAAATGGTGATTTCCAACGAGTGGGTGCTTTACCGTCCCTTGCTCCGCGCCGTGGCTCATCCTGCCCTGGATGTCGGGGACAAGGTGCTGCGTCAGCCCACGGCTGGGACGGTGAGAGGACGTGAGAGGACGGCGTGGGTCCGTGAGGGGACACCGTGGGGCCGTGAGAGGACGGCGTGGGGCCGTGAGGGGACACCGTGGGGCCGTGAGAGGACGGCGTGGGGCCGTGAGAGGACGGCGTGGGGCCGTGAGGTGACACCGTGGGGCCGTGAGGGGACACCGTGGGTCCGTGAGAGGACGGCGTGGGTCCGTGAGGGGAAGGCGTGGGGATGTGAGGGGACACCGTGGGGCCGTGAGGGGACGGCGTGGGGATGTGAGGGGACACCGTGGGGCTGTGAGAGGACGGCGTGGGGCTGTGAGGGGACACCGTGGGTCCCTGAGAGGACGGCGTGGGTCCGTGAGGGGAAGGCGTGGGGCTGTGAGGGGACACCGTGGGGCCGTGAGGGGACGGTGTGGGGCTGTGAGGGGACACCGTGGGGCCGTGAGGGGACACCGTGGGTCCGTGAGGGGACGGCGTGAGGCTGTGAGGGGACGGCGTGAGGCTGTGAGGGGACACCGTGGGGCTGTGAGGGGACACCGTGGGGCCGTGAGAGGACGGCGTGGGTCCGTGAGGGGACACCGTGGGGCCGTGAGAGGACGGCGTGGGGCCGTGAGGGGACACCGTGGGGCCGTGAGAGGACGGCGTGGGGCCGTGAGAGGACGGCGTGGGGCCGTGAGGGGACACCGTGGGGCCGTGAAGGGACACCGTGGGGCCGCGGCTCCGTGACGCGCGGAGGGGCGTGGCCTGGCCGGAGCGGGGCGGGCACAGGCGGCGTCCCCGCGCGCAGCCGCCCCTTTTTGCCCCCGCGCGGCCGCCGTCCCGTCCCGTCCCGCGCGCCCCGGGCGCGTTGCCATGGCGGACGGCCGGCGGCCGCGGCCCTGAGCTGCGCGGGAACGGCGACGGGCTCCTCCCTCCCTCCCTCCCTCCTTTCCCTTCCCTTCCCTCCCGGCCATGGAGGACGAGCTCTACCTCGAGAACATCGACGAGTTCGTCACCGACCAGAACCGCATCGTGAGTCCCGCCGGCGGGGCTGCGGGGGGGGGGTGTGTGGGTGTGTGTGTGTGGTGGTGCAGGAGGCGCCGCCATTACGCGACCCTCCTCAGGAGGGAGCGGCTCCCCCCCTTCCTACACCCCCCTCCTCCCTACACCCCCCAGCCTGGCTGCCCTTGGGGGGTGTCAGCCTGCATGTGTGTGGGACCCCCCTAGGCTGGGCCCCACACCCGGCTCTGGGGGTGTGGAAGCGGGTCGGGGGCCTGGAGCGCCACGGCCTGGCACCGTGTCAGCGCCTGGGGTGACACCCGTGCAGGGTCCCCTCACCCCCCCCGACTGGCTTCAAACAGCCCAAACCCGCAGGGAGCAGCTGCTTTCCGTTGGCCCCCCCCATCGCACCCACCTGCGGACACGCGTGGGTGCCCTGCCTCCTCTCCAGCAAGGAAGAAAGGAGGCCTCCGCAACCGCTCAGGGCCGTCTGCTCGAGCATTGCTTATCTTTGGGTGTGTCGTGTTTGCTTTTCCACAGGCCACAACGTAGAGTTAATACTGGCTTTCCATCAAGCTGGACAGGAGATGCGTTCTTGCCAGGGTTTTTTTTCCCCTGCTTTCACTTTAAATTAATTGAATGCGTCTGAAGAGAATTGGTAGTGGCATCGTTTATCTCACAGGAAAAGCAGCTCTCCCCAAATTCCTTATGCTCCCTAATAGGTGACCTGTTTTTCCTCAAAGAAAAGCACTGTAGCGATGGCAGTGTTTTAGCTCAAGGTACAAACGACAGAAGTGTATGAAACACTGGGTTTTTTCCATGAAAGGTTGAGGCGGTCTGGACCACTATCATCAGCTTAAAAGTAAAATTACTACTTTTTGCCTGTAGCCTCTTGAAGCCTTGCTTTTTTTCAGGGCAATTCAGAAAAATGGTCTGTGTTTCTTTCAAAATAAAGATTTCTGCCTGGAAAGTGATACACTAAAGTTGGCACATCTTGTCTGTCAAAGCGGTTGTATTAACATGAACTGCTTATGTTGTTACAGTTTATTTCAGTAGACTGCTAGAGTAATAAAACTTAATTTAATTGTTGTATTTGAGACAGGAGAGGCCCTAGCCTGAGGATTAGTTTAAAAAGGGAGAGGCCCTAGCCTGAGGATTAGTTTAAAAAGGCAGAGCAGGAGGAGAAACAGGTATAAAAGACATGCCTTGTCTAAATAATACAGCATGTCAGTGGCAGGGCTGGGAGCAGAGCTGTAGCCTACTGAGATTTAACACACTGTGCTGTCGGACTTGTGATGCAGCTGGAGATCCCCATGTCGGGCGAGGGTGGCAGAAATCCAATAAATCCCCAGTAGTCTGGGAGAGCAATAAAAGCTTCTCACAATTAAAAACTGCGCTGTTTAATTTTTTCTTTCCATTGTGAAGCTAAGCAGCGCGGGCGCTTTGAATGGTTTTTATTTATGCAGTGGCATTTCAAGAAGGCATTCCTGAAACCACACCTTTCAGGGTAGGGCTCAGGGATTCAGTCTGCTCATTAAAGCACAGTTGGGTGGGTGTCCACATGCTCTCGCTTCTCACAGGTTTTCCTGGGGGTTTCTTGGAGGTGGAGGGTCTAAAGAGTTTGACTTACCCATGAAACAAGCAAAGGGTGGGAGGTTTAACAAGTCGAGAGACTGAGGCTTTCTTGCTAAAGTGGTTTTTTTTTTTTCTCATTACAGGTAACATACAAATGGCTAAGCTATACTCTGGGAGTTCATGTCAACCAGGCTAAACAGTAGGTATTTGTGCATCCCACAAGCTTTTTGTTTTGTGGCAAAGCCTTGTTAGTTACTGTTTTCATGACTGTGGTTAGTGTATTAAAATCATCTCTCTGGAAATATTTCAAAATCCTGCATGTCTTCTGAGGTACAGTTGGTTATGTTATTCAACATGCCTCACTCCTCCTGTAGGCAGGTCTTGCCTGGACTTGATGGGAGTTGTGCTTTAGAGAGCAGCGCTCAGCTGGACACCTTATGCTGCTTTGTATCATAAATACTTAGGTCAGAATAGTTGTTTTAGCATTACATTACAACAGAAATATATGTAGCTCCTTTCATCCCGAAATGCGGATGTGTTTTCTGAACTTGGCTCCAGTCCTGCAACCAGAGCTATGACTTTGTGAGAATCTGCCACTGCATATCCCAGCGTAGCATGCCGTACGTTATCCGTGGATATTGCTGGGAGCAGGAAAATGCAAAACAGCTCACGCATATGGCAAGCGCTCGCCCGCTCTGATCGCCCTGCTGCGTACTGCGTGATGCATTATCAGTATCTACTTACCAGGCTTGATGGGCACAGGTAAATATTTGAAGGATGGGGAAGTCAGCTGTGCTGTCAGGTATTTTTGCTTCTCCAAACTTAGTGTAAATGTGTAACCTTGTCTTGGTGTATTTTGAGGACTAAAAATTACTGTAGCCTTTTAAGTATCCTATAAAACAAAGCACAAGCTTCCATGGATTCCGATTCCGGGTCTGCTGCTACACAGCAAGGTAAAGTTATGCAGCCTTCAAATGTTATGCTTAAGAGTATCAAGTCCCCTAATACAAATATTTTCTCTCCTCGTTTCTGGCTATAGCTTGGACCTAACGGGGCATTTGCTGCGTACGGAGCTGCAGTGTACTGAGCCCAGCTTCGCCTGTCTTGTCCAAACTACTAGAATATCAGCTCGGGCATCTAATGTAATGAAGAGATTGATTGGTCTCTTTCCTCTGTGTGTGTGTGAACAATTTAGGTGATGTGTAGATCTGAGCGTGCTTCAGTGATGGTGTAGACCTGACTGGAGAGCTCTGCTGGGAACAGTTCTGGTCATACAGTAAGCTAGAAGGAGCCAGAGAACTTTTTGCTGTGAAGAAGATGGCCCAGGTGAATCAGAGACACCTTCTCATACCCTTGAAAGCAACCTGGAGATGGAGAACTCCTGAGGCACCTTTGTGCTTAAAACTCTCTCCTAGAAGCTGGAGAAGTGCTTGATGACCCGAGTGAATTATTTTAGTGTGTTTTGCTGGCTGTGGCAGTAGGGTAATTGCAGTCTGTCTCTGCAGCAATGAGAATCTTCAGGTATTTTTACCAGATAGCGTCCTTGTGGAGTGCGCTGTAGTGTCTGTGCCCAGTTATGGGGGACGCTCGTTGTAAATCAGTGGTGTAAGTGGGAGCTGAGAGCTTGAGTCTCGGCTCAATCTCGTCATCACTAATCACGCTCTTTCCCCCTGTTTCTGATCACTGAGTCAGTGGACATAACTAGGATTGTATATGTACGCCTGGCAATGTGACCACGTACCAAAAAATCACCAGTTCCTCTGTCAGGTGTTTCAGAACGCTGGGTCGTAACAAGGGAAACAGCCTTTCTTGAGGGGAGGCTTTGGAACAAGCTCCCCAGAGGATGTGATACCACCTGTAACCAACTGTTAAAGCTTTGAGAGCTTGTATTCATTTCATCTTTGGTTTATACAGTTGAACTGAGATTCTTCAAAGTGGCCGAGGAGAAAGGTGTCTCAGTAAGATTAACTTAACCCTGGTTAAAATAACTGTGCTTATGTGAAATGTTTCCATGTCAGGTTGGCTTTACTCTTTTTTTTTTTTTTAATGTAAATGTCACGGAAGGGCTGGTGACAGGCTCTTTCTAGCTGATTAACACTGGTTTCTTTTGTGCAGGATGCTGTACGATTATGTAGAGAGGAAGCGAAAGGAGAATTCAGGAGCTCAGCTTCATGTCACCTACTTAGTAGCAGGAAACCTCATCCAGAATGGACACGTTGTGAGTGTTTTATTTCTCAAAGGTGTCTGTGAGCTCTTTGTTCTTGTGTCTTCCATCTTGTTTTGTAATCTTTGGGTCAAAAGCTAAGCTTTGTCTTTCCAGTAGCAGGCACAGCGTGCTAGGTCTTCTGTACACGTACAAAATAAGGCACTCTCACTGTCCCAGCACGCAAATGATGGGGAGGAAAGATGAGTTGGTCATGATTTGGTAATACAGTGCTGAATAACGCGCCAGGGTTTTTATTTAATTAACTTAAAGCCTGTTACCAGTCATCTCTCAATCCCATCACTGATATTGGAGAGCAGATCTTCTAAAACAGGTGAGAGGGGCCCTGGTGAGATCAGCTGATCCGTTTCCCAGGATCTGCTGTCAAGTGGAGCGTAGTGTTTGGACAGAGCTTGGAATTCAGTTAGAATAATAATAAATAATAAATAGAATAATAACAAATAGTTGAAGTTCTCTTGTTAACTCAAGCAACTTTTTTATCCTGGTATACAACAGAAATATAAATGTATTAATAGTATTTTGTATTTAAAATACATTTACTTGTTAAGCAAAGGAATCGCTACTTGTAGTTAATATATTTGTTTTTTTCTCGTTGCTGCTGGTCAGATTTTCAAGAATGTCACCTAAAATTTCAGACAGGTACCCCAGGGGTTTTTGAAAGAAGATGAGCAAATTGATTGCCTGTTTCCCTTTGCTCACAGAAGAACTTACTAGCCAAACACAAAATGCCTTTGACATTCCACTAGGTACCTAGTCATATCTTTAGATACCCAAATATCTCTTAAAATACAATCCACAGTCTTCATTTAGAATTAGTACGTCGCCGGGTGTCCTGGCTTTTATTTGTAGATTGGAAAAGAAAACAACAAACCTTTTTTGATTTTCCTAAATAATAAACTGGTTCACGTGCGTAGAATATTCTCTTTTCATCTCCCAATTTGCCTGAAATTGAAGATAATTATTTATATTCCATTGTGCAGAACTAATGCAGTATTTATTTAAAGCTGTACAGACAGGGTCACATTTATAGCCTGAGTTTAATAGGTTTTCCCCCAATTTCTGTTGGAAATAATAAGGTAGCACTTGGCTCACTAGAATTAGTGAGATATTTGTCAACGTATTGTCATACGTTAAAATTTGCCATAATTAAAACAAACAAGTGAATTCTGACACAGCATAGAGGCAATTTCTTTTTAAACTCTGTCTTAGCAGTTTATATATTTGTAAAACAAGAGAGATCTACTAAAGTAAACATAAAGGCACTTTTTCTTTTGTTCTTAAATATCTTATTTTTGAGTACTGCAGTAGCAGCGCCCGCTAGGAAAGGTGACCTGTGGGTGCAGGGAGTTGTTAGGGGCAGAGATGAAGCAATGCCAGGGTTCGGAACGTCTGAAGTTCATCAGGCTGGGTGGGAGGAGAGGTCAGACCTGGAAGATGCTTCCAGAAGACGTGCGGGCGTTGGAGCAGCTGGTGGGTATTATCTGGCACAAGTCAGTTCTGGGTGGGAGAGGGGTGCGAGTGCTTCAGGCGCAGCCCTGTGCTTGCTGGTGACGCTGCACTACCGCCCGCTGTCAGTAGGTGTAGCCACAAGGCTGTGGATTCAACTGCAAGGCTCGTCGGAAGGGAGACACGGACAGGAATCGGTCACAAATAATTCTCATCGTGTCTTAAGCACCGCACGCTCTTTACTTGCAAATTCTTATCTGCCTCGGTGAGGGACCGAGACTCTCAATCTTTCTTTGCTGTTTCAGGTTGCCGGCGTTTTCTTGCCTCTTACTCTTTTGCTGGCTAGTCTGTGGTATCAGTTAAACACAAAATTAATGGTTGGGTTTTGTCCAGTCTGTCTCTTGGATACTCCTGGTATGAACCACAGCCTGTTAAATGTCACAGAGCAGGTATAGTCCTTGAAGACTGGCTGTAGAGCACATTTGCAGAAGCGTTCATTTCCGGCTTTTAAATTAATGCTTAATTTCTCCTGGTGTTTTGCTTCTCTGGTGCCGTGTCTGTGCTACAGATTGCTACGTTAGAGTTTACTGGCAATCTAAATACGCATGGGTGATGTGGGCTAGTGCAGCGGGTTTTAGCAGCTGGGTCATCAGCTGTGTTTGTTTGCTTTTCTCCATTGTGCTGCACAGTTGTTTAGTTCTCGTTTTATTTGTGTCTCATCTCCCAGTGTCAGGAATGGAGGACAGAGGATTTGCTTAGGGTTGTAGTGATCTCTGAAACAGTCTGTTAGAAAAGGAGGAAGACAAAGCTTCAAAAACTAGTGGCTGATGACTGTTTAAAGGTGCTGGCAGCGTTCTTTGCAGCTATAAAGCTGCACCTATAATCGGTAGACTTCTTATTCAATAGACAACTGAAAATATCAGCCTTATGTACAACAGATCTTTTCAAATTTTAAGATTGCAATTTATTTATTTTTTTTACAGTGCCACAAGGTTGCAGTAGTGAGAGAGGATAAGCTCGAAGGTAAGCAGGTCGTGCAAATTATGCGGTTTCAACTTTTTTCTTTGAAAGAACAGCAAAGTGAGTAAAGCTCAGAACTTGCCATCTGCACGTAATGCCTAGTCAGGCTTCTGGGTTCAGGTGTGTACTTTCTGTACTAGCTTTTTCTTAGAATTTCAAGCATCTGAGCCAACAGCTGTGTAACTTCAGACTTGTGATTTAGGTCTGATTTTTTTCTCATTAATAAATGTTGAACATTTTAGTCAGAGATTCTTTTCCACCTCCCTGCCGCTGACAGACGCTCCTCCTTAAAGGCAACGTAGAATCATAGAATCATTAAGGTTGGCAAAGACCTCTGGGATCATCAAGTCCAACCGCCAACCCAACACCCCCAGGCCTCCTAAACCATGGCCCCAAGTGCCACGGCTACACGGTTTTTGAACCCCCCCCAGGGATGGTGACTCCAGCACCTCTCTGGGCAGCCTGTTCCAGTGCCTGACCACTCTTGCAGTAAAGACATTTTCCCTAATCTCCAATCTAAACCTCCCCTGACGCAGCTTGAGGCCATTTCCTCCCGTCCTATCGCTGTGACTTGGGAGAAGAGACCAACCCCCACCTCACCACAACCTCCTTTCAGGCAGTTGCAGAGAGCGATAAGGTCTGCCCTCAGCCTCCTCTTCTCCAGGCTAAACCCCCCCAGCTCCCTCAGCCGCTGCCCATCACACTTGTGCTCCAGACCCTTCCCCAGCTCCGTTGCCCTTCTCTGGACACGCTCCAGCACCTCCATGTCCTTCTTGTCCCGAGGGGCCCAAAACTGAACACAGCATTTGAGGGGCGGCCTCACCAGTGCCCAGCACAGGGGCACCATCCCTGCCCTGCTCCTGCTGGCCACACCATTGCTGATACAAGCCAGGATGCCGTTGGCCTCCTTGGCCACCTGGGCACACTGCTGGCTCGTGTCCAGCTGGCTCTCAGCCAGCACCCCCAGGGCCTTCTCCGCCGGGCAGCTTTCCAGCCACTCTGCCCCAAGCCTATAATATTGCACGGGGTACAACATCTGAGTAGTGTACAGCAGTGTCTGATGGTGTTTTAGAACAATTATGAGCCTTCAGGCTCCCAAGGATGCTGAAGCAGATAATTCTAGTTATTGGTTAAATCAATTGCAGACTTTGTTTGCTCTGAGTGACGTGGCTATTAGTTAAGTGTCCCACTAGAACCTCCTCGTGTTTGTCTGGGGTATTTGCTTTCCCAGTGAAAGGTGGAAAAACCCCACCACTATAACACTGCTTCCTGCAACTGCTCTCCTTGCACTGTCAGTCATCTTACCATCTTTCCAGGTCTGGTCCTGCTGGTGAGATCTGATCTGTAGCAACTGAAACACAACTGCAGGCTCTTCATCGCTTTCAAATAATGTCTTTGGCGTTTGAGAACATACTGTGGCATTTGTGACCTTAAACATCCATGCTAATGATCTAACTTTGTTTGAAAGACTTTGCGTTATTTTCCTTTTTGAAATCTGAAGCGGATTTCTAGCTAAGGTTGTCTTCATAAGGGTAGTAGTAGTCGTACTGTTTGACAATCTGTCATGTTTGTTGAATTATGCGTGCTGTGTAATATTCTGTTTTGCTGTGGAGGAAGGGTTGTTCATTTTGTATTAGAAGACAGGCCAAAGGTATGACTTATATTTGGAAGAGGCTGAGATTTGTGATAGGAGCAGGGCTGCATAGTCTAGGACTGGCCCCAAGAAGTGATTACTGTGTATATTTTTGCAGTGCCTAGAAGCTCTGCCTCAGACCCGTACTGTGTGGAAAGAACAATATAAGCAATGAACGAAGAATTCCTAAAAATGAGCCCCTGTCTCAAGGGGTTACAGTCTAAATAGCAAAGAAGAGGCAAAGCACCGATTCCAGCAGACCACTAGAGAAGGCACTGTGATGCTAGTTGATACGGTGGGCGCTACCTTAAAGGCAGAGAGCAGTTCCAGCAGGGTAGAGTTATGACCATCTATTTTTTTCCTTAGCTTTAGGTAGTCATGTAGATACTCTGGATCACAAACACTGGATATTATGAAGGTAAACACAGAGATTGCTCCTAATTCAGTTGTGTAAGAACCAAGAGCGTGTAGTGGAAAACATGTTTGACAGGCTTGTGGAGTCTGTTACCTTGAGCTCTCGATTAGTGAGCATTGGAAGAAGGTACAACTACACATTTTTATATTCAGGTCCTTGCTGCCAAGTGGTCTGGCAGTCTTTCTCCATCCCTGGTAGAGCCTGATACTTAAAGTTGCCACCTGATTCTGTAAAGGTTGTGCTAACAGAGGACTTGTTTTTCTGGTTTCCCCCCGCCAGCAATGAAGTCTAAACTAGCCACGATTGCGAGTGTGCATGTCTACAGCATTCAGAAAGCCTTGCTCAAGGACAGCGGGCCGCTCTACAACACGGACTATGATATTGTCAAAACAAACCTGCACAACTGCAGCAAGTGAGTTGCGTCTTGGTTTTTCTTCTTAAGCTATGCGATTTGAGACTGATGAGATGTTGCTACATAGTGCGCTTCAGCAGAAGTCAATGCCTGGATTTTTAGAAAGCTAGAAAAAGATATCTTCTAAGTCATACCAGACCAGTCCCCAGATAGCATGTTGTGTGATTGTTTCGTAAACCGAGCTATTTCCAGCTTACAGTTGGTTCACTTGGTCCGCTACCCCAACGGGCAGACTGATCCAGTACCCTTCTTCTCTGATGGCTAGAAACCTTTTTCCCATTTCCAGGCTATGCTTCATCATGACCATTTTTATCCAGTTCTCAGTCACACAGGAAGAGTAAATTGAAACAGACGTACAAAAACATGAGTGATGTGCTCAGGAAAGTGCTAACGTGAGTTTTGTGAGACTGTTTTTATCCACTCGACTCATCCACCTCACTGAAGATGTCTTACAGGAACTCATTCTCCATAGGTAAGCTGAGAGCCTGAGGCACGGGGGAAGCGTACAAAACAAACCAAGCAGCACAAGTGCCCTTCATGGCTGAGCTAGAGGAAGGTTGTCCTGGAATTCAGAGGGACTTCAGGCTCCAGGGGTCATTGTCTCTCCTCCTGAACAGTGCCTGGCAGCTGTGGCTTTTCATTTATATGTTGTTTCCACCCCAACAGCTTCAGCTTGATGTAATCAGTACGTACAGTGCCATGACCAATCTGGTTTAGAAGGGGGATGCCTGAATGTTGTGTCATAGAAAGAGTATAGAACTTGAAAGTAGAAACGTAGCCGTCTTCAAAATGTTGACACGAGAGTGGCTGAGAAAATAATGTCCTAGAAGCTGCGTGTTTCAAATGTGAACGTCAATACCGTGGTAGGGGCTAGAAAACCCAGCTTCGATGAAGACCCGTGCCATAGGTTTGGCCGCAGTTGCCTTGTTCCACTCTGTTTACTCTCAGGCACCCCTGCATGGCGATACTTGTGTCTTAGAGGAGTCTGCCTTTCAGACTTGCACATCCAGAAGGTTTAGACAAATCATATTCTGAAATCATTTTCTGAAGCCTATGTTTAAATAGCTGCCTGGCTTTGGAGCAGAATTTCCCAAGCAAACTGAAAAAAACTCTCAGCTTCTTCATTTGTGACCTGGCTGAACTAAATTCAGACTGACCATATTCCCTCTCCCTTGTCAACTGCATGAAATGTCTCCTACACCTGGGGCAAAATTCCTGCAGTATCCATAAAAGACAGAGGTTTAACTATGTGCGTGTTTATAGCAAACAGAACCTACTGGCTTCTTGTACTTCCCTGTCAGTCCATATGTCTCCTAAGCTCTGAGGCAAGGATCTTTATTCTCCTCTGTGTTTGTATGGGACCTGTTATGCTGTGGAGGCGGCTAGATGTTGTACTTATATAACTGGATTTAATGCATGTTGCTAATGTCAGCTTTCCAAGCGGAAGCAGCTCCTTGCTTGCAGAGCATAGTCCAAACACTGCTTATTTTTTCAGTGATTATTTAGTGAATTTTGGATCAAGCCCATAAGGTATAGTCACACAGCAGCGTTAAGGCAAGCTAGCTTCCCAAGTGCCTGGAATGTGTGAGGTTTAGATGTGCTTGCTGCGCAGTCAATATAACCATTGACGATAAAACATTATTTGTGCTCTGGAGGATTGATGGTGTTGCTTATGGCTGTGTGTGGAGTCTGGAGACTGCTGTCCAGAGAGCGGTGTTCACCATGCTGAAAACAGATTGAAAGTATAAAGGAAAGGAGGAATATTTTTCTTCAATGTCTTCTTTCCTTCCTTTAAAGGTTTGAATGTCAAGAGATTGCTGCTGCAGCCTAGAAATGCTGTAGAGATGGGGTTTTTTGTTAATACGTTACAGTTCCTGATCTGAGTAGAAGTGGACTGTGCATGTGAGCCGCTAATGCTGAGGCACCAAAATTAATTGGCAGAAGACTGGTTTATTTATTAAGCAAATAAAAATATGCTGTGTAATTCAGTGGATTGGAAGGCGTGAGTCTGTGCTCTTTTGTGGCGTTTCTGTAGGAAATCTGGAAAGCCTCGCCTGTGATTTGCACAGCAGGGAGTAGAGTTCAGTTATTTTTGGGTACTGTATTCCCGACTGTCAGGGAATTGTATTGTAACTGTGAGCACATCATTTAGTTCTTGTATCTCCATATCCCCAAACAATCACGTTTCAGACTGTTACAAGCTGAGATGTAATCGCTAGTAGACAGAGATACATGGAAATGACTTTATATAGTTAAGTCTGAATGTCATGGATGTCTTCTGAGCCATTAAGTAGTTTAGTTTCGGTTGTGATTTACTCACCTGGCTGGTACAATTGCAGCTGCTTGTTGCAGCAGTAGTGGACTCTGTCAAAGTATCTGAAAGTTGTAAATGTTTTAGATCATCAGACAGCCATACAATTTATGCTGCAAACTTGAGAGCGTAACCCGTTTAGGAATAAAATGCAGTCTGCTCCATCTCCACCCTGGGTGTGGAGACGGGCTTTCCCCCCCCCTCCATGAAATCTGAACAGCTTGTTTAGCATTTGAATGCTCTGGCTCTTGCTGACAGGTTCAGCTGATCTTTTCAGTAGAGGTCTCCATCGCTCTCTTGTTCTGTGCCAGCCTTTCTTTCTTGTCCCATGCACAAATTAACTTGCTCTTTTTCCCATAACAGGAGAACACAGGACCGGAGAAGCAAGGCGCTACCGGGGAGGAAACCGAGGTGAAAAATAAGAAGTTAAAAGGCTAATTCAATTTTTCACTCCATCACACAGGTTTAGTGCCATTCAGTGTGCTGCTGCGGTCCCCAGGACATCGGCCGAAGTTTCTCAAGCACAGATGTCTCTGCAGGCTGGTTCCCAGACACAAAATGACACGAATGCTGTCAGCGTCCCTGTGGTCAACGGCCACAGCGCATCGACTGCTAAACAGTCCTCACAGCAGCCCAAAGGGATCATGGGAATGTTTGCAGCGAAAGCAGCTTCCAAACCCCAGGACACAAATAAAGAAACTAAAGCAGAGGCTAAGGAAGTCCCAGGTGTAAGTTACCTCAGACCCTTTGGCAGCCCTCTGGGTTCATAGTTTTAATAAACCGTTCTTCTATCAGCAATGGTGTGGCCAGCAGGAGCAGGGCAGGGATGGTGCCCCTGTGCTCGGCACTGGTGAGGCCGCCCCTCGCATGCTGTGTTCAGTTTTGGGCCCCTCGGGACAAGAAGGACATGGAGGTGCTGGAGCGTGTCCAGAGAAGGGCAACGGAGCTGGGGAAGGGTCTGGAGCACAAGTGTGATGGGCAGCGGCTGAGGGAGCTGGGGGGGTTTAGCCTGGAGAAGAGGAGGCCGAGGGGAGACCTTATCGCTCTCTGCAACTGCCTGAAAGGAGGTTGTGGTGAGGTGGGGGTTGGTCTCTTCTCCCAAGTCACAGTGATAGGACGAGAGGAAATGGCCTCAAGCTGCGCCAGGGGAGGTTTAGATTGGAGATTAGGGAAAATGTCTTTCCTGCAAGAGTGGTCAGGCACTGGAACAGGCTGCCCAGAGAGGTGGTGGAGTCACCATCCCTGGGGGTGTTTAAAAGACATGTGGACATGGTGCTTGGGGACATGGTTTAGTGGTGGGCTTGGCAGTGCTGCGTTAATGGTTGGTCTTGATGACTTTAAAGGTCTTTTCCAACCTAAATTGTATGATTGTAGCTTTGCTCTTTCGCAACCTAGGTAATCTTCAACAGCCTTAGTGCAGCCTTGTCCGCTGCTTCTAGTGTTAAACTTGCTGTCCACTGGGAATGCTCAGTCACTGTTCTGTAAGTGTTTAACTGTATGGTACGGGCGTGCCTTCTGTCAGTCATCATTGGCAAATATATGTTGTGCCACACTCTTCATCTCTCCACAAAAGTATATTTGCCATAACTTTGATGCTTTGACATTCCTCCTTGAGCCAGATCTCCAGCAAGTATAAACCAGCATAGCTGCATTATTGAGACAATTGTTCCGTTGTCTTCAGTTATGCCAATATACCATTTGAGGATCTTGCTCTCTCACTTGTGCTTAAAAGGATTTGTTTTGAGCAATAAGTGAAATGTGAGAAGTCCAGGTCTTAAAAGTATCAAGGTGTTTAAACTTGGTCTGTGAGGGAAGTTTCAGAGCTTGACCTGTGCGAGACTAAATTGTTTATCTTCTCAACTGCTGTTCTTTCCAGGATAGGATTATGTTTTAATTTTAATTAGTATAATTGTTTTTAAAGCAATGTGGCCAGTAGATGGGTATTAAAATGGTAACGTTCCCTGCGTATGGCGTGGCATTTTTATAACAGCTGAGTACATTTTGGTTCACTTTTCTGATTTTTATAGGGAATTCAGCACTGGTGAAATGTGCGTGTCTGAGTGTTTTGGGAACTTTAGTGTCTGGTTGCCTTTTTGCATGAAAATAAATGGGATTAGGAGGCCAAGCTTCCTAAGGTGGGTTTTTTTTCTGTGTGTGTGTGATGTTTCACTTTGGTGGTGGCTATATTAATGGAATAGAGCAGTGATATTTTTTTGCAAACGGCTCAGCAGAACAGCGTACGTGCCAGAGTAGCTGGATAAATTCTTCATGGTTTGGCCAATCTGTATTCTTTCCCCTGTCGGTTACTGTGAATTGAGGCACTGATAGTTTGCAAAAAGAACAGTTCTTTACTGGGACCTCACCCAAGTCCCAACCATTTATTTCAGTAACACTGTCAGCCATCAGATAGGAATGCGACCCAAGTTAGATCTGAAGGCCTAGCTAAGGAGTCGTAAGTAACTTACTCTCGACCCTTTGATGCATGTAATATCTAGTATCTTCAATTTCTCCTAAACAGATATTGAAATCTAAGGCACTGACTGCTCAACAAATTACGCATGCTTATTTTGCTTGTCCAGAAGCAGCACTATGCATACTGATGGCCGTGTTGGACAAATCATTCCTGTGGTTACTCTTCTGTTTACTTCTAGGTGTCTGCAGTAAGCAGCAAACCACCAGCAAAGAGCAACATAATGAACAACTTCTTTGGAAAAGCTGCCATGAGTAAGTGCTTTATAACATGCGTCTGTTTTCAGCAACCATTGTGGTCAGGGACCAGCCTGCTGTAGTTTTAAAAAAAAAATAAAAATCCTGATGGATATTGGAAATCTCTCTTTTTTTTTTTTTTTTAAAGCTAGGTAGCAATTAGAAAAAATCAGTGATATCAGGCGTTTTGTTATACAGCTGTGATGGGAAGCATAAACAGGAAGGAGCAGAACTCTTCCTTCCCACCCTGCCAAACTTATTGCATTTTCTTTATATCCCCTTTTTTTCTTATAGTTTCCCATACTATTCTTCTGCTCTTTTGGACTTGGAGGGGTTAATGTTTTTGTATGCAGCTCTTAAGGCACAAATTAAAAGTTGGAAGTGGAATTTTTCAGACAAAAAGCTTGCTGGATTGAGATCAATTAAAATGACATATTTGTGCACGCTAACCCAGGAAGGATTTTCAGTGCAGAATAAATCTGATTTAAAGTGAGTACTTCTGGCTGGAAGATTAGCTATTGGCAAAATGTTTGCCAGAACCTGTTATGCGGGGCGTGTTAATGATGCTTGCTTTTCATCACAAATCGCCGAGGAGTCTATAGTTAGATTTAGGGTTAATTTCTTTACTGAAAACTGAAGAGCTAATAATTGGAGGATAAAAATGAGGGGTGGCCTTCCCCTTTGAGCAGGGGTTTGGAGTCGGTGGCCTCTGGAGGTCCCTTCTGACCTAAATTATTCAAGTCTAAAGAAAATATGCTGAAGCTTTTAAATAGACATTGGAAAAGGACTGTAGGACTTTCTTCAAAGATGCCCTTATAATACCAAGTACAAGAGAATTTAAAGAAGAGTTACTGGGAGAGAGTAAACAGCGAGGTTCACTTTCTAACAGACGTCTGTCAGAGTTTGCAGGGTGCAGTTCCAGCGCTGAACACACAAGGCACAGTATGGTTGGGCATCTTTGAGTTCCTGTTTTGATGAGACCGAGGGAGCTGAGGACACTTGCAGCCTAAGCTTCACAAGGCTAAGCACAGTTACTACAATTAACTCAAGTAAAATTCTTAAGAGCCGAGAAGACCCTAGATGAAAGCTCATATGCTGAAAACCCAAGAAGTTGAAATTGCGTGGTAAAGATAACCCAGTGGTGATGGAGAAAGCTTTGGGGATGCACTTCTGCGATTTCCAATGAGGTTCACTTCTCTTCTGAGTCCTGCCAGGGAGCACTCCAGGGAAACTTGTGAGGTGGCTGGAGGGAAGGAGCAAACCGAGCAGAACTGGAAATGATTATGTGTATAGAAGAGATAGGGTGATTCCAGGAGTAAGATTTATTCCCTCCTGGCTTCAAAGATTTCACCGTTGCCAGAAAGTCCCGAGTTAACAATAATTGGGTCCTTCGGCTCTCTGCTGTTGAGCATAAATAAGAGAGCAGTCAGTCAGGTTCTCGACGCATGAGATGTTTTCTCTTGCTCAGTGAAGCAGCCAGCCTGTTTTCCAAGCAGTGTCATGAAGGTGTTGGCATGAAGTCTTCTAGCCCTCTCAGCAGCCTCTGTTCCTATTGACAATGTAGGTGATCTCGTTGTTGAATACCTTTTCTTCGCTCGGGCATCTTGTGCTTGGGATGATACAGGTTTCTGACATGTCTGCTCCTCTCTTCTGGCGGGGTGTGTGTAAAGCTGCCGAGTGAAGCTCACAGACTGCACTTAGGTGGTAGTGTGCTAACAGCACCACCTATCAGGTTGATAAATAGATTTTTTTGCTGTCCGCTTCCACCTGCTATCTCTTCTCTGGTACTGGATTAAGCCTTTTGTAGCAGAATTGTCCTTGTACGCAGTGCTGAGTAGGCAAAAGAGGCTGGTTCTTGCTCACATTGGGGTTGGGGTGGGACAACAAGCGTTACTGAAAATGCTAATCACGGCCTCTAGTGTTATGCAGGATGGAGACGGCATGCACCTTGCGTTGCTTTTCATCAGTCCTGATTCTCCTGTTGCTGGGCTCTTTTGTGCTTGACTAAAACTCTGATTTAGAAGGGGTAAACTGACTGTAAAGATAGATGTGGTGTTATGCCAAGGGGGCTGTCCAGAAGAGGGGCTCCCGACCCTTCTGCGGTGCCTTTGGTCCTGGTGACTGTAAGGGCTTCTGCCGCTGCCTCCTAGCCCCCTTCTGCAGAGTTGAACTGCTGCAGCTTACTCAGCTTGCAGTGAGCTTGGGCTGTGCCATCAGGAACAGAACTAAACTGGTAAATCAGCCAGAAGTTTAAGCATGCGCTTTTTTCCATGTATGACGCAGTTTGGTCACTCTAGATTGCTTAATGCTTTTATATATCATCTGTAGCGTTTTCTGTATTCTTGGTGCACAGTGTTTTGTTTAGCCAACTCCTTTATAAGTTGTCATTTATGCTGAATGTCCAGTGTTTGTTCCTTTTTTTGATGGTTTATTCGCAGATAAACTCAAAGTCAACTCTATGCCTGAGCAGCCAAAGGAGGAGAAGGAAGCAGTCAAGCCTTCAGTTCCCATAGCAGAACTAGAGTCATCCCCTAATACTGTAGTAGAGAAACCTGGGAGGAAAACAGAGTCTGCTAGAATTCAACAAAAGGACAAAAAAAGGTGGGCCACGCCATTCAGGGTGCCTGTAATCTGTTAACCTGCTTGTTGACGGCCTGCATGGAGCTGGCTGGTCATGCAATGCTGGCTTACCTCCTGTTTACAGCTACTAAATTGCATTAAACCTGGCTAAAATTATCTCTCTTGGAATTCTGTCCTAATATTTCTTTTCCATTTAGTGCTGTAGATGCCTCGGGGCCATTTGTGCTGTTGCAAATGGGAAGGGACACGGTCCAGGTAGTCTTCAGTGGGAGGGGGTGGCTTTCCACGAGACAACCTCACGCTGTGAGCAGCCTTAGTATGGACCCTGCAGGCAATCTGTGGGGGCTGGCAGGAGCACCTGTACTGCAGGGAAGGTAGTATATTCTCAAGCTTATATGTACACAGCTTCCAGCACACAAAGTTCTGCTTGTTGATTTCCATAGCTAATGTACTGCTGCTTTCAATGCCGCTGGTTTACTTTGGGCTGAGACTCCAAGTAAATTTTAAGTTCAGCCCTTTGTGTTTAATCCAACCCAAACTGACAGGGACAAAAAATCATTACAGTCTGATGGCTCTCTGGTGGCCTATGAGTAATTAATTGGTGGTCTCAATCCATTTCTAACTAAATAGGTAAGCACACCGCCCAGCCCACCATCGCAGTTAGTGCTAACTGGTCGTCTTATTGATAGTCTTGTTCAAAAAGCCAAGGGCCTGGAAACTGCATGTTGGCAGTGTGGTGTTGGGAAGGCCACTTGGGCTGTACCAGCTCAATGAGGATACGTGGGCCTTTAGCCTCCAGGCTTGTTAGTCTGACATGTCTCGCCAACATTAAAAAGAAAGAAGCTATTTTATTTTTCCAGTAGTCTTTAAAAATGGCTCCAGGATTCTGAGACACTACCTCATAGTCAGTCAGTGGCAAGCAGTCTGTCAAAAGAGCTTCTGAGCGATGCTGTTGGGGACATTAGTGTTTGGGAGCCTGAGCTATAGAGACAAGATCCGAAATGCGCCCTTGCCAGGTTGCTGTGGCCAACCTAGGTGAGGTACTGGGCAAACTGTTGAACTGCAGAGGGGCTAAAGAAATCCTCCTTGTTTTGGAGAACTGGATATGGGTAAGGATGAGAGTCTTGAAAATGCTTGTACGCCTATGCCGGATTGTATAGGTGAGTATACTTCAGTGGTGTCCTGCTCATGTTTTTAAGATGTGCAGAGGTATTTGATTTCCTTGCTAGCAGTACTTCTGTCAGGAACGTGCTCGTCTAAACACGCGTGATGCTTTTGTGCACACACAAGGGATCTTAACATGTGTTGGTTCCTTTTTTTTCCTTTTCTTTTTGTGGCAGTAAAATGAAGAGGGTGGACAAGTCGGATAATGAGGAAGAAAGAGATCCTGAAAATCTAAAGAAAAAGAGGAAGCGAATCAAACAACTTCAGTCTGACAGCAGTGATGAGGAGGAAGGTAGGTAAAAAGATGTGTAAACAATGAGGCATGTAGGTCAGGGGTCTGATTTCAACAGTATTACTATCCAAGGCTGTTGGTCGACGACCGAGGGAATAGTTTAGAGGGCTAAAGACCGCGTAAATGGCTGTAGCTTGAGCGTTCTCTTTATCTTGTGCTGCAAGCAGTTGGGCGTACAGTTGAGATGCCTCAGTCGTTCAGTCTTTGTTTTAGCTTAGCTCAGATCTGGCTGTCTCCTCACCAAGTGTGCTGCCAGTCACGCTGACGTGTGGGAAGGAGGTTCTCAAATATCTTGTGAAAGATATCGCGCCTTCCAGAATTGTAGGACTGGTCATAACCAGTTTATTTGGTGAGTAAACACTTGCAAAGTGACCTCCCCCCTCCCAGGGTCATTTTTAGTATCTTTATTCTGTCTGTTTATAGAAGTTGTTTGGAAGACAGCATTGAAAGCAAGACTTCCAAAAAAAAAAAAAAGATAATAGAGAAACTGGAGGCAAAACAGTTGAGCCATATCCGATGCGACTCTGCGTCTCCTCGGTGGCTGTTGGCTTTGATAAGAGTAGGATGCCCAGAACGTCGCAAGATTCAGGCTTATAATGAGGAACAGCAGGGCCAGATTCCAAAGAATTTGGATAATTGAGGTGACAAATGCCGTTCAATATAGATAACTGGAAAATAAGTAGGGATCGAGCTAGGGAGTGTGTGCGAAATGGAACAGTCATCCAACAAGCTGATCAGGAAAAGAATTCAGGGATCATTATGGGCAAATAATTGAAACCACCAGTTTGGTGTACAGCTCCAGTAAAAAAAGGTGAAACAGCAAATTGGTCATATTAGCAAAGAGATGGACTCCGGCAGCAGAACTGAAGCTGTTTGCTATTTAGTGTGGCTAGCATATGAGAAACAACCATGAAACGAAGAGAATCTGTAATACAAGTTGGAGGGACAAATACTGTTGGATATCTGAGCAATCTCCGTGCTGCCTTAGGCCTATTTTCATGGTTTCTCTTCTGCCCAGCATAATTTCAAGTGATCTCTGTCATCAGGCATCCATCACTTCTTCTCAGACTATGCCACAGGATGATAAATCTCTCAGGAAGCTGTTCTTCATGATCAGCCTTACTTTCATCACATTCCTGTGTGCAGCTCCTTGTTTGGCCATAAAAAAAATATATATGCCCACACTCTTTGGTATTTATTTCTTTAAATGTTTGTAAGCTATTATCTGGTCTTTCCATTTACTCATCACTCAGCCAACTGACAAGCTGTGTTGTTAGCCCTGAAGAGGCAAGACTGAACTCCGCCTGTTTAGCCACTTGAAGCGCTGCTCCTTGCTGGGCTGGAATCTCTCAGCTCGTCCGTTCTCTGCTGAGGAGAGCAGGCAGAAATGAGCCCCATGTTTCAGGTGCGCGGTAGGGCTGTGCGGAGGGGCTGCTCTTTGAAGGGCAAAAGCTCGTTGGTGCAGTCTTTTTTGTGCTGCTGTGAGTTGGGGACCTCCAGCCTGTGTTCGTGATGGCGCTCTGAGCACACAGCAAGCTGAGAGGCGACCGCACAGTCTGCTTTCCTCATCTATTTCTGTTACAACTCTTTTCAAGTCTGGAGATCAAGAGCAGTGCCATAAGACTGTCATAAATTGAGCAGCACTTTCTAGAGAGGACTGCAGACTCCTACTTGCTGCCTACCCATTTTAATTTTGAATGTTAGAGCTCTCTGCTCTCTTGTTGAATACCTGTATTACGTTGTCATGTGCTAAATAGTTAATACCTTTGAATGTGGTGCCTTGTGTTTTCGTTTCTTCCAAGGTGTGGTCCAGGGACTGCGCATGTACTCCTACCTCAGTGCACGCAGTAGGTCTGTTTAGTTGTTCTCCCTTGTTTTATTTGTGCTCTTAAGTGTGAGTTAACTGGATTTGCAATTAGAAACCGTGGGTCTGGTCCTCTGGTCAGGTTGGGGGCCCAGCTGTATTATTAGCCTCATTCTCAGTAGCTTTAGACATTTAAAAACAGTACAAGTAAGACTGCCTACCCGCTTGTCTGTAGGGAGGGTTGGGTTTTGGTTTACTCCTGTTTCACCTACTGGAGATGTATGCAGAAAGTTTGACTTTCTGTTTGGAAAATTTTCTTGTCACTGCTGTTGGTCCTACTGCATCGTAGTCGTCTTTGTTCTTCCCATTATGTCGAGAATTGGCTTTGTGTTGTGTATTAGAGTTGTAAATCTATGCAAATTGTAGCTTGTGTATACAAATTTGTGTGTTACTCAGATTAGCTTGGTACTATTCCCTCTTTCAGAAGGGAAAGATGAGAATCGAGAGAGCTGCTCTCTTCTTCCTTTTTAAGCTAATGGCTATCTAAACCACCCTGATGAGGTCTGCGTTCAGCGGTTTGGTTCTGCTGCTTGCCCTTCTAAATCCAACCGGATGAAAGAAGATAGACTGGAATTCTTTGAAATATTCATACTGAATCCAAACTGGTAATATTACATTCAGTATTCAAGTATAAGAGTGTAAGTTGGATGAAACAAATAATTTAAAAAAAAAAAAATTTGCAGCGGCTGGACTTTCAGAGCGTTTATCCTTGGAAAGGTTGGAAACAGGTTTCTGCGGAGAGCAGGGGCAATTTTAATCAGCAGCATCAGTGAGCAAAATGGGGCCTGGAGTGACATTGTTCCATGCTGCATCCCTGTGGGAGCAGGGAGGAAGGCACCATATGCTGCACAGCATTTGGAAATCGCTGCCAGACAGGGCACAGTTCACCCGCCACCTGTGTAATTCACCCGCAGATGATCGAGGGGTAAGTTTTAAATATGCAAAATGCAATATGGGAAGCTGCACCACCAGAGCAGATATCAAAGGCTAACAGTCTAGCTGCTGCTTATGCTAACGCGCCACGCTAACCTGGCTGACCTCTGCTCGAAGCGAACGAGGAGGTGCTTGTGCAGGCTGCTCCGTGCAGCTCGAGGAGGCACGGCCTCGGGCAGGGGTGCTCACCTTTCCTGCGGGTGCAGCTGCAGATACAAGGGAACGCTTGTCCGCAGCCATTGCTGTGATTGAGTGGCGTTCAGACAGGGCTCCACCTGTGTAACTGCTAGTAAAACCACTGCCCTTTTTCAGGCAGACTTAGGGACGTTTTGTGGGTTTGAAACGAGGTCCGTACGACTGATGCGAAGCACTGTATGGGTGCTCTTATGTCGAGGCAAGCCTTTTTTGCGTTGTTCTATATTAGTCTGCTCTTAATGTACTGAAATTAGCCCAAAATAAGCTGCTCTTACATGAGCGTCAGCACATTGTACCAAGTTGAAAATACAGAGAGGGCATAAGGCACAATCCTCTCCATTTAAATGATTTTTCATTAAAAAGTTATATTGGTACGAGGGTGCCTTAGTCACCGCAGGTTGTTTTGCTTCCAGTGCCAGAATAAACTACACAAGTGCGTCCACAGAGGACAGGAGGTTTTGGCAGCTTCAGCTATACCAACACAGGCAGCATTTCGCAGTGTTGACAAGTGTTTTACAGCCACTTTGGAGGGTGATTTCAGTGGCACTGTAACCTACAAACTATTGGTTTCGGAGAGCTGCAGCAGAAGCACTAAAGCTTCTCACAGTTTTTTTCCAGGCAGAGTCAGAGCAAACCAAACAAAGCCAGGATTTACATCTTTGGTACATCCAATTGCCCAACTTGTATCCATTTCATGCAGCTGTTGCTGTTGAGTAAACTGTGGGCAGCAGCTAGAGGTTGACTCAGGAGTTATCACATGTCAGAGGGCTGTGTTGGCTAGAACAACAGAATAAAGTGATAGAGATGCAGCTCGATGGTAGTCCGAAACACTCTGACATGGAGAGAAGCTGCCTTCTGCTTGCCAAAACCTGGGGGAACTCGTTTGAAGGAGGCTGAAGAAAAGCCCAGATTTCCCCCAAGCAAGGATAGTGTTGCTGACATGCTGAAAATACCTTCAGCAGCCTCTGCTCGAGCACAGCAGAGGTGGCAGTTTTTCACCAGGCTGGTTTTCAGCCCTCTTAGCCTATGCTCTCTTAAAAATATTTTTAAATTCATGTGGCCAGCCTGGGTAGTCTGCGAAGCGGGTTTGGTGCTGTGCAGTATATGGGCGCTTCAGCCCGCAGTTGCTGTGAGACTATGATAAATATTGAGAATTTTGAGTTCCCCGCAGCTCCTCGGCTGTGATCCCGGCTGCCCCAGCAGTTAGCACCTTAGAGCAGATCTTGTTGTTTGGTTTTTATCTTTGCACAGCTGCCAGACCCAGCTCTTTGGAGCAAGGTGAAATACCGAGTCATGTTATCCCACTCTGTTTGCATTTCTGTGCCTTGCTTACTGAAGTAGTTAGGAGGCTGAGTCCTTGTTTGAAGAATGTAATTTATTATTTAGCCTTGGCAGCCAACCACTGTTTCACTTGAGCCCTTCTTAACCTATGAAGGTCAGTTGGCCGTCTGCCTGGCACAGTCATAACTCTTAACACTGACCTAATCTGATGGGACAGCTACAGATCCAGAATTCGTGTTACAACGACAGGATGAATGCGATGTTACAGCCAGCAGAGCTGGGAGGAGAAGCCAAGCAGGCACTCTGTCCTCCCGTCCAGCGGCATTGTTGTTATTATTAGGCAATAGGTCAGATGAGGAGTTTCTTCCCCCACATTCCTAGCTCTCCCCCACATTTGAGGACTTGCATGGCAGCGTTTCTCGCTTGGACTGGGAGAGGATTCCTTAAAGCTGTTTAAATTAGTCACGGTGCCTGCTGTGTGGTGCAAGGTGCTGCTCCTTCCCCTCTTGCCCTGCGCTGATTTTTCCTTCACTGTCACGCCTCTGTCCCTCTGCCAGCCCCACAGAAGAGTGACCCTGGCTTTCTCATTTGTCTACAAGCCCTGTTAGTCTCGCTAAGGCCCTGTTTGACATTGCTGGTAGAGGCTTCAGAGCTGGTGTTGCTCTGTACAGACTTGTGAAGGTGGCCTTGACCATTTCAGTCAGTTTTGGCATTGAAAGGATTCCACTATCTCTGTCCTTGCACCTGGAGGAGAGCATAGATGATGATAGATGAGAGAATGGGCTTAGGTTTTGGTGTGGTTTGGTTTTTGTTTGTTTTTCAAATGAAAGATTGGGGTGTCCCTTAACAATCTTTTAGGGTGGGTAATAGAATATTGCGCTTAATTCTTGGACTAAGGTAGTTTCAAGCTAATAGCATAGACCGTTTGGGATGTGCAGCATCACCTGTGAAGCAATGGCTTTTTACCAGTAGGTAAAGAGGTAGAGAAACTAAGGTCATCCAGTTTTTTGGGAATATGTAGTCTTAAACCCTGACTCTTCCAACTTCTCAACAAATTGTGGTCCCTCTTTTTAATGAGTGAGTGAAATATATGGCTAAAACGTGCCAGTTTCTGTGCCTATTTTTAAAGTTTCATTTGGTGGAATCGATTTGGGCTTACCAAAAATCCCAAATGCACTTCTCCCATCTTATCCCGCCCTCCTTCCTTTGGGAACTGCAACACATAGCACCCTAGCTCAGGGTGAGCCGTCTGGCTGGAGGCTGAGTGCTTCGAACGATTTGTCCTGACTTGAATTAAACAAACCTGAGTGAGAACTTGTAAACCTTGACCTAAATACAAGTAACAAGCAATTGCTCGGAGTTGAATGAAATTATCTGAGACAAAAGGGTAGCTGCAAGGGGGCATTAGCCCCATGTGCTATTAAGGTGTTTATCTTCTTAGCAGATGTCCCACTGCCTCCAACTCCTGAGGAAGAGAAAGCTCCATCTCCACCTCCGGTACCTCCTCTGAAAACTGCACTGGAGCCTGCATCCACAGAGGTAGGACCATAGTAGGGTGATTAACTTCTGTTTTTATCTGACTCGATGGGGATTGCCCAACCACTTTTCAGATGTGAGGGGAGAGGTCCTGTTTGCCTGTCAAGTCCATCACCTCATCCTGCTTGAAAGAATCTACCATGTTCACTAGTTCGTTCATTTTCTAGACTATTACTTAAACTCTAGCTTTTCCGCTGATGTAGCGCAGTTTTCTGTTTTCTTCTCTCTTTCCCTACTAATGGTTCTATGAATCGTGGCTCGTATTTGAATGCTCATCCCTCTGAGTCTTGGCCTCAGGAGTCAGGGCAGGGCCAGAAATGAAACCAGAGACTCTTGGTTTTCAACCTCGTATCGCAGGGAAGCTGCTGCATGAGGGAGGTGGGCTGCAATTGGCAAGAAGTCAACCTCTGAGCTGAGAAAATACATGTAGTTTTCCTGAAAGTGCAGCTGTTTTGTCACCACAGGAGTTCTGATGTCTTCCACACCTCGTTATTTCCTCATTCTTCGGAGGCGTGATGGGACAACCCCGGTGCCACCTTCTCACATAACTAGACACGTTTCAAAATGCCACATGCCCCAGAAGAGGAATGTGTCCCCAGTGCTGGCAGACAGGAAGGCTTGCTGTCTCATTTGAGTTGTATTTTGTCTCTCTGAAATTTGTCCCAGAAGGATGGGGAGAACTGTGGCGTTAGCAAAAATAAGACTAGGGTATCCTGGGAAGGGACAGAATTAGCTATCAAATCATGCTCGGCTTCATTAGAAAGGCTAGATTTCACTCCTGGGGGTGGTGCTTTTATGACCTGTGTACGTGCATGGGGCCTTAACTCTTGATTTCTCACGATACTGCAATGTCCTTCAGGTTTCAGCTGGAGGGAGGAAGAGGAAACGGAAGCGTGTGCTGAAATCCAAAATGTTTATTGACAAAGAAGAAGGCTGCATGGGTAAGACTAGCTGTCTCCTACACCTCAGTGGAACTAGCTTTACTGACAATGTGTGGAAGACTTTTACAGGCCAGCCTCTCCCAGGCTCAGAAAGAGGCTCACAAAATCACTTTGTTATTCCACTTCAACCTCATGCTCCCAGACTGAGGTCACTGCCCTTTTGGTGAAGGCCTGGGCAGGGAGTCACAGAGCTGTGGCTGAATCCTTATGCTTTTTTGATTATTCACAGATTTTTCTTTCAGTTCTTTTCCCTTCCCTTCTGCCAGCGCGAGCACCTCCTTCATTTGCTCTCATCTCCAAAGATACAAATTTTTAAAGATGGTGCAGAGAGAGGTCTAGGTTTTGGGATAAATTCTGAGTGGGAGAAGTTTGGTTTGGTGTTGGTGGTTTGGTTTATTTTGTTTGTTTTCTTTTGGGGATAAATCCAGAGCTGTGCAGCAGAGCTTGATTATATGTTAATATTAACTTGAAGTATCCCAGATAAACACAGAATAAGTTGGGGCTTGAATCCTTGAGAGGGTTTCTGTTTCTGATAAGGACGGCTCTGCTTTCAGGAGGGAAGAGAAGTCTCTACAGAAGTACCGAGAGCCAGAGGCTTTTTGAATTCTGGCCTGACTGGACACTGCTTCCTCCTGTGACCTGGAGAAAGCTGTGTAACGCTACTGTACTTGTTTCCTTCTACGTGTCCTGACGTTGAAGTAGAGCTGCAGGAGTTCAAAATGTTTTTCTTTTTTGTTTTAAAGGTTTTAAAGATTTAAGAGGGTGGAATGTGTGTTTTGTAGCGCTGTTGTCGGCTCAGCTGTATGGGCTGCTTAACATTCTCCAGCCTTGCCGATCTGAGTAGATGTCAAGGGAGCTCAGCCAGTTCTAGGAGAAGGTCTGTTACCATTGTACAGGTTTGTTGTTGTGCGTAAGCGTAGATACAGGCTTGCTTGGCCCAGATTTGGAGCTGCCTGGACGTGAGTCAGCTTGTGTTTGTTTGCACCTGTCCATATAGTTGTATCTTATGTTTCCTATTAACTTTGTGCGTCTCCTGTAAAGAAACATAAAGCTAGCACTCAGCAACTCGCTATGCTAGTAACTGAAATCTCAAGTACTGGATTTCTGTCAAAGAATTGGACTTTGCACAAAGTTATTGACTGCTTTGGCTAGTTACGTTATGGGGTGTTTTGCTCTCCCATCCCAGATAGAACCATTAAAACAGTTGGAAGGAACATGGAACAAAAAGCATTAGCTGGGGAGTTGAGTTGAACAAGGTCTGCATCCAGAGCTCGCAGTAATGACTTTTCCGGGTTCGGCTTCCAGCAAAGAGCGCTCTTCTTTCTGCTCAGCCCTTTCCAAACGTACCAGGGCTGGGAAGGTTGCCTTTCTTTCTCTTCTCTTCACCACCCCCTAGGCGATTAATACTCTCTTGTGAAATCCAGACCTTTGGTTTTACAGTTCATACCCACCAGCATTTTATGAAAAGGGAAATGCAAGTCCCTGTTGTGCTTTTGGGAGACAGGTCCTCCGGGAAGGAGAGGGGGATGGAGCTGGGATCCTGAGGAACTGGGTAGGGAGGAGATGCTGCTCTCTGTACTGAAAACCTACCAGTCTGTTGTGCAGACCTTGCTGTCTGGTTATTGTCCGGTTTCTTTCCTCCCCTCCCTTCCCCACACTTTCCGTGCACAGGCCTAATCATTCAAAGGCTAAATAACTTGCAAATCTCCCAGGCTAATGTAAATTGTTGTTATTCTTTGAAATATAGGGTCTCTTTTCCCCTCTCCCTGCTGCCTTTTTTTTTTTTTTTCTTTTTAAACAAGGACTAGATTTTAAGAGATGTTAAATCCTAACGTTAGGATTAGGCTGTACTTTATACTTCTCGATGATTTTAAGTGATTGTTTTCACAATAGCTGCAATAGCAAGGAATTGGTGTCAAAAAGCAAAACTAATTTAGGGATTAGCCCTGAGGGAGATTGAGCAATTAAAGTATCTGTGGAGTTAAGCACAAGGCATGTTACTGTGCATCAAATGGGACTCAGTCGAGTGCCTGCTCTTAGTCTATAGCAAAGGGGAGTTAGTGAGGTTTAAGCTAGTGCGTTTCTGCCTTACACTTTCTAAAGCTTGAAAGGACGCACAGGGACTTGCATATTGGAATATATATGCGTACATTGTAGGTAAATTTGTCTTACAGCACCGGTTTAAGTTAGAGCTCTTGTAATTTTGAGTTACCATGATTTAGCGAGTCTGGCTGTGAGCTAAGCATCAGTAACTATCTATCTGTGCACCCGTAGCTGCCGCAAATACAGACTTTCTAAGTTCAGCTGAGATATCAGTAAAAGAAAGTTGATCTAAGCTGTGTTATCTTGCGATTGGAGGGGATTAAGTGCACGATTCTGGAGTTACCAACAATTCCTGACAGGGGTGACAACGTGATAGCTTTTTACATCTTGGTAGGTGGCCAGTGGTCTGTTTAAAGCTGCTCACTGAAAAGCCAGTTGCCTCCGAAGGGAGGTTAGCTTGGGTTTGCAGTCCCTGTTTGAGCATCCGCTAGCACTGCAGAGCAGCATTTCATACCATTCCTCCTCCTGGTTTCTGGTTACGTAGAAAACCTTATTTAATTTGATGCATTAATACAAGTGAAAGCCAATTTCCCAGAAGAAGGGAAGTTAGGACATCTGTTTAAAAGAGTACAGTTGCTAAAGAAAAATGTCTTACTAGAAGAATACCAGAGCACTGCTGGGAAAGCTGATATAACAACATTTACTAGTATCTAATGATGGCTTTCATCAGTGGAGCTGACTCCAGTTTAATTTCCGTGAGTGTTGTTTTATATCCCTTAGTTTTCCATCACTGGACGCTGACAGCGGTGAGCTGGCAATCCCATTCAGTTCAGTCACGGGTTTGGTTTTATTTTTTTACGGGATTTCTTTAAAATTGCCCTGCTTGCCCACCTGTATAAAAAGAAGCTGCCCCCAAGGTTTTGTGCTCCTTCTCTCACCTCTGGGATGCACTGGTTCACTCTTTTGACTGTCTGATGTGCATGGTGTTGGTGAGGGAATGCCGGGTCTGTCTCTGGATTGTCTTGCCTGGATTTCAGGACAGTCCAATTGCTTTGGCCCCTATGGAAATCAGGCCAAGTCAGAATGGTGGGTTTTAACTGTAAAACAGAAGTTCCATCATTTAATGTTAAATGACGGCTTCTGATCTCGTTCAGGTTCATCGCTTTCTAATAGCTGCTCGTCAGCCTGTGCAAGACGAATTGATGGCTGCAGGCCAGTCCCTGGTAGAGAACTGTTTTAGCTGTGGAGGTCTTCAGCACAGCTGGGCCTTGTTTCTAGAAGAGGGCAATGCTTGGATGGGTTTGGAGAGGGAACCGTCCTCTCGAGGGCCCTTCCCAGTGGGGAGCCTTGGGCTGCTGCTGTTCAAGGCATGCATATGGCCTGCGAGTGGATGTGTGTGGTGACAACAAGCCGTTTTGAAAGAGCTGGATGACATTAAAGCTCCCGATTCATTAACGTGCCATCTTACAGTTAAGGAAGAGGGGAGGCAGTTTGACTTAGTGTATGGAAAGCCAGTCCAGTCGTCTAGATCTCCTGCATAACCTTGAGCAATGGACTTAATTCCTGTATCTGGGATGTTCTCCTTGAACCCGAAATGCAGAGGGAAGGCTGCAGTGGGGAAGTCTCTGCTCTTTGGTACGCAGGCTTAATCATCATCTGTTCTTCTTTTCTTTTAATCAGTGACTGAGAAGGTTTATGAGAGTGAATCCTGTACAGATAGCGAGGATGACTTCACCAAGTCCAAGCTGCTGGCCGCACACAAACAGCCTGCGCTGCCTTCAAAGAAGGAACCAAAGGAGGAAAGGAAGAACCTGAAGAAAGGGGCAGCTACTGCCAATAGAGCCAACAAGCAGGTCTCCATCATGGGGTTTTTTCAGAAGAAATGAACTGGGTCTTTCTCCCTATCCTCCTGGCAGCTTGGGACGGCCACTCTTTTTGTGCGGCTTTCTGAAAGCTTCTGCATTGGAGGAGAACAACGTGCAATCCCCAGTTACGTAAGATATCTTGCTTACTGTGTAAGTAAGCCCTTTGGACTAGATTTTGTATCGGAGAAAAGTTTTTTTTGTTACTGCAATAATTTCGATCATCTTTACTAAGCAGCATGGGAATCGCCAGCTAGAAGCAAAATCTAAAGGAACTCTTGAAAGACTTAATCTATTCACATGAAGTTTTATTTTTTTAATATGGTGTCTCACCTGTTCAGCGCTGAAGGCCTGTTTCACAAGTGGTAGATGGACTAAATTAGGAGTTGAGTTGTGGCATTTCCCCCCCCCCCTTTTTTTACACCCCCAGCTCTCCAGATTGATCTAAATATTCACGTTGGTTAGAAGCTGCAAGGTAGCAGGTCTTCAGGCATACACACAAATACTGAACATCTGCTTCAGCTTTAACTGAATGAGATGAACTTAATTTTCCCCCTAAGACTGGTAAATAGTTTTTCCTCTGCCTTTCATAATCTTTTTTTGGACAAAGCAGTGCATATAAAATCCTCTTACTCTTTTCTTCCTTGAACATATCCTCTGTAAATTGCTCAGATGCCTAATTATAGACTGGGACACTGTTGGTGCTCTGTCTTTGCAAAAACATCTTTGAGGCTTCCCACACAATTGGCTCCAATGAAATTGGGGGAAGGCTTAGCTATTATTGGGAAAGCAACTGTATCTTTAACCTTGAAAGTTAATGAGTGGAAGGGAAGGGTGATTAGAGAGCACTTCTGATAACACTGGTCAGGTACCTGCTCTCGTTGTCCGTGAAGAATTGCACGCTGCTTTTTGGTGTTGTAGGTTTTGGTTTGCCTGAAGCTTTTTTTACAGGCATAAACCAGACAACAGAACAGTTGTTATGTAGGACATCTCGTCATCTGCCTGCTGAAGGAAGTGTGTCACAGCATACGGTCCTGAGGAACCAGTTATTGGAGATGAATAAAACGCTGAAGTCCTGTTAATCAGAAATGAGTCGTCATTTTGGATGCCTCCTGGTTTTCTGGTGCTAAATTGGATAGATACATATGAAAGGCCAGATTTTCCAGAGGATGGGTGCTGAGCATTTCTGAAGCTTGGCCTGGCGAGGGCTCCCCAATGGGCAACCGATGTCATCAGCTGTTGTTTCTAAGTGGTGTTAGGCCAGCGCAAGTACATATGTACATACCTATTGGTTTATAAAGTGTTTGTAGTTGACAGAAAGGTAGATCAAGTCTGAAGAGTGTGAACCAAGGAAGAAATATCTTCAAGCACCCAGCTGAAAGTATTCTGCCCTGGGGCCAGCAGAAGGTCCAACCGAGCGTATTTACGCAGTCGTTCTGACCAGGAGATCAGGTTGGTGACTCAAGAAACTTGAACGCACACCTAATAGTGACCAACAGTTGACTCGATTGAAGTCACGTCGCCCTAGGCAGCTCGCACCCTCCGCAGGTGTGAAAGGATCCGCTTATAACCAGCGGTGGCTCTGGATTTCTGCTCACGCTTGTGTCCTAGCTGGGTGGGTTCAGCTGCTCGCTGCATGGATTGCTGCTGTTGGGGCTGTTCAAGGGTAACCTTGTAGCTCAGCACCCTCCCCATGTAGCTCCTCGTGAGTGTTAAGAACTTAAACTCTGTCCTTTCTGAATAGATGTGTAGGAAAAATAACGGGAAGATGGGTGAGGGAAGGCAGAACTGGCACAGTACTCACCAAACAGCCTGCTGCACAACCTGAAAAAGGTTTCATGCTCTCGTGGGTATGTTGGAGTGACGTGGGCAGCAGAGGTCCATGAGGAAAGAATGAACAACCTTGTTCTGACTTTTATGAAGAAAATTTAACTGTTTAAAAAAAAAATACTGCTGTAGTGTTTCTGTTTTTCTTGGTAGAATTGGGGGCACATTTTGAAAAGTAATGATAAGTAACAAAACCCATTAAATACAGATTTTTCTTTTGTCCTTGCTACTCATTAAATGATGTGCTGCATCCGGATTTCCAGTGGTTGCTGTGACATTTGACTGCACAGAAGAATATCACTGGCGAAGCGGGTAAGGAGTTCTTCCATTGAAATCTGGAAGCATTAAACTGAGTGTTTTAGAGCATCTGAAATGTGGGTGAGAACATCTCAAACTACTAGAATCTGTATTGAATTGACCCCTTGAGTCTTATTTCCACGGCAGATGTTGACAGGACATGGTGTCCTAGTCCTCTCGCACCTCACCTCTACCGTGGTCTAGCTGGAGCTTGCTGCTCCACCCCGGCTCCCTCTATAACCAGATCAACGTCATACGCGACTTCCTCAGGAAAATGACTTAATGTCTGAAGAAGCAGGACATAGGCGAACTTCAGACTTCCAAAAATCATGATCTAATACTCCCCCACTCCTGCACTTCACAGGCTGCCAGCCCCAGGGGGGCCTTGGGTCCCTGGATGCCCCCTTGGCGAGGCTGGAGCTTCCCCGGGCGCTGCGTGGGAGCGAGGAACGGGGCTGTGTCCCGGAGCTGCCGGTTAAAGAGAAGGTTCCCTCTTGCTGCCATGGGCCGATGTCACCCCTTTGGCACCCGGTGGCTGGTGGGGGTGAAACGTCTGGGGTGCGATGGCAGCTCTGTGCAGCTCCGAGCCAGGCACTGTCTCCCAGAGCAAGGAGTTGGCTCAAGCTGGCTCGCAGTTGGCTCAAGGCTCAGTATTGATGGTGCTTGGGGCCTGAAACCTCATCTTGGAGCTACAGAAATCTTTTAGGGGTTTCCTCTTCCCCCTGCATCTCCTTTCCAACTGCATTTGCACCCTCAGAAGGGCAATGCCTCAGACTAGGCAGTGGGAGAGGATGTTTGTCAATTTAATATTAATCTAAATAGTGTGTTTTATGGTGTTTCTTTGCTCAGGCTCCCTGAAAGCCTTTTTTTCAGACAGAGGGAGCTTCATCCTTGTTTTCCAGGCAGGGAGAGAAGCTGAAGTTGCACTGTCAGATACTCTGGGGCAAAACTATTGCTGCACCAGGCTCCTGTTGGCCACGGTGCCTCTGAACCAGCAACTGCATGTGCCCTGCAGAGGGAATAGAAATGCTGCTCCTAGGGATGAATAAAAATCCCCATCCCTTGTTCGGTAGACAGCTGAGCTGATTTACAGCCCTCCTTCCCGTGGGGCAGAGCCTGCTCAGAAAAACCCCTCTGTGTTTCCCGCTCTGGGGCTGCCTGGCCTTTATCTAGTTAAAGAAAAACAGAGGAGGGATCGGAGGAAGCACTGCTGGCTGCTAACGTAGGCGAGCAGCACGGCCGAGCCGGGCAGGAGGGTGTCCCGGCGGCGTGCAGGGAATTGTTTTGCTCTCCGAACAGGCGATGCCAGCTCGGCCACAGATACCAGAGAGGGGAGCACAGAGCAGCAGGGCCTTATAAGGAAGCAAAACACAGCTCGGCGAGGCCGAGTGCCGGCGGAGGGGAGAGCGGATGCTTGCCAGCACCGTGCGTCAGCGCCTCGCTTCTCCTCGGCTCTGGGGAATGGGCTGCAGCACCCTGGGGTGCGTGTGGGGTGCTGCTGGGCTTGATTGGGGGCCACCCCGTCCCACTGAGGTCTGCTTCGGTGGCAGTGGGTCACAGCGTCTGCTGCCCTCGATGCCCAGATCCCTGCGGAAGCTCGACAGCAGCTCCTGCCCTATCTGTCTGTCCCAAGTGCTACCCTATGGAGTAGCCGCTTCAGCTGGGGAAGGATTTAAAAAGTGTTAAAATCGGTGGTTAAAACCGGCCCCAGCATGCGATGCTGCTGCCTTTATCTCACTTTGGGTTTTTTTCCAAGGCTGGAAAGAGCTGAAGGGAAAAGAGTTAGTGCATGTGGCACTGGGTAGGCAGGACCCTGTGTCTTTTCTGCGCTGCTCTCCTGAAATCAGTCCATCCCTGCTGGTGCAAGGGTTTCACCCGTCCTCTGTCAGAGCAAACAGCAAAGCCACTCGTGGCCATAGCCAGCAGCATGGGCTGCTGCGCCAGCATCCTCATCCCAAGGAACCTGCTGCTGAATGGGCAGGCCACAGCTCCTCTGAGCCTTGGAAAAAAGCACTGGAGCCACGGGGAGCTCGGAGAGCGCTCCTGAGGAACCAGCATTTCCAGCCCCTTAGGGCTTACAGTGCTTTAAACACCTAAACGGTCCTTCCCGGCACCAAGAGCTACACAAGTGACTGATAAATTCAGGGTTACAACTCGCTTGTACAGACACGATTTCGGATATTTCAGTGGCTTTTTTTGAGGAGATGGAGATGATTCTGCTGATCCCACTTGGCCGATGGGCAGGGACGGGGTTGAAGGATGGGGTTAAATGCAGGGCAATGGGGCTGAAGTCCAAGTGAGTTTTGGAAAATGCCCCTGGAGGAGACTCTTAAGCCTTGTCTCAGCTCCAAGTGTCACACCAGGGCAGGGAATAGCGGTCAATGCTGTCTCTGGACCACGGTGGCCTCTGATGAGGTCCAGTTCACCACCCGGCCCCCGTCTCCAGCTATTTTAAGGAAGTCTGTAGGTGATTCCACCCATGTTCATGTCCACCAGCACCAGAGGTGCTGACTTTCAGAGACGCTGAGTTTCAGCAGAACTTCTTCCAGGGTTGCTGGTGCCATTATTTGATGTTTTCAGCCCATGCCCTACTAGGAGCTATGCAGATTGCATGTCTTAATTCATTATTAGATTTTTTTTTTAAGAGGTTTCCCCTCTTAAACTGCATCTTCTGCAGGGCTCGGAGGAGAGGGCTCGGTGCCTGGAAGCTGCCTGCAGCACCCCAAAAGCTCCCAGTTTGGAAACCGGCAGCACACCAGGGCAGCTCACCTGCGGGAACCCTAATTTTGGAGCTGGATCTCACATCAAACCTGGTCTTGCTTTGGGGCTCTGACCAGAGACCTCGAGGGGTCCCATCCAGAAGTCTGGAAATTCAGCTGGCAGCTGTGCGAAATCACAGCAACAATATTTAAGCCCGTACGTGATGTTCTCTGAGGTGGGGCTCTTCGCTGCGGGGTGTCCGCTGAAGGAATCGGCGCTCTGTGAGGCTGCGGCGGGGCACGTTAGATGTCTGCGACAGAAAACCACAGCAAAAGGTGCCGAGGGATGAGTACGAGGGCGCAGCCACGACCAGAGCCGGCCCAGAGAGCGGCGCCGGGACCTTCGAGTCGGTAGAGAGGAGAGGGGGAGCAAAGCTGCAAAGCGCAAGGAGAAAAAGCGTCTGGGGGATTTTTTGGAGATGGTTTTTTCCGCGTCCCTTCTCCCACGGTGAGTACCACATCGCGCTCCTGTGGTGGGTACCACGTGCAACAGCCGAGCATCCCCTCCTGCTCGCTGAGCCGTGAGGGCGCCAGGACCACGATGCTGGGGGAGATCAGCCATTGCTGGGGTGCTTACCGCTGCAGCCCTTTTACACAACCCCACATCTCCTTGCAGCCTCGTCCGTGGCCCGCGCCGTCCCCGTCCCCCCGAGCATCCTCGGAGCCACGGCTCCCGCGCCGCCCAGCACGTCCCAACTCTTGTTTACTCCTCGCGTCCCGCCGCATCGCTTCACCCCAGTGCTTCCTGGGCTGGTGTCTGAAAATAGATATTTTTAACCTTTTAAAAATAGAAAGCCTTGCAGAACAGCAGCTCCTGTTTTTCCATTCCCTTTTCATTTCATCTTAAGGTGAAGGAACCTGGGCTGGGCTGCACCAGAGATGGCGGGAGCCCGGCCCCGTAAACAGGGTCCTGCAAAATGGGTGCTGGGGAAAACACACATGTCTTGTGAAGGAAAAGAAAGGAAGAAAAGAGAAAGGGGGGGGGGGAGGGGAAGAAAACCCCCAAACCTCAATAGAAAGGCCGTCCACCTTTTGCACGGAGCCTTATTTGGTATTTTCATGAAAAGTTATATCTTCACACTGTAAAAAGTGCCACTTATTACTCATGCTTTACTAGGTAAGTGTATTTTCCTTGGCATCAAGTGCATTGGGGTTTGTTTTTTTTTTTTTTTTTTTTCTTCACTACTCCCGTACAAACTATTTCGAAGGTCTCATTAGTTTCTCCATCAGAACTGGCGCTTTTCGCCGCTGTCTGGAGGACCGGTCTATTAAACCCGAGACAGAACCGCTGTTTGTTCGGTAAATATTAAGCCTGACTTCGCGGGACTGTAAAATTACAGCGCGGGTGTCCCGCGACGGGGCGCACAGGGCAGCCTTTCAGCCCCGCTAACCCATCGCTCCAGCGCCGTCCCTACGGCGCTGCTTGTGCGTGGGCATCACCCATCCCACGGTCACTGTAGGTGCATGGATGTCACCCCGTCCCCACGGTCACGGTGTATGTGTAGATGTCACCCTGTCCCCGTGGTCTGCCTGTCTGCGGTGACATCGCCCTGTCCCCATGTCACTACATATGTGTGGGCAGCACCCTGTCTCTGTGGCCACTGTGCACACGTGGCCATCGCCCCATCCCACAGTCACCACAAACGCACGGGTGTCACTGTCACCCACAATGATGTCAACCTGTCCCCATGATCACTGTGCATGTCACCCTGTCCCAGGGTCCCTGCACATGCATAGACGTCACCCTGTCCCTAAGGTCGCTACATGCATGTGGATGTTGCCTTGTCCCCGTAGTCACCACGTACACACGAACATCACCTTGTCCGAGGGTCCTTGCACACACATGGCTGTCACCTTGTCCCCAAGGTCACTACATGCACGTGGACATCGCCTCGTCCCAGGGTCTCTGCACACAGACGGACACCACCCTCCACCCCACCCTGAGCCACGCACCCCTCCTGCCCCACCATGGGGAAAACGAGCAGCCAAAAAGCCGCCCCGCCAGCCCCGTGCCCGTCCTGCTGGCCATCGCCGCCTGCCTCTGCCGCCCCACGGCCGCCTGGCCCCCGGCCCGGGGCTCGGCGCGAGCCGCGGTTCCCAGCCGCTCTAAAAGCCAGCTTTGTGTTTTACAGCCGGGCCCTCGCTTGGCATACGATTTTAATTAGAGTCTGGTTACACGGCTCGGCAGATGTGGAATGTATTTCTTAGCCCAGGTGGAATAAATCTATTGCCATAAAAACCAACCCCCCGTTATTAAATTCTCCCTTCTAAATAGCCCAGTATTGAGATGCACGGCCCCCCCGGCCCCCCGCCCGCACCCCCTCAATGCAAACCCTTCTCTAAGTGCTTAATGAGCTTTAATTTTATTATATTCCCTGGCTGTATGAAATGGGCTTCTGGTTCCAGCACAGGTTCTCGGCTACCGGCCCTGCTGTGAGAAGGGGTGCAGGCTGCCGGGGAGGACCCCAGTGCGGGGGACCGGCCGGTCCCATGCCCAGGGGGTGGTTTTGGGGGGGCTGGCACAAGGGTGTCACCCTGTCCTGCACCCAGAAGGGAACGCTCAGGGCCAGGGATGGCAGAGCTCAGCGCCAGCTGCTGATGGACCATGGTGTCATCCCCAGTGACAGGGGTGCTCGTGGGGACTGGTCCTCCCAGTTTGGAGTCTTGTGTCCGCTGAGGGGGCACAAGGACTGTCTGCAACGTCCCAGACACCCCAGGGACATCCCTGCTCTTCCCTGGTCCCCTGTGCTGCATGGGATGGCCACAAGCATGTCCCTGGGGCTGAGCCCCATCCTCATACCAAGGCCCATCCATGGCCTTTGAAACACCCCAGCGTGGGCAGGGATGCAGGCAGAGCCACTCAGGGAGGCAGGCAGAGGTATTAACGGGGCGACCTGGTTCCCCAAGTCCAGAATCTCATCCCCCTGCATCCCAGCCGTGGTCCCTGATGGCCTCTCCGCCATCCCCAGGCCACCCCCTGCCAAGCCACCCCCAGGGAGGGGACACAGCCCCCAGAGAGGGTACCTGGCACAGCCGCTGCCAGCACGGCTCCCTCCCGGTCCCTCACCACGGACACGGCGTCGCAGAGGGTCTGGCTCGGTGCCATGCAGTGCCTGCCCCGTGCCAAGGTGCGGGATGCCAGGAATTAACTCACGGGGATGTTATCATAACTCCGGCCGCGAAAAAAGGAAAAAAACCCACCCCACAGTCAGTCCCAGCCTCGCCCTCCCGGGAACGGGGCCGAAACACGATGCTACACCTGCTGTGGGATGCCGGGGTGCGATGGAGCTGGGGGGATCAGGAAACAGCATCCCGCCCCCGGGGAATGAAATCTCCACTTCCCCTCTGTGTTGCAGGTTCCAAGGGGCTGTTTGCAGATTTTTGGGAGTATTTTTTCCATGGCTTTTGGGACTGCACCCAGCACACAGCCCCCAGCGACACTCGCTGACGTCCCCTGGCACAGCACACCTTCACATCACCGCCACGGCCCCTGCTCACTCGTGTCCTGCTAAATCTGCGGTCACCCAACCTGCTAAATTTGGGGTCTTGAAGACTTTGGACCTGTTTATCCAAGAGCAGACCTGACCCTCCTCCTCCTCCATCTACTCATCATCATAATCCTTCTCCTCCTCCTCCTTCGCTGCATCTGCTCCAGGTTCTGCTCACCCACCACCACAATGTCTTTTGGTAAGGCAGCCATCCCCACCATACATTTTAAATAATAATAATATTCAAATAATAAGATTATTCTTATAATGATGCATTTCTGGCATTCCTCCCATCCTACATGGCCACGCTCAATCCCAAGGGACCGCATCTCTCCAGCCCTTTACCTGCACTCACCACATCCACCAGTGCTGAGCACGGGGCTGTGTTTCTGAAAGGACTTTAGTCGTAAATTTGGGTGGGATGGGACCCAGCGGAGCCAGCAGATGTGTCACAAAGGAGCCCAACATCACCTTCAACCATCCTCACCCGCTCGTGTCCTTATGTCCCAGGGATACCTCCTGTAGGGGTATCCCTACTGCCCCATATCGCCCCAGTTTTGGCCATGCAAATGCTAAAGGAGGTAATGTCAAAAGCTTTGCTAAAATCCCAGTGAATCCTCTCCATGGCACGCAGCTGGAGGTTGGGTTGGTCCTGATCCACTCCAACTGTCCCCATCCCCTTGTCACCCTTTGCCCGGAGGTGACATACTCCAGCCAGGATAAAGCAGTGGTGGCAGGAGTGGGATCTTCAGTGCTTCGGCCCCAAATGCGAACCCTCTGCCCTGCCCGGGGGTAGGGCAGAAAAGGGTGTCAGTGTGTGCATTTGGGGGACACGCAAATCCCAGCCGCCACTGAGGGAGGGGATGTGCCCGCTCCCACTGGCTCTGCAGGGCTGCCCACCACAGTCCAGGGATGGTCCACCTGAGTCCATCCCAATCCAGCATTGCCAGCTGGGCAGATAAAGCTGCTCTAAGCCTGGAAAAAAGGCTTTGCCATGCCAGGACCAGCCGGATCCTAGGTCAGACCTGAGTGCCAAAGAGAAAATCCTGTTTCTGCAAGGTGGGGAGAAACATCGCGGTCTCTCGGGCTGGTTGGACATCCTGATGCCCCTATGACACCCCACCGGCCTGAAGAAAGCCTCTAAAGGCTCCTTGAGATGGAAATTCAGAACCGTTGTAAACCTGCCCCTGTAATCAGGGGCCAAAGGCGTTCCCTGCAGGTCTGCAGCAGTGAATTCAGACCTTCTGCAAAATCTCGTGGTGGGTTCAAACAGGGGCCAGGTGAGTACATGGAGCTGCTGGTGGCTATTGAGCACGATGGTTTGGGATGTGACACCCACCTCCAAGCCCTGACCCAGCTCCTGTCAGGAACCGGGTGGGGGCACCCCAAGAAAGGGTCAGTTCCCACTCACCCTATTTCTGGTGGTTTTTCTCAATTTGGGGAGACAAGCCTGGCAGGGGTGGGGAGGGGGGGGGGGGTTGTCTGCATGCTCCCCTCCAGCGGGCTAAGCAGTGCCACGGCCGGAGCTTGGCAGCTTCAAAACTCACTGCAGGGGGAAAAAAAAAACTGACAAGAAGCAGCATCTGCTCCCCAGGATCCCACCTCTCCCAGCAGGGACCATGGGCTGGAAAGGGGAGCAGACTCTGCCCTGCCGGCATCCAAGCAAGGGGTGGAGCCCACGTCAAAGCCTGGAGAGCTTCACGAACCACCACAACACCCTGTTGGGCCTCTAAAAAAAGCTCTAAGATGTATAAAAAAACCTCCCAGATTATAGAAGGGAGGAGAGGATGACATGGGAGAGGAACATGCACAGATGCACAGGGCACCCAGGGACCTGCTGAGTCCATGCCGTGGGGACACCAGGATGTCATTTCCCAAAACATCTCCTGCTGATGTACTCCATTGCACCATCCCAAACCAAGATGTTTGAGGCACAAAATCCCAGGGGTTTTTTTGGTTGCAAGAGATGCCTCCTCCCTCCCCTTACCTTGGTGTAAAGGGAATAAAACCGCAGGATCTGTGAAAAGCAGAGCCTGAGCCATCCCCACCAATTCCCGGCTGGGAGACTTGGCGCTGGGCTCACCCATAAGTTTTCCCCCAGCTGGCCTCTCTTCTGGCCTGCTGGCTGGTATTTTGCAATTGCTTTTGTGCCAAGGAGCTGGGGATGACGTTATCCCTCTTCCCCAGACCAGGTGTGGGGAGCACGGCTGCTCTCTGGGGGTGCAAAGCCTCGCTGGGAGGGGAACACGCCATTCCCACTGGGAACAGGGACCCCAGTGCTGGTAAGAGCATCACCCGAGGCTCATTTTGGAGCCCCACGCAGAGCTCAGGCTACCCTACTGCTAGTCTCACCAAAAGAAAGAGCAATGGGCTACAACCGAGCTATGGCTGCAAGTCCCAGCTCCCACCACTTCTCCATGTGCACCCCATCATCTCTCTTCTCCTAGGACCTGCAACACGACCCCAAGGGGCACCGCGTCCCTTGGAAGCTAGCCAGCAGCCAATTCACCCCAGTCTTGCCCATCCCAACCAGTGCACACACTGCCTAGCCAAGGAAAAGAGGTAAAACTCAAGTTTTGGGTCATGGGAAAATGATTCCTCCAAGGAAATGACCAACTAGAAAGGGTTAAATTTCCATTCCAAAGGCAAAACATCTCTCAAAATCCTTTTGGACTCATAGGGTTAAACCCCGGCCATGCCAACAACGTCAAGGACAAAACTCCTTCTGATTCCAGCGTGCCCTAGCTTTAACTGGAGCTGCTCAGATCTGCAGGTCAGGTTCAAGGGCAAGAGGTACCCAAATGCCTTTGGGGATCTGGTCGTCTTGGGCCAGTGGTTGGTGAGGCTGATCTGGAAATCCAGTGCCAGTCATATGATCTCTTACTTATTATCAGATAACACTGTCTGGAGAGTTTGTTCTGGTTATTTTGGATACCTATCGCAGGCTGGTGGTCATTAGATGAAGGGCCAAATTACACCCGCCTCCAACCAACCTTTTTTGTTGATTTTGGTGATTCAGATTCAGCTTCAAATGCCAATAATCCATTTTGGGAAGTAAGCGAAGTAATTTGCAGTTCTCCCCTGGAAACCTCTTGGCTCAGGTAGCAATTGCTAATAGCCGCATCACGTATTCATGCAGCTATCATCACGTATCGAAAGCCTTCAGCCGCTGTGTAACCGGGTCTTCCTGACTTCCAAGGAAGGTCATCAGGGGAAGGGCAACGTGCAGTTCTCTATGTCACGTCTGGGCTGCTACGTCAGTAGGTTCCAGATTCCCTCGCTCCGCCGAGGAGAAGGAGCCTGCACCAGTGTCTGCGTAACTTCTCGGGACGTGCTAAAAGCAGCCTGGAAGGGGACCAACGTTTCCTTTCATTATTTAGTGCCAATTGTCCTGCCATGGAACGGGAGCCGGAAGCCTGACGGGGTTTGGAGGAACCTCGGTAGGTCCCTCTGCAGCCCCCTGCCAGACCCTGCTTGCAAACCGCTGTCTCGGGCAGCCCACCGGTGAGCAAAACTCTGCTTTAGCAGGTTTTCCTGGGCAAACTGCAGCCTGGAGCACTCGGCACCAAGCAAAAACCACCCACAGAGACAGACAGGGAAAAAAGGAACTAAATTTGGCCTGTTTGGCTGGACACTGACATGGAGCGGGGGGATGCTGGTGGGGGACACTTGCCTACATTTTCTATCTAGATAGGGTTCTTGGACACCTGCCTGTCCACCCCACTCTAGACCTGGGGTTTTAATATCTTGTGGTTCCCTTTGTTTGCGCAAACACCTGGAGGTTGGAGGACTCGTTGCTGAGGTTGTCCTGGAGTTCAGTCCTTCCTGCATCCCCGACCCATCTCATCACAGCCATTGCTGGGGGAATAACCACCCTGGGTCTCCAGCAGCCAGTGGCTGTGTAACCCAGCATGGGAGAGATGTGGAGACAGGCAAGAAGGAGCTTCCAACGGTGGGAGTGGGCTCTCAGGACCTTCCTCCTCTGGGATAAAAACTGGGCTTGTGGTTGGGGCTGGGAACAGCGATGGGTTCCCACCTGGCAGGAGCCAGCATGCAAGCCCATGGTGACATGTCCAGCTTTCTCCAAGCAGGACGAAGTCCTAGAGGGCAACTGGACCAGATCCTTCCTAAAAAGTGGGTGAAGGCCTTCATGCCATGCAAAAAATGAAAGATGCATGGGATAGCAGCAGCAGGAGCAACGATGAAAAATGTTTCCCACCTAGTCCTCAGCAGCCATCGTGCTGCTTGGTGGGAGCCCCACGCCGAGAGCACAGCCCCCTCCAACCCCTAGCACTGCGCAGGAGAGCCATTGCTGAGCACAAAACGTCTCATTTTCTGTTGTAAACAGGGACCACAGCCACTGTTTTGGAGATGGAAGCACCCCACCCTGGGGCGAGCAGGGCTCCCACCAACGTGGATCACTCACACACATGTCCTTAGCATGGCTACTCTCTTAAAAGACAATTTTTTCCATCCCGCAGAAGAGCTCTCTTGTGTTGCAGGGCAGCTCCAGGATGGTGCAAGAGGGACAAGGAGTTGGGAACGACATCGTTCATCCCCCTGCAGAGGACAACAAGCTCGTCCCCGGGCTGCCGGGTGAGGCTGGTGAGATGCGGTGCTACAGGGGAAAGAAGCCGTCGGGACAGCCGTAGCATGAATTAGTGTCCAATGCGCGCTGCATCATTCGCCCTGCTGCTCAGGACCCAGGAGGACCCTTGAGGTGTGGGTTCCCTGCCTCGCTGGGTGGCCTGGGACACCACAAGCGGGGTCATCCATCCAAGAAGCATGCCCAAATGCAATGTCACCTCCCAAGCTGGTCACCTTGGCTTCTCCCAGTAACCCACAGGGAGCAATGGTGCTGCAAGGGCAGAGCTTGTGCCACTGGACGGCCACATTCCACAGCAGCCCCTTCTATCACTTTGTCTCTGTCCCCTTTTGAACTCATATCTGTGTTCGTGGCCATCACAAGAAGCCATGGTGCCCATTCCAGCCCATAGGTTGAACCTCACTGCCCCAGCCCGGCTGGGACCTGCACCTTCCCAGGGCAGAGTAGGTTAGTTGTTTTCCTCTGACCACCCAAAATCCACCCCTCCAGGCCTCCAGACCAAGAATCTGTCACATAGCCACATTTCAGGGCTGTTCAGTCAATCCCGAGCAGATGTATGGGTGTATGATCAGATCTGAGCACAAGTCATGCTGCCGTCCGGTCCCGCAAGTGTTTGCCCCATTGTCGAGAGGAGGTTGATGCATCCAACAGGCAAAGCTCCCAGTGCAAGGTGTGCTGGCCTCAACAGTGCCCCAGGAAGGAAGGTACGCCCCACATCAGTGCTCCTGTGGCCATGTCAGGGTGTAGAAAGCTGGCTGCCCTCTCTGCAGAAGACACAGTGGTGTCCATGCTTAGCATAGCCTCTACCAGGCATGGCCGGACACCCAGCTCCCGTGGGCACGGCGAGCGTGTTGCACCGCAGTGATTGCAGTAAAAAACAGGGCTATAAATCCATGTGCTCTTCCTACCCAAGACCCCCCCAGCCTGGGGAAGATGGGGGACAGTGCATCTCATGTGGCTTCTACGAGGTGGTGGTGATGGGGACGCAGAAGCCCATGGTGCCACCACTGCTCCTCCCGCAATGCAGGAAGGGGTCGATGCGCCCTGGGGATGCATGCCCAGGCATGAGGATGCGGGAAGGTGCCAGGACCCCAAGGAAAGAGCATTTGGGGACTGTAGAAGACAATGTTGAGGGGATGGACCAACGGTGGGCAAAGGGAGGTATGAAGGGGGTCTGGGGAGGAACAAGCATGTGATAATAGAGGGATAAGGCGATAAATGGGCCGGTTCCGCCTAAGCAGGTGGATAGTCACTGCACTTGTTCCCATTCAGCACAGTTTGTCTCATTAATTAGACTTCATTTCCTCATTAAGCTCCATTTCCAACTGTTTTCCTGGTTGAGGGGCTCTCTCCTGTGTGTGCACGTGTGTTTGGTTGTCTGTCAGTCAGACCACAGGTCACAGCCAGGTGTCGAAGAAGCCATCAGTCTGGGATGGATACTGGAGAGACTGGGGGGGGGGGGCTGTGAGTTGGGACTGGTGGGACTGGGAGGTCCAAGCCAGCTACTGGAGAGCCCACGGGACCTGGGTGTTGGCTGCTAGGAAGGCCATGCAGGGTGCACATGGGCTACCAACTGCAGCATACCCTAACTTAAATGACATGGGGAGACTCACTTCTCAGGTGGCCACCCGGGGATGGACTATACATGACTCTGTCCTAAAATTCCAGCAGGCTCTGAGATGCTCTGGGTGCAGGTTTGAGCACAGCGAGCAACCACTCACCCTTAAAAATCAACGGTGCTCCCCGTCGCCTTCCCAGTTTGGGAGAAGCCCAACTTGGCAAACCCTCAAATCCATCTTCCAGCACACACAAGGAACTGCCCAACCTCCAAAGCAGCTCAAGTTCTTCTGAGCACCAGTAGAGACCTCTGCAAACCCCAGCCTTTCCATGGGGATGGCTCAAGCTTCACCAGCTCACACTCAATCCCCAAAGCTTGAAGGGAGCATGCCCAGGGCAGATCTCTTTGCTATTTGGACATGTGGCCAAGCTCTTCTCCGCTGCTCCTTCCGAGGCCACCACCTTCCCATGTGGGGACACCGACCCAGAGCTCAGAAGCGCGTGGTGAGATACGGGGTGATGTTTGCTCTGCAGTCCCTCTCCCTGTGTCTAATGGGTCCATCAGGATTATTTTCGTTGTCTGTGCAGCTGGGAGGCAAAAAGGGTGTCCGGGCCAAGCAATCCTTCTTACTTCATTTTCAACTGTTTTCAAAGCCCCTGATCAGACGACCCAGATGGTGCTAAATGGCCATGAACAACCTTTAAACAGTGGGTTATTGTTGTGCTCATTGAGTTAGATAATTGTGATGGGCCTGAACTAATTAATTTCTACCCAAAAAAAAGCACTGAATCATGGTCTTTTGGCAATGCTGGTGAGAAGGACTCGTAAGCAGTTTCCTTCGGATTTATCCAGACCATACAAACAGGGATCTCCACCAGGGGCTGCGTGCTCCCATGGGCAAAGATAGGAGAGCAAGAAACATCACCCTGGTGCACCGGCGAGGGCAGCTGGAGGCAGCGTGAGCGGCTCTCCTGCATCCCGCGGGGCAGGAGGACCACGAGCACCACCATCAGTCTGTGCTACCTCCCCTTTGGAAACCCGGCGCCTGCGGATGGTCACGTAACGAGGACAGGGCAGAGAGGCCAAGCGACCCGCTGGAGGAAGGAGCCCCCAGGGCTGCAGTCGTGCCACGCCGGTCATGTTTCCTCCACCTCCCATCCCTCCTTTGGCTCCAGACCTGCCAGCCGCAGTCTCCGAGGATTTCCCTGTTTTTCTCATCACCCCTTTCTCGGCACCCATTTTCCAGGCAACCAGAGGCTTTTTCCAGTGTCCGGATAGTCCTGACTTGTTGGCAAAGCTTTCCTCTGTGGGGAGTTTTTTGTTTCCCAGTTTTGGGGGTGTCAAGCTTTGACAAAGCTGGAGGCAGAGAAATGCGATCTCATTTCCCCAGCAGCTCAGACAACCCGGCAGATTAGGTACATCCTGAGCTGCTCCAGCATCCAAAAAGGTGCAGAAATAGGGGAAAAGAGTGATTACAGACGTATTTCTAAGTGAGAAGAGACAGGAAATATTAGGACTGTTTAGTCTGGAGAGGAGACAGGTCCACGGTGGCATGAGAACAGCCTGTGAGCTGCGCAGCACAGACAATCCTCTGGTTTCTCCATTTCTCATCGCCGAAAAAGAAAGGGTTGTGCAGGGGAGAGTGGATGCGGGGAAATGCTTGCCCAGCGTGGTGCGCAGGTCTCTATGGAGAGTTACAAACGCTGTTTTAAGAGAAATCCCATCCCATGGGGGACAAATCCCCTGCCTTGGTTGGGGGGAGGTGATACAAGAAGATACATCCCAGTTCATTGGGAGATGCTTCATCTATCAGCCAAAAATTCAAACCATCTCCAGGGCTGTAGGCTTCACACAGGATTTTCAGGGAAGCACCAAACCCAACAAAACCTTCTTTTATGTGACTTAATTTCCCCATGGCAGAGCCCTAAGGGTGCAGTGACACCCCAAACTGAGCAGAGCACGTCACCAGCCCCTGCTCTCCCGTCTTGCCCGGTAGGGAACGAGGCTCCAGCGGACGTAGCCGAGAGGTATTGGCTTCCCCTTTGCTCCTGACCCTCCTGCGGGGAAGGGGGCTTCATGCAGATTAAGGTGAAAGTAGATATTTTGCATGACTGAAAATCCGATGCAATGGAAAACAGCAGGAGCCAAGGAAGTGAGTGTAGCTGGCAATTATATAGACATATAGTTTAGAGAAGTGTTTTGACTAACCTGATAATAGAGCATGAAATAGCATGGCTCTGACGTAAAAAAACCCTAAGACCCCGGAGGTAGAGCCAAGATTTCTGATGGTGACTTGCCATCCGTCCCGGAGCACACAGCCACAGGGTAATTCAGGTTGGACGGGCCCCCAGGAGGTCCCTGGTCCAACCTCCGGCTCCAAGCAGGGATAGCTTTGAAGTTACATCAGGTTGCTCAGGGCTGCGGCCAGGCGAGGGCTGTTTCTCCAAGGATGGCGATGCCCCCCCTTCCCTTGGTCCCTGTTCAAGCATTTGATCAGCCTGAAGGGGAAAACTTTTTCGGCGTATCTTCCAGCTGGGCTGGGTCCAGCCTGTCACTGCCTGCCTGGTACTGGGGACCCAAACTGGACCCAGTGCCCAAATGCACTCTGCAGAGACCAAAGGTGTCTCAGCACAGGTTGCAGCGTCCATGGGATATCTGATGCACTTATTGCACACAAAATAGATCACAGCAAGAGGAGAGAGGGACTGCAGGAGTGCTGGCAGGAGCTATGGGTCTTGCGGAAGAAGCAGAGGGAGATACGGGTCCTGCGGAAGCAGCAGCAGTATGCAATGAGATCGTGACGTCTTCTCCCTGACGGCTGAGAAAGGACTGGGGTGAGGAGACAACTGCCTCAGCCAGGGATGCTGCATTAAACACCCTTGTGTGTTGCTGTTTCTCCATGAAGCCAAACCCCTTCCAACAGGAGAGATGCTGCTGTAATCCAATTGCATGGATGCACCTGCAAATACCCCAAGGAGCCCACAGTGAGATAAACGCAAAAGCTACCCAGCGGTGCTCAGAACTAGCAGCTTTTAACCCACATGGAAAATACTGGCAGAGGCCAGGCAGATGCAGGCAGGGTGGCAAAACCCGTCAATGCCACCTCAGCCCTCATGCCAGAGCCCTTCTCCTCGCAGGGCTGGGTGCACCGATGTCCCCCTCTCCTCCTGGCTCAGGCCAGGGCTGGTGTCTGGGTCCGTGCCAGGTTCTCCTGGACAGGACATTTGATGCCCCAAAGCCCTCAGTGTCATACAAGCTGCATTTGGGTGTTCTCTCTGAGTCTTTTTTGCTCTCAAGACATCAGGCAACCTCTATGTGACAGCATCAAGACCTGTGCGGCTCCTCCAGCTCGGTGGTGCCACCAACGGGTACTGGCTTTCTGCTCATGGGTTTTATCCACAACAGCAAAGGTCTGAGCTGGCTGAAACTCCTCCTCATGCTCTGTGGCTAAGTCAAGAGAAGCATGAGGAAGGTAGTCCGGAGCAGGGGGACATCAGCCAGGTTATGCAGGGAGGTCTCAGAGAGCTCCATCTTTCCCAAACTGTGCATCATCTCTGCAAACACAAGCTGAGGTTTCTCCTCACTCATAGATGTGCAAACACAGTCAGGATTGCAAGGTTTTGTTCCCAAGCCTTGAACAGATCAGAAATGAGTCACAACCAGCACAATGACAGGGCTGCAAACCCTGTTGAGAAGCTGTAAGGAAGGTGGCCCAGCTGTGAAGAAAGACTACAAAGGTGCTGAGCTAACTTGGGGTAAGGGGAGCAAATGCATTCATTAGTGAGGGTTCATGGACGCTTGGCTCTATGCGTGGCAGGGCAGGGTAGCGTCAGCCCATGGTGGGATGGGCGCAGCAGAGGTGACAGTGAGACCCGTGGGATGTCCCCAGGGAACGTCCCGTGCAGATCCTGGGAGCAGCCCCCTCAAACCCTCCGCAGAAAGCCCAGCCCTGCCCTGCAAACTCAGTGTCGCAACAGATGAGAGGTCCCACGGTGCTGTGCCAGCTCTGCCCCCAAATCAACCCCGTCTTCACGGCTCGGGGTGGAAATGGGGTGATTCCTGCAGAGGCAAACGGACGCAGGGGGGAGGAGCGGGGCGAGGGAGGCGATGCCACCAACCGCGAAATGTTGGCTTCTGATCTGTGGCTGCTGATCCAATTAAAAGGGTTAATCCCCAGAGATGCCCCCATGGGGAAAGCAGCCCCTAAGAGGACCCCCACAGGGAGGTATGGTCATTAGGGCAGACTCCTGGGACGGACGGGTCTGGCGTATCACTGACACGATTGCAGGAGATTACCCACTGCTTGCAGCCCCGTCCAGCCCCACAGCAAGTCCCTCCGCCCCACCTCGGCCACACGTCACCAGGCAGTGCTACGTGCGGAGGTTGGTCACCAGCCCACGTGGCCCCTGTGCATGTCCCCAGTGCTCCTCTGGGATGGTTTTTTTTTACAGTCCTGGGAGAAATGAAGGTCTCTGACACTGGCCAGCATTCAGGGTACACCAAAGGTAAAGCTGATGTCTTCTCCCTCCCATACCACTGCAGGGAAGGAAAAGCCAGAGGGCCTGAAATGTTGTGGCTGGAGAAGGGTGGGCGGGGAAGGATGGATGGCGAAGAATGGATGGGGAAGGATGGATGGGAAAGGACAGATGGATGGATGGATGGGTGAGTGGATGGATGGGTGTGGAAGGCTGAAGAACCCACTTTAGAAACCCATGGTTGCAGCTCTGCCCTCTGAAAGGAGTGCTGAGCCCACCCCTCATATCCCTGCTGGCTCAGGGATCACTTCAGATGGGTGAGAACCCTTCCTGCCTCACTGCAGAGAGCAGAGGGAAGGATTTTGGGTCTTCTTGGATGGAGAAAAGCTGTCCTGTACCACCTGTGGCTGTGTCCCTTGGGCAGCAGACACCGGTGCTGCTCCAGGACCAGTGCAAGGCAAGGTGCCTCCAGGCTTATTCCTCCAACCAAACCAGCAAAAATTAGCATCGTCCTGGTATTCTCTGCCAGGAATCAGCAGCCGAGATACAGTGCTTGGCTCCTGCCTAACTGGAGCTCGCCCCTTTGGTCTGTGTTGCTGCAGCGAGTGAGGGGGAACAGCAGCCAAGGCAAAAATGTTTTACTGTTCAATATAAAATTTATGGGGTGCCTTTTATGACAGCGTCCCAAAGCAGGGCTGCAGTAAAGGGATAACTAAAAGGCAGCAGAAAGGCTGACTCGCAACAACAGAGAGCTGGCAGTGGCCTAACACCTGATGGCGGGGGAGAAGCTGACACTGGAGAAGATGAGATGCTGCTTGGAGGCAGCCAGGGCCTGGGGGTGCAATGGGTGTGGGAGATAAAGCTGTGGGAGGGTGGGACAGTCACATCATGCAAATGGCATCTTTGGAGACTTCCACATCTTCCTTTTGTGGCGGGTGTGCTCAGCACCGAACCCTGTTTGCTAGGACCAACTTCAATGCAAGGACAATGGCAGCAGCAGGGGCAGAGCATGTCCAATCCATCCCGGAGCATCTGCACTGGTGCAGCAACCAGGGCAATGCCCTCCATGTTTCCTGGGAAGAGACCAGGCAGCAGCAGCATCTCTTGGTGGGAAGCTCCTTGCGATGGCACTGCTTCGTTTCCACCTTGCATCTCCATGAAACCTCTCTCCAAAGAAACTCCCTCTTGCATATCACTGTTATCCTCCAAATCTCCCTGCCCAAGGCAAAGCTCAGCCAGGGGTCCAGGACGATGCAGCACTGATGGGGTGATGCAGCTCTGCGATTACTTCAAATACACTTTTTAGATGAAATATAATGCACCATGCTCTGGGTAGAGATTACTCAGTGAGGGACAGCAGAGACCTCGCCCCAGGCAGGTTCCTCCGTCGCTGCTCACGGCTCTCCTGGCCGTGGAGCATCCAGCACCATCCACCAGCCTCCTGGAGATGGTAGAGGAGCTCCGTGTGCATGGCACTCAGCTGATTTGCACTCAGGAGGTCTCCTGCCTGTGTCTGGGCTCAGCATAACCTATATGGGATCAATATAACCTATACTGGGCTCAGATACCTGCAGGAAACCTCGTCTGGGCCGGGCAGTGCAGGGTTTGTGCTGGTTTTCTCCAGGCCATCCCTAGGAACCCAACTAGGCAGCTTCATTTCAAATGCCTGCTGCTTCTGGTAAATGAGCATAAATTGGGCCTCAGCTCTACTTCAGTTAGAGCATGCGAGAGTGAGTTAATTAGGCTGACGAGTGACGGGTTAGGCTCTGCCTGGGGACTGGCAGCATCCTCCCCGCTGGGGCACGGCTGCGGTCAGGCACACGGCCGTGGGGCGAGAGGGTGGCTTCACCCCTCTCCCTTTGCCCCGTGCCATGGGGGACACCCCCAATACCCAAAGCATCACTGGGGTTTTTTTCCTGGATAAATGTAACCAGATCGGCCCCGTCACCTGGATCATTGCACAGCTCCGGTGAGCGGTGCCAGCTCGGTGCCCACTGCCTGCTCCGATTATCCCCGGTTGCTCCTTGCTGCAGGTCCACTGGAGTTGCGGACGCTTTGCTCTCTGGCTTCTCTGTCCTTTGGCTGTGCACAAACCTGGTTTCCATCCACATCCCGAGCACGTGGCAGCAACCACTGGTTTTGTGGGAGCATAATGAAGAGAGAAGGGAAAGGCATGGCCGTCCCCAGGGTGGGAGCGGCTCATATTGATCCTTTTATAGACCCATGTGAGTGGTTGCCTGTCCAAGAGAGAGCACCTGCACTCACTTAGCAGCTTGCTTGGGCGCCCATCCAGCACGCCAGGACCTCCCATTTCCTGGCCCGGGTTTGCCCCCAGCCTTCGCCTGACCCCTGTGCCCGCTGCCAGCCCCGAGCTCCGTTTTCAGCCCCAAACCGGCTGTGGACGGTAAGCAAGTGGGGCAGGATGATCCCCTGATGATGAGCAAAGCATCTGTGGGATGCTCTCTGCACGCCCCAGTCCCGCAGCCCAACCCTGAGGACGTTGCCTAAGTGCGTGCAAGGAGATCAGACCCCACTGGGATGGGGTCCCAACGAGGCCCCCGAGTCGTAACACGGACCCTATGGGGGAAAGGAGAGCTGGCACAGGAGGCTGAATCAAGAAAACGCTTTAATCGGATTTATCAGACAGATCTGGATCTCCAAATAAATAGATTTATCAAAACAGAATAAAACAAGAAACCAAGGATAAATACATGTACCAAAACAACCTGAAAATCCCCCCAAAGCTATTTCCAGACAGGGGGAGGGCGATGCTGCTGCATGCCCTCCTCCCCACGCTGCAGAAATGGTCCTGTTCGCCCTTTGGGAGATGCCCCTCCTGTGAATACAGCCCAGTAGATATTATGTAGGATATATATAAAAATATATAGCATAATAACATGCTTAGTAGCGACCTTAGTGCAGTGTTTGGGGTCTCAGACCCTGTCAGCAGGTGGGTCCTCCCAAAAACTACATCTTCAAGTGACCTGCAAAGAAGGGATAAGAATTCTCCCAGCTGAAACAGAGGAGAAAAGACCCAAGATTTTTAAAGAAATACCCTTTGGAGGGTATTCAGCCAAAGAAACCCTTTGCAGATCACAGGGGCTCCAAGAAAGGAAACAAGGATGATTTTTCTCTCCTTGCAGGTCATCTTTACGCCAGCGGTGGTAAAAAGCACGGTCTTGTCCTGCTCTACTGCTAGCTCCTGATGCTCTTCAGAAATGCCGGGGTGTCAGGGACGTATCCCACCTCTTGACATCGCACCAGGACTCACATCTCCGCCATCTCTCCTTCCTCCCTCTGCACGCCCAACATCTTCGGTAGCAAGGTATGACGGCCAGCCTCTTGCGCTCTCCCACTGGAGAGAGGCACCTCCACAGCTGTGGCTTCAATGCGGTAAAATTTGGTTTGTTTGCTGGAATTTCTGTAATTTACACTAGTGTATCCTTCACTGCTGTGCCAGTCTATTTAATAATGCAACTTTTTTTTCTTATATATGTGTATGTGTGTGTGTGTGTGTAGATAAATCAATAGCTAGGTTAAAGTTTTTTTCTTTACAAGCTCTTTGTTTCTTTCTCTGGGCTCTCTGTCATCCTCAGCTCTGACGTCTGGGCTCGGAAGATGTTCCAGTGACCTGGATGAGCAGAGAGGGACACTCATTAGCAACAACCCTTGGAGCAGGAAAACACAATTTACCCCACACATAGCACCCTCTGCACTGGAGGAACCCTGAGGACCATGCTGGGAGAGAGGTGGGGAGAGAGGTCGGCCCACAGCGCTGGCCGTGGCCAGAGCAGCTCATCAGCGTCCCTGTAATCTGGTCCTAGACTTTGCCATCTTGCAATTAAAATAGTGTTTGAGGTCAAGAGGGGCCCTATATACCTCCTGCAATGTAATTAATGGCACAATCAATGGCATTTCCAATGCTTTCCCCGGAAACCACTCGCACGCTCTTAAAAGAAAAAGAGCTCAGTCTGAAACAGGAATAAATCCCCCCTCTGCCTCCTCAAAGGATGCTTTAATGTCAGCGGTTAGGGCCATGTCCTCCTCGGCATGTCTGGGATTCAGGCTGACTCCCTGCCTCTCAGGGGGGAGAAGCGTTTTTCTTGTCCTCTGACTCATCAGCAGAAAGCCAAAATTCACATTTCATGGGCCATGGGCAGGTATGCTTCTCCCCTCCCTTCTGCCAGCCCCATTTCTTTGGGTGGTTGCTCAACTCCCCCCGCATTTATACTCATTTTTCTGCTGCTGCCCCAGCCTTGGCTCTTCGTGCAGGGCATTGCAACACCTATGGTCGGGGAAGCTCCTGCTGCAGAAAGATAAGAAACCCCCCCTAGGTCCCCCCACAGTCTCACTGGTGAGCTGCAGACTCCCTGCAAAGCAAATGCATTGGTGGGAGCTGGGCAACACCGCAAAAATGAGCACGAAGCTCCCCAATCCCTCTTCTTGCTCCCCAAAAACACCAGCATCCCCGTACTTGCAGGAGGTGGCTGGAGGTGCTTTCTCTCTAGGTGGTCGCTTCCCCTGTAATCCCAGGAAGGATTATGCAGCCCTAATGTCGTCATCCCCGGGGGGGGTGTATTTTCTAGCTGAATTAATCTCCTGTTGTGAAGAAATCACTGGCCAATGCTGTCCTAGAACTTGCAGCAACGGCAGAGGGATGCTTTCACAAGAGGGTTATTTGTCAGGGGAAACTGAGGCAAGAAGATGGTGGCAAGTGCCAGAGAACCCGTCAGGGTGTGAGACCCAGCCTGGGAGCAGGGGCTTGAAAATCCCCCAGGGTTTGGTCAAGAGATGTTGTCTTGAACGGATTGGAGGTGAAAACAAATCTCCACCCTCCCTGGGCCACTGGGTGTGCTGGTATGTACTGGGCAGCAGCGCCGTTCCCGGCTGACCCGCTGACCCGTGGGTGCTGGGCAATACGGGAATGGCTCTGATCCGAACCTAACCCATTAAACTCTAACCCAGCCCAGGCAAAGAGGCAGCCAGCGGGAAATAGCACGGCAGTTTTGCTCCACACAGTCACTCTCGGCATGTGCACTGGCATTCCTGCTTTTTGTAACATTTACGCACATCCAAGAACATTAAGAATGATTTTAAAAAATATTTCAAGAGTTTATTTTTTTCAAATCCCTTGCATCATTTTTTTTTTTCCCCCTGTAACGCCAGATGGATTAGATATAAAAATCAATCAGTTTTACAGGCTTTGGAGAGACAAAGCCTTTGGATTTCACAAGCGTGCATCCACTTTTAGAAAGCTGGCTGCCCTTTCTGACACCATAAAGCGAAAATGTGACTGCTAACCAGGAGTGTTGCATATGTGCGTAAAGACAGGTCAGCCCCGACCCGGCTATGTTTGCACAAGCCTTCTCCCTATGCTTCACTCCACACGCCGTGCCGGGATTTATGCAGCAAAACACGGGGTTGTTTGGGGCAGGGTCTGCCGAAGAAGTGGGGAAATGGCATTTTTCTCTCCCTACCTTCATTCGTCCTGGTGATCAGCCTGAAGTTCTGTGCTTCTTGCTTGAATTCCTGTTTGCTGATCTTCTTGGTCTGTATCAGATGAAATATCCCTGCAGAGAGAAACGGAGGGCATCAGACCCTGCGATGTTCAGTTTAAGGCTTAGATGGGTTTGGCTGCATAGCTCTCTGTTCCCTCCTGAGATGCAAAAGGGACACAGGCTGCACTGGATGCCCTGGGGTCCTGGTTTGGTGCAGGACCTGCTGCTGAAGCCTGGTGGGAGTTTGGGAGCGAATCCAGGGCTGGCCAAGGACCAGGAGAAATCTCATTTGAAAACAGTAACTGCTTGTTAAATCAGAACACAGCAGGGACAACACCACGAAGCAGGTGAGGGCAATAAGATTTTGTTGCTCTAAAAGCATCTCGCATCGGAGGAGGTCTGGTGTCCCCCAAAACCATAAAAGAAATGAAGGTGAGGCCAACGGGATCACGAGTTCCCCATCCTTCTGCTCACTCTTGACCACCTATCTTCCCCGACCACAGAGGCTCCTCCATCCTCGGATGCTTTCCTTTCCTGGAAGCAGCCAGGGACCAATGTTTTCCATCCCTCTGCCCCCAGCCCTGAAACTCCTCCAGGACAGAAAAAACCACGAATGACCTCAGCAGAGATTGATATTTCTGTCCGTGCCAGCATCGTCCCGTTAGCAGAGGTGCCTGACTCAGATGTTTGACCCAAGAAAACCAGAACCTGCATTTAGCAACGGAAGTGACCTTTCTGCAGGATTAGGGGTTACAATCTTCATATTTGCCTGTGAAGTGTGACAAACTGGGCAAGTATGCCTGGCATATCCTCCCCCACCTCTCACCCAGGCTCCCCGTGCATCCAGCATCTCGCTGCCGGCATATGTCAGAGGCAAAGTGGTCCCCCTTATTTGGTTAAGAGATTTTCCCTGATTCCCAGCAGCAATTACACATAAAAGAGTATGTAACAAATGGGAATCGGCTAGAAATCCATATAAATTAGATGTTATGGACTGTGGAAAATTAATACAGGAAGTCAAAGACATCCACAGAAATATGTGGATATTTGGACTATTAATAAATCCTTTAAGTGAGTCAGGAAAAGAAGTCCTACCAGTAACAAAAGAGATACTGGATAGAGATAATAAAACTGTTAATGACGCAAGAAAGGCACAAGTGTTCAATAAATCCTTCTGGTCTATACTTAGAAAGAAGCAGGAGGGTGTGCTTATAGTCCCCGTGGCTGATGAAGCACTTTCCAGTACATTAGTAACCAAGAGGATATTTTAAACAAGAGCTACAACAGATAAACATCTTTTAATCAACCGACCTAGATAATGTTCACCAAAGAGCCCTCAGAGAGCTGGCTGAGACCTTTGGCCCCCTGGACGGTTGTTTCTGACACATGCCAGGAGCTGGGGAGCAGCGGAGGAATGCAGACGATGCTCCAGCACGCACAAGGAGAGCATGAGGCGGCGCAGATAAGAATAGCCCACTGCGCTTGCCATCCGCCAAAGAGGCAATATGGGATGGAGCTGGGAAAGGGGGATGCCATTTCCCAGCGAGCAGGTCCTGTCCAACGGACAGGATCATTCTTTGTGAAATTTAGGATGAGCTGGAGGGAGGTGGTGGGGCAGTTGGGCACTTACCACCCATCTTGGTGCTTTTAAGGGGGCTTATGAGAAAGATGGGAACAGACTTTTTAGCAGGGCTGTAGCGACAGGCCGAGGGGTGATGGTTTTAAACTGAAAGAGGGGAGATTCAGACTAGATGTAAGGAAGAAATGTTTTACGCTGAGGGTGGTGAGACACTGGCCCAGGTTGCCCAGAGAGGTGGTGGATGCCCCATCCCTGGAAACATCCCAGATGAGGTTGGACGGGGCTCTGAGCGACCTGATTGATTTGGGGATGTCCCTGCTCATGGCAGGGGGTTGGACTGGATGAGCTTTAAAGGTCCCTTCTGACCCAAACCATCCTGTGATTCTATGATTCTATGCTTTAGGCATTTCCTCAAGACCGAAACACAAGCAGAGTCCAGTAGAGCACAAGGAATGACTTAAGGACCAGCCCCATCTCCAAGGGAGCAATTAATCTTCCTTAATTTTGGAGAGTCAAGGGAGAGACAGGTTCTTCCACAGTGCCATTCTACCCATCCTAAAATGGGTGGACGGGACATATCGTAACTGCTTCTCTCTGCTGACTCTGTGGGGAACCAACATGACTCTTTAAACGTGATTGATACTTAACACTGGGCTGGGGAGTGAAGAGAGTCTAATTCAAGAGGCTGGTCTCAGGACTTGCTAAATCATCCACAAAACAAAGCCTCAGTGGGTGGATGGAGACAGGAGCATGGGTGCACATGGGTGTATGAGACCAATCCCAGCAGGACACAACATTTGACCAGAGCCCCGCACCCCATTCTGGGCTCTCTACTTCAAGAAAGACACAGAGAGAGTCCAGAGCACAGCTATGGGAAGGACCAAAGGACCAGAAATTTCTAACATCAACGAAAGACTGAAAAAACTCAACTGCTTAAACAGTGTAAGAGAAGACAGAGGCAGGAGCTGATGGTTTCTTCAGAGGCAAAGAGTCTGCTCTTCACACTGGCAGTGGACACGATGAGAAGGCATGAGCTCGAGCTGCAGGGAAGCAAGGAAGGGTTTTAGGAAGGGGTTTGTGGCTCTGGAAGAGATTAGATGGGATGTAGAGTCTCCATGGCAGGAGATCTTCAAGCACATGCCAGAAGAGTGTGGTGAAGGTTGTTCTGGACCCCACAGGTCTCCTCCAGCCCAGGTGCGAGGGTATACCAGTATGGTGAAACACTGGGGATTGCTGAAGGTCCCAGAGCTGCAGGTTTTCAGGGTAGAAAAGAATATTTTGATCAATGTCTAATCAACAGCCTGGCAGGGTAAATGTGGGAAAGAGGTCCATGGTGGGGCTGCACCTCCGAGTACAGCCCAGGTCTCCAGCAAGGCAGGGTGAAGGGCAGGAGTTAACGACAGAGCCTCCAAACTGTGCTGGTCCCTCTCTGGTCCTGCCTGTTCCTTTGTTGTCCTCACTCACCATGATAATTCCTGCTATAAAACATCAGAAAGTCACATTTCAAAACTTCTCAGGTGTTCAGACACCTAAAAACATGGGGAAGCCCCCACTGCTTCTCATCTGGGGGCTGGTCGTGCACCACCAGCAAACTGGGTAAAGCTTTTGGCTGGGTGTTGGCGCTGGTTTCTCCTCCTGCCTCGTGGAGGAAACTGTCCCAGCACAGAAATAGATGAGGCCACGTAGGTATCATAAGCCCATACAAAGGCAGATGGATGGGCTCCAGGCGTGACTTGCAGCCTCTTTTCTCCACACACACTGCTCTGTTGGTAGAGTGATGGACCATGGAGAGGTGGAATCCATATGTGACTGAGCTCATGCTCTTTCCCAATAGTAACACTTCGCTCTGCCAAGCAAAAGAGCTGTGTTGGCCTCGGGGACAAGGGCCTCCCCTGTCCTTGGCTGGCAGGGCTCGGGAGCTCCGTGCAGACGCAAAGCTTTTGGCCTCAGAAGGTGGCAAGAAGGTTTGGGTGGTGACCTCTGCCAAGGAGCGAGGAGAGGAAACGGTGGGGCCCAGACAGTGCAGGCTCAGAGCTGTCCTCCAGCTACAAGGTGCCATTGTGAAGGAGGCTTTGACGAGGCAGGGTGGGAGGACGGGGAGAGGGGCACTGTGGAGGATGGAGGATGGCAAGGGGAGGATGGAAACATGGTGGCAGTGAGGGCTTCTTCTCTGGAGTTAGTTTCTCTGGCTACTATCCAACTGTGCCTTCCCTTGGTGGCTGGGAAGAGCCAGCCCCAGGAGGGCTGAGGTCTCCTTAGGGACAGAGGTGAGATACAAACATAACCAAGAGACCAGAATATCTGCCTACAGATGTCCAGAAGACACACAGCTACACGGGCTGAGGGTCACTGTATCCATAGGTAAGGTGCAACCAACCTCATGTGCTCAAGGCACAAGTTTTTGCAAGGGGTAGAGTATGTCCAACGGAGACTCAAGGTTGGGGCACTGTGATATTTTCCCGGCCCCAAGAGAAACAAAACAAAAATATCTACTGGACCAAGTGTCTCTAGTAGAGGTAGGCTCCTCTGGTCCATAAGAGTGTTGCAAAGCTAAAGGTATGGGGACAGAGCAAGGGATCGGTGTCATTTGACAGTGTATTTGCCATGCTTTGACCTCTGAAGGACACACCAACAGCAGCACCCAAATCCACCCATCCAAAAAGTGGGCTGGGGGCAACTCACCCCCCCTGCATGCACCTTTGCAGCAGCTCTGCAAGCTTTGCTCCCAGTGATGGGTGGACTGGGGGAAAAAGAAAAAAGAGTAAAAGCAAAAACATGGAATGACCAGAACAATTTTTTGTTTTGTTTTTTTCCCATGTGCATTTGGCATGAAAGCAGGCAGGTTTGGAGGAGCAGCCCCATGGCCCCTGCCTTGTTTGCCTACATGCTGTGCCTCTGGATGGTGTTGCTGCTCGTGGAGGGGTACAATGGGGCCAAAAGTTGTTTCCAGCCCCTAGTCTGCATGCAACTGCAGCAAAATAGTGCGAAACAGGGGAGTTAGAAAAGCCAACCTGCTGTCAGCAGGTTTCAACTCACTACACAAGGTCTGGAGCACCACGAGAAAAGCCTGAAAAATTGAACAAAGCTTGGAAAGCACCAGGTTTCCACACACACCTCCTCTGTTGCTGGCTGGTTTCATTGTGGTACTCACCTTTAATCAGCTTCCAGTTGTAGATTTCCACCTCTTCCGCAGGCTCCTTCTCGATGGCGATTGTCCTGAGGATCTCCTTGGAGGTCTCTGAGCTCGACGGCACAAACATGTACACCAGGACACGGTTGGGGTTCTTGCCACACCGGGTGGTGACTATTTCATCGGTGGGTTTGACTCCGATTTCTGGAGAAAAACAAGGACAGAGTTCATTAAACAGGGGCAAGAAGGAGCTTGGAGGAGCCATCTCAGCACCCAAGTCAAGGAAAAGGCATCTTATTGGGGTTGATGCCATGTGGTGCAGCCACGTCTCTGAATGGGACCCTGGCTCCCAGGGTCTGATCCCCAGCGCCGAGATCAGCAGCAAAGGGAGATGTTGATAAAGGATCTGTGGAACTGTTCATCCCCATATCTTCCATCCCCCTTGTTTTTGGCAGCCTCTCTGCCAGCGGGAATAGGGATGGGGGATTTTCTCCACCTGGATCCCCCATGCCTGCTGCAGGGACCTTGGTACCATCATCACTGCAAAGCTCAGGCTGGATTCCCCGCTTCCCATCTCGCTCCCATTGCCTTCCCGGAGGAGCAACGTCAGCGAAGTGAAGGGATGAGCCTGCAGCACGGGAGCCAGCGCTGTGGCTGGGCTGCCTGGGCAGCACGCCCGGCTCAGCCCCGCGGGTGGGCTCAGCCCCAGCCCGAGCCCCCTCCCCACATGGGGTGCAACGGTGGGGAGACCCACACCAGGGGCACCGGCGGGACCCTACGTGACTTTTTCAACATCCTTAGCAAAGGAGAGCTGCTAATTTTTTAATTTTTTTATGTATCTGGAGTAATTAAGAATCCCCCATGGTTTTGGAAGGAGATTTATTGCCTTTGGTTGTGGTCCTTGGAACGCAGAGGAGCCCAGCTCTGCTGAATTTAGCCTTGTTCTCCCCGTCATTTTGGATGCGAAGCTTTTTACACTACTCGAAAGAAAGTTTGTCTATAAATAGACGCGTGGGGTTTATTTTAGTAGGACAGTTATTTTAGGCCTGATTCTGCTCTCCCCCCTGCTTTCTGGGGTGGTCCTGAGCTACTCTTCTCAGAGAGGGGATGGAAATCCCAATTTAAAGGGATGCAAAGCCAGGTTTTTTCAGCAATGGGAAGACAAGCGTTCAGCTCTGCAGGCTCAGCGTGACATGAAGGGGGACGACCACAGCCCACCACCCTCGTGCCTGCCACCACGGGGTCCAGGTGCAGGAAAATCTCCATCCCAGACCATTAAACTTCACCCATTCCAGGGCTGCTCTTTGCATCGATCGAGGCAGCCCCACCTTCACGACAGGGAAGGAACCACACATCCTCGCAGGTACAACAGGTATTTAACAACCTCAGAGCTTCACGCTGGAGCCACTCGATGGCCAACAGCGTTGGGGAGGAGGAGCATGGACCCAGGGGTCCCAGCCGCTAGCTCTGCCCCCAGCAGCTGCGGTGGTTTCCCCATCCAACAAATGCATTGCAGCAATTCCCTTCGATCAGGATCCCTCTGCGAATAGAAATGGCTCAGCATTTCTCTCCAAGCTACTGGGTACAAAGGAGGAAGAGGAGGACAGTCATGGAAACCGCCTGGAAAAAGAAGATGGGCAAAACCTCCGTGCAGTGAAACAGAGAACAAGCATGTAACTTGGCTGAGCAACGTGTATGTGTGTGTGATTGCTATCTATGAGTACTGGAAAGCAAGAAGAAAATAATTTTGGCTGGGTCAGAGTGTTTAACTGGAAATAAATGAAGACTGAGCAGCAGACAAGAGATCCCAGCAGAGAAAGTTGTAGACTTTAAACCAGAAAGACCTGCTATAATGGGAATGCAAGACTGGAAGGGCTCTGCTCAGTCATCACATCCCATTCCCACCAGGCACCACGTCATAAATCCTGCTCATAAACATATCAGAAACCTTATTACAACAAGCTGAGCTTCTGCCCATTGCTCCCCCAGGGAGGCCATCCCAGAACCTCCCTGCTCAGAGGCTGGATAACCTTGAAAATCACAGCTGAAATTATTTTGCAGCCTGTTTGCCCCCATTATTAAAAGTGACAATGCCCCTTGCTTGTTCTCCCTGGTGAGACCCCCTCCACAAAACCACCCTGAAGATGTACATCGGAGGAGATCACACAGCAATTGCTGCATCTGCAGTCAGGTTCAAAGAGACTCAAGTATCTCTAGTCTCTCTAGGGAAGCAATGGGTGGTCCATCATCTAAATATCTACTGCCGAATGACAGTACAGAGAGGTATAACCTAGAAAACATTCTCCAGTGGGAACAGGAGAAAATCTCATGCCCTGCCACATCTTTACCAGGTCTGTGGTTTAAGGTAAACAGCTTTCCAAAGACTGAGAAGCAACTGAGAGACCCAAAACCCATTGAACGTGAAAAAAAAAGGTGTCCTCTCCACCATGTCCCAGCCCCAGCACCAGCCCAGTTCTACCTGGCCCATTGCAATAGGTGCGTGCCTAACCCTCCCCTTCCAGGGACAGGGACCTCAACTCAAATTCAAACCAAACCATGAGTGCCACAGATAACCCTGCACCCGGAAAGTGTCCTCCTAATCTCAAACCTACATTTCAGCTGCCACAATTTAACCCTAGGACTTCTTGCCCCAGCTGGAAGTCTGAAGAACAGACTGTGCCCTCTCCCCAGGAAGCATCTTCTATCTGTCTGGAGACTCTTAGCATGTCCCTTCTTGGATATCTTTCTCCAGACTACACCCATCCAACAGATTCAACCTTTTGGGATCAAGTGCAGCTTCCTCACCTTGGGTCAGTCCTGCTGCCGTCCAAGACAGGCCAACCCTTACATCAGTGCTTGCCCTGCTGAACCCACCTGGTGTAAATTCAAGTCACCAGTGATGCGAACACCTACGCATCTGCTCAGGGCTTTAAACCAAGGCTAAAGGAAGGAACTGCAAGGCAGCTGCAGGAGCAGGTGGGATCTCACCTACCTGGACATATTTTACAGCATTTCCCATCTACTTTCTCTGGATAGTCACACGGATACTCCTTGGGGCATGTGATCTTCTGGCAGTCCTGGACACCATCCCTGCAAGTGCAGAGGATGCAGGGCAGGAGGCCGTAGAGCCGGAAGACAGGGTGCCACACTTCCCCATGGGAGTAGGTCTTCCCATTGTAAACACAAGCTGGAGGAGAGAGAGAAAAAGAGTTGCTGGTGGAAATAAATCCTCCTCCTCTTTGTACACCCAAGGCTTGTTGGAGCTCGACACATTTCACCACCTCGGAAATGGGATGCCCTGCTGTCTTGAGGAACATGGTCCTCTGGCAGCACATCTGGCAGCAGTGGACACAGGGATATTGCAGCCATCCCACCCGCGAGGTGCCATGGGGCAGGGGTACCAGCTCCAGGAGATGGAGGCTGCTGGGATCAACCACCCTGGTGGGGGCGAGTGGTGAGTGTGGGCAGGACCTCACCTGCCTCCAAGCTTCTGCAAGCCCAGGGTCTCTCCCAGGCTGTCACAGGCATGAAGCACAGTGAAGAGTGCCACCTGCTGACTTCTCCATGAAAATTTTTGGAGGTCCCAAAATTTCCTCCAGGGCTGCATCTCCAGGGACTGGAAAGAGCCCTTCTGGAGACACAGTGGTGGGAGAGCACCCAAGAGGAGAAGGGACATGTCTTTTCCCCTTTGGCTTCATGGGGTGCTTCCTCATCTCACTTTCCTACTCCCTCCTCCAGAAGGAAGACCACAGCACTGGGACAGACCCAGCACGTGGTGGATAGGTGCAAGGAGGAACAGCCTGTCCCTCTGTGGCACTGTCCTGGAAGGACCATGTGGAGTCTTCCAGCTGAGCACCTCCCTTCCCAGGTCCCAGATCTCCAAAACACCCCAAGGACCAATCTTCTTCCAACCCTTTTTGGGAAGTGGTAGATCCGTGCAGTCAGGAGGCTGTGGGCCACCAGGGCTGAGATAGCTGGGTGAGGCTGGCTGTGGAGGAGTGGGAGGTGGGACTTGGTGGTGGAAAACTGCTGCTGAAACAGATTCCCTGGAGAATTCTAAGTCCTGGAGAAGTCACTTTAGGCCATATACAGACTGCCTGGCCCCTCCATCCCTTACCTTTTTTGTGCTTCTCTTTCAAGACGATCTTCACGGTGGTGCCACCTCCTCCTTTGGGTTTGAAGCTCCTGGGAATGAACTCCAGGGAAGAACTGAGAACAGTGGACGCGGTGGCTCCAGGTGGCTTCCTGCCCATCGCTTCCCCCAAGCACTGGTCTTGCGAGTGCCTCTGTGAGCAGTCAGAGAAAAGAAGGGGACTCAGACCCAGGCAGTTGGGGTGTTCTCACTCTAAAGCATGCTGGAAAAAGCCATGCACCCCATGACCTGGCAACCTAAGGGGTGCTGAGCAGTTTGTGTCAATGCCCCACACTGATGTCCACCCTATGCTGCAAATGGGTCACCCTCATCGGGGCAGCACCCTTCTCGTCCCACGCTCAACCCAATGCCCTCGGGTGAGGTCCTACATCACTAACACAGGCAGGGAAATGGGCTGGCCTTTTCTAGATGCCTGCTGGGAAACTGAGGACTGGCATCCATGTAACCCAACCAGGATCAGAGAGGTAAGGATGGGCCATATCCTGCCCTCTCACCTGGCTGGCACCAGGACGGTTGGTATGGGGCTGCCGGCCAGCAAGACTGGAATCCCAGGAACAACCTGGGTCTTGCAAGAGCAAACTGCTGGGACAAGACACAGAGCACAAAGGGTCCCCTTGTGTCTGTTTTGGAGGTTTTATAGGTGGTGGAGGTGTGATGCTGGCATTTCACCCAGTACTATGGAAAAGGGCAGGGCCAGAAGCTGTAAGTGACCTAATCCTACAGACCTGGCGTGGGCCGCCCAGCTCTGAAATGTCACCACGAATCAACCCTCAGCAGCCAAGGAGTCACTTTTTCCTTGCTGGTGCTGCCGATAAAAACAGCCTGGGGAAAGCATGCCGGTGGCCAGCTCCAGCGCTGGCTGCTCTGTGGGAGCTACAGCTGGGAGGCAGGACACCTTTGAGCCCAGGGTGGAGAGGATACAGAAGTTCCTGAAGCAAAAGCCCTCAAAGAGATATTTGGGATGTCTGACTCTATGGGTAGGGGTCACGTCTGGCTGTCAGTCACCTCTAAGTCTGCTCTGTCCATGTTCCTCAGCTGTTTTAGCCCACTGGCCAACCTCAGCCAGGTTAGCCAACAAGGAGAATTGCCAAAGATTTCTAGTTCCCACAGGTCTTTTGCTCTTCCAAAGACATCAGAGACGCTTCAGAGGAAGAGGACAAGCATCTTTCCATGGTGGTCTGAGGTCTCGGCCTATGCTGATAGCCCTCACCTAGAGTCAACACCAAGACACAATTCACCTGCAAACCAGGTGTCTGTGGCTCTGTTGTCCCAGGAACTGACTGCCCTCCTAGTGCTGCTGTGGGCCATTTCGTTGTAGAATACTATGGCCAAGGGCAAATGGCTTTCTTTGAGTCATTTAACGGGGCTGTGCTAGAAGCAATAATCTGAATTTTAAAATGCAAATGTCACGTACAACACCTCTGTTTAACTGCAGGGGTTCCTCTTCCGTGGACTTCTCATATGAACCATCTGCAAGGAAAAAACATTGTCCTGTGAAATGCTGCAGGGCTGAATGAGGATTTGCTCTCTGGGGTCCAGCTGACTAAAAGCAACTCTCTTCAGGGTGCTGGCCCACCTGCGAGGTCTGGAGAGAGAAGAGCTTTGAATATGTAATTCACATCACCCAAAGCAAATGGGAGCCATAGCCCAAAAACCCTTTTATCCCTACTGACTATTAACAAGAGCTCAGCTCCAAGAAAGACATGGCCTTGTAGCTTCTGAAGTTAGGTGGCATGAAAACACCCCTGAGGTAGAGTGTGAGGTGATGGGGATGATCTGGCATTAAAAAGAAATCCAAAGACATTTCTCACCAAGTCAATGACATGCCCCAGCTGCACCAAAGAAAACTAGGAGAGAGGAACACAAACTGCAGAAGGGGAGAGTCTGGAGGAGGCACCTGGAGGCGGTCCTTATGTGGTGATGGCCAGGAGACCACCATGGCCTTCCAGCTTCATAAATATTTCTCATATTAAAGAGTCATTTTATGCTGTGACTTCATTGTCAGCAAGGTGTGAACCTGCCCATTCACTCCTGAGTCTGTCTCAGGGGAAACAGCAGCAAATTCAAGAGATTCTCCCCCATGGAGAGCTGTGGGAGAGAACCTCAGCCATGCTGTACTGGGGTGGAAGGCGGGGGTTTCCCTGACTGTCCTGGAAACTTCCCTGGAGCAAGAGCAGCATGCACCGTCTTTACGTGGTCCATACAACCATCTTCATCCTGGTGGGTGAGTGGTCTGGAGGACTTTGCCCTCCATGCAGGTCACAACTCTTGCATGCTCCTGGGCCCCTCATTACCTTTACAGACCTGGCAGCAGGAATCCGGCATGGTTAGGGGAGAGGAGCACAACAGCTCTGGGCAGGTCACCAAGCCGCAGTAAATCTGGCCTTCCTAGGAGGGCAGGAGACAAAAAGAGCATTGTCAGCATTACCAATATCTGGACAGGGCTGTACGTCCTCTGTGTTGGGGTGCCAGCACTTCAAATTGCAGATCTAGCATAAATCATAAGCACCCAATAGTCCATCCTCAAATATCGCCAATCATCTAGCAACTGATGAAAGCTGAAAATCTGCCTCTGCCACGCTCTCCATCCTGCAGAGGATAGCATGGTGGATGGTGTCCTCTCCTAGCATGGCTGTTTCACCATGCTCATGAGTGGTCTTCCCCAAAAAGAGGGAGGCAGTGACTTGCTCTCAGGCATCGTTAGTGCTACCGGACCTGAAACAGCCACGACACACCTGTAAACTCTGCATAACACCCACCAATTCGAAGTGGCACAAAAACCTTTTATCTGACATCTCCCAGGACAAGGACCTGGAGGAGACAGTTGGAAAGGGGAGGGATGATGCTGAACCCAGACCTAAGCCCACACAACAGCTCTGCCCTCTCTCTGCGTTGGGTTATTCGATAACACCAGAGCCAAGCACACAGACACTAGGTTGAGAGCTGTGGATGGACATTCAGGTGTAGACCTTCTTCCACTGTCTTGGCAGTTAGTTTGGAAAACATCATTGCTGTAGTGATTCAAGCTGAAAACCACAGGCCAAGGCCAGTCTTGGCCATAGTGCATCCCAGTTCCACTTCAGTCACTGGATTTGCACCTGTTTGCTGAACGGCTATGTTTTTGCTGCTTTGCAGAAGGGTAGGAAAGGATGTTCAGTGGCCCAGCAGCAGCCAGACCTCAACAGCGAGGTCCTCTTCTCCATGCAGCAATTTTCTCTAGGGTATCCCTAAGCTCTCAATCAACCGAAACCAAGAGGTTAACCAAGGATTTCCTTAGAAAACCAAACCACAGCAGCCTCTTCTCCCACCAGAAAGCCAAGCCACTGTTCAGGGGACGGGAAGAGGAGGAAGAAAATTTGGTAAATGCGAGGATCTGGTGGAGGTCGCTGCAAACCAAACCCTGCTCTCTGCTTCAGGGACCTCCATAGGGTCCAGATCTGCAGGGAGCAGGGTTTGGCCACAGAGTCTCTTCCTTCTTTCTCCTTCTAACCAGCAGCTCAAGGCAAAGACCTGCCTCAGGCAGAAAAGAGCAAATGTCATAAAAAGCAGGATTTATCCCAGAGGCTCTGGTCTCAGGGAGGTTTTCAAAGAGGTTTAGACCAGCTGTTCACGCAGCTGTTCTAGCAGCTGACAACATCAGACACAGCCCGGCGAGACCCTGCCGCTGCAAGGCTCCACAGCCATCCTTTTATTTTCCCCTTTGTATCCAAGGCATTATCCAGCCGAATAAACAGAGCCTGAGTGAGAGCCAGTGCCTCTGAGAGGGACACAAGTGTCCGCAGGCTCCTGGGGATGGTGGCGGAAGGGGTGGGAAAACAGGACCAGGTGGGCACATACAGTTGGGTTCGAGGCCTCCTTCCGGGCATTCGTCCCCAGCCTGGTAGGCTGGCATCCAGTTGGGGTCCATCAGAGAGGAACCACCCTCAAAACTTATAATTTCTATGTCTCAGCTATTCCTCTCGCCACCTAGCTCCAAGCCACGTAGCTCTGAGGCGTGCACAAGCACCAGAGGCTCAGACCAGCTATCCTGGTATCACAGATACTTTGCTATCAAACACCAGCTGATGGTAACCACCATGTGCATGCTCTTGGCATGAGAGAGGGAGGTGGTTTGGGCTTTCTCACCCCTTTTTCTTTCCTGGCCAAGCTTAGTGAAATTATTTGCTGCAGGCAAAGCACAGCCTGGTCCCATCCAAAGGCTCTGTACGAAGGGCAGTGAAAGCCAAGTCTGCAACCCTCTTCTTTTTTATGGCAGAGGCTGTAGCCGCTGCAAGCAGTTCCCCACAGCGTCCAAGTCCAGCGTTGGCACTTTCTATCCCCCTTCCTCGCTCCCTTTTGCGGAGGAGGAGCTGCTCCATTTATCTCCCGACACTCAGCTGCTGGCACGCCTAGCCCCACGCTCCACACACCTTCCCCATCACTGCTGGCCAGACTGCCTCACGCCTCCCGAACGAAGCGTCAGGACTCGGTTTTTGATGGGTTTTTGCAGGATCCCAGCCTGTGGGCTGGGCAGAGTGGAGGCAAGCCCTGTCTCAGGGGGTTGCTGGAGGCTCACAGAGGAGGAACATCCCTCTGGTGCTGGCAGATGGGTGGTGGATGGGCAATCCACCACACGGATGCACACTGAAGACCGCATAGCATCCCGGATGCTGTTGCAGCCCTTGAGTAGGGCAGAGCAGATAAACCAATTGGGACCAGCAAGAATGATGGGCATGCAATGGTCCTGCAAAGGTCACTGCAACTCAGGGTGAAAGGCAGACAGCTCCTGCAAATGCTTTTCATGGACAGCCTGGAAAACACATGCATATCTCCAGGGCACAGCTCTGCACACGATGGCCCGGAGGGCTGGTGAACACACTGCAGGAGTTTCCAGTTGAAATTGGCTCCTGGTGCAGCCCAGCCACCCGAGTGCTGAAGTGCATCTCAGCCCTAGGTTCAGCTTCCACTTAAATCCAAGCAGGGGGGATGAAGATCACCAGGCACCTGCCCATTGCCATCCCTGATGGCCAGGCTCTGCTGCGAATGCCCCCATCTCTCTGCCGTCACCTCCCAGTCGGGGGTGAGCTCCAGCCGTTCAGGGCAGGAGCTGGCTGCTGGAAGCACTGCGAGACCCAGGCACCCAGCAGCAGTTGGGAGCCACCAAATAATTTCTGGAGCTCAGCTCAGTCCCACCAGCTCAACACTGAGTTCAATGTACCAAGAGCTTCTGAAGCCCAAGAGCTGGCATCCATGTTGCCTTGCAGGCACACTGAGCTCCCCCAGGTCCTCCAGCTACAAACCCCATCTGCTCTGCAGCAAGCATGTATGGGGAAAGGCTCCCAGTTGTCCTCTCTGCTGGCCATCTGCTGTACAATGCCTCAGTGGGGCAGGTGGGATAGCTGGATGCTGCAGGGACAGCACTGGTCCTCACAGCAGGCAAATGAACTTGTTGGCGTGCTCAGCGGGGACAAGGCTGTCCCCCTGCGCACCCCGAGGAGCCCCAGCGGGGTCCACCTAGAACTGGCCTGTGGGATCTCCAGTGAATAACCCACCCTTGGAGCAGTTTGTTTGTGCTGTTCCCACCAGGGAGGAGATGCAGGTGAGTGCTTTGCGCTCCAACCCCAGGGCCCAGCGGACGTTTGCAGCACACCTTGCTCGGTGTCAAGGTCAGATAACACACCCAGGTGGAGGGGGAAGCACCCAGCTCTGCGGTGGTCCTTAGTCGCTGGGCAGGGAGGACCCAGCACCATTTCAGAGGAAGCTCAGAGGAAGGTCAATCTCCTGCACTGATAACCTGATCCTGATGATAAACCATCCCACCATGGGCTGGTACCAGCCAATGGTCCTCATGAGGTTTTTGACCTGGTGGGACACTGTTGGGGTGCAGAAGCGCGGGCTCGCAGGTAGCTTACGGAGCAGCTGCACTGCACACACTGGTTCGGCTGGCGGCTGGGAAAGAGCTCACTGGTGGTGAACATCTCGCCTTGCTGGTAAGTCGTCCCGTTGTACTGGCAGGACTTGACAGGTGCCCGGAGGCCAGAAGGGGAATGTGGCTCTGGAAAAGAAGATGAGAAAACAACGGGATGAGAGCCAGCCCTTGCCTGGCCCCAACGTAGCACAGATCCTCAGCAGATTCCCCACCAGCCCAACCCAAAAGGACAAGGAGACCTTTACACACAGCAGTTATCACAAAGAAGTGGCTGGGGCATTGCACGGTCCGTGGGGATTTATGTGTCCAAAATCTTCGGAGAGTGGGGCCAAAAACTTTTTTTTTTCCCTGTGTCCAACACATTTTGCTGGCAAATGATCTGAATAAAGTGCTGGCTTCTGGTTTGTCACTGAACTGTGACCTGACATTTTGTCCATACAAGGCTTCTTGGGATGGGAGGAGCAGGAGCTGAAGAAAGTAGTCTGGTAGACAGGCTTTTTCCCTCAAAATGACATTTTTTGGGGGGGAAAAAGCAATACAAGCAGCCTGAGCTGCCATTGCTGCTGTAACCCCATGAGCAGGGCCAGAGCCAGCATCGCTGTGCTGCCCCAGGTGTAAGCATTCAAGTGCCTGCAGTTGAGGTATGCCCTGCAGGACCACAGCCACCTTGTCACCACCTCCCCATGGGATGTCCACCTACCAAGACACCGTGGGCAGCACTGCTGGGGGTCAGTGATAGGGCTGGCGCACTGCAGAGCCGGGCACTGGATCCGGTAGCACCTGATGTTGGCGTTCTGGGGAGAAAGAAAGACAGTTCATTCAGCTACATGTTCACCCCTGCAAGAGGAGGAAGACGTTGGATGGTGGCCCCATTATCACGATAGATTTTGCTGGTGTAGCTCACCCATTCAGCAGGTTTCCATCCCTGGCTCAGACCCTGCTGTCAGCCAGCTAATGGTCTCATCTCTCATTATCAAAGACCACCCGTAGTCCCACAGCAGCCCTGAGCCACCTTCACCCACAGCCCACCGACGCTACTGAGACAGCTCCCTCACAAGGTCACCCAACACCCCCAGGGGAACATGGAGCTTTTTCAAAAGGAAAGAAATTAATTCAACGTCCCTATGGGACTGGAAAGGGCTTCTCTGGTCAAATTAGACACCAGAACTGATCTGCTTAAAAGCTGCCAAAGCGATGCCCCAATGCAGCAGCATCCCCACCACCTCCTGTGACACCCCGCGGGGGACATGCCTCGGAGCAGCTGCAGCGGATGCAGTACATCAGCCCCTGCGGCTCCAGGTAGGGGTGCCAGCTCTCGCCCAGGCTGTACTTCTTGCCGTTGAAGTCGCAGAACATATCTGGCCCTGAAAGTCAACCAGGAGAAGCTACGTGAGAGAAAGGGACAGTCCTTGGGAGAGCTGTCCTCCCTCCATGATGAGAAGAGCAAGGACAGCTCCGTGCCTTCATGCTGTCCCCCGTGAGTAGCTGATGACCACAACCCATCCACCAGACCCCAGACTGAATATATTCCCTAAAAGCCTTTTTTTTGCCGTGATTTGTTTTTTTTAGGCTGGGACCCATCTGACCAAATGGCAAGTCCTCAGAGTAAGATGGACTCCCTTTGCAGCAAGGAACAGAATGGGTGTTTTTGAGGCAAAAATTAGAGTTGTCACTCTAAAATAGGTCAGCAGAAGTAGAATCGTAGAATCACAGGATGGTTTGGGTTGGAAAGGACCTTCAGAGGCCATCTAGTCCAACCCCCTGCCATGAGCAGAGACATCCCCAACTCGATCAGGTCGCTCAGAGCCCCGTCCAACCTCACCTGGGATGTTTCCAGGGATGGGGCATCTCCCACCTCTCTGGGCAACGTGGGCCAGTGTCTCACCACCCTCAGAGTAAAACATTCCTCCTTATGTCCTGTCTAAACCGACTGTCTCTCAGTTTAACACCATTGTCCCTTGCTCTGTCACTACAGACCTTGGTGAAGAGTCTCTCTGTCTTTCTTACAAGCCCCCTTTAAGCACTGAAAGGCAGCAATAAGGTCTCCCCCATAGAGCCTCCTCTTCTCCAGGCTGCACAATGCCAGCTCTCTCAGCCTGTCCTCACAGCAGAGCTGCTCCAGCCCTCGGATCATTTCCGTGGCCCCCTCTGGACCCGCTCCAACAGGTCCATCTCTTTCTTGTGTTCCAAAGTACTCCTTGGAAGCTGAACAGGTGATTTCAGGGTGATGCTATGGGACTGAATTTCCCCCAGGGAGACCAGAAGGGCTGGGAGTGGTGGGGGAGAGAGGAGAGCCTGAATTTAGGAGACATTTTCACTGTTACCCAAAAAAAGAAGAAAAAAAGACATTTTGGGGTAGAAACACATTCTGAAGGAAACCATTTTGTTCCCCCTAAGAGCTTCAGCTCATTCTCTCAAGGACCCTTGGACAAGTGCTATCAGCACATGGACAGCCAAGCATCAGTCCTACAGAGCAGGACCATGCTGGCTTGCCCCATCCCACTAAGCTCAGCCCCCTGGCTTTACCAGGCTCGACATGGCACTAGTCTGGACTGGAGCGGGCTGAACCATGCTCTTCACTTATGGGGCTGTCCATGGGGACACCAAGTCCACGTCATCCCCTTTTTGCCCTGAAAAGCACAAAAACATGTATTTTTCTATTCCTATTGTTCCAAGAAAAGCCAGGTTCCAGATTTGCTCCTGAACTGGAGGTGTCTGTTCCAGAAACAATCCAGCCCTGTCTATACTGGTATGGGTTTAACCTTGCCACGGCACAGGAAGAGAGATGAGATGGTGCCCAGCATGACTGGTGAAGGAGATCCCCTTTGGTGATCCACCCTCCCCCCGGATTTTAGCAGGTCCCTATCAACCCCCTCCATCTCCTAGCCCTTGGTTACACACCAGTCCTCTGGCGGGATGAGGCCAGCCTGCAGCAGGACCTGTGGGACAAACTGTGGCCATAATCACCACCAACAACCACAGGGCTTCGGCCGGAAAGACCAATTCAGTCATCCTTAATGTTCACATCAAAAAGCATCGCCTGGTCCTGCAGGACCAAGCGTTAACCCTGGTCAGTCCTGCAGGAACCTGGACCCCGTAACTCCCACCAGAGCCTGTCGGCTGCTCCCGCTCTCCTATGGCATGTCCCCAAGCCCCGACCACCTGGAGGGACGTGCTGGGGCTTAAGCTCTTTCGTGAATAAGCACATGCCTGCCCATGAGTGCTCTTAGTGGTTTAAGTGCTTACAGCCCCACTAAAAACTGAAGGTGACTTAAAAGATTATGTCATCGAGGAGATTTGAGGTAGTTTGGGTGATTACGTTGCTCGAAGGCAGTGGAGACATTTATGCTCCCTGAAGCATTTATGGGTCTTTTAAAACCTTGCAGTGCCCTAGGGATGCAGGGAGAGGGGAGAGAGCTGTTTTCCAAGGTGTGGTGCCCAGCTCCCGTCGACGGCCGCATGAAGGCAGGCAAGCTGGTGGGTGCTGACCCCGCTACGCTGCTGGAAGGACTCCTTGATGAATAGCAGAGGGTGCCCAAAATGAACTCAGGGGCATTCACCACCCTAATGATGCTAAAAGCCATCCCATGCTCTGCTCTGTCGCCTGGGGTAAAGCAGTGGTTTAGAGAGTCTGGCCAGCATTGTCCCACCTTGCCAAAGCTGGAGGTGCCACCTGCTTAAAGTGAATGTTTCTCCCACCAACCAGGCAAACCTCATATGAATACACCGTGGCGAGCTGCCATCCTTCCTCCAACTCCTGACCATCCTGAGGATGAACCTAAGCGATGTCCTACCGCGGCCGGACCCCATGGCCATCAGGAAGGGCAGCCCTATGGGTCTGTGATGATCCTTACGGGTCCCTTCCAACTCAAGCCCTATGGGTCTGCCAGCAGCCCTGAGCTCCTCATTGAGTTAATGGCTTCAAGCACATGATTCTCCAAGCTGTACCTTCAAAGGAGGTGGCCACCAGCTGTCCAGACTGCCTAGTCCAAGAACAGCTGTGTGGGGCCAGCATTGCATCTGCAGAGGTGGAGAATTGCAGTAATTTTGGGATGGATGCCATCAGAGGGATAGGCAGGAGGCTCTTCCCTACTCAGGTCTTTACACCATCCCCATAGCTTGCTCTGAACCTCTAACAAGTCAGCAAACCCATATTCCTGGCCATGCACGACACGAGCTTACAGCAAACCACGCAAGAACAGGGAGTGCGTGGCTGGAAACAGCAGAAACCCAGGAGAAAGGAAAAAAAAAAAAAAAGAAGAAAAAAAATGATCATTTTGCAAAAGGGTGAGAAAATTACTTCATTATTCCCTGCTTGCAGCATCTTCGTGAATTACACTGAGGGTGAAGAAATCAAGTTGCCTTCATGTGACACGGCCCCACTCAGCTTGCAGGCTCCCATGCCAGTTGGCTGCTTCGTTCAAACATTTAATCACTTGCCTTTCACAAGTGGAGCCCTGGTTTGGGTCCAGCCCTCGAAAGCAGCCTGATTCATGTCTGCAACGGGCCCGCTGGTAAAATTAAAGCCGACTGGCAGCACTGGGCAGCAGCAGACACTTGTCCACATCTCAGTAGCACTATGCCGCGTATTTGGCAAGAGGCACCAGCGTGTTTGGTTAAAAGCAAGCTGGGGATGGATGGAAGGAGGAGGCTTAAAAGCTGGAGGCTCTGGATCATTTTTTCCCATGCCAGGCTAATAATTTCATTTTCAGAGGTCAAACGTTGGATATCTTCCCAATTCATTCAGAGTGAACAGCCATTTGTGGCAGTAAATTGCTCCCGTGACGTTCAGTCTCCTTATTTATTGCGTCTTCGGCAACAGCACGCTCACAAAAGTCACGTTGTTTTAGTTTTCATTTTCCAGAGAAGGCTCCTGAGCTGAGGAGCATTTTCAAGGCTGCAATACCAAAAATCCAGAGGAAGCCATCACCTTGTTTTCCTTCCCGAGGACCACGCGATCCCTGGGCAGGAGAAGACAGCGGGCCAGCCTGGTCCACGCCACCTTGGAGACACAACCAGAGCTTGCTGATTGCAAGCCAGAGGCTCCACGCTTGGAGATGGCCTTACGGGACCTGGAGGCAGGAGCAGAGGTGGGAAGGGGCAAACACCTCCCATTGCAAACACCTCCAAGAACGGGTCCCTTCTAACCAATTTCTTCCCAAATACAAGACGCCCCTGATACAAGCCTCGGCTCTTCAGATGGGTCGTATGGAGCAGAAAAATCAGCTGAAAGATGTGGAAATGATTCCTCTGCCATGCAGCAGCAAGTCCTGTGGCCTCGTGCCCGGAGGGAGGGTAGGAGATGCTGTGGAGAGCGACTCCTCCACATGGGAGATGCTCTGCCTTGCCCACCCCAAAGGGCTCTGCTGGGGACATCATGGAGCAGGAAGGTTTCTCCCTGCCTCCCCATCCAACAGCCGTTTTCTCCCCTGGCTCCAGTGTTTTCTTGGGTGAGGACCACCTGGTTACATCCAAATCACTGAATACCCCAGGCCAGGGTCTTGGGCCAGTGGCCTGGCCCAGCTCATGTCCAAACCCGCCTGCTGGAACTGCCCTGGCCCAGCTGTCCCCAGGCATTTGGCAAAGCCCAAGTTGGCACCGGCCAACACCATGCTGGGGAGTGCACCCACAGCAAGAGTCTGGACACCCCCAAACAATGCTCAAGGCTGTGCCCAGGCCCTGGTTTACTTTGATTATTTTTAATTGTCATTAATTGTTATTGATTGCATCCTGGACGGCAAGGAAGGTATATAATATGAGATGGGAAGTACGAGGGGGAGGACAAAGCAAGAGAGCGCTGTTGCAAAGAAAAGGGTGATCTCTGGCCGTGGCAGGGACAAGAAGAAGCAATCCACTTGGGGCAAAGCCTGGAAGATTTAGGACAGGTATTGCGGGAAGCTTTCCAGCTACCAAGAGATTTAAATCCCAGAAGAGGCTATCGGGGAGGCTCTGAGACACTCTATGAACCCCCTGGAGCAGCATCTTCATGAGATGGTCTAGAGACACCAGTTCAGGGTGACAAACTGAATGGTGTGGAGAAACCCGTCCTCTGTGCTGCATTCAGTGACTGCTGACGTCTCTCTCACACCATGAGAATTGCCTCGATGCCTCCTCTTTAGGATGTATCTCAACAGCTTTGTACACCAGCCACCAAAAAGATGCCATCCTACAACTTCATGACCTGCTCTAGACCCAGTGAGAGACCATGAACTGAGGGGAGATGGGTGAGACCCCACAGCCTCTCTGCTGAACCATCAAACTGGCTGATATGGGTCAGACCCCTCCTGGACATCCCCTGACTTCAGGGATGTCCATGAGACCTGTCCCTTAAAGCTCTCCCACCCGCTGACACAGTCCGTTTGAGCCAGTTCTTTGCTCCCTTCCACATCTGCAGTGGGCTGTGAGGACAAGGACATCCCCACGGGTTTCCCAACATGGTGTGACTCGTCTCACTGCCTGGACACTTTGACCATGGCTGAACCAGGGGCCAAAATAGGTCAGACGTTCTCCTGCACCAATCCTGAGCGTGGCAGCAGGAACCAAGGTGAGCTATTATACCTGCAAGCATGATGCCTACTCAAATACCATGTTCCGCTGCCAAATCCTCCTTTGGCTCAGGCTCAGCCAAGCTTACTTCACATCCCTCTGGATATAGGGACTGACGCTCAACAAAGACAAGCCACATACACGCGCATGCGTGCAAGACCCTGCCCCTACATCCCCCACTCCCACGTTGGGGTTTCCTAGACCTGATGGGTCATGGGAGGTTTAAACCTGCTTTTACATCACTGCTCCATCAGCCCAGTGAATGGCTCCCATTCACACACCCATTACCCAGCCAGGTCTCTGCATGCGTGGGATCACCGTGCATCAATCCAGACTTACATCAGAGCTCCGCTATGCTACAGGACACTGAGGTGTCCCTAGAGTTGAGTCCCTGTGCCAGGTAAGCCCTGACTCATGCCTAGAGAGAGGCTAATGCGCTCACGAGACCCCAAAGCGTGGAAAGCCCTGTGCCTCAGTTTCCCTAGCAGGGACTTTCACTCCAGGTACCAAACTGGCTCCAACAAGGATGCTACCAAAACGTCCCACAGCTCTCACTCCACTTCTCCCTTGTTTCATGTCATGGCACAGGGGTTTCTCCCATCTCTGCGTCCCCAGGCAATCCCCCCGCAGCTCTCCCCCGAGCAGGGCACATCTGAGCCAGGCTCCCGGCCCCGACAGCTTTTTCGGAGGTCACGCACCTGCCAGCCAGCACCGCGCCGGGCGTGTGGGGGTGTGTTTATGCAAACCAGTTCACAAGTTTTGAGAGCGGCCATAAATAAAGTGTAAAAAGCACTGTCTGGTACAGAAAGTCCAGGCGCTCCTATGACAGCCCTGTATTTATGAAGGACTTAAAATGCAACTCAGCTGCGAAGGGACTGGTTAAAACACACCGGGCCCTTGACATGTGGCATCCTAACGACTCCGCTCAGGTCCAGATCACTTCCCACGCACTCGTCTCACTCAGTCCTGGGCTGGGTATTTCTTCTTGGGACTTTGGGAGCCTGGAAAACTCCACAGCTCTGCAAATGCAGCCTCATGAAGCATTGCTGAGCTCCCCAGGGTGGAGAAGCCAAGCAAAGTCCTGGACCCAGAGCATCCCTGTGGGCTCTGCAAGCGACAGATGGGGCCCTGTTTCCCTCCTTTCCTTCCCAAAGGGATGCTCAAGGGTTGTCTAAAGCAGGGTGTGCAGCCCTCGCCTCTCCCTTGCCATGGCCACCGGCAGGATTAGCTTTTCACGCCCATCCTTCCCATCTTGGACCGCTCAGTCCCTCGTCACACTGGATCCGAACTCATAGGACGGACAGATGCCATGAACCCCCTTTTCTCCAGGAACCACGTTAAAAAGAAATGAAATGGCAGCTTCCAAGCTCCTGGGGAAAACCACTGCCCCACGCTCTCCAGAGATGCTGATGTTTAAATGCCTCCAGCCAAAACATCATTGCGTTCAACTATTGCCGCTGAATTACTCATAGTGGCCAGGCTGCAGCACATTCGGCCCAGTAACCTGTGCCTCTGATATTTTTTCAGCTGAGAGTTTAAATCCCCTAAAATAGCCTGTTTCTGTGGGCAAATTATTCTTTTCTGACTTGCCTTCAAGCCCGAGCATTTCTGCTTCTCACCTATTTTTAGTCACGACACTGTAGGTCTCTTGGCGGATGAGCCTGCTCACAACTAATTTATTCCTGTCTTCATTCTCCCTGAGCACTCGGCCCCGAGAAAAACGTGAGGCGGTGAGCTGCAGAGGCGGACGGCGGAGAAAAGTCCACAATTTGATGAGGATCTTGTCACCAAGCCCCCCCTGCCCTCGACCACAGGGCACCTGGAGCCCCAGCCAAGCCCCCCGCACTGTGGGATGCGCCTGGTGGCAGAGCCAAAGCCATGCGGAGCTGGGAGCGATCCCGGACCTCCCTGTTCCGGTCCTGCCCCTGTCCCGCAGTCCCCAGCCCTTTATCACTGTTACAAATCCCACAAACAGACCCCAGCGCTTCCTCCCAAAGCAGACGAACCCCTCCTGTCCCCATTCATCCTGATTTGTGCCCAATTTAGGGGCTCTGCTACCATCAGCCTGAAGAGCAAACACCTCATCTAGCATCTCTTTCGCCTTCTGGAGATGACTCCATCCTCCTCCTAACGTGGCTACCACGGTTAATGCAGCCCTGGCAGAGGCAGGGAGTCAGACCCACATCCCTCGCGCAAGAAATGGATGCTGTGGTCTGAGCACAGCGGCTTTCAACGAGCCCAGGGAAAGGGAAAGGAGCCAAACTCACCCAGATTTTGCTCTCCAAGGCTCTTCACAGCCCCATCCGTCTGCCCGCCTTTCCCCCCCAGCACACCCCACCGCCGGGACGAGCAATCCAGCGCTCACATTTCATGTCGGCGCTCCAGGAGGACGATTATTTGCCGAGTGCCTAATGCACTGCTGGCAGCGGGCAAGTCGTAAATCACCCTAATGCAGCCACCAACAGACTCTACTGGGATTTCAGGAGATTAAAAGGGAGAATAAATGTAGGGACACAACGGGTCCTGCTCTGGTTTGCTCAGCACTCAGGTGGCTTTGTGATGCTGTAGGGGTGCCCAGCGCCCGCTGGTGGGGTCCCAGTGCTTTGCCCAAGCCAAACCCACCTCCTGGCCCCGATTAACACCTCTAGCACCTTCCAAGCTGCTAAACAACCCTGGCCAAGTCCTTCAAACCTTTCTGCACAAGGAAGTGCTGAACTTCTTCCCTTCCCCATCCCAAATCTTATCTGCCCCAGTCAGCCAGCTGGGAGCAGGAGCAATAAGAGAACAAGGGATGGACGTGGGGATGGACAAGGGACGGACGTGGAGATGGGCAAGGGATGGACGTGGAGAAAAGCCCCCAGCTTTGGTTTGGGGGGCGTCATTTCCCCAAATTGCCCACATTCCCGTCCACCCTCAGAGGGGAGATGCACGCAGGTGGGGTGGGATCTGTGCAGGGGATGGGCTGTAATTCAACCACCTGCCCCACACAACTTCGAGCCCACGGGAGGAGGGTCCCAGCCCTTCAACACGTCCCTGCCAGCCCACGAAAGCCCACCGCCCCCTCACCGGCACGCAGCAGTGTGCTCGGCGCTGTACGTCCCTGCAAAGCAGCCGGGGACAGCGGCGGGTGGAGGGGGACGCAGCCGTGTCCCCAGCAGAGCAGGATTGGGGACCCAGCTTGCTGCACAGCCTGGGACATCCCGGCCACGGAGGACCGGCACCTGCTGTGGCGAGGAGCCTCCCTGTGTCCCTAGCCATGCCCGCAAAGCTCCCCCTCCACCCCCGCAAATTCTTGGGGACCCCGGCGGTGGGGAAACTGAGGCACGGAGGGACCCAGCGCAGGAGGGGAGCGGAGGGGGGACTTACGAGCCCGGGCTCGGCTCTCGGAGGCGAGGAGGAGCAGCAGGCACCGGAGCAGGAAGGCGAGGGGACCCGCCCCGGGAAGCATCGCAGCCCGGCGATCGGCGCCTGGGGGTTTCGGTCCCGGTGCCGGGGGGTGCCGCGGTCCGATGTCCCGGTGCTGGGCCCGGGGCCCGGGGATGACTCGGTCCCGGGGTGCCGGGGGGCTTCGCTCTCGCTGCCGGTGCCGCGGTCGCGGTCCCCGGTGTCGGATGCTTCGGGGTCAGAGTCCGTGCCCGGGGGCGCCGCGGTGCCGGTGTCGGTGCCCGGGGGTGCCGGTGCCGGGGGTGCCGGTGCCGGGGGTGTCGGTGCCGGGGGTGCCGGTGCCGGGGGTGCCGGTGCCCGGGGGTGCCGGTGCCGGGGGTGCCGGTGCCGGGGGTGTCGGTGCCCGGGATGCCGGTGCCGGGGGTGCCGGTGTCCGGGGGTGTTGGTGTCCCGGGCTGGCGATCTCCGGGGGTGCCGGTGCCGGTGCCCGGGATGCCGAGGTGTCGGTGCCCGGGGATGCCGGTGCCCGGGGGTGTTGGTGTCCCGGGGTGCCGGTGTCCGGGGGTGCCGGTGCCGGTGCCGGTGCCCGGCGGGGCTCGTCTGGCTCCGATCAAAGGCGCCTCCTTTAGGGAGAGCCGAGGAGTTTGTTTGTTGGTATTAAAGGCGGAGATGGGGCGGGGGGGGGGGGGGCGGGGGGGGTGAGATCCGCAGGGTGGGTTGTAGGTTGTTTTTTTTTTTTTTAATTATTATTATTTTCCCACTTTTTTTTGGGTGTTTTAGGAAATTCCTCGGCGGCGGGAGGGCGGAGGGAGGGCGGGCGGGCGGGGAGGGGGTGCGGGAGCCGCAGGTTTAACCCCTGCCTCCCTGCAGCCTGGCCGGGGCTCTGCGGGGCGGTTGGGGGGCACAGCCCGGGGTGGGGGGGAGCTGGAAGGAGCTGGACCCCGTCCTGGGGTGCTAAGAGCCGGGAGTTGAGACTAAAGGGATGTGTCACCCCCAACACACACACAAGGCCCGGCTGCACCTCTTCTCCCTGTTAAACCCCACCTGGCTCTGAGGTGCTTAAGCCCCCCCTCCCCCCCCCCCCCCGGGAGATGTTTAAAGCCCCACGCTGGGGCTCAGCCCACGCAGATGCACCTACCCCACCCCGGGGCGAAGCTGGCCCTGGCACAGCCCTGAGCATCCCACACTCCAAGTCGGGCAAAGGAGAAATCCAGCCTCCCTTCCCAGGGCTCTGCTCCACCACCGAGGTCCCCCAGTGCCCTGACTCCCTTCCCAGTAAACCCCAGTTCCCTTCCCAGTGCCATTGACGGGCTCCCTCCTTCCCGGGATAATGGGGTGCAGCTATCCCCCCTGTACCCGCAGCACACAGGGGCAGAGGTTTCAGCGAGACAAAGCAGTCGAGCTTGCTCTCCCCACCAGCTGCTTTACATTCCTCCAGCTGCATAAAGCCATCTTAAATGACCAGCATTGCCCCTGCCTGCAGGACCACCCCCCCCGGCCCCCAGCCACGATCCCAAATTCTCCTCCTGCCACCCCAGCAGAGCAGACAGCAGCGCTCGCACCTCGGCTGCCCTTCGTCTCCGCAGCACATGAAGCTGTTGGACATGAAACACCATCGGTTGGAAAGCCACCAGTCACACAGTCTCCACTGGAGAAGCCACCTCGCCTCCAGATCCTCCCTGAGCAGCCGTGTCCACTCAGTAGCGCTGCTTCCCACGGCCAAAATAACCCAGGGCCATCAGCCCATCATGGAGATGGGTTCCTGCAGCTTCCTTAGACTCCCAAGGCCAGATTTTGCATGTTTTTTTACCCATTTCTCCTACTCCACTTTCACAGCTCATACTTCCAGGTGTGCTTAGAGCAAGACACCTTATTAGCACAAGAAATACAGGCTTTAACGCAGTGCTGAACACCTTCATACCCACATTCCCTGTCTCAGGCAGGCTTGGACAGAGGTCCCAGACCTTGCAGGAGCCCTGGGCTTCTCCTCTGCAAATGGCTCTATCTCTACACCACAGGGTCTCTCTCTTCCCCTCACCTCCTTCAGCTCCTCGGACCACTGGCCAGGGAGAGACTCATCACCTGTGATCCCTTTGGCACCAGGTGACTGGAGACCTCCTCCATCAGCCAAGTTATTTCTTTTCCTCCATTAATTCAAGCTCGGGATTGGGCTTTTCAGGGTGTGAGATCTTTTTACCCAACGCCAATCCGCTTGAGAGTGGCACGAAGCCACCAACGTGCCAACAACTCCAAGGTGTCCCCAAACCCCTACTCTGGTCACACCAGCCACGTTCCCCATTTGGCTTGGAAAGGAAAGCAGTTGGAGAATTTCTGCAGCAAAAACTCTTTTTTCCATCCATCTCTTCTTTCTGTCTGTCCTAGCCCTGCCCCAGGAGACAAACACAACCCCTTGTACCAAACTATGTCTGTAGGTACCTGTTCCTGGAGCTCGGTATGAGGGAAATCTCCTTTGTAATAAGAAACCTCTTTTAATAACACTTCAAATCATCAGCTTTGTTATTTTCTCTTCAAGCTGCTGAGCACAAGAAGTCAAGATGCATTTCTGCACCCGCATGGGCTGGAAGCATCTTTCGGGAGGAGGGTGGCAATCACCGAACCATGGCTAGCAAACGCAGGCGAGTCCTCACCCCACCTTGACTCTCCCGTATGGGAATATCTGTGATCCTCAAGGAGCACAGCCCTGTGCGCAGAGCAGGAGACAGAGCTGGCTCATATGCAGGGATCGTCACAGGTCTACTTCTTTAAAACCTCTAAAAATAATTTTACCACTCAGTGCCCTCCCCTGTGAATTGCAAGCGTGATTCTGCTGAAGGACCAGGTCACTACAAGAGAACGTAGAAGCCCAGAACCCAGGGCTGCTCTGCACATCGTCTGGCTCCCATCGTCTACAGAAAGCACAAGCAGTGCCATTGCTGTTGCATTTCAGGGCTAACCGGAGCCATCCTGACACGACCACACACCTTCAAGACAAACTACAAAGCTGGTTTTTGGAGAAGGCAGCAACATGCCTTGTGGGTTACAGCATCTGATGTGCCAGAGCAGCCCAAAGCCCAGGATGGTCCCTGCTGCCCACCCCTCCTCTGAGCGATGGGTCGGCACCCCTGCAGCCTCCGGATAGGTCTGGGCTGGGGATGTCCCATGCTGTGGTTGGAAGACCCACATTTTTTCCCCGTCTTACTGTCCCCCGTCCATTATCTGTGCGCTGGCAGCTCTATGCCTCCATGCAGTGCAGGTTCACACCAGTCAGGTTCAACTCACCCAACGGTCCCCAACATACCATCTAACCCAGCTTCCCTTATTTTACCACTCCACTCATTTCCAGCTCTCTGCAAATTTTACTAGCAATGCCCCTTTATTTCTTCCTATGCCTCAATAAAGATATTAAAGGGTTTTGAGTAAACAGCAGACTCCTTCCAGCTCTCACCAGGAACAGCCGGTACCTCCTCTCCCAGCTCTTCCCTCGCACAGGGCAGACTTGAAAAGCCCATTTGTAGCGTAGGACTGTGGGCAAGGTATGAAAGTGCTTAGAAAAATGGGGACGCGAAGCCCAAGTCAATGAAGTTATTTTGCGTCTCCACTGCAACAGCAACAGCTGAATTCAGGGCTGTAGATCCTGGCCCTGCATCAGGGGTAAAACTTATGGGAAAGTTCAGCCATGTCCTAAGCGCAGACCCAGGAAATAAAGGCCAGCCTTGTCAGGAGCAAGGTGCTGTGTTACATCTCTGTTGCGTCTCATAAAGAATACATTCACCCTTTGGCAAAAACGACGCTCTTTATCTTCATCTCTGAAGGAATCCGGCTGACAGTTCAATACTGCCAACATCAATCCATCTGCGATCATGAATCAGGCTCCAAAAACCATGGGATTGGCTTGCCAATAATAAAACTTGCGTCCTTTATATTTGTCTTCTGGTTCCTGAGCCTTTAGGTCAAACTTGCTTCATGTTTTCTGGGCAATCGAGAAGATGGGATGCTTCTTTTTTTAATTTTTTTTTCTCAAATGAAAACTGAGATTCTCCTACAAACTACTGAATAAACAGCGTGGGTTCCAATAACATCCCCCACCATGCAAGCCTCGTGGCAGGATTGTGAGCTGGCCAGATTGGAGGCTGGAGGAGCTGGCTGCACACCATACCTTTCCCTGGAAGTTTGCAGCCCAGCATCGCTGACGTTTGATCCGGCACGAGTCTGCGGGCCAGGAGAAACGCACATGCGACGGCTGCCAGCTGCAGGCGACGGAGCTGGAAACCTGCAGGACCGTGAACCGTTGCAAGTCGGATTAAAGAAATCTGGCTGCAGGAGCGAGTCCCGTCCCCAGGACGGAGGAGCTGCTGCCTCACTTGACATCGGGCTGCAAAAACGCATAGCCTGATGTGGTTTCTTCTGCTCGGGGGTGAAGGCTGCCCATCCTGGGGAACGCAGGAGTAAATCCTGATCACCAGTCATCCCGCAGTGAAAACCACAGTCCCCGTTCAAGCCCCGCAGCCAGCCCACCCCACCAACCCTCAGCCAGGAACAAAATCCAAGCTGGCACCAACCCCCTTTTTCATCAAGCAGGGAAAATCACCTCCCATGAGTGGATTCTGCTTTTTCTTTTAAACACAGGCTGTGGCATGAGACTCTGAGCAAAACTGCCACAGCCTCATTGGGAACTGTGGCTGGTGGGAGGGCAGATGTGCTGGCACCCAAAGTTGGGGCTGCACAAAGCGGAGGTGAGATTCCTGTTGTAAGCCCATAGTCTTCCTCCATCGCTGTTGACGACAAGCATCCATGTCCTTTATTTTTCGCATGCATTTGAGGAGGAGTCGATGCATCCCACATCGGCATGCCAGAGGTCCAAGCTAGAGTCGGGGGAGATGGAGGTGGAGATGAAGCACTCCCATCCCAGCAACATGGACATGAAATAGGATGACGCCTCTCCGCTATACTCCATGGGGTACAGCTAAATTGAGCAAAATCCACATTTTCTTCATACCACAACTTCACAAAACTCCCCTCCTATACCTGGAGCCTCGTGAGTTTCCTCTCCTCGTCCAGGGAATTGAAAGCTGGTTCATGTCACTTCTGCAGGGAGACACAAGCTCATGGTACCTCCACAGCCCCCAGCTCCAGCCCAGCCTCCCAGGAGGGCGAGTCATGTCTTCAAAGTCCTCCAGGAGCAGAAGACATGCCACCACTGCTGGCAGCCCAGCCTGAGCCTTGCTGCAGAGTTCAAACAGGGCTGAGATCCCCTCCATCTGCTTTCCCACACCACCTTGTTTCGGTGGGCTTTATCCCTCCTCACACTCCCCTCCTCAAGGAGGGCTCTTCTCACTTTTGCCACTTCTATGTTTCACTGCCGTTGTGCTCCCTCTGCAGAAGGATGAGGTCCTGTAAAGTCCTGCTTGGAGAGCATCAGCCACAAGCTGGATACCCTGGAAATGCTTCCCATCAGCCCTTTTCCTATCTTTCTCTCTTTTTGGCCTTTCCAGCAGGCAGCAGCTATGAATTCTCCTCCATATCCAAGAGTGCTCACCATAGAGAAGTCGGTCTCCTCCACCTCTCAGAGCCTTGAGCATGGGTTGGGCAAGAGTGTAAGACTCCTATTCCTGGCCCATCCTGCTCGACAGGCCTCCTCCCTGCAGGCACAGAAGCCACCAGGAGGTAGAAAGGGACATTTGGGTAATCGGGACTGATGGCTTGGGTGGCTCTGTTCCCTGCTGGTTCCTCAGGGCACCATGCAGAGATGGACAGCTGGATGGGGAGGCAAAACACCTCTCTCCGAGCTGCAGAGTCCATCTTGCCTCCCTGCCTGATGCCCCAGGAGCTCCTCTCACCACTAGCTCTGCAGCTCCAACCGGGGTGGGAAGAGGAGAGCTGGCAAGGATCCTTCGGGCTGAGCCTCGGCCTGTTTTTATGCTGCTCCTTCTCATGCGTTAAATCAGTGGTGGAGTAATGCTGTAATTCACAGCAATGAAACCATGGGAGAGGAGCTACCTCCTTCCCATGACTGATGGTGTAACCCTTGAACTCCTTGGTGGGCTCGTTGCAGCCACCTCTGCAGCTGGTCTCCTGTGCCGCCTCGTCCCAGGGCCTGGCTTTGGTTCAGTGACGGCACGAGACGTGCCTCCAAGCTAGAAGTCAGCACTGAGTGTCTCCTGGAGCTGCAAGGAGACACCTTGCCTGCAAGCAATCAGCACCTCCTCGTGACGCAGCAACTCTGGGAAGCTGCCTCCGGCTGTAATTCTAATATAGACATCACCTTACACAGTATCTGATTTCCTGCTCCTGTCCTGATGAGTGATTAACACTGGCGAGAGCTCCTCCTGAACATCTCTTGAAGGCAACTGGTTTTGGGAGGTTGTTCAAGCAGAGCGTTCACCGTGGAGCAGTCACGGAGATTGCTCTGCCCCATGGACCATGCCTGAACCTCAGCCTCACTCGGGAGCTTTATCACATCTCATACCACATCTCGAGCTAGAAGGACTCTCTACAGACAACATCACTCTACCTCTCCTGACTCGTGCTACGGGGAAAAGGAGGAGCAACCTTTACATCTATCGCCCTACAGCGATCTAACAACCTGCAGGACTCATGCTGGTGGCAACAAAATTTGTTACAACATCTTGAATGCAAAGTGTGTTCCCAAGGGCTTTGCGGAGTTGCAACAGGATCCAGTCAAACCCCGCAAGAGCATGTGCCAGCTCTGGGTTGCCAGCATCTAAGAACGTCTGTTCCCCATGCAAACAGCCACAACTACTGCAGGCAGTGGTCATTTTTGCATGAATCTGAGTGCTGGAGGACTTTCAAGAGCTCTAAAGCTGCACCTTTTGGGGTTTAAGGCAGTCACTCACTGATGAGGCTTAAAAAGATAATTGACCAATGGAACCATGTAGTCCAACCTGGAATGCGAAATCTGGTAACTTTTTTAGCATCTGAGTGTGGTGCCAAGCACAAGACTAATGCACAGTAAATAGTCTCTAATCAGATATAGAGAAGATAGTAAGTAAGAGCAGAGATACCCCTCCAGGGACGGAGATGAGCAACAGAATAAGAGAGGGGCAAAGAGGGGCTGGGGAAAGCAAGGGGGAAGGACAGAGAGGAAAAATTGGGGGAGCACAGTGCCCTGGGTCTGTCCGTATCTCCTGTCTCCACTGCGAAACATCCCACCTGCACCCCATGGCAAGTGTCTGGCCAGGGCCAGCACCAGTGCTGGGAGGGCCACAAAGAGAAACGGCGGTGGCAAAACCCTGCCAGCTCCTCGGGAGAGGTGAGAAGCAGAGAAATGTTCCCCGACAGGCTGGACAAGGCAGAGGTTTTGGCTCGGGGTGGAGGGATGCGAGGCTGGAGCCTTGCACGGGCTTAGGATACCCTCTGCAGGCCAGCGCTGAGCTCCGCACGTCCCGAATCATAGAATCACAGACAGGTTTGGGTTGGAAGAGACCTTTAAAGCTCATCCAGTCCAACCCCCTGCCATGAGCAGGGACATCCCCAACTCGATCAGGTCGCTCAGAGCCCCGTCCAACCTCACCTGGGATGTTTCCAGGAATGGGGCATCCACAACTTCTCTGGGCAACCTGGGCCAGCGTCTCACCTCCCTCATCGCAAAACATTTCTTCTTTATGTCCAATCTAAACCTACCGTCCTTCAGTTTAAAACCATTGCCCCTCGCAGGGGGTTGGGTTGGAAGACAAGCCAGAGACACAGAAACCATGGGCTGGAAGTGCAGGAGTAATTTGGCAGAATATGTGGCAGAGATCCCTTTCCAAATCCGCTGTCGCTAGGACCTCTGCAGACAGCTAAAGCTCTGCACGGCAGCTTGTCCCACAAGTGGCTTTGGTGGGGAACTGCCTCCTCTTCCCATGTTCTCTGTCCCTCCCCGAGGGCTCCCAAGTCAGGCTGATCCCGGGGAGCGGGCAGCTTTGTGGGGGGCCAGGGCATCTGTGGGAATAACACACCCCATCGGACTCTGTCTAGCAGCCACATCTACAGGACAGGCACCCAAGCTGCTGGACTAAGTCCAGACCCAGCACCAAACCGCTGCCTCCTTCGTGTCATCATTTGTCTTAATAAAGCCACTACAATTTTTTTCTTCCCTGGAAATTAGCTTTTTTGCCGACCAGCATTTTGTGGATCCCCACAACAGAGAGGATCGATGCACTGATATACTTTTAGTCATTTGACAGCTAAACTAGAGACAACTAAAGATAGATGTGTGGGTGAGATAGCAAGTAAATGATAACCCCTAGCAAGTTCCTGGCACACATTTAGAGGCTGTTTCTTGGGCACAGCTCTTCCCTTCCTCTCTCCAACCATTGGGCTTTCAAGGAGGCCCAAAGGTGTAGGGCTTCACCTCCATCTCTGCAGCCACATTTTCTCTGCCGCCCACTTAATGTCTAGGGTAGCTGGGAGCCTTCATCAGAGAGGGACCTGACACTAAAATATGGTGAAAAGACAGATTGTTTTAGTGCCCCAGTAAATAGATGAAAAGCAGAAGAGAAGCACAAGAGATTTCCATAGCAACCAGTGCAGAGGCTCTGCCTTCTCTGATTTTCTCTGATTCATCTTCCCTGCACACAGATGATCCAGGGGTGCTGCTATGATCACTGACCCCACTGGAAAGGGATGGATTTAAAGGAGGTGTGGTGAGCACATGATGGAGCCGGGCGGACAGAAATCCCCTGCACTGGCTTCTTCACCAAAGGAAGCACCAAGTTCCTCCAGAGGGGGATTCTGAACCTAAGGCTTGCTTAAAAATGAAAAAAAAAAAAAAAAAAAAAAAAAATCAGTTCTTCAAGCTGATTCAAGCCCCTGAATGTAGAAACCTGCAAAGCCAAGTCATGCTCTCAGAGCCCTGAGTACAATCGCCATCGCGGTGACATCCGGCCCAAGCACTACTAACATCTGATTTCAGGCAATACACAGAAAGGCCAGAGCTCTGACTTTAAAATAAAGCCAAACACAGACTCGATGCACCTTTGGTCTTCCCAGGAAAAAAAAAAAAAAAAAAAAAAAAAACAAAACCCAAACAAAACAACATAAAGTCACCCTGGCCAAGCTGAGGGCTAAGAAAGAAGTTCTTGCATGCCTGAAGATGAACCTGGAAGGAAGCAGCATCCTGGGGGAAGCTGATGAAGCAGCTGGGCTGGAGAGCACAGACAGCAGAGGGGCAGCAACTGGGAGTGTCAAAGCAGGATCGTGGCTGGGGCAGCTCTGTGAGAAGAAACATGTCTTCTGAGCCGCGCTGGCATTTGATATTTCTTCCTCTACTTACCATAGAGATCTGTAACAGAAACAAATGCTTGTTCAGACAGGATGGCAGGTAGGGGGAGACAGCCCAGCGGGATCGGACAAATCCCAGGCTTAAATTTCAATAAGAGAAATTCAGGTAAAAGAGTAAGAAACTAAAAGATTGGGACTGCTCATTTGGGAAGGCTTCAGGGTCCCCACTGCTGGAGAGCTTTGAGAAGAGGCTGTCAGCGATGACATACACCGAGTTGATCTCACCTTGGACAGAAGCGTAGGAGCAATCTGGATCACTGTGTCCAGCCCTCTGACTGAAGGCTGCCATGCAACAGAGGTTTAGTTCTGATGGTCAACTGGGCATCTGCACCACGTGCCACGCTGGGACACAAAACACCTCCCAACATCCCACCTACCCCACAGATTAACACACCAGGGCCTCTGAGCTCAAAGACCTCTCCTGCACTGACAGCCTTGAAGCAGCAGGGAGTCTGGGTAAAAATCAGTCCAGCACCCCTGGTTGTCTGGACTGGGGTGAAATTCCCTTAAACGCTTTTGCTGCTGGTTGTTAAGGGCGTTAGGCATCAGAAAGCAGGATGTGCAAACCCAAGGCATGGCTCCCCTGTGCTCTGTCCTGCTCAGCACACAGCTTTGCAAGAGAAAAAAGAACTCCCCAAGCAGATGCCCCAAAAACACGCACATGAGCTGATGGTTTGTTGGCATTTACTGATACCTCATGCACGTCCCATCCAAACCCTCTGCCCTGCCTCTCCACAATGGTTTCCTGAAGCCGTCGAACGTCCCGGTGTGAGCAGGTGTCTCTCCCACTAGCATTGTCTCAGCAATGTATGTGTCCCCAGAGGCTTTGCTACCCTTGGTCCAAACCTGAGTGCTCTTGCTCAGCTGCAGATAAATAAACTCCAACTATATAGCAGAGATGAGGAACTGCTGGAGGTACCAGAAGGATGGAGAGGCACCAGAGAGATCTGGTGGCCGCAGCGACCTAAAACCAAGAAAGAACAAATCTCCTGAAAAAATCCCTAAATCTCTATTTTGTCCATCTTCCCCTCGTTCTCAGGGCTCATGAGAACAGTCAAACCCATGGCAGGCGACTGACAAGGTCCACGTTGTCCTATGTCCCCCTTCCCTAGTCTGGCAGAAGAAACAGCCTCTCCTGCTCCCTGTGTGAGTCCTACCACCCCAACCTCAGCCCCCACAGCTCCCCAGAGAGCAAAATCACCCCAGGAGAAGTTTCAGGGCAATGTGACCAGGATGGTTTATCCCCCTCTTCCTTCCCTGCTAATTCATCTCCCAGGATGATGAGATGTTACCAAGTGTCCTGTGCACTTGGCGATGCACAAATATTGAAGCAGGGGTCCAGGATCAACTTAAGCAGATGATCAGAGAGACAAGACGCCTTCTTGACCCAGCGCACAGGATAACCTGGAAAGCAGAAGAGTTGGTGAGATGGCCAGGCCTCCCACCCGCACGGGAGCTGTGTGTCTCCCACTCCTCGCATATGACACCCTGACAAGCCGTGGCTCAACCTCATGAGCCTGCACACAGCCTCGCTCATGCTGGGCCATCTCGGAGGCCTGCTGGTGGGCTTTCTAAGCAGATATCCTTCTCAGACTTATCACAAGGAGCCCAGATTTTGAAGCAATTTAGGTGTCTGGAGAGGGTGATAGGCACCGGGTGAGATTTCGACAGCACGGAGGCGGTCGCAGCCAGGGGACCAGTGTGGCCACCCTCGCCCACCCACCCACTCCCACCCCTTCCCGGGATGGATGCTGTTTGTGGTACGTCACAGCAATTCGTGGCTCCGTAGACAGAGCCTGTAGCCACTGACAAATTAAATACTCCTTACCCAGGCTAAAGCCACACTATTAAGTGCTTTCTTCCTTCCCAAACAGGGTGGCCCCATCTAAAGTACTTTTGAAGAACAACCTGTGGCCCAAGTAACCCCAAAACCATGCCTGGGGATGGGCTGGGTTAGGATGGGGCTAGTTGTTCAAGGCCAAAACCGTGCCAAGTATATTTCTTACAATTCACTGGGACGCTTTGGGGTGTAACACAAACCCCTTCCCTGAGATCTGGACTCACCCCCCAACCCCAGCACTTCAATTCACGGAGCAGTTGCACTGAGGTAGCTCCTAGTCTAGACTCCTCTGTTACCAGCCTGAGGCAAGAGGAAGGGATGCGGGTTAACGGGGCCAGCAGGGACACCAAGGCAAGAATTATGGAAGATTTATGTCTGACAATTGAAAAACAGCTTTCTGGTGGCAGGGATAGGCTCAGCCAGTTGCCCGCTGATCCCGCCAGCCCCATTTTCCATGAGCCTTGCACCCCCTTGGGCAATGCCGGCATGTGATATCACACAGATCTGAAACTCCACATAGTATGTGCCTTTAATAACCAGCCGGTCAGCTTAGTCCCCTGTCAGCAGCAACACGGCAGGGAGGTTTGCATTCCCCCAGTTCCTGAGGACATGTATCTGGATGCCACAGCTCCTCTCCCCATCCCTTCCCTCCTGGAAGAGTGTCCGTCTGTAAACCCTGCCCGGAGGAGGAAGGGGAAAAGCGGAGCTACCACAAAACAGACCCCAGGAATCTGCTCCTAAGACAGCTGATAACCCCAAGGGGACAGAGCTGGGGTTCGCTGTATACACTGTGCTCATCCCGGCCAGCAGCCAGCACCCCTTGCTCATGCTGTCTTGCTTATTTTCAAAGCCTGTTTGCCTGGCTGTTCGCTGCCTTCTTTCCCTGGCTTGCCCCACTCTGGATGTACATCCCTTTTACGCCAGCTCTGTTTTGCAACCTCTTTCCCACACCCTCCCTTCCCCCCAGAAAACCCACGACAATTAAATGTGATTTTGCATCTCTTCCTCCGAGGCTCCCCCATAGGATGCGGCACCTCTCAGGAGGAAAATAGTTCAAAGCCTTTCTCTCTCAGTAAAAGCTGTTTGTTAAATTGTCAGTCTGTTCCACGAGCATTGAAGCTCTCCTCCTCGTTTGCTAATCACTTAACGCTGCAGGCCAAACGCTGTCAGTCTTCCTTCAGAAATGAATGTTCCGCATATTAAACCTCTGAGGGGTATTTGTTAAATGTTGTTAATGAAAATAATCAACGTTGCATCGCCAAACCTTCAAACGCCGACAGCAGTGGATGTACAGCAGTGCTGTCCCTGCAGCTGCAAGGCTTCATAGAGTGCCGTAGGTAGGAGTGCAGCTTTGTAAGGTTTTTAGCCTGGTTTCTTAGCTTGGGCTAAGGAGGCCTTGCAGGTCTAATCACTTCTTAATCAGCTGGACCTTTCAACCAGCCTGACAGAAAGAAAGAAATCTCGAAGATAATGCACATCAAAATATTCTGTGCAAATAGGAAGCGGGGATAAGAAATGTAAATTAGTGCCTTGCACTAAATGGGATACATTCCTGGACACTGGAGAATCCACAAAGAACAGAGCTTCATGGGCTCTGTGTGGAAGTGCATCATTTCAATGATGCAATTTCCTACACCTCCTTGCCCCTCACCTCCCAGCAGCTCACACCCTAAATTAGGCAAAGAGTAGGACCTGCCCCATCAGGAGGTTTAGATTAGATATTAGGAAAAATGTCTTTACTGCAAGAGTGGTCAGGCACTGGAACAGGCTGCCCAGAGAGGTGGTGGAGTCACCATCCCTGGGGGGGTTCAAAAACCGTGTAGCCGTGGCACTTGGGGCCATGGTTTAGGAGGCCTGGGGGTGTTGGGTTGGCGGTTGGACTTGATGATCCTAGAGGTCTTTTCCAACCTTAATGATTCTATGATTCTATGATCACCCCTTTTAGCCCTCCTCAGCGAGTTATTTAGCAGACATGAAAGACTGGTGACAAATTTTAAGTCCCTGTTTCAAGCAGCAATAGAAAACAATGGGTTGGGGGTGACCTGAAATTTCTGGGACACAGGTGCGGGGCTGGGAGGAAGGGGTTAGTCTGAGGCTGTAACTTGCGGATTTGGGTTCCTCCAAACCCCATGGCTGCGGAACTGTGCACTGTGGTCACCGAGCAAAAACACTGACTGAATACCTACAAGGAGAAGTTACCCAGAAAGGATTAAACTAAAGGGTTGGTGTGGTACTGGCCCCTGTGCTCTGCTGGTTTATAACCTGCTAATCTCATCTGTACAGCTCCTGGACCTTTAGAGCAAGCCGGAGAGCCGAATGGGTGTTCTCTGCAGCTTGGCCTGTTGATGTCCGAGTCAAGCTGTGCTTAACAAGCGCTGAGGGGTTCAAAAAGGAGCATACGCTGTGGATATAAGGAAGAAAAACTGTAACAGCAAATCAAGATAGAAAAGCATCATTAGTACATGGGGATTTTGTGATGTCTTTTTAAAGAGCGACCTCTGGATCTTGTAGGAAGAGGGTCGAAGGGGGAGCAGGAGGCTGGAAGGGGCCCGAGGCAGGCGGAGGGCTGTGTCATGCCCCACAGACATTATCTGGGGCTGCTGAGAGCCCCCATCCAAGAGGGGGCGGTCTTAAACCCCCTGAGAAACCACCGGGATTTGAAGCATCTCCATGAAACTCAGGCCAGCAGGAACAACCTGAGATTACACCCTTCTCCAAAGCATCCAGCAAAGCTGAAATAAAAGATATTGTAATGGTGTAGGGTAAAAGGTGGGGTGAGTCTCTGGGAAACGGGTAGGGACAGAGACTTCCTTGAATGTGTTTTCCCTCTGTAGCAGCGCTAAGAGCCGTGCTCATCCACCGACAGATATGGGGCATGTGTCCTCTTTGTTTCTGGTCTGGTCAAAACGTCAGATGATTCAGAAAATAAAAGTTATAAGAGTGTCACCTTCTGTTTAAGGTAACTTCTGTTATCTCCTAAGGAAGATGTTGTTCAGCCTGGAGAAGAGAAGGCTCAGGGGAGACCTTATTGTGGCTTTTCACTGAATAAAAGGGGCTTATAAGATGGAGAATTTTTACTGACGTTTGTAGTGACAGGGCAAAGGGTTGGTAAATTGAGACTGTACATAAGGAAGAATTTCTTTATTATGAGGGTGATGAGACACCGGAGCAGGCTGCCCGGACAGGTTGTGGATGCCCCGTCCCTGGAAGTGTTGGCGGTGAGGTTGGACAGGGCTCTGAGCAACCCGGTCTCAGTGAAAGATGTCCCTGCCCAGGGCAGCAGGGTTGGACTGGATGAACTTTGAAGGTCCCTTCTGACCCAAACCCTTCTACGCTACCCGCCCCCACAGCCAACTGCGGAGGATCTTCCCTACGGCGGGCCATGGCCTCGAGAACAGGGGTTTGCTGAAGGAGCGGGCAGCCACTGTGCCCTACGGCCTCCCCGGGGGCGTTGGAGGGGACACCGGGCTCCTTCAGGGCCAGAGCTCCTCCATGGGGGGAGCTCCTCACACCGGGCCCTCCGAGGGCGGCCGCCGCCTCACAGGGCCAGGCCTGAGGGGACAAGGCGGCGGCCCCTCCTTATATAGCCGGCAGCGGCTGCTCATGAATATTCACTAAGTAGGCGGGGCCGTCGCGGAGGAGGGGCTGGTGATAATGACACGACGCTCATGAATATGTAGAGCGGGGGGCGTGTCCCCCTGATGAATTATGTGGGGCGGGGCGGGGCCGCGCGCCTCAACGCTCTGTCCCTTCAAAGTGTGAGAAGATGGCGGCGGCGGCGGCGGGCGCCGGCGGCCGGGCCGCGGTGGCGGCGCGGCGGGGGGGGCGGCGGCGGCGGGGGCGGGCCGGGGCGGCGGCGGCGGCGGCGGAGGAGGAAGAGGAGGAGGAGGAGGAGGAGGAGGAGGAGGTGCTGGCGGTGGCGGAGTGCCCGGTATGCCGCCAGGCGCTGGTAGAAGCGGTGACTCCGCCCTGCCGCCACTCGTTTTGCCTCGCCTGCTTCCAACGCTGCCTGCAGGGCCCGGGCCTTTACTGCCCGCTCTGCCGCAGCCGCCTCTCCACCTGGGCCCGCCGCCAGCAGCAGGCCCGCGTCGAGCCCGCCGCCACGACGGTCACCGGAGGAGGCGGGGAGCAGCGGCCGCCGGACCAAGGTGCGGCGGCGGCGGCGGCGGTGGGCACCTGCCCCTCCCCCCCCCCCCCCCCCCCCCGGTCCCAACCGGCGGCGCGGGGGGGGGGGGGGGGGGGGGCGGGAGGTGCGATGAGCCGGCGGGGGCTCAGCCCCGTCCTGCGGGGCCAAGGCGGGGGACTAAAGGGGGGGCGGCGGGGTTGAGCCCACCCTCCTTCGCAGCGGTGGGAGATGGGCCTTGGAGCAGGCAGGGGGATGATAAGTTTCCCCACCTCGCCATGGCTGGATCAGCGTCTGCTCCGTGCAGCGAGTGCGCCCGGGCTCAGCCCCCTCGCCGACAGCCTCAGGGATGGCGAGATGGGGGGCAGCGGGACGGTGCACTCCGCCGTAGAGCACCGGTGAGATGGCGGGCCGGGGAGGTGCGAAGGCTGGGCGGGAGCGGGCTGCAAGCAGCATCTCGCCCTGTTCTCAGCCCCGCGCTCACCCACGGGTTTGAACAAAACACCCCGCGTGGGGCACATCTGGCCTCCCCTTCGAGCGCCTGCTTGAACCCCGAAATGGCAAACGGCCGATTATTTTTATAATACCGTTGCCCAAAAAGCGAACGGTTACAGCAGTGCTCCCCGTCGGAAGGGCTGGGTTTCTGCCGCGCCGAGAGAGAGGAAAGCTTTTGCGCCGTGGGAAGTCCCAGTCCCTTGTTGACATAAGAAAAAGTCCATCGTTTCTGAGTTCACGGCTTTTTGTCATGTGTTTCCTCCCCGTCTTGAAAGCCGGCAGCCTTCTTCAACTCCTAGAAAACTATTCCCTGGCTTTCATTTTAAATAAATCCTCGTTTGAGCTAGCGGCGTTGCTCTTTCCTGGTGGGAGCCAAGGTGCTGCGGAAGATGCCCACCTTGCTGCTGTCAAAACTCCCGGTGCGCCGGGATCTTCTGCCGGTGCCGCGGTGCGTGTTGGTTGGAAGGCGATGCGGCAGCGCTGGCAGAGCTCGGCTGCCTACGCTGCACCTACGCGAGCGCTTCACCGACATAGCAGCGCTGGTGGGGAGTCCTGTAGAGCAGATGAGGCTTTAAGCTACAGATAAACGTCCTTTTAGCCGTCCAGCCGTGCCCTCGCCGTTCCTTTTTGAGTGTGTTACTGGTCTCCCGGTTCATGCTTGTGTCAGCACCCTCTAATTTGCTGCGGGAAAAATTGGCAGGATGAGCTTAAACAGCTTAAATTGGTGGTTTGAACTAACCCCGCTAACCTTTGCTGGAAGCGAATTGGGAAGCCTTCGCACAGAAGGATTTGCTGAATCAATGAACAGACGGGCTGTCCGGAGGGAGCCGAGCCAAACGGCTGGGAGCGGTTCCTCCTCCCTGGCCCAGCCGGAGGAGGGACAACAGAAACTCCCCGAGTTGATCTCCGCTCCAAGGCACTGGTGTCAGTCATGCTTAAATATACTCAGCTTGGTCCAGCCTAGCTTGAATGAGAATATCCAGCCACACTGCAGGAATGCTTATGCAGTGCCTTGGCTGTTGTTTTTTTTTTTTTTTAAAAGATTAATTTTAATTCTCTGCTTGCCATGAATTGTCCGAGATGTGTATATTTTGCAGCAAGGCACGCGGTCATCATGTTGGTTGTCACTTTCTGCCCAAAATTCCTAAAGCTCTGGAAGTGTCTTGGAGAGAATCATGGAGGGTCTTAGCACTGAGAATCGTGGGGTGTGCCCCCCAAATGCGGACAGACACCTGCACCTGAGTGTCACCTTGTACACCCTGAGTATGGCTTTGTCCTGGGCACTCTAAATTGGGCTAGACTAACCCCTACTTGCGCTTTACTCTGATTGTGTCTCGTACCATAGACCCCATCACCGTCAAATTGCACATAAAGCTGTAGAGTGGTTGAGTTAACACCTGATGAGGTGAGCTAAAATGAGCTGTAACCTTGAATGGCATTTCTGCTGCATTTCTAGCCTAGGTTCAAGCTTGTCCTTAAGCAGCACTAGACGGCTGTGTCGGGCTAAAAGCTGTGAAGGTAATTAGCTGCTTGTGTTGTAGGTTGGGTTAATAGTGTGGAAATCAAAGGTAATTGATCCATTACAAACAAAACCTACTACGTGCAGAGAGGGAGCACTGGATGGGGTTTATCTTGATAGTAGTGAGGCTTATTGGAGAATCACAGCATGGCTGAGGTTGGCAGGGACCTCTGGAGACCCAACCCCTGCTCAAAGCAGGGTCACCAGGAGCAGGTTGCCCAGGACCGTGTCCAGTTGGGTTTTGACTGTCTCCAAGGTTGAAGACTCTGCAGCTTCTCTGGTCAACCTGTGTCAGTGCTTGACCACCCAGACAGTAAAAAAGTGTTTTCCTATGTTAAATAGAACTTCTCGTATTTCAATCTGTGCCCATTTCCTCTTGTCCCATCACTGGGCACCGCTGAGAAGAGCCTGGCTTTGTCTTCTCTACTGTCTTCTGCCAGGTATTTAAACACATTGGTAAGATCCCTCCAAGCCTTCTCTTCTCCAGGCTGAACAGTCCCAGCTCTCTCAGCCTCCTCTTGTATGTCAGATACTCCAGTCACTAGATGATCTTCATGGCCGTTCACTGATCAAGATAAACAACATCCACTGCTCTCCACTCATCCACTGAGCCAGTCATCTCATCACGGAAGACTACTACATTGGTTAAGCATTCTTTCCTTTTCATAAATCCAAGCTGACTACCTCCCAAATGCCTGCTTGTCCTTGTCTGGAAGTGGTTTCCAGGAGTAGTTGCTCCATCACCTTCCTAGGGATCAAGGTGGGGCTGGCCCTGTCGTTCCTCCTCCTTGCCCTTTCTGAAGGGAGGAGTGACATTTGCTTTCTTCCAGGCCTCAAGAACCTCTCCCAGTCACCATGACCTTTTAATCAAGAGTGGCCTCACAATTACATTGGCCAGCTCCCTCAGCACTCGTGGGTGCAACCCATTAGGTCCCATGGACTTGTGTATGTCTAGTTCGTTTAAATGTTCCCTAACCTGGTCCTCCCTCCAACAGGGGTGGGTCTTCCTTGCTCCAGACTTTCCCCCTGGTCTCAGGGGCATAGGATTCCTGAAGCTGGTCTTAGAATCACAGAATGGTTTGCGTTGGAAGGGACCTTTCAAGGTCACCTAGTCCAACCTCCTCTGCCATGGGCAGGGACATCTTCAACTCGATCAGGTTGCTCAGAGCCCTGTCCAACCTCACCCTGAACACTTCCCATGATGGGGCATCCACAGCTTCTCTGAGCAGCCTCTTCCAGTGTCTCACCACCCGCATTGTAGAACATTTCTTCCTTATGTCCAATCTAAACCTACCATCCTTCAGTTTAAAACCGCTGCCCCTTGTCCTGCCTCCACAGGCCCTGCTGAAAGGTCTCTCTCCATCTGTTTTCTAAGTCCCCTTTAAGTACTGAAAGGCCACAATAAGGTCTCCCCGCGGCCCTGTCTTCTCCAGGCTGAGCAACCCAACGTCTCAGCCTTTCTCCACGGCAGAGGTGTTCCAGCCCTCTGACCATTTTCTTGGTCCTTCCTGGAGAGGAGGCACTGAAGGCAGCAGAGCCAGGCTCTTCTCAGCAGGGCCCAGTGACAGGAGAGGAGGAGAGGAAGCAACAGGCACAAACTGAAACACAAGAAGTTTCACTTACCCTAAGAAAAAAACCACCTACTTTGAGGGTGACCAAGCACTGGCACAGGTTGCCCAGGGAGGCTGTGGAGTCTCCCATCCTCAGAGCCAGTCAAAACCCAACTGGACATGGAGCTGGCCAGCCTGCTGCTGGTGACCGTGCTTGAGCAGAGGGGTTTGGTCTCCAGAGGTCTTTGCTAACCTCAACTATTCTGTCATTCTGTTATCAAACGCTGGATAAGCTGATGCATTGAATTTAATCACTTGAAATCTGCAAAATCTTAAAAACTACTTGGTATGACTTCTTCACATACCTTGATTATTCCAGCTTAAATTGGCTAATTAACCATGGTTTCAAGTCTCAGTTTTTGTCATTCACTTTGGAATTCGTACATAATAGTGGACTTAAGGAGGGCTGAGACTGGGGACTCTGCACTAGGTGCTATACAAATACGTATGAAGACAAAGTCCTTGTCACGACACTTGTCAAGCAAAACTGGATAGAATTAAGCAGAGACATCGCATACTCGCCGCCTGTGTTGTGTCTTAGCGTGGGCTGGGTCTGCTTGCCTGCTCCTCGGCATCTGATGCCCTTCGAGCTGCCCTGCTGCCTTCAGCCTGGCCTCCAGCTGCTGCTCCAGAAGGGTGTGGGTGGCCTGTAGGTCCCGCGTCCTCTCTCCCTGCTCTGTGGGCATCTCTAAGTACCATATAGCACCTGGAAAGGCACCCTAGATGTTGGTGTAAAAACAAATTTTGAGCTAAAGATGCAGTACTGGCTGTAACACTTTGCTAAGTAAGGTTTCTTGTATTGAAACAGTTGTCTGGTGAAAGTCTTGGAAGGCAGATAGGTGCAGCAGATGGGAGGCTTGGAGACTGTGGGTATGTGTTTGAGGATTCAGCTAGCCAAGAAGAAGAAAGAACATAACATGTTCACGGTGAGGTGCTCAGCCTGATTTGTAAGAAAATAAGTACAATCACATTTCTCCCAAGGAAGATGGAATATCCTGTGAATCAAGACAAAAGAAAATGATCTTGTGAAAAAGGACAAGCAGACGAGATGGTGGATGTATCTTCTCAGACAGCAGGCACAAGGCCCACCTTCAGTATCAGATACTCACCCACATTGATAGATTTTTGCCTGTCAATCCTGCCATTACCATCCCAGATTATAGATGGCTTCAGGGAGCTTGGAAAATTGCTGAAGGGCAAGTGTTCCCCTGTGAACGGGGAAACAGAAATTCAGTTTTCCAAGGAAAGGGCTTGTTAAGCTGCTCAAGAGCTTTAAACTCCTAATGTAAGTGGTCTGGGAGGGAGAGAATAAATGACTGCTTTTGGAAGGGACAGGGGAAGTCTGCTTCCCTACGCCGAGGTAGGATCGAGTGTACCTAAACCATTCCCCGCAGACGTCCGAGTCGTCCGTTCATACACAGATGGCCAGAGGGGATCCCACGGCCGCCTTTGTTTCAGCTTCTGAACACTTGGAAAATTTTGCCTTATATCTAATCAAAATCTCCTTTGTTATGAATGCAGCTGATTTCTTTTGTTTCTCTTCTGCCCGGTAGCTATGCAGAACAATTAATAACTGATGCTTTTAGAAGAGGGGTGGGGTGTTTTTGCCAGACTTCTAACACGACTTCCCCCTCCTTCCTCCGAGTCTTTTTTTGGCTGTGGTTTCCCTCTTTCCCCGCTGGACCAGACCAGTCTAGTTCTTGAGCATTTCCTGGTGATTCCTTAATTTCCTGTCATTTCTGTTGTTCTGTAGCCTGTCGACAGTTTTTTTTGTCTCAAGACCACAGCACTAAGAGTTTAGAAACGGCAATCCCGATGAAGTCTTTCCCTGCTACATGAAAGGCAGTGATTACTCCCCACGTCAAACTGATTAAAATTGACACCACCTCCTTTTTTCTTCCTTGTCGCAGCATTGGTGTTGTATGGCTGTTTGATGGGATGGGTTAAATTTAAGATTGCCCAGGAAAAGAAATAAGGTAGGGATGCCTCCTCAGGGGCAGTAACAACTGTGCCATGAGACTGTCAGAGTGCTTGCACCTCCGTCTCCTCCCTTGCTATCCTCTCTCCAGTCATCCATGATACTTAAATTATTTTTAATCTACCATTCAAACTGTTAGTGAAGAGAGTGATTAGGACCAGACCCAGAACTAGCCCCAGTGGCCAATGTGAGAGGCTGTCCTGGCATGGCAGTGGACCATTAACTCTTGGAAAATAATTTTTCAGCTAGTTGCACATCCATCTGAATAGTGGTTATACCTTGACTAGCTTTTTTTTCTCACTGTGTTTCTAAGAATGTTTTTTTTTATGTGCTTCCAAGTGAAAAAGACAAAATATTCTTGGCGTACTGTTACTCAGGGTGCTGAGGACAGGGTTATCCTGGAAAACGGGAATATATCCAGATAATACGGGAACTAGAGGGTGAGCTGGGAATCGGCATGCAAAGAAACCTCATGGAATGAGCCTGCCTCTGCTGGAATTTCAGCTCCATCTCGGGATCAGCCCTGCTGTACCCAACCTGGCAGCTCTGCAGGGTTGCACGCGTGTCTCTGGCAGCTCCAGGAGAGCACACGAGCTTTCATGTTTGTGCAGTGTTGCGCCTGAGCTGAAATGGTCTTCATGAGCCCAAAGGGTGTTGGCACTAAACCCTGTCTAGCAAAACTTCTTAACCTGTCTTCATGAGGTTAAGAGCTGTCGCTCCTTGCCCCACTCCCTCTCCTTACAGCTTCTCTGTATGGGACTCTGAGCTCCTTCCCTCCAACGCCTTCATACCACACTCTTGCCTCCCTAGCCAGCTCTTCTCCTCCTTTCTCCGCAGAGGCAGAAGGGCAGGATTTTGCGTTCCTTTGCAGTGGCTTCCTACTCTTATATTTTCTTGCTTTATTTCCTTACGCATGTCTGTCCAGAGCAAGTTTTGGACAGCGCAGGAGGCAGTTCCTGCATGGGCTGCTCAAAAGTACGTGGGTGACCCCTAACACAGCACATCCTGCTAGTCCTTAACTTTCTCTGTAAAGAAAAATTGTGGATGTCTTGGTCTCTACTTCAGGTAAAATACCCTCTCACACCCAAGAGATGAACTCACATTACTTGTTTCCCCCTCATCCCCGAATTATCCCATTAAAGGAGGAGATTGGATTTAATTAATGCAAATTGTTTTCACAGAGTTGGTGTTAGTTTGTCATCTGCCTGTTACCTTCTCGGTACTTGCTAATGAACTAACAATTGGTTGTAGTACCCATTCACGCATTGAAACTAAGCCTGCTGTTTTACAGTTTTCAAGTAGCTGCTCCCCCTCTTGTTCCCCTACTTCTCCATGACCTTAAAGAAAACCCCTTTGCTCCAGGAAGCCTTGAAGACAACCACAAACAGTTCAGAACTTACCAAGGAGAATTTCACCAGCTTTCTAAAGCCACCTCTTCTCTCTCTCCTTCTCGCATCCCCGGACAGCCTCTCCATCTTCCACCTTCCTCTATTCAAAGCCTCTTCCCTGGGGGTCGCTACCAGCAGGAACACATCTTTTGCATTTATACCCAATATGGCTCGAATGACTCCCGTCTTTGCCCAGGCTGGCTCTCAGCACACCATGCAGAGGCATCGACCGGTTCTTGGCCATGTCCCTGGAGAGGTCTTTCCATTTACAGTCTATTGTATTCTTGAACTTGGTACATTCCTTTCAGCTTAAATGGCCTTTCATCTATTTATACCACTGTACAACTCAGAAATTTTATAAATCCTATCGTAAGACCCATTTATTGTACGTGCATCGTGTGAAACCCGCAGCCTTGCATTCACTGTTAGCTGTCCATAGAAACCAGGCAAGAAGATCATTCATATGGGTGAGAAACAGTATTCAAGAGAGTTCTTCTGGAATACCTTTCCTTTGCACTTTTTCTGCCATCTTTATTTACTTCTTGGTTCTGCACTCCTGTTTCTTAAAGTACCTGATCACAGTTGATTTTTGGTAAACACCAAAGCATCACTCTTCTGAACGCTTAGGCTTTCACTGTGCCATTTCTCTGCCCTCTTCCCATTAACTGATGGACTTTTTTGTTTTCTGTCTTGCTTTTAATGCATGTCTAGATCCACTTTTTGGTGACTTTGTGCGCCATTTCCCAGCTCCCTAAGCCAAACTTTTGAAAAAGAAGAAATGAAACAAGAGGTGCAGGGGAAAGCCATGATTTCTGTGCTCTGGCATCGGTGCTAGGGGAGCTGGGTTGCTCCATTTGGAACATAAATCAAGCAAAATTAGGTCATTCTCACTCTCTTCTCCGCTCTGGTGAGACCCCCCTGCAGTGCTGCGTCCAGCTCTGGGGTCCTCAGCACGGGACAGACACGGACCTGTTGGAGCGGGGCCAGAGGGGGCCACGGAAATGATCCGAGGGCTGGAGCAGCTCTGCTGTGAGGACAGGCTGAGAGAGCTGGGGTTGTGCAGCCTGGAGAAGAGAAGGCTCTATGGGGGAGACCGTGTTGCAGCCTTTTTACCAGGGCCTGTATTGATAGGACAAGGGGCAGTGGCTTTAAACTGAAAGAGAGTAGGTTTAGATTGGACATAAGGAGAAAATTCTTTACGATGAGGGTGGTGAGACACTGGACCAGGTTGCCCAGAGAAGTTGTGATGCCCCATCATTGGAAGTGTTGAAGGTCAGGTTGGATGGGGCTCTGAGCGACTTGATCTAGTGGAAGATCGTAGAATCACAGAATCATTTAGGTTGGAAAAGACCTTTAAGGTCATCGAGTCCAACCATAAATGTAACACTGCCAAGTCCACTACTATATGTCCCTGCTCGTGGCAGGGGGGTTGGACTAGATGGTCTTCAAAGGTCCCTTCTGACCCAAACCCTTCTGTGATTCTATGAAAATATGTTGGGAAGGCTTGTCTCGGGGAGATTATTGAAATTATTGGTACTAGCCTATTTAGGATGTAGCAAGTGAGGGAGAAATGACAGTATGTTAATAGCTATTAACCACATTAATGTTTTTCTAGTGTCATCTCCTGCTTCAGCTGGAACTCCAGGCTCAGAACTAGATTAAATCTATTTTTGTCCCATTTGGCTGTGCATGAGAACTGCTCTGGAGCCTGTTGTGGTACAGGAGCTGCTCTGGGGTGAAGAAACTTTTTTGGAGGATTGCTTTTTTTTTTTTTTTCAGCAGATTGGTTTTAGCTTGACTCAGTTTCTGTCTCCGGTTTGCTGTGACCACAGGTGCCCATGGCAGGGCAGGAGAAGGGGGCTGGCGATGCCGCGTGTTGCATGTGACAGCCCTGAGTCTTCCTACAGCTCTACCCTTACTGATTCTTCGACTTCCAAAAAAGTTGCAGATTTGTGGCCGAAATGTTCTGAGTTTTAATTTCTTGTTTCTAAATATGCCCCGATCCACTGATGCCAAAGTGTGTGTATATATATATATATATATATATATAAAGTATGCCACTGGCATATCTTCATGTAATTTAGTTAACATCCTTTTAAAAGAACTAGAGGAACCGTTCTTGTTGGAAAACTGTTTCCAAACCTCTCTGTAGTCAGAAGACTTCTAACTTCTTGTTTTGTGTTTTGAAAACATTAAGATCTCATCTTCATCTGCAAGTATAAACACTAACTGCTGGAATTTAAAAGGAAAAACAGTGAAAACCTCAAGGTTTTGATTATCCCTGCCAAAATAAAGGGAAGCTACAAAGTCTGCTGAAAGTTTCCATGGAAGCTGGGTGTGAGGGGGATTTGCTGCTGTGGGCTGCAGAGCTTTGAGTTGCTGGATGGCATCGGTTTGGCAAAACCCAGGAGCCTCTGAATGACAGACAGGGAACCGAAGGGTTTCTGAATTGAGTTCAACTTATTTTTATTCAACCCATGTTGCTGAATTCACCAGATGGATGTTTCTGAATCTTTCACCAGTAAATATAAAATCTGCTGGTCAGGAGTGTGGATTAACGGTGACGGTGCGTAATGCACGCTCCTGTGTGCTGACATTGAAAGGATGGAGTCATTCAAGGGGATTGAGGCAACAAGTCAAATGCCTCTTATAAAGAGAACCAGTGTTAAATAATTAGAAAATCTTTTGTCCTCTTAAATAGTGCAGAAATCAATTGTTTTTTCCAAGATTGAGCACAATAGGATGAAACTCTTGTCTGCCAGCATAAAAGAGCAGAATGCCAGGTTTGATCCTGCCGCTGCAACTGTTTCGTGCTATCACCCTGCTTGGAAGGAGCATCCTAGTGCCAGCCTTCCCAGGAGCCCTTCCAAGTCAGCTTCATTCAGAAACCATTTCTGTTGACCTGCAGCTCGCTTGAGAGGAAGAACAAGCAGGAGCTTTCCTGCAAAATCAAGTAAAAGGCCGTTTCTTCCATCATAGAATCATAGAATGGTTTGGGTTGGAAGGGACCTTTAGAGGTCACCTAGTCCAACCCCCTGCCATGAGCAGGGACATCCCCAACTCGATCAGGTCGCTCAGAGCCCCGTCCAACCTCACCTGGGATGTTTCCAGGGATGGGGCCTCCACAGCCTCTCTGGGCAACCTGGGCCAGTGCCTCACCACCCTCAGTGTAAAAACTTTTTTCCTTATATCCAGTCTAAATCTCCCCTCCTCTAGTTTAAAACCATCACCCCTCGGCCTGTCACAACAGGCCCTGCTAAAAAGTCTGTCCCCATCTTTCTTATCGTCCCCCTTTTATCACTGAAAGGTGGCAATAAGGTCTCCCCCATAGAGCCTTCTCTTCTCCAGGCTGCACAACCCCAGCTCTCTCAGCCTGTCCTCACAGCAGAGCTGCTCCAGCCCTCGGATCATTTTTGTGGCCCCCTCTGGCCCCGCTCCAACAGGTCCATGTCTGTCCCGTGCTGAGGACCCCAGAGCTGGACGCAGCACTGCAGGGGGGTCTCACCAGAGCGGAGCCGAGGGGCAGAATCCCCTCCCTCGCCCTGCTGCCCACGCTGCTGGGGATGCAGCCCAGGAGATGGTTGGCTTTCTGGGCTGCGAGCGCACGTTGCCGGCTCATGTCCAGCTTTTCGTTCCCCAGTACCCCCAAGTCCTTCTCCGCAGGGCTGCTCTCCATCCCTCCATCCCCAGCCTGTGTGGATACCGGGGGTTGCCCTGACCCAAGTGCAGGACCTTGCACTTGGCCTTGTTGAACCTCATGAGGTTCTCACAGGCCCACCTCTCCAGCTTGTCCAGGTCTCTTTGGATGACATCGCATCCTTCTGGCGTGTCAACTGCACTGCTCAGCTTGGTGTCACCTGCAAACTTGCTGAGGGTGGACACAATTCCACTGTCTAAGTCATTGCTGAAAATGTTAAACAGCATTGGTCCCATTATGGACCCCTGAGGGACACCACTCGTCACTGGTCTCCATTTGGATGTCGAGCCATTGACCACTACCCTCTGGATACGACCATCCAACCAATTTCTTACCCACCGAACAGTCCACCCATCAAATCCATATCTCTCCAATTTAGAGAGAAGGATGCTGTGGGGGACCATGTCAAAGGCCTTACAGAAGTCCAGACAGATGACATCCATAGCTCTTCCCTTGTCCACTGATGCAGTCACTCCATCGTAGAAGGCCACTAGGTTGGTCAGGCAGGACTTGCCCTTGGTGAAGCCATGCTGGCTGCCTTGAATCACCTCCATGTGCCTCAGCATAGCTTCTAGGAGGATGTGCTCCATGACCTTCCCAGGCACAGAGGTGAGACTGACAGGTCGGTGGTTCCCAGGGTCCTCCTCTGTACCCTTTTTAAAGATGGGCACAATGTTTCCCTTATTTGCAGCCGTTCTGTGCTGATGGGAGCATCCTTGGCGGGGGGCAGCCACCGTGCAGCGTCACTCTAACCCAGAAACTCTAATGGGGTGTTGTAAATGCAGATAGACAGTTGTGCATGCATTTTTGTTTTCATCTCTTCTACGCAGAGTTAGAAATTTGGGCTCTCTCTCTTTTGACCCATCTATAAATACACGAGTTGGTGCGTAAAGACGTTACAGATAAGATTGCCTCCGCCCTGGTGTTGGACCACTTTAGCTACCCCGGCACAACTTTATAGATAAGTGTTGTTCTATTGTTTAAAATCTCTTCTGGCTTTGCTGAACCCCTGTAAGCAGTGAAACAGTTTACATGGCTTGTCTTTACTGTGGCTTGTTTCCCTCGGGTTAGCTCATACGCTTTTATTACCCTGGAGGGAAAAAATACACCTTTTTAGCTATGAAGATACGGTCTGAGACGAGTCTTAAACATTCAGAAGTAATTGAAGGCTGCTGCGGGCACGTTACAGATTGCTGCCGTCTCTGTGGAAGTTCAGCTTGATAAAACTCACAAAGAACTGGAACTGCTCAAGGACACAATTGAAAAAACATTTTGAGAAGCCAGTGGAAGGCTTCCAGCATTGCCGGTTGCAGGCGCAGAAGCAGGAGCGAGGAATGCAGCTTGGCCTCCCCAGCATCGCCACCGCTCGGGATTTTTATCACACATGTTGGGACATTTTGGATGTTCTGCTTTAAAAACAAGCCTAGCTCGCGCAGGCGTGTGAGTAAGAGGGAACAGCAGCTCTTTTTTTTTTTTTTTTAAAAAAAAGCATTATAGTCTATATGCTTGACGTTTGATTGCAATACTCTTTTTTTCCCCCCTTTTAAAGCCAGTATTAAAGAAATGCTTTGTGATTTGTGCAGCTCTGGCATTGGCAGCGTTCCCTCTCCGGCGCTCCTCGAGCAGGAAGCTCCAGAGTTTGCACTCACGCTCACCGGTGGGGAGGGACTGAAGTAACAGGGCTTTCCTCTAAGAACTTTAAAAGCAAACCGGTGGAGGGCAGGACGGGTGAAAACAGGATTTAGTCAGCCTTTAGATGGCATGTTTTGGCACCAGGGCTGTGACCTGTCCCTAGGGAGGAGGCAATTGCAGCCATGAAACCGAGGATGCCCGCCGGGCCAGTCGGCCACCGGCCGCGGGGTGTTTGATTGACTTACCCCACCATAAACTTTTCATTTCAGGCCAGTGTGTTTGAGAAATAAAAACCCTTCCTAAACAAAACATGTGGTGGAGCTGCTGGTTTAAATCCCTTAATTTTAGCGAGCTGGGAAAAGGAAATACCACTGATCTTTCCTCCTTGCTCCTACCCGTTTCATCCCAAACATAGCCCGTCGGGATGATGAGCTGTGCTGCACCCTGTCTGGAGTGCTGATACAAGCTGAGCCAGGACGGTTGTTCGAGGGTTGTTGCTTTATTCTGGTTGTTCCCTTTTCCATCTGAGCTCCTCTGACTGCAGCGCAACTTGCCCAGGCTTGCACTGCACCGAAGCGGGAGGGAGCTTTGAGGCCGACATAAAGAAGGGAGCAATTTGGGGAGTAAAAAACTCCAGGGATGGGGGTTAAAGTATAACCCTGTGCCAATATGCTTTTGGTTTCTGAATTCTCAAGGGGGAAGGGAGGAAGCGGGAGCAGGATGGGGAATTCCTGCCAGACGGAGCAGCCTGCCCGTCCAGCCTCGAAATACTGGCCTCGGGGAGCACAATGCAAGTGGAATAAAAGCTGTGCTTGCTCCGGACCGGTGGGACAGCACTGCAAACGGCCGTGAAGGTGAAGGGGACGTGGAGGAGAAAATAGCGTTCTCGATGTGTTCATTTAAATGGCAGGAGGGCACGGGTGTGAATTCGGCGTGTTGTGCTGCTGCTGTCAGCCTGTGTTTTCTTGGGTGTCTGGCTGGAGCAGACACTTAAAGCCTGGTTTTATTTCTAGGACTCAGATTCCCTGTAACATCTCAGGGCTGTTACTTAACCTCTGTGTTTACATCCTCCTAATACTCTCCTGATTGCTTCACTGCTTGTCAAGAACTCTTGAGAACCTCAAAAGAAACTATAGACGTGCAAAATGGTATTTCTTGATCATCCTCCTCCAAAAGTTTCTGTATGTTAAACAGAGCTTTGATAGCAGTGTCGTAATATAAACATATGTGCTTGAAAAAATGCTGCAGAACCTCTTGTGCAGTCCCTGGAGAGTTTACCCTTTTTGGGTAATAATGGACAACCCCAGTCATCATACACTAAAAAATGTTTCCTTTTTCTTTCCCTTCTCTTTCCAGACTTTATATTCAGAGCACCCATTAAATTAAGCAAACCAGGGGAACTCCGAGAAGAATATGAAAGCCAGCTGAGGAAGGTATGGTATTCTGTGCAATTGAATTTTCTTAGACAATAACTTGGATTTCCTGCAGGAATGCCATTCTACCTATAAGGAAACTTGAAGGGCTTTTTATTCCTGCTCTGTAACAAAGGTCATTTATTCCCTTTATGTTGTTCAGCGAGTTCAGGAAAATGTTGGCAGTAATCGAGCATGTAGAAGCCAGATTTTGCTGTCTTGGGCTGCCTTCCAGAACATGGAAATGTACCTTCCTTGGTGGACCTGAAGCGACTGTTCGGTTGTACAGGGTTTATTAGAGCATCAGTATTTGTAATTCCATAAAGGCTTTTGCAGCATAAGGCATCTCCTGCAGTAACAGCCTTCTCAGAAGCAATCTATTCCAAACTAGAGCTTTCTGTCTATTTTTAGGCAAGAAAAAAAAATGTCATTTAAAGACAAAATCTGAGAAGGGAAGAAAAGCTTTTCGGCTGTTTTGGAGTTAAAGTCTAGGAAAATATTTTCTATGTTTAAAAAGGGATTTTTTTCTTAATCTGAATCATTGAAATATCTCCAGTGGCCAGTCATTTATGGAGGTTGGCTGCTTTTTAAGTGAGAAACATTACACTGAAAGCAGTGACTGCTGTAGCCGAGCAGATAATGATTTCCACTGCATCCTCTCTCGTGAGAGTCACCCGTAACTCGCTGAAACATTCACGCTGCCTCTTGTAGCTCCTGCGCCTGTTGTCTCTTCCTCTGCCTGGACCTGCACACCGTCCTGTGGAAACAACGCGGACTCTGCCCCGCTGCTGGTGTCTCTGTCAATAGATTCAGTCGCTGTCCTGGGGCCTTGATCTCTGTGATGGCGTTTTGCTTTGAGACGGGTCCAGCCTCTCACTGATTAGTTTACCTGCTGGTAAAGGAAAAGGAACAAGGGCTTATTCATCATTGAAGAATTTTCTTTGGGTTTTTACTTGAAGATGTCAACAACCATAGAAATGGCCGGGAAGCTGACGTTTAGTTGGAAAAATAGCCTTGTCCACTGGGTGATGCTGAGTAGGGAAATAATGGTTAGATGATATTTACCGTAAATAACTTGTCTGGGAAGTGCGTAGATGTGAGGAGACAAGTAAAAATGTGGAAGGGTCTTCTCTCCTGCTTCTCCATGCGTGGAATTAGCAGTGACACTGATGGGCAGTGTCACTACAGGTTATTAGGATAACTTTGGCTGACTATCGCCTTTCGTTAAGTGATCGTAAGAAATGCAGACTCTTCTCTGGTCCAGGTGACTTTTGCTAGGTAGGCAAGCATGCTTTGTGCGTAAAGTCTTGTGACTTGCGGCATTTTTAGCAACGGTCAGACACTTTGTTGAGAAGCAGTTGGTTTAGGCAGCAGCGTAAGACTTAAGTGCGCAGAAATCTTATTCATATAAAAATCTAGTTTATTAATAAACTTAAACATGCATCACTGTATTTGGCATTTAATTTTTTTTCACTGTAACCTTCAGGAGGAGTATACTCAGGGTATCTTTGGCTTAAAGAAGAAATAAAGCTTTTCATGTAGGTATTAACTGTGAACCTTGCCAGGGTTTTATAAATCTCTCTGTAACAGTGAGCGGGAGACTTTCCACGATGATATTGGAGCTAACTCATCAATGATCCTGCCAGACTTGTTGCCTGATGTCTTCAATCCAGCTGCAAGGCCAGAATTTCCTGGGTGTCCAGAGGAGCAGGAACCACCTGAGTTCATTGAGGCAGGATCTTAGCTCTGCAGTTTTTCCGAGTGCCTCCGGACTGATGCATATCTGGATCTTCTGGAAGGATTAAACCATCATCTCTACCGTGGTCCTTTTATAGGAGGATTGCATCCGTGCAGGACGAAGTGGGTACTTTGTCACTGCTTGTTAATGCCGATCACTCCGTTACCGACTTTAAATATTACATATAAAGTTCAAGTAAGCACATTTGGAGCATAGTCAGACTGCAGCTGAAGAGGTTTTTGCATCTACCCCTTGATTTCAGCAAAAAGATACCACGTGCAGTCCAGTGCCAGCACTTCTTACTTCCCCACCAGTCAAAAGGAAATATTTTTAACATGTTTCTGGCATTTTGGGCATGTTTTTGTCTCGTTCCTGTTCAGCCTGCTGCCTTCCCCTTTTTGCTCACTGGCACATGGGAGATAGGTTTCTTTCCCCTGCCGACTTAAATTCACTTCTGATGAACCTCGTCTGAAAGAGCTGGGGTGTGGGGGAGATTCTCTGAATCATCATCTAAGAGGAAAGGGCAATGTAATTTTGCTGGCAAAATGGCAACTGACGACGCATTCACGCTTTTTCCTTATTCCAGGAAAAATTGTGACTTGCTGCTTTGTGAGAGTTTCTTGGTGTCTCTAAACTTCTGAATTAGGCAGGAGGAGACAAGGACTCAGGTTTGGGAATTGAACCTTGGGTATAACTGGGCTTCCCTCTGTGTCTCGAGGCAAGAGATTTCATCTCAGCTTCCCTGCCCGTGAGACGGGGATAACCTGTGCTGGCTTTCCTCCTGGGGCAAGGAGAGGAGCATTCAAAAGCTTTTCCATCTCCCAGATCTGAGTTGTTTTATAAATCCTAGCTCTTGACCTGCTTCCCAGCCTTTTGCAGTTGAAAACAAAAGTAGTTACCACCATTACGTCCTGAAGAATTGTTATTTGAAGTGGATAATCTCACAGTGTAATTTTCTCAGCTGACCTTTGGAATGAGATGGAATGTTTGCTGTCTGTGCAGGATAGCGAGATTTTTTTTTTTTTTCCTCTTTTACACAGCGCACTTGGTGCTCTTGTATTTTATATTCTTCCAAAGGAGGATATCGTTTCTGTGTACTAAAAACCTAATTCATCCTGTTAAACTGTCTTTCTATCACAAGCAGTCTATTGCTTGTAATCGCACGCAATCAGGAGGGAAACTCCTACCTGAGGCATGTGCTGACATGCAGCTTTCCAGCGGCATGGGTTGACGGAGCAGGCTCGGGGAGCGAGCAAGCAAACCCGGACAGTTTATGGAGTGAAGAGAAGATGTCAAACGTGAGTGTACCAAACTTTTGGTAATGAATGGTGGTATCAAGAATGATGTTCCTGAAATTCTCAGTTCTTGAGCAATTCTTGAGCAAAAAATTAGCGATTGCTTGTACAGTATTTTTTCCTGCAAACGGGATATCCGAAAGGGCTACAGACAGGTTAAAATGCGTTTTCTGGTAACCGTGCTGCTAATAGCAGCTGCCGGTCCTGCGTCCAGTATTTCAGAGATGCTACTCAGATAACATAAGATACTTCTCCCAGGGTAGATGTTTCACACCAGCTTGTTTCAGTTTCTAGTCCTCATGTCCCAGCACAGTATTGCCACGTTTGTAAGTAAATTCTCTGGGAGATGATTTACATGAGGCTACTTAAAATGATTTTTTTTTAATAAGTACAAATTTTATCATTGGAGTTTGCTTTTGTTTGCAATCTGAATTCTGGACCTACATTCCTTTTTGTATCCCGTTAATTAGGGCGAGGATCTTGTTGTAGCTTTTCTTGCTGTTCAGTGTCAGCAGAGCTTGTGCTCGCACCTCCCATCACCGTGCCATGGGTTGGCCTAAAATCCTTAAATATTCCTGTGTGTTGTTACACGTACTTGTGGCTTTAGATTTGGGAATTGAGTATAATTGTATAAGTTAGACAAAAAAGTGAAGGTTTCCATATAGCTTTCTTCCATGTGAGAAATACAGAAGGGACACAAGTGTTGGGGAGTATTTCAGCTGGCCAGAAAGAGTCACCTTTATGAAAAATCTTGATGTGAACTTGTTTTTCAGATACTTAAAAATGGCTCCTTAAAGTGCAGAAATATTGTTCATGAAGCATACGGCAGACTATTCATCATGTCTGCATCATGTGGCCATTATATTAGTCAGACACTGTGTTGTAGTTATTGCTTGAGATTATTAATAGATCAGGAATTTAAAGATACATCTTAAAAGAACCGTAAATGAGAAGTCAACCCAGTCTTTGGGAACATTTGCTAAACACCCACAATCAGCCAAACCGGGAGGGGGAGGATGTTCCTGGTTTCTACCTTCTCTCCTCCTGCCTCTCTCTTCCTGGTGTCTGAGGGTTTGACTTCAGGAGGATTCGGGTCCTTCCCAGTCTGAAAATCATTATGTGCTTTTCCTGTAATGCATCGTGAACTCTGTTTTCTTTGACATCTGCATATCTGTGCCCCCGCCCACCCCTGCGGCAGGAAAGGAAAATACTAAATATTTTCAGAAAAATGAGGAGTTGTTGCGACGTCTCCCGCTGCCTTTATGTGCAGTGCTGTCGGATCAATGCTCGAGCTGCCCGCAGATGCCTTGAGCTTTACGGGAGGGCACCAGGTGCCGCAGCACTGCTCTCCCGGGAGGCGGGGGGGAAAATTGCAGCCGTGTGAGAAGACAGGACAGCTTCTTAAGCATCTGAGATGCCTACACTCGACTGCGAGGAATAAACAGAAGTATTTGATTTCCTAGTGCTTAGCCATAGCTGTGATCCATCAACATGATAGAGACCTGTCAATCAAAGGCTTGTTGTCCCAGATGAGGATAACTTACGCACAGAGGTTGGGTGGAGGAAGATGGAAGAACCTGATGTATATACATCTAGATGTAGACTGTTCATGGCCTATGTGTAAGCCTGACATTGAGGAAGGGGTGAGAGACAAGCTGGGTGAGTGGCTGGGTGGTGAGTGAGGTGGGAGCTGGGTGGTGCTATCCTGGGCAGGGATGATCAGATGGGGCTACCTGAATTACGTACTGCAGAGCCTGTTTGTCAGGAAAAGGTGGTGGAAAGGAGGAGAAAAGGGGGTTTGTTGGTTTGAGTAGCAAGTCTGCAGAAAAGAGGGCCTGGCAGAAATGGGGAGTTTGATTCCTTAGGTAAGGGGGAGCAAAATAATGCAGCAGGACAGGCAGCCCATCAGAGTCGTGGACCATGCTGGGGATAATCCCTTGGTTCAGGAAGGGATTATCAGGAAGGTTCAGGTCTCTGCAGGGAGAGCCTGGCCGGGAGGAGCTTGTGGACACTAAAGATTGACCTTGGTTAGTTAAAAGGGATTACTAAGTGGTGGACTGTGCTTTTTGGAGGGAGGGAAGGAAGGAAGGTGTTTGCACTTCTCTGAAATCCGCTTTTCTTATTACCTGCTTTCCTTATTACTGGACTTCCCCAAGCTCAAGAATGGGTAGGGGATCTTCTGGGAAGATAAAGGAGTATACAGGGACTGGCAGTTAATGGGAGAGGCACACTCTGGAAGGCACAGCAAAAAAGCCTTTGGTGCAGAAAAAGGATGGGAACTGCAGCAAGACAGCTTGGGGCTGCCGTGGCCGTTCCGCAGGATTCTTGTGCAGCCTTCAGGTTTGTGAAATGCTGTAGTGCAGCACGTGGATAAAATAATGTTGCATCGTAGCCTTTTTGAATTGCCAGGGTGGTAAAAAGTAGCAAGAAAACATCTAAAAATGCGCTGGAATTAGAGAAAAACAAAAGGAAATATAGGGGAAGAATTCCTCACAGGAGGTGATACCAAAAAGGCTGAAAGTGCTCGGTGCCTTCTTTGGATCAGACTTCTGAAATTGCAGGAATGTATTAAAAAAGCAAGGGGATTTCAGTAAGGGGTCACCTATGCAAGGCAGAGTAGGAAGCCAGGAGGTAAAAGCAAGTCCGTCCAGCTTGGTGCGCAGGCAGCGGCTGTTCAGTATGCATGGATTCAGGATCCCATGGATCCATTCCAACCTTAATGATTCTATGATTCTGTCCCAAGTAAGTAGTGATAGGACGAGAGGAAATGGCCTCAAGCTGCATCAGGGGAGGTTTAGATTGGAGATTAGGAAAAATGTCTTTACTGCAAGAGCGGTCAGGCACTGGAACAGGCTGCCCAGAGAGGTGGTGGAGTCACCACCCCTGGGGGTGTTCAAAAACCGTGTAGCCGTGGCACTTGGGGACATGGTTTAGGAGGCCTGGGGGTGTTGGGTTGGCGGTTGGACTTGATGATCCCAGAGGTCTTTGCCAACCTTAATGATTCTGTGATTCTGTGATTCTATGTACCTTGTGTCCTAGATCCTGGCATTCACTTACACTTCTCATCCGTGTTTGCGCTTCAGCTGATAAACTGGATTCAAGCTTTGGGCCTCCAGTTGGCCATCGGAGGGTTAGGTAATCTCTCTGGATCTTCTCCATCCCAACATGTCAGTGAAGCAATAGGATTTCAGATAGTGTGTAGGCTTCAACATGGGGATTGCTGTATCTAACCAATTTTAATTTAGGTAATGCTGTCTATGTGTCTGCCCAGTTGTGTGTACTGTGTTGCAGTCCATTTGAAGACTAAAACTGAAATGTCGTAGCTTGCATGAAACTACTGTTTTGCACATTTTTATTTGTAGCATGGTTATCTACAAGTAGACAAAAGCTTTTGTCTCTCTATTTTAGAAGATGGTGTGGCGGAGAAGTCTTTGTCAAACCCTGGACCTAACAGTGCCTTTGCTGTTTTGCAAAGAAGAAAATATCTATGGTATTTGTGCAGAGTGTATGAACGTGAAAACATTGTAGAAACAAACCGATCTTCACATTATTGCTAGTGAAGGAGGCAGTGGCTCTACTCTAGAGTAGAGAAATGAAGACACAAAATTAAATGACATGGCCATACTCTTGGAAAATCACTTGTTGGCAACTAGGTGTAGGACTTAAAACATTTCAAATACTCTGTCCCTTTTGTCATTATTTCCAGCTGAGAGAAGAAAAACTACAAGAAGAAAAAGCTTCTGAGGATCTGATTCACAAGTTCATTCTAGATGACATGGACGTTGGAAAAAGAAAAATGGAAGAACAGCAGAAAAAAGATGAATCTTTAGTGCTTAAAGTGAACCAAGAGTGTGTAAGTAAGCTTGTGCTTCTCTCCTCTCCCCATCATAGACACTGACTGGTAGGCAAAATGCTGCTAAGACTCAGTCCTGGAACAAGAACTAGTTTTTTTAAGACCTTGACTAGTGGAGTATCTCCTGTTCCTGCCCATTGAAACTGGGAGCTTTCCGGGATTAGTTGATTGACTTTGTTATAGCCTTTGAAGGCTATGAGCTAACAGATTATAAGGATCCGTGTTAATGAGAACTGTCTTCTAAGGTTTGTTATGACTACAGATGTTCTTCTAGAGTTTCTGTCCCCCCTTTTACCCACTTTACTCACAACTGAAGGTGCAGCTCTTCCAAACGCATCAGTTAAATCTGTAGAGGTAACTGCTGTGCTTTGTGTATCCTTGGTCTTCAGGCATGTATGCATTTCCGTGAACATTTCTCCATGAATTGTCTACACTGTAGGTGTATGACACTGTAGTCCAACAGATTCTTCATGCTGAGTTTTGCCTATTTCTCATTTCAGTTGTGAGACTCCGCAGGAAATGCTCTTAAGATTTAAAGACTGATAGGCTGTTACGTGGGTACTGAATAATGTCCTGTAGTACCTTTCTTGTAGGGTTTTCTCATGTTTCCTTGATCAATAAATGAACTTTTTCAATGACTGACAGCTATACATAGGGGCTGCATGGTTATTTTTGCACTATTTATGCTTTTGGGGCCAGCCCCTGAGCTGTCACAGCTCCAGTGAGGAGACCCACACAAGCACGTGTATCTGCTGGCAGGTTGCAGTCTCAGTTTACGTCCTCTAGGTGTAATCACAGCGGGGGCTTTTGGAATCTTTAATATCTTTGCGAGAAAGAGCTTTATTTTCCAAGTGATTCTTTTTGTTGTACGTGTCAGCTAACTCTTCCTTGATTGACTTCAGTTTCCTGAACGTCTCTCGGATTCAGAGAATGAAGAACCATTCCAGGGCAAGCAAATGCATCGGTCGGCTTTTGTTTCCAAGACCAGTGCCTACTCCTTTGCCTTCCTTTCAGGGTAAGATGCTGAGACTTGATTAATGTTCATTAGAGCTGTAAATCTCACATTCTTTTGACCGTTGTTCTAAACATACCTGAGATGCTTTAAATTCAATTAAAATGGTTGTTCCAATCCAAAATAAGTAATGTTTTTTCTGGAATTTTAGAACAGACTAATTGGTAGAATATAGCTTCTGCCTGATGACCTCCTACCTGTTATAAGATCCCAGGGGTTAACAAAGTTAGTGTTGATCCCACGAAGCAGAAAAATCATTGCCTGTAGATATAAATGACAGAAATAAAGAACAAAATTCTGCGTGGTGAACTCAAGAGTGCCGGATCCTTCTCCAGCGCAGATATTAAGAGAGAGCGTCAGCCCCAAACAGCTTATCAGTGAAAGCTGTTGCACGATGCAGTGGAAGTTGCTGAGTAACGAAGTGTGTTTTCACATGAGAAGCGCAGAGGTTTCCATAGCATCATCATTAGCTCTGACCTCAATTAGTTACAAGCCGTAGGCGGAGGTGTCAAGTGTGTTTAGCGTGGAGCCCTTGAACACAGACCAGGGCTCTGCGGCAGATCCAAGATTCCTGGATCCCTTTATCTCTTACAGCCGGGTGCTGCCAAGGCTGATGCCTCCCCCACAGGTAGCTGCTGCCAGGGCTGTTGGGCTGGCTGTTCCTAAGGTCACGAACAATCTCCTGTTTTCACACGTCTGCTTTTCAGGAACCTAACCGCCAAGGTGGAGAGGAGTCAGAGCTGCAACGACACCATTCAGGAGAGATCAAAGAGCAGGCAGAGATCAGCCCCAGCCAACAAAACAAAGGTACCGGCTGTGTCTGGAAACGTAGTGTTTCTATGTGTAAATGTTCTTATCTGAGGTTACACAGCACCAGTAATCTGGAGATACAAAATACTGTGTTTGTGGTGCTGTGAGAGCTGCGTTATTGCCATGGGGCCAATCGCTTCCTTGCAGCTCACAATAAAAACCTGCTAGGTTAGAAATTACTAAGCAGAAAAGTAGACAGCTTACAGCGTTGTTGGTTATTGGAGGGTAATTGGAAGTTGGAAGGTACTCATCATGCTTTTGTTTTGTAATTAATTTTCTTTTCAAGGCTGAATCCCCAGCCGATTAAAGAAAAGTCTTTTAGAAGTTCAGAAAAAAATCCTCTCTTCCTCCCCCTTTCTTTCCTGTTCTTCCGAAACCTGTTTAAACAGAGCAAAACTCATTGCTCTCCTGATGTTAGGATACTTTCTCTTCCACTTCCACGCTATGGGAAGAGCTGGCCTGGTCTTGCTTTCCCTCCCATCCAGCAGACCAAGTGAATTAACCGTGTCTGTTACCCTGTGCAACGGGCCTGACTTTCCAGTGCACTGCAGTGCTTCAAAATGAGCGGTGATTGCAAAGCACCGCTGAAAATCCGAGCCGGAGGATTTTCAGGCTCTTCCAGCAGTAATCACTGGGTACCTTCCACTCATTAGAGACGACCTTTGCCAACGCCTTTCCTCGCCCTGTGCCTGGCAGCACCACTGATCCCTCTGTTTGGCCCTGCCAGCAGATGCAAATTTTGCACGCTTGCTCTTGTACTAATCTCTGTCTCTGAGGCCGTACTCTGCCTCCTTTCTGATACGCATCTCTGGCCCCTGGGATCCTGGTGGCTGGCAGCAGCAGCTTAAATCATGAGGGCTGTGAGTTCTCAGCCTGGAACAGCTCCAGCGCTGCCCCGCCAGGGCTGCTCGCTAGGATATTCCACCTCCTTGTGCTGACGCTCCTCCTTCTTGGGCTCAGTTTCATCCCAGATGGAGAAGGGGAGGTTTCAGTTCCAGAGATCCCATAAGGACCAAAAGCCTCTGCAATCATTTGGAAGGTTAGTTTGGTTGGTGCACTTTGCTTGGAAAATGTTAAAATCCCCATGGGGCACACTAAGTTGACCCCAGTGATCACCCAGCTTGATGTCTCTGAGGTTATGGGCATGTACCATGGCCAGGGAGTCTGCATTTAAAAACCTGGTCCAGTTCCCGTCTAAGCTGATAGGAGCTGGACTTTTTTTGAAGTAGATGGCTTATGGACCTGGCCAATTAAGGCTTGTAGCACCAGTGTGTTCCACAAATTTGTTTTGACCCCAAAATAAGCTAGTAGAAACAACTCTCTTTTGGGCTAAGCAAGGAAAGGCTAGCACTGTCTCAGACTAGCTGCTGGATAAAATAATTTCATCTTAGAGAAGAATAATACCATTTGCAATTGTGTATGTGCAGCTTTTATTTCTGATTTATTTGTGGCTGGATTCTGTCGCATTCCAAATGTGACAGCATTAGGGGATGGCCTTGGAGATGACAAGAAACGCTGCTCTTAAGCTCTGCTAGAGGCTGTCTCCAGCGTGGTGGCCGCGGTGTGGTGTGGGACCACTCATCGAGGTTGTTCCACCAGTCTGCCTCAGGCACATACACACCTTTTCTCATGACGTTTTGCAGTGCGGTGTGTTAAACCTGGGTCAAGTATTTATTCTTTCTCTCCTATGGCTTGGTAGGGAGCACAAACCCCTTTGGAGATGATTCCCTTGAAGAGCATGGCTTCCTTCAGCCAGGGTGGTGCAGTGCTTCTCGGTTTCTCCTTGTCTTGCCTTGCTTCGAGCTTTTTGCCACCGGAGTGGTTGCCGCTTGCCCTATCCCAGCATCAGGAACAGCTCTTACACTGAAATAAGTTTGAGACCCAGATCACGCTGGACTCCAGTGTCCCCTGCTTATGTTATATATCGGCCATGAAAGGTGTCATGACCAGCAGAGGCTGCCACAGCTGTTTCAGAGAGTTCTGCAGCTGGTCTGCTGCAGGAGCTGAGCATGGTAGCCTCTCGTTCCCCTGTTTTCCTGTTCTCCTCTCACATGCTTGTCCGTATTCTTCTCAAAGACAAACTTTTTGAGCTGTGGTGCCTTGCCTTGCAGGTGCCATCCGTCACCAGCACGTCAACGCCGCTAGTTGGGGTTTTGTCGTCCACCCAAAACAACCGCTGCCTCTCCGCCCCAGACCTGACAGCAGAGAAACGCCTGGTTCTCAACCCTGTTTCGTCCCTCTCAGCCCTGCACAAACCGGAGCGGTCCATCAGCCCCGAGAGCAATGACAGCATCTCAGAAGAGCTCAACCACTTCAAGCCTATCGTCTGCTCCCCGTGTACTCCTCCGAAGAGGCTTCCTGATGGCAGAGTCCTGAGCCCTCTCATTATCAAGTCCACCCCGAGAAACCTGAACCGGAGCCTGCAGAAGCCGACCACCTACGAGGCCAGTCCTAGAATACTGAAAAAATGGGAGCAGATATTTCAGGAGCGCCAGATCAAAAAGACTCTCTCTAAAGCGACCCTTACGTCCTTGGCTTCAGAGCCTGGGGAAGATGTTATAGTCCCTGATATCACCAACTCCAGCAGTTGCACTAAAGAGCAGCCGCAAGTGCAGGATGATCACCTTCCACCTGACACAACAGGAGACCCTCGCCGCGAGCTGGATTTCTTTCCTTCTATCAGTGAAACAAAGCTGGCAAGAGGGAGTGAGAAGAACAGAGATTCACAGGCCTTAACAACAGACGACAGCGCTGCCGAACCAGATGTGAAATCAAATGTAACCTCCCTAAACACACGAGTGTCCGAAGTCCCTGACCTAAAAGTGACGGCGTTCATGGACAAATCCTGTCTTAGTCTTGGCCCAAAAATGCTGAGCAGAAGACTCATGGGCGTCAGTGCATCGCTGCCTGACAGCAGCACGCTAGGGGTCCCCATCAAGACATCGGGAAAAAAGCAGCTGAAATACCTGAACAACAGCGAATTGATCAACGTGCAGAACAGCACCTGCAATTCCGTTGAGAACATCATCGGGGAACAGCCCCCGTCGCTGAGACGGGGTCGGAAGAGACGCTGCAAAACGAAGCACTTGGAGCACAACGGCTCCGTGAAAAGACTGAGGCATGCGGCAGGGGAGGTGGGCTTGCCTCCGGAGGATCGCTTGGTACGGGAGATGGAGCAGAAGCTCCAGCAAGAGGAGGAGGACAGGAGGTTGGCCCTGCATCTGCAGCGGATTTTCGACAGCGAGAACAGGACAGTGGATAGGCGGAAAGTCAGAGTCGATCGGTATCTGCTGCGGTCGAAGAGCACTCTGGGTGCTAAGTAGCACTGGTGGACAATGTTGCCTTTCTAGAGGACGATGAGGTTTATCAAATTATCTTATAGGAAAACTATTTTTTGTCATACTTCCACCCACAACAATTGTTTTTTCATTTTGGTGGTAAGACATTTGTAGGTCCAGTTCAGAGAGAAGCCAGAGTCCTTTCAGATTAACAAAAAAAAAAAAAAGAGAGAAAAAAAATCCTCCAGCTTGCTGGTCCGTTGGTCACAAAGAAGTGTCCGTCGTCCCCGTGAATACACTGCAACGCCTCTACGTGCAGTCGGTGACATTTGGGTTCCCCAGCTGGGAGGGTTGCGTGAGCAGTACGCGGGGTACGGGATAAGGACCTCGTCCGTTCCTTGCCTTGCCACTTCAATATGCCACGAGAAATCAGAGCTCCACTCACGGAAAGTAGGCTTTTTCTGTCCTAGAACCAGTCTTCTCCTTTCTGCCTGCCCCGTTTTCTTCCTTACGCTGCAGCTGGCTGTGGTGGTCAGACTGTTACCGATGTCGGCGTGTTCAAATGACCTGACTTGAGGGCTGTTGGGGAGGGAGGCTGATGCGCGTTTCTGCTAGGAAGTACCAAATAGATCGACCCGCAGCGCTTATAAATGAATGTATCTCGCTGTCTGCACCAGCAGTACAGATCATAGGTTACTTTCTTTAAGTAGAAAGCCAAATGCAGTGAAGAAAGACATAAAATAAGGATTTTTACTGAAAAGCCTTATAGGAACTTGTACGTTCATGTTAGTGACACAGCAGAGAGCTTGGGTAGAGCAACTGGGAGCCGTGCTCTGGGCGCTGTGACCCACGGAGAAAATGCAGCTTTTCTCCCAGTCCCTGCCTCTTCCAAGGAGAGAGGGTTTCACGTTCTTCCCACTAACACTGAAATCTAGGAAGGGAAGCGCTGGCCGGGTGATTTCGGGAAGGACGTTCTCCCTGCTGACATGTACCCTGCAGGTTCCTGCTCAGTTAAGAGATTTCTCAGCACACCTGAGACCTGTCCTTACATGCCCAAGAGCGGCGCGGGGAGGCATCCCGAGGTATCTGACGCATCGCCGTCCTCTCCCAGGCACCCAATGGGTCGGCGGTAGAGTTGGGACCGGAGCCCAGCCCTCCCGGCCCGCGGGCACACGGACGCGGGCGCTCAGGGCCATGCAAGCCTGCCCTGCCCCTGCTCCGAGCTAGCTGTCTTCACATTCAAACCACTAAGAAAGCTCAGGTGAGCGACGCACTAAAAATTTCCACTTAAAGGCACGAAATCAGGCACGGCAGCCTGGACCAGAGCTAGCTCGGAGCCTGGGCTTGGCGGAGCATGTGTTGTCTGCCTAGATGTGGCCTTCAGTGGCAGCCCACCCTCTGGGCTCTTCCGTGTTTCTAATGCTCTTCCCCATCGTCCATTAACAGTACAATCATTTCCTTGATTATTTCCAGTAATCGGGCTCGGAAAACATCAGCTCAACTTGATACTTGAAAGCTGCCTTGCAGAGTATTCACTGGGGACCCTCGGTGCCCACGGGGACCTTCGTCCAGGGCGAAGGCTGCGGCGTTAACAATCTTGATGACCCGTGTGCCAGATGACAAGCGGTATTTTTCAGGATGGAACTGAAGCACAGTGCTGGGGCAAACTTACCGTGACCCGTGGCGTGAAGGGAGGACAGCCAGTGCATTTAAACAGATGGATCTGATCTAAGAGAACGGTCGTTACCCAATTTCCTCTTATCTAAAAAAAAAAAAAAAAATATGGTTGAATTTCTCCCTCCATCTTAAATGGTTTTAAAAAAAAAAAAAAAAAAAAAAAACAAACAAACAAAAAAAAAAAACCACAAACCAAACGGGAACTGGTTTTCTTTTCTCTCCCGGCATACTTGCGGAACTGCGAGGACCCTGGCGCTTTTTGCCTAATTGAACTGGATTTTTTTTTTTTAAAAAGAAATCTTATATTTTAATGGATAAAATTTATATATTTTAAATACTATATTTCAACAGATTGACACTTTTGTTTTGAGAAATCTTATAGCAATGATTCCGTAATATATATATCTATCTCTGTATCTCCTTAACACACAAACTACTGGATGTTTAAAGCCGTACCTAGAGCTGGCTAGACCTGGCCTGCTCTGCCTACCCGCTGCGGCTCGTGGGCCACGGCTTTCTGTGCCCTCTCACGCACCGCAGCCTCGTTAGGTGCTGATCAAAGCAGGCGTTTTTGACCCAAACCAAATCCTGCTCCTGTACCCAGCTGTGAATTGGAAGGAAATTAAGTAATTAGAGCCTTGACCGGACCTAGAAGAGCAACGCAGAGAGAAGTAGTGATGGCCTGGATCTGCCCTTTGTGGGTTTCCCAAACCCACAGCTTGTACTCAGAATTCATGCCATTTTTTCCCAATGTTTTGAGCTAATGCATGCGCTCCTCCAGTGCATCTCAATTTATAATTATTTTTACAGGCCTCCTTCTCCCTGCCCCTTCCCCACAGTTGATCCCGTGAGCCCAGATCAAACTTCCCTAAACGGTTTCCTTATTTCTCGCGGCACTTGTGTGGGTTTCGTCCAGGCTTGGGCTGCTGGGTGCTCTCTGAGCAAGCCTACACCACAAAAAACTAGATTTACACGCCGAATGTATTCTTTCCCCTCTTAAAATAGATTTCGCAGTCGCAATGCATCAGGCCAGTGTCTTAAATATCTTCTTTTTAAAAGATTACATAAATATTTAGTTTTTTGTGTGTTAATTTCCTCTTTCTAAATCTGAGCTGGGTGGAAGCGTGGGAGGCGATGCCTAAACTGGAGCTTGTCCCCAGCCAAAAAAAGATCAACGGGACCCCTCGCGCCCTCGGCTTCCCAAACCTCGCCTTCACCGGGCAGCCGGCGCCCCTCGAAACGGAGAGCCCGCGTCCCGGCAGCGCTGCTCGGCTCCCTCAGCATCGCGCACAGGCCGTTGCATCCGCGTCGAAGGAGACCCCTGGACGTGGCGTCGCAATTGTGTCGCGGAAGGGTTGCGGTTGCAGCAGCTTTCAGTAAAGCGTCAGGGTGGGATCAATCTTTTCTTATGAGGTTGCGTGCCCACAGGTTTTTTTTTTTTCAGTCCGATGAAGCTGCTGGCTGTGTTTCTACGTTCGCTTCTCCATCTCGTTGCTTAAGGACTGGGGAAAACATGGCTCGTTCTCGCCTAGACCCTCTCGCCTTCTTCCTGAGCCAGCGAGAGCACGACTGCCCTCGGCTGCAATCCACCGAGGCCGCGTCAGGTTCGAGACTTGAGGCGATGTCAAGCTAGGATGAATGTTTTTATTAATTTAACACTCTGTAAGTCTGTGTAAGCTTGCACAAAAAAGAAAAAAAATTGTATATAATTACACTTAAAAGAGCAGGAATTCCCAGCCTCCACCCTTTAAAGGTCCTTTGCCACAAATAATGCCAGCTGAGAAGTAAAATACCTCTTGCTGAACGGTGGATGCAGCACAAGATCTGCAGAGGCTCTAAGATGAAACCAAGTATTTATTTCCATGTATGTAAAAGTCATTTCTAACCCTCCTCCCTTCTGCAGCCACTTTCTCTCCGGGATGAAGGCAGTCCTTGGGACAGCACGGGCGCGCGGGCATCCTCCCAAAATGTGAAGCTGTCTTCTCTTGCGAGGAAAAAAAAAAACCGGGTCAAGGGATTGCACTGCCGGTAGCGCTGAAGGGGCTGGGGATGGTCTGAAGACAGAAGGACCGTGTCTGCCAAAGATGCCACTGACTCCAGAAAATTGCTTTCTGACCCTCCGCAGCTTTCTGCGTGGGAAAAGACGTACGGAAAGGTCCGTGTTTGGAGTCAGTGAGATCAGATAAATGAAGGAAAAGTGCCAAAAGAAGGGATCATGCCAGATGATTGTATAATGTTGTTCTATATTGTCAGTATTTTTCTTCAAATGCTATTGTACATGCAGTGCACAGTAGTCATGAAGTGTAGCTTGAACAAGCGCTTCTTTGTATTTTCGCAATGAAAGCAAAGGGGGGAGGTTGAAGCCTTAAAGACTATCACTGATTTTAAAAAACAAGCCTTTAGCAGTGCTCCGAGGACAGACCCCAGGGCTCCGCCTGGACCCTCCAACAGCCCTGTGCCGTCTCCCAGTTATCCCCCGGGCGCGGGGGGAAGTGTTCGACGAAAACCCGACCGCTCCCGCCCGCTGGGAGACCCGAGATGAAAACTACTGACTGTTGGCTGTGACAGTCTCGCGTCCAGCCGTCGTCATCGGCCGTGATGGAGGCCTACGGCACGTCCCCGCGGGTGGCAGCTGGGACGTGATGCCGGTTTGAACCACAGCGCGGAAGCTGGGACGATCCCCACGTGTCGCACGCATCGGACACAAACCTTTCTCTTCCCTGTGTCTAAAACACCGCGAAGCATCAGCTCTAGAATTAGCTCTTCACTATGCAAGCAGAAAAACCTTCAGCTGGATGCAAGGGGGGTTTGTGTATGCCTGGTTTCCTTGGTGTTTACTGACAAACTGTTTAAAACAAATCTAGACGTTGCTACACTTTTTTTCCCCCGATAACACTTTAAATTGTTGCGCTTTCGTGTTCTCCTCAGCTCGCCAGCGGAGTACCGGGGTGGTGAAAGACTTACGGTCGTTTTGGGTCTCAGCTGAACCACCGTGGCTTCATCCGAATGTTTTAAAAAGCGATGGAAGTTACTGGAGGACTGTTGACTTGCATGTGTAAAATGTGTGGGTAAAATGACATGCAGGCGTCTGTCATGTTGTGGCTTCTGTTATTTGGAACAGAGTAAATCCTGCTTGTGAAAAAAATTGTCACAAACCAGAAATATGCCAACTGTGTACAAATACCGTGTACATTTTAACAGCAACGAGGACTTTAACTGCAGGACAAAGGCCGAGGTTAAAACAGAATAAAACCAGGTTCTGACAGTGAACTAACCTGTTTCTGCTGAAGTTGCTGCGCTTGGAAACAAGCAGGATCCTACTGCTGCCTATCCCGAACGGGTTACAGTTGCCCCTGGCTGAATGAGGTTGTTGATTAAAGTTTTGCAGGAAATAAAAAAGGCAAAGGTGAGTATAATGACATATTTTTCATGTAGGTAAGCAGCCAGTGGGAAGTGAGCATCCTCCATCGCTCCCCATCGCTTGTGCCAACCCCTCCGGTTGCACTGACACCGCTGGTTTTAGGGGTGCCAGACCAGGGGATGGATTTAGGGTTTTAATGACTGTTTTGTGCCCAGCTCGGCTCCCTGAGCACGCTGGGGTCCGGCGGGATGGGGCTCCGCGCTCAGAGCGGCCACGAGCAGCGCCGGCAGCACTGCCCCGGTGTCAGACCGATTTTCCCCAGCACTTGGCTGCGGGACAGAGCGATGCTGGGACAACGGGCGAGAGCTGGGAGAACATGGGAGCTCGTATTAGCTTGCCACTCTGTTAATGGCGGTGGTGTTGCTGCTCACCCACGAGCCCTCCTTGTACAACCCGTCGGCGCAGGCAGAGCCCCATCGTGAGCTGTGCTCGTCGTGGGATGGGGCGGTCACGGTGCTCTCTGCCCTGTTCGTTGGTGGCCAAAACCTCCCTGCAGTGCGCAGAGGGTGCAGCAGTTTTTCTTAAAAGTTGGTTTTTGCGCAGGGATGGGTGAGCACACACCTGATTTTCCAGGAACTGCAGAGCGCAACAGTGAGCAGCCATGGTTTTCACATGCTGTCGTGGCAGCGTTGTGGCTGTATCGGTGCTTTCAAGCTGGAAGTCGCTGCCTGAAAGCCTGAGAGGAATCTTGTCACTCGATTTTCCAACCTCAGGAGGGGAAAAATGGCTCCAAAAAAGTTACAAAATAACGTGCGTTTCATCCAAGAGGACCAAGGTGTGGGATGCTTTATTCAACTCTTGGCTATACTGCAGACTAAACTTTGGGCACCTTCTTGGCCACTCTTTGCCCTGGCAGCTGTCGCTGTTTGCGGCTCCCCTGCTTGGACGTTGCCTCTGCGAGAAGGGCTTTTACCACCTGCGCCTCATCCGACGGCTTGGCCGTCTCCTTGCTGACAGTTGCAGGGGGGATCTCGAACACCTCTTGGAATTCCTCCATCAGCCTCCGTGCCTCGCGGTACACCTTGGAGCTGGATTTCCTCTTTTGCAAAACAGCCGCTGGAAAAAGACCAGGGGTGTGAGCAGAGCGATGGGACGGCTCCCTGGCTGCAATATTTGATCTTATCTCTCCCACCCTTCCGCCTGCCAGCGGCCCCAGCCCTCTTGTCCCTGTGGCACGGGGCACGTCACCGTGGCAGGGGCGCAAAGGCGGCTGCTGGGATCCAGCTCCTTCCTGGCACCCGCATGAAACACGGGACCCCCAAAAGCAAAGGCACCGGTGCTCTTGGGTAACTCAAGAGTGAAGACAGATGTGCTGGGTTCAAGCCTGGGCAGTGGCTCTTACTGTAGCCTGCAAAAGGTGCCTTAATTTCTTGCCTCTCTTTCCTCCTCTCTTCCCCAGTGGGTGCAGGGAAAAGAGACAGTACCGGGGAGCAGCTGGGCCTTGCTTGCACTAGCAGGTCAGGATTGTACCACCATCGGGGCTGGGAGAGAGATAAAACATGGATGGAGACCCGAGTTCTGCTTGATCTCGGGGGCAAACGCACTTTTCCTCCAAGGCCGTTCTCCCACCAGCTGGGTTTGGGGTTAGGTTAACCCAGCTGGGGATCCCAGGGACCCCAGCAGTGTCTGCGTTGCTTTTACCCCTCTGTTAACCAGTAGGCAGAGCATCACGGTCCAACCTCGTGGTGGGCTGAGGGCGTTTAGCAGGTGAAGCCCCTGTCCTCTCTGCAGGGACGTGGGAGGAAGCAGCCTCCATCCCCAACTCAGCCGCACCCCAGGACCCTGCCAGCTCAGGGACGCCTTTATGTTCAGATCTGCCTCTGCCATCAACAGGAGAGACTGGGAATGCAGGAACATACCTAAGGGGACTTCGGTGATGGTCGAGGTGTTTCTCATGGCCATCAGGATTCCTTCCAGGACCTCTGCTCTTGTCTTTCGGGCGGGAGGGCCAGGCATCCTCCCATGCTGCAAGGAAGACCAGAGGCTGCAGCGTGCCTCCCCTCCACCCTCCAGGATGATGATCCTCCACTTCCTTTTCCTGCCCCCTCTCCTAAACTAACACGGGCCATGCTTCTGCATGAGGTAGGTGAGACGGTCTCTTTTTTTTTTTGGACCAAGCTGGTCCGGTTTCGACACTGCCTTAAGATTATAGTTGTATTGAGGAACGCTGGATCAGCTTTTCACGACCCCAGAGCAGTGCAGTGGATTCAGGGGCTGTAATTCTACTAAAACCCACTCCGCAGACCCAGCTCGGAGGCCGTTTCCTCCACCTTCCTTGGGATGGGGCTGGCTTTCTCCAGGCTGTTGGTGACAAGCGGTTCCCCCTACGCTGCCCAGGGGCTAGCACAGCTCTTGGCCGTTTGCCGGCTCCAGCGTGCTGAGATGCCCTGTCCCTGTGGATGGGTTCCCGTGGGGGCTGTGTGCACCATGCCACAAGGGAGAGAGAACAGCGAGGGGCTGGGTTTGGGAACTGGGGCCAAGCCCACGCTCAGGCTCTCAGCATCCATCCAAACACATGGGTTGATCCCGATACAGACACAACCATTTTCCCTTCAGAGCTTCAGCTCTTTACCTTTTCCCGAGGCACATAGGGCTTCTGTACGCTGTCCAGTCGTGGTTTTGTGTCCCGGTAAACCAGGGGGTGTTTCAGGATGTTGTACAGTGCCTGCACATTCTTCTGTATCCCTGTGAACCAGAGGGAAATATGGAACAATAAAAGCCTTTGCTGCTTCTTTCTTGGTCAGAGTGGACCATACCAATCATCAACCTGCCAAGACTTTTCTGAGCAAAAGCCTTCTGCTATCCTCACTCACCAACTGGCTCGATAAAATCTGGGTCTGTGTCTCCACCAAGCAGCTCCTCATAGCCTTTGTATCGCTCTGGAACCACCTGGGAGCTTCCTTCCCCCTTCTCCTCACTCCTCTTCTCCAGCCTGCCCTCTGCCATGGGTCTCAGCAGGGGTCTGGACACATCCTTCACCTCAAAGCAGCAAAATAAGGAATTCACGGTGGCCCTTTCTTACCAGTCAAGCTGATGGAGTCAGCCAGAGCCTGTCCTGCTGTGGCCAGAGGTCTCTCCCGGTGGCACCCAGCCATGCAGCCACCACCTCATCCCACCTCTGCTCAGCGGGACTGGGCACAGAGGAGAGAGGGGCCATCCCCATCCTGGCACAGACTTTTTTCCCTGATAGTCCCAAGATCTTCAGTCAAAAAGCTGCCCTGGTAAGCTCTAGGAGGGAGTTTTCCAGCAGACGCTGCAGGGACGATGCTGGACTGATGAGCTCCTGCAGCTGGGGCTACCCACCAAGCCAGCACAGCCCCACGCCACCCTGCGAAATAGGCCACCAATTCTTGTTCTTGGTCACAGCACTGCATTTATGCTTCTTTCTAGTGTTTCTTTCCTTAAATCCCTTGCAATCAAAAGAGGGTTATAACCACTGGTACCCACAGCACGTGCACATGGTTTATTCCCTTAGGAAACGAAGATCCATCTATGGACTATTTCTGGACAAGCCCTGAACACTTACAGCCCAGCCTCACCTGCGTCATGAAGAAAGATGCGATGTCCTCCTCGGCTGAGGCAGGAGGAGGCCTGGGGTCACCTTCCCCCAGCACCATCCGCCAGTTGCCGGCTGGGGTTGTGGAGCTGACGGGGGGCAGTGGCTGGGCTGGACTCGGAGGTGCAGCATCTCTCGCAGCCTCCACCACAGCTGGGAGCTGTTTCCACAGAAAGGTCTTGACAGGAGCTTCCAGCATCAGTGGCTGCTTTGTGACTTTGGGGAGATGCGATGTGACCTGAGGGGACACAACAGACATCCATGCATGCTTCCACGAGTGTCAGCGTGGGGTCGGGTCCGGCGGCTGGTCCTTGCAGGACAGGGACTGCCAGGGCAGCCCCAGCTCCAGGGACACCCTGGCAACAGTTTCAGTCCCATAGGAGCCCGCAGCCTGCCCGATGGGCAGGATGGAACCCAAAAACCCAGTGACAGACCTTGCCTGGGGCAGCAATAAGGAGGTGGTTGGACTCCCCAGCCTCATCCTGAACAAAATACCTCCAATCCTTCCCACTCGTCCCTCCATCCTTCCAACCCTGCTGGAATCCCTGAGTCCCACCGCTCTTCCCGTGCTCCCCAGCAAGTCGGTTCCTGGGCAATTCTGCCCCAAATATTGCAGCAACAGTTTCATCCCTGCCTTAGGCAGGAAAAACCCCATGCTCCGAAGGCACGTCCCTCCTTACCTTGCGGCTGGCTTTGCGAGGGATGGAGAAGTGCCACCTCTCCATGGCTAGGCTCTGCTGTCGGACAAGTTTAATCCCCAGATTGTGCTGGAGGAGCTGAGTCAGCAGAGGCGGCTGCCCTGAAGGAGCAGAAGTTCATCAGAGCTGCAGGCAGCTGGTGGAGAGCCCGCACCCCACTCCTTCACTGGCAGCATGCTCTGGCCTGTGCCAGCCAACCCCAGGCTCAGCTCAGGAACCAGAGTAGAAGCCACCCTGTTTTGTAGGGAGATGCTTTAGCCCTAACGACACACACCAGACTGGGCTCCGTGCCACCAAGGCCAGAGGAGCAGTCCTGACCTGTTTCATTTACTAGCCTACACATAGCTCGTGCAGGGAGCGACACCATTGCAACGTTTCATCAGCATCCTTCTGCCTATCGAGGCCATGGGCATGTTTGGGGTTTATCCCCCCTGCTCAGAAAACTGCTGGAGGAGGAAACCTGGACCAGCTTCAGACAAACCCTTTGTGGGATAAATGCCTTTTGGGGAGCAAAACTTAGGCTGAGACTGCACTGCTGGGGTCACAGATGCGCTGTTACGGGCTTTGATGGGGCCAGGAGCAGCAGCAGGGCATTAACAGCGTTTGCAAGAGCAGTGCTCATCTGCCTGGCTTTTTAGAGAGCAGCAATGATTAATGCACCTTTTTGGGGGCCAGGGCCAGAGTTGTAGGAGTGTCCAAACACTGAAAGGCAACGTGGTCCCTGTTCCAGAGAGCTAACCGCGAAGGAGGGACAAAGCAGGAGTCCCCCCACGGAGCCGGGCTCATACTGTACCACTCCGGGTGGTGGTGAGAGGGTTGTTGTGAAACGTCAGCTCCTTCAGGCACGGGAAGAAAGCCGCGGGTAAGAGAGCTGTCTCATCTGCGATCTGCAAGATAAAATAGTCTACTGTTTGCTCTAAGCACTGAGTCATGCCGGAGGCTGTAGAGTTTCATCCCAACCCTCCCGCCAAAGCACGTCCCTCCAACCCAAGGGGACCCTGGCACAGTGGGGACGAGGAGGAGGGAAATGGCATCCCTTAATGAGCAATGCCCAGCAGCTCTGCTGCCTGTGAGCATTGAGGGCAGAGGCAGTGCTCCTCTCTCCCTCCTGCCTGCTGCAGCGAGAGGACTGGTGCCTCCAATGCTCAGAAGAGCTGCAAGGTGGAGAGGCAGCTGCAGCTGCAGCTCTTCTGAGCGGGGAAAAAAGTCCTGCTTCTCCACCCCGCAGTCCAAACCACAGCCTGGCCAGGGCACGGCAGCCAGAAACCAGCTCACCGACAAGGCAGTGACCTAAAACAGGGTGACGACACATGGGGAACGGCAGCAGAGCTCACTTTGCAAGCAAGCAGAGCCGCACCATCATGTCCCAGGGGGAGGCCCCTCGCTAGGCAGAGATAACTCAGCTCTGCTGGCTCACCCGGCTGGGAAGCAGCGTGAGTTAAGGCTTGGGCAGGAGCCAAAAGCACCAGGAAGGGAAGGTTAAATGAATGTGTGTTACTTGTCTGTTGGGGTGCACTGAGAACCCGGTGCGGCTCAGCAGATCGGTATAACCTGGCACTAAACCAGGACTAAGTTCTTGATGAGACATCACCATCCACCGTGCAGCTCCAGATCAGTCCAGGGGGAGGGCAGTCCTTCAGATATCCCATTCTCTGATTAAATCCCTGAATACGCAAGTGTTTAGGCAAGCTGGGTGCAATTCAGCTGCCTAAATAGGTGTCCTGTCCCACCTGAGAGATCCTGGGTATCTGACACATCCCCATGGGCTGGCAGATGGACACAGGAGCTGGGGAGAGCTACGCCTTTCTGCAGTGGCAGCTAAAGGCCAAGGGTGTCTCCCAGGAACTAAGGCCGGGCTCAAGCAGCTAAATCTTTATACTTATCCAGAGCCACAGGATCCAAATCACCTTGTTGAAGGCCAGGCTGAGATGCTTCAGTGCAGGAAAGGGAACACGAACGTCCCTGCACATGGAGGGAGTCAGCAGGGTCTTTGAAGCAGATGGTTCTCCCTTCCCGGGAACAACCTTAAAGAGAAGAGGAAGAGTGTGAGCAGAGACACCACTCCAGCAGCAGGATACCACCCTCCTGAGCCCAAACACAGCTATAATTTGAAGAGCTTTTGGTTCAGATCCATTTAGGAGGTTGTCTCGTGGCAGCTTGCTTTGGCCTCTGCGTTACTGTGGGAGCCCTCTAGGGAGTCACGTCAAATGCACCAAACTCCATCACCCAGGACTGAAAACCTGCGCAGGCCCGGCGGGGAGCAGCTCTGCTCTCGGGGAGCGTGTGTGTGCATGCACGTGCGCATTACGCTAGAACACGCTGCGAGTGCTCAGCATCTCTGAAGCTCAGCCCCTTTCTCAAGTTCTAATAAAAAATCAGGGTCTTTGGCTTCAAACATCTGATCCTGAAGAGCATCATGTAAATAAATGTGGGGAAAAAAGATTACGGTGCGAAGAAGGAATGAACACCCAGCTCCTGAGCTTCAGTCCCCACCTGAGCCAGAGAACACACTTCCCCATGCAGGGAGGGCACAGTCACAAGCAAACAGCAACCCAGCTTTTATTTAAAAGTGATATAGGTTTAAGCTCCCTTGGTTATGGGAAGATTTGCTCCTGATCATCCAGATGAGAGACGATACTCACTGCAAGCCTTGTAGGCGCCCAGAGTCCTGGCTGTACCCAAGGGCTTACTGAAACTCAGCTGAGAGGCTTGGGGAAGGGAAGTTTTGAAGCTCACACCCCAAATCACAGATCAGCCAACGGTTCTTACCAGCACTGGGTGTTCCTGAGAGCCAGAATTAAAAACAACCTCTGCAATAAAACACAAGCAAAGTGAGGATTTCTAGGTGAAGCCATGTTGGGCCAGCCCCAGCCATGGCAAGGCTGGAATTACCCTGGAAAAGCAAGTTAAGTGTCAGGCAGGATCTGGCTCCATGGCAAGACATACCCAAGGTGAGGGAGGATCAGTCACACCGTAGCAGGCTTGCTGACAGCCCCATCACTCCAGGTGAGGTCCACATCCCTCAAACACAGGAGAAACCCTGCTACTGGCCTCAGGGCAGCCAGGAGCTTCCCACAGGTAGATTTCGGTTTGGAATCTCGCCCGTGAGCATGAGGCCTTTCCCGCATCACACTGCTACCACCAGGCCTGCACCAGAAGTTGCATCGTTGCCCGCTGCACAAATACCTAACAACAGGGACTGCTGCAGCGAGCCAGGGGACAGAAGAAGTGGTTGGAGGAGCCCCACCAGCAGCCTCCATCACAGCCCGATCCACGCAAGTGACACCCGGCAGCCTCTGGATCCATCCCTTCGCGTGGCCCAGAACGGTGTGTGCATCACCCTTCAGTAAGGGCATCCAGAGGGGAGAGCTGACCTACCCCAGGAATGCAGACCTGTGCATGGGCTACCTACTCACACAACCTTCCTGCCCTCTGCCTGTCCAGGATCCCCAGTAATCCACTTCCCAGCCTGAATTTTTTCCCTATTTTTTCCAGTGTTCCTCCCAGCCGGCATGCAATGTCTCCTTTGGAGCAAGGTACCCTGGAGAAGTCCAGGAGAGAGAAAGGGGGGCTTCTGTCTGAACCATGGGAGACGTCTGCTTTAGGCTGATTCACCTCCAGTAAGCTCCCAGTAATTACAGAGGGACTGTACAGGTTAGCTGAGATGTCTAAAATGGTCCCATGTATCCCTCCCTCACTGTTCTAATTTTATCAGGCTGCTTCACTCACTAGTAAACATCCAGCAGATCCTCACCATGACACAACGGAGCCCTCTCCCGCTGAAACACCCCATGGTTTCGGTACGGGCAGGGAGAGGCAGGCACTGCTCACCCGTCCTCTCTGGATCCCCGTCGTTCTGTAACATGACATATTCAAGCTGTCCTTTCTTCGCTTCCAGCTCTGCTGGCACCTCCGTGTCCTCCTGCTGCGGCAGCCGGGGCCGCTGCCAGAGGCTGCGCAGGGATTTGTACCACTCTGCCCTGAAGCTGTCACCGTCCAGCGTGGGGTGGAGGAAGAACTGCCTGCTCTCTGCTTGGTGCAGGTAGGGGATAGCTGAAATCCTGTTCCTGTCCAGATTCAGCTCCTTCAGGCTATTGGAAGAGGAAATGCGTGAGAAACTCCACGGTTGCTATCGGTGGATGCACCCGGCCATCTGTTTGCCGTGGTGCCCGCAGGGCTGGGAGCTGGCCCTCGACCTGCCTCCTTGCTGAGCTTCCCAGCAGCAGCACGAAGGCATCCGTGACACCCACGTCTCACTGCCCTGTTCCCCCTCCTCTCCAAACCTCAACCACGGGCTCAGCCCTTGGCACAGCCTGGCGTTGCCCCTGAAGCCCGTGACTTTGGTCCCCCACACCAGTCCAAGGGTCACCTAGCTCTAAGTTCACCTCTTGATGAGAATTTAACACACAAGGAGACATCCTGGCAGTTCATTAAACCACCCAGGGCTCTGACGAGCTGTGGTCCTACTGGGATTCCCTAACAACGTTCCACCTTCCCACAGAAGTATAACATCACCAATGCACTTGCCTAAGGCCACAAGATAGCTTAGGGAAGAGCGGAAACCCACACCTCCGCACTCCAGCCCTGCAGCCTCGTGCTTAAACCTCGCCCACTCCTCCTCCTCTCTCACAAACACCACGGACAATGTACAATTCCCTCTGGGAATGTCTTGGCAGAGCCAGGGCAACAAGCCAGACCTAATTCCCACCTCCAGTTCGCAGCACTGGAAGCACTAGGGGAACATCAGAAGGTCTCTGCGGTGTCCCCAAACCCAGCACAGCCCAGCTGAGGGGCATGTGAGCTCTTCCCCTTCCTAGTGACTCCTCCCTGGCTGAATCATGAAAGCCCACATCAGAGTGAGCTGATCTGCAGCCTTTACTACTGCTGCTGCGCTGAAATAATGATGAAACTGGGGCAAAGAAGGGAAAAATGGAGAACGCAACTGCCATTTCTCAAATCAGACCTGGAGATCAGCAAACACCCAGGGCAGGAGCTGAATTACTAGCCACCTGCTGGGTTTGGCCAGCTTGTGCTTTGCAGCAGGCTGTTTGCTTCTGTTCAGTCCCATTTGCAATACCAGAGGGACTAAATGGGGAAGTATCTGAGTGAATCGCAAAGATTTTGGGTTTCATTTTAAGCCTGCTACTGTGCAACAGCTGACAAAGGCAGCTGCCAGCCCCCAAAAGCCAAAGCTGGAGTCTGCTGTCAGGTGCTTCCTTACCTGCAGAGATGAGAGAGGCTCGCAAAGACGCTCGGGTCTGACAGACGATTGTCATCCAGCGAAAGGACCTCCAGAGATGGAAACCTTAAATGAGCAGAGCTACAGATACAAAGAGGCTCATTAATAACACGCTCAAGCAAAGACAGGTGAAAAGCACATCATTTGCTGTCACCGCTGGAAGATGTTTCAACTGGGAGACTGGGCCAGGGCTGTTTTTATTCTTTTAATAGAAAACTGATATCCTACCTCAAAGCAGCTAAATTGAATCAGCCCAAACGACCGTCTAGCTCAGCGTCTTATCTCCAACAATGGCAAACAGTGGATACCTTGGCATGGCAACTGTGGCTAAGCTATACTTGAAGGGTCTAATTAACGCCGAATAAATAGCATCCTACTCATGTGGCTCAACCACCCAACAGGGCTGCTGAATCACCAACCAGAGGTTCCTCTCTAGCTGCTGATGACAGCAAATACCCTGGGTGATCTGGAGCTGAGCTGGGATAACACTTCCCCACCACCCAGCACCGACCATTAGGTTATTTGATCTTCCATTTCATAAGGGAAGAGCTTTGCTGCCCGGACTGATAAATCCCAGACTGCCCACCCTCGCCCTCACCGCTGCCTTGCCATCCCCACTGCTCCATCACCCTGCCCGGCGCATCCCACCGGCACGCCAGCACCTCCCCAGCAAACCGATGCATCGCTTGCTGTGTGCACTTACTCCCACGAGCCTGCCAGGTCCAGAGGCAGAGACCAAAGCCCATTGGCTGTCAAGCGAAGGACTTTGAGCTGGGACAAATCTCCCAATGTCCAAATGTCCTGGGGGGACAAGTTATTGTAGGAGAGATCCAGATCCTGAAGGAAACAGAAGAAACAATCCCCTGGAGCAAAGAACAATCCCTGTTGGCTTTCCCCAGGTAGATATTAAATAGTTACAGGAGACTTTCAATCATGCTACCACCCGCCTTCGAGTCATCTCTGACTTGCAGGGACTTCAGTTACAGCGATGGGACTCGGCACTTTGGCAGAAGTGCTCAGCGCTGGTCCCCCACTCCCATGCGTGACTCACGGGACAACAGCCAGGAGAAAGCCGGGGAGCAGACCTTGCTGGGAGCAAGGACGAGGGTTTCTAGGATACATGAACAGGAATAGCTTTGCTGGGGCATTACAATAGGCTGCATTTCCCCAGGAGGAGCTCAGAGCACTTTCCAGATCAGTTTAATATGAATTTCCCATCAGCCTTCCCAGGGCTGATTTCTCCAGGCTATCGGCAAACAAGATCCCAGACATTGGGATCATGGATGAAGGTGGGATCCACGGGGGCATGGCAGGAAGGGAAGTTTAGGTGGGTCCCATCCCCACCTTTTGTAGCTGATGCCAGTGACAGGGCTGCTCACACAGAGGCACACAGGGATGAACAGGATGAACCCTGGCCTCATGAGCCTTGGAAGTTTGGTTCCCCATCACCTGGGCACGTGCCCACCGAGTCAAACCCTGAGCGGGTTCCCAACAGTGCATGGGAGAAACATGGGAGAGCTTCATGGATTTGGGGACCTTCCAAAGCCTGCAGGCAAGAGGGAAGCCAGGATCAGAGTTGACAGCTGAGCCACCAACAATTCTTTGAATGAGACAAAAAGAAAGAAGCCTTTTAAGACAAAACTTTATATCCAGCAGCAATCAGAAAACATGTGTACAGTGAGAGAGAGAGAAATCTAGGCAAGGACACCTCCCCAAAAAGAGCAAGCCTAGATAAGGTCAGTATAGCTAAGCCAGAGCCTGAGCTCACTGTATCAGAGACCCACTCCAAGCTGGATGGAGAGGATGACTAGGGCCATCATCCCAGTCACAGTTGCTTGTTCTTAGGATCCATTTTGTCTCTTGTCTAAAGAAAAAACAAACTGACCCCTTTGCTGTGTTAGAAAGGCAGCCCATAAGTTGGTGAAACTGCAGACACCTATCTGGAGAGGAGGAGGATGGGATGCAGAGAGGCAGAGCACAGTGTGGAGGAGGATGGGGATCTGCCAGGGATCACACAGGATCAGGGAGGTGAGGGATGCCACGGGTGACTGACAGACTGCAGGGAGAGGATCCTACAGCAAAGGGGGTGGCCCATCATAGGGGAAATGAGTCCTGTGGGAAGCGGCTGAGCAATGGAGATCTGCGAGGGATTACTCTGCGGGAGGAAGCAAGATGTGAAGGTCCTTGAGGGACACAGCAGAAAGGACGGCCCAGAGTCACAAGGAAGCAGGAAGACAGAATGACCCTGCAGCTTCAGAGAACTCACACTGCAGGGACACACGTCAACGCTATGTGTAGGCTTCAGCGTGACGGTTGGGAGGAGACGAACAAGGTCTCAGATCCCCCTTATCTTACTTCCAAATGCAGGAAGTCTCCAGCAGTGATTTTCAGATTTCTTAGTCCGTTCAAGGAAAGTTCCAGTTCCCGCAGTCCTGGAAACTTCCGAAACGGCTCTGCAAGGGTGGAAAAGGAAACGCTTCAGCGAGTGAGGAGCGGTAGTAACAGAACAAGCCATGCGTCACCCGGGTCTGGAATGGACCAAAACCAGCAAGACCGAGAGCACAAGTAGTATCAGTGGGCACGTTTGAAAGGAAATGCTGCTCAGTTAGATGGTTGTCCGTACAACACGTGATGCCCCCCCACCAGCCTACTCCTTAGACATCTGGTTTACTTTCATGCACGTGCTCCCACCCCAAACTGGATTATTGCTTGAAGCCACTGATGGCACATTTAGCTTATATGTTATACTAGTTATAAACGGATTGCCTTTTTTCTTCTTCAAATTAATGGAGCCTATGACACTGGATTTGGATTCACCTCCCAGCTCTACCATTAACCTTCTGAGCCTTTGGGACAAGTCATTTCATTATTCCACGCTTCTGTATATTAAATGGGGATTTTCTTCATAAAGAGCTTTGTTTTCTAATAATGAAAAGGATACTGTAGTGGCACACAATTATCGTTACAATAAAGGGAATTAGCACAAGGATTTCAATTCAGTAACAGGAAGGAAGCAATTCTGCAAAGAAGTGCTGCGTGTGTATCTTAAACCTCTTTGTAAAGCTCTAGACCTGTGTTCAGACAAGCATAAGCTTCCCTGGTTTGAAAAGCAGCATCTATTTTTTGGTAATGCAATCCCCTTACCTAGTGTCAGCAGGTTTTCAGCAGCATTTATAAAAGCAACGCAATCAAATTTCTCAAAATCATCTTCCTTAGCCTGAAAGATACAGAAAGAAACAGTCATTCCACTCCAGCCCTAAAGTGATCTGAAACAACTGAATCTCTCCTTTCCTCAGAATGCCTAAATCATAGCATTTCCCAGAATTTGGTCTTAATTTGTTTTTCTGACTACGGAGAGCACCCCTCAGAGCATGCGTTTAATGCACAGCGGCCTCAGTGACCGACATCCAGAAGACCTGGATTAGTTGAGCCGCAAAGCCAAGCCCCCTCTGTGCCCTCACCGCTGTCCTCGCTCCCCTGCGTGTGTCGCAGGGCTCCCGGGCCACATCTCATACCTACATGTGACTCAGCAAACGTAGCCACCGTACAATTTAGTACAGCCACCCTTCACAGCACCAGGGCGGAACCCTAAAAAGACACTAAAAACCTATCGGCACCCTCAGCTCGTTTTCCCTTTGCCTTGCAAGTTAGTCATGAACCCAAATAAGTCACCTCTCAAGCTGAAGTTGAACTCCTACCATAGTTGAGATAAACATCCCTAAACCCAAAGAGCAGCATTTTGCGAGGGGATGTTAAGTGGAGAAGGGTCTTCAACCAACAAAGACCAAGTAATTTATTTATGAAGACACGATCCAAAAGTTTGTAGGACAAATCCTCCAAGCCTGTTCACAGCTGGCTGGCTCACCTTCCTGTGCAGGAAATATGCCTGCTTCTAACATGTGTCTTAGAATCATAGAATGTCCTGAGTTGGAAGGGACCACAAGGACCATCGAGTCCAGCTCCTGTCCCTGCACAGGACAACCCCACATTCACACCATGTCTCTGAGGGCCTTGTCCAAGTGCTTCTTGAATATCGCCAGCCTTGGCGCCGTGACTGCCTCCCTGGGGAGCCTGTTCCAGGGCTCCACCACCCTCTGGGGGAAGAACCTTCTCCTAATATCCAACCTAACCCTCCCCTGGCACATCCTCCTGCCATTCCCTCGGGTCCTGTCGTTGGTCACCAGAGAGAAGAGATCAGCGCCTGCCCCTCCTCCTCCTCCCCTTGTGAGGAAGCTGCAGACCGCCATGAGGTCTGCCCTCAGCCTCCTCTTCTCCAGGCTGAACAAACCCAGTGACTTCAGCCGCTCCTTGTACGGCTTCCCTTCTAAACCTTTCACCAACTTGTCTGATCTCTGGACACTTGTGTGCTAACATGGTAAAGTTTTCAACTTTTAAGGCCATTCCCTAATACATCTTGAGTCTCTGATACTCACAGCGACTAGATTTTGGCTGCTTATGTTCACAGAGCACAGGTCAGAGGGGTTCTTCAAACAGTGGTGCTTCATCTGGGCCGGGGTGGGGGGGGGAAGGGGAGAGAAGAAACACAAATGGTTAGTCCTACAGCAAGTCTGTATGTCGTGTCCTGGGACCTGAGCCCCAAAACCAGACCTCAGCTGTCCCTAGGTGAGGGGGGCACCTGGTGCTTTTGATCGTGGGAAGCAGGGGAGAAGGTGGAACAGAGATGGGGTGGGAGAGGCAGCTACAGAGTCTGTCCACCAGCAGGATCTCCTCAGCTCCACAGAGCGCTCTTGGAAAGTTTAGGCAATAGCATAGGAAATCTGCACTCACCAGAAATAGCTCATCGAGGACATAGTCTTCATTATTTTCTTCCATGGAGGCAGACTCTGGGGGCTTTCTCCTCTGCTGTGGTGTCTTCCCAGTGGTCTCCTTCTCAGTCCAAGCCCTCGGGGTAGCTCTGCCTGCCAGCACCCAGCGCCCAGACCCTGCCACGATGATGGGTCAAGGCAGAGGAGATGGCAAGGTGAGCACGCAACCCTCCAAATGTGCCCTTCTCAAGGTAGCTGCCCTCTGCCTGGTGTTTCAGCCCGACAGTGAAATCTGTCATTTTAAAATCCCCTATACGAGGAAATACTGAAGTACAGAACGTTCAGTGACCAGGAATTTAAGATAGGAACATTAAAGCTAAAGCCAGAGCCGTGGAAGAGGAGAAACATGCTACTTTATAGATGCTAATGGAGCCATAGGTTGCAGATGTGGAAACGTGGGCTGGAAGAGCTTTCTGGAGACCTCCAATCCAACTCCCACCCAAAGCAGGACCATCAGCAATGTCCGATCAGTCAGTCATGGCTTTGTCTAGCGATTCCATCACCTCCCAGGGTAACCTGGCCCAGAGCTGCACCTCCTCCCAGCGACGAAGTTCCTCCTACCACCAAATCTAAACCTCCCAAGGTGAAATTTTTGGCTTAGTTATGCCACCTGCCACTGTTAAGAGTTTGTAGCTGTCCTTCAGGTAGCTGTAAGCCACAATCTCCCCTTGGACTCCTCTTGGCCAGATAAAAAACAAGCTTAACCACCCTTAACCTCTCCTAGAAGGTCCTGTGCTCCACACCCCTGACCAGCCTAGTAGACCTCTCCACCACTTCTCAAACGTTAGAAGACATTTCTGCCATTTCTAAGCATTTCACAGACATGACTCTCAAAGCCCAGAGAAAAAGAAGCTCTAGCTCAGAACGGCTGCTGGAGAACCACGCCGTGCTATCCACGTCCCTGCCTGAAGCTTCCCTCCTGCCATCACGCAGAGATGCCTGCTGGAGCCCTCATTTAATGGGTGCCCTAGACATGCTGCCCCCTTCATTTCAGTGAAGGGTTAAATGATTTTAAGACTTTCTGGGCGCTGTTTTAAGTTCTCTTGTCAACTGTTATCGGTGTTATCAGCTGTGATGTTGATACAGGAAACCACAGCTGATTGTACCCTCTGTCTGGCCCAACAGCCGGGTGGATGGTGGACCTGCCCCTACAGACGCAACATTATTCTGCAGGGACACTTCACCAGCAGCACTCGAAGAAGCATCACCTTCTTTACTCGCACGTAAAATGTCCCTGGCAGGGAAGCAGTTAGTTGCATAGTTGCTTCCATCACCCGTTTTATACAGTCCTGTCGTAGCCATCTTGACTGTAACGTTCCTGGGGAGAGCAGGAAACAAATAAATGGGTTAAAAATTTCATTGGCTTTAACATTACTTTGCTTTAAACAGCTCTTCCCAAGGGTAGCCACAAATGAAGTGTCAGCCTGTAGGCAAAGGAACGCTGTCAGGGACACATGAGGAGCATCACCTCCTAAAACAGAGAAGTAAATGAGATGCCAGGAGTACGTGTGTTATTTTCCAGCTCAGGATAGCAAAACGCAGACACCGGCATGTGCGTGAGTCGGACTGTGTGGACGATGACTGACAGGATTTCCGCTTTACCCCTCAATCCTCCTTCCCCTGTCTCCTTTCCCTTGTCACTTGTGGAGGCTCCAGGAAAAGAACCACACCGGTCACTGCTCCCCAGACCTCGGAAATAAACTTCAAAGGCGCTGCATCACCCTCATCCCGTGCCCCTGTAGCAGGAGATGGTCTCCCAGTGCCATCTGATGGTGTCTCTACACTCGGACACCGCTCTGACATACTACGGCACAGTTGGACTATGATGTTCATGCATGGTGCCAGTATTTGGGGTAGCTCTCCCCTGCAACAGGCACATGCTGTGAGTTCATGCACCAATACAAGCGGGAGGGCAGCTGCGTGAAGTGTCGTCACCAGCCCCGGACAGGTGAGATGCTGCTTCACCACCGCGCAGCGATGCTCAGCGCCATGCGGATGCTGGCACTGCCAGTACACTGAGATGGCAGCGGCACGAGGTACACCAGGACACCAGCCAGGGCACACACCTGCACGCCCTGGTACAACTGACACATACATAGAGCCAACACCTACACCCATCCATACAAGCCGTACACACACGCTCCCCACACATACCCCACTCACACTCACACGCACACACGCGCCATCGTGAACACACACCTCCTCTACCTGCTCCCCTACACCGACACATACAACCACCGCACATACACCCTCACATGAACACCCATACATGCACCACTTGCACACAGCCCCCACATACTGGATACAACCCCACATGTGAACACCCATACATCTGAACATCCAGCACATACTCCTGTAAGTACTCCCCCGCAACGTGCACCCATACACCCCAGCTACCCACGAACACCCTCACACACTCCGCTTCCCAACACACTCCCGCTCATCCCATCCTGTAACACACACAAACACTTAACATACACCCTCCTGGCACGCACCCCTGCATACACACCCACAACCATACACAACCATATGCACGTACCACCACCCCAACAGCCCGCGCACTAACACACACCCCCACAAAACCACTCATGAACACCTCCACACACCCGACTCGCACACACATATACACCCCACACACACCCAACGTGTCAACACCCTCACATGCTCCTCACTACACCTCCTAAGCACACCCCAGCATGCACACAGCCCATGTCCTTAACAGCCCAAAACACTGGCACCCATGCAGACCCCACACAAACACCCACGCACACCCTCCCACACCCCACATACGTTCACACCCACATTCCCCACACTAACAGATGCCCCCACCTGTGTACCCCCACACAAACGCCCTCACACACCCCACGTACACCCACACCCCCACCCGTGTACCCCCACACGAACACCCTCGCACACCCCACGTAAACCCACACCCCCACCCGTGTACACCCACATGAACGCCTTCACACACCCCACGTACACCCCCACCCGAACACCCTCACACACCCCACGTACACCCCCATCCGTGTACCCCCACTCGAACACCCTCACACACCCCACGTACACCCCCATCCGTGTACCCCCACTCGAACACCCTCACACACCCCACGTACATCCCCACCCGTGTACCCCCACCCGAACACCCTCACACACCCCACGTACACCCACAGCCACGCATACAACCCACGCAGACACCCGTGGGCACCCTCCAACACCCCACCGGCGCACACACACACCCCCGCACACCCACCCACGACACCACAGACACCCCCACTCCTCACACACACCCTCTTCCCCTCGCAACCCCACCCCGCCGACCATAGAGTTCACGGTCCTCCACAGCCCAGAGGGGCCCCCTCAGGCGTCTCTCTCCCCTCACCCTCCCCGGGCCCCAGACGCGGCCAGCCCTCCCGGGCAGCGCTGCCCGCCCCTCACCCCGCGGGCCGGGGGCCGCCGCCGCCGCCACTCGCCCGTCCCCGCTCCCCGAGCGGGCCCGGCACGGCCGCCATCGCTGCTTCCCCTCCGCGCCGTGCCGTCACCATAGCAACGGGGAAGGCGGGCAGGGCGGCCTACACTTCCCAGCATGCAACGCGGCGGCTTTTCCGCCCGCCCGCTCCCGTCGGCCCCCGCGCTTGGCCAATCAGGAGCGACCAAGTCGCGGGCCGGGAGGGCGGCGAGAAGATGGCGGCCAAAGGCGGCAGGAACGGGCTGCTCGATAAGGTAGCGTCCCGTGGGCTGACCGGCGGCTCGGCGCGCCCGCGGCTCCCCTCACCGCCACCTCGGCGGTGTCCCCACAGCCGTCCTGGCGCTGGGCCGAGCCGCAGCCACCCCGAGCCCGGGCCTCGGCGGGCCCCGCCTCGCTGAGGGGCATCCGCCGCCTCAGCCCTGGGGCTGTGGGCAGCTCCTCACCCGCTGCTGCCTCCTCGTAAGAACCGGGTGGTAAATAGCAGAAGATGCCCTGGGGGGCAGCGGGGAGGCGTCCCGCCGCACCGGGCGAGCACGTCCGGCTGCAAAAGCAGCAGCGGCCGCCTTTTTTTCCCCTTTTTTTCTAGCCTGGCTGGTTTTAGCGCAGCCGTCCTAAATATGTGAAGGGCGAGTGTCAAGAGGTCGGGGCCAGAGTCTTTTCAGTGGTGCCCAGTGACAGGCCAAGGGGCAACGGGCATGAGTTGGAACAGAGGTAGTTCCACCTAAACATGAGGAAAAACTCCTTTGCTGTGAGGGTGCCAGAGCAGTGGAAGAGGCTGCCCAGAGAGGCTGTGGAGTCTCCTTCCCTGGAGACATTCAAACCCGCCTGGACGCGGTGCTGTGCCCCCTGCTCTGGGTGTGCCTGCTCAAGCAGGGGGGTCGGACGGGGTGATCTCCAGAGGTTCCTTCCAACCCCTACCGTTCTGTGATTGTCCTGACAAAAATCCCCGCTAGCAGTACAGCTGCACTCCTCCCGGTGGGTGTTTTACCAGGAAAGTACCGCCGGACATGGCAGAGATGTCAAGTGGAGTAAAGCGTACCCTAAAAGCCTGCTGATAAGCCCAGTCTTGTCTCAGTAGTTTAAAGGAACTTGTTTGTAGGCTGGCTTTGATCTGGGCTCGGTTTTAAGTGGTCAGGTGTTTGCGTCACAGCTCTTTGCGGTATTTGGCAGTCTGGTAGCTGAAACTAAAGACCTGGAGGCATTTTTTTTTTTTCCCCATGACGAGATGGAAACGGTTGTGTCTGCATGTCTGGGTGCAAGAGGGTGTATCTTCAGAGCGGTGTATTTGGCGTCTTTCACTGAACTTCAAAATACAGATGACTGGAATTGAAAACGCTTTGATTTTCATTGATATACGTATATTTGTAATTTATAAAGAGTATAGTTTTCCAGCATCTGTTTGAGATGATGTTATCCTTACATCCTATAAGAATTTGTAGGTTTTTCTTTAAACCAGTACATGAAGTTGTTGAGCCGAATGTTTTTAGGGGAAGGCGTGCTAATGAAATGTTTCTGGCTATCTTCTGCAAATGTGCTCAGCTTTCGGTTTTGAAATGACGGCGCTTTGTGGTTAAGCTTCAAGAACTCTGGAAAGCATCGTGCTCTCGAGGCGTTCCTGCTCCTGCTGCCGCATTCTGTGGATGCTGGAGTGTAGTTATTTCAGAAGGAGAAGGAGCTGTTGGTAAGGGAAATACGCTGGTGGTGCGGGAGCTGAATCCTGTAGTGAGAAACCATTGAATAGTTTCAGCAGGGCTTCTACCTGAAGTACGTACACATGCTTGCTAATGTTCTATCTTCTTTTCCCTCTCTCCCCCATGCTGATCTGTGTGCCTTCTGTTTCGTCCCCCTGGATGACTTAAATGAAATCCGGTCATTTCTGCGAACCTGTGTATATATTACTGAGGTATCATCTGGAGATACTGTGGTCTTAGGTCCATAATTTGCTCAAGTATTTCTCTAACAGAAAAATAGTGGGTTATCACTGAGGCTTTAAAGTCTTAGGACAGGTTGCGCATTTAGCGTATCTTTTTGTACTCCACTAGTAAGCTAAATCAGCATGAGTTTAGGGAGATTTGCATGTTAAGTATCCCATTTTTTTTGTCCTTCTCGTGTTCTTTCAGTGTCTGTGAAAATCAGGAAGCTCCTCCTGACCTCTCCCTGCTGAACCAGGACCACCTAAGAGTGCACACTCACTGACTTCAAAATGGCGTGCAGCAGCGGCCACAGTCCTCTCAAACACCTAGAGATTTCACCCATTTAGCACAAAACTAAGTTATTAACCACACATGAGCCAACAGTGTGCCCTGGCAGCCGTGAGGGCCAGCTGTGCCCTGGGGTGCATCAAGCACTGCATTGCAGCCGCTCGAGGGAGGGGATTGTCCCGCTCTGCTCTGCGCTGGGGCGGCCTCACCTCGAGCGCTGTGGGCAGGTTTGGGTGCCACAGGACATCAGGGATATAAAGCTGCTCCTAGAGAGCGTGCAGAGGAGGGCCACAAAGGTGGTGAGGGTTTAGAGGGGAAACTGTACGAGGAGCGGCTGAAGTCACTGGGTTTGTTCAGCCTGGAGAAGAGGAGGCTGAGGGCAGACCTCATCATGGTCTGCAGCTTCCTCACAAGAGGAGGAGGAGGAGGAGCAGCACTGATCTCTTCTCTCTGGTGACCAACGACAGGAGCCGAGGGAATGGCAGGAGGATGTGCCAGGGGAGGGTTAGGTTGGGTATTAGGAGAAGGTTCTTCCCCCAGAGGGTGGTGGAGCCCTGGAACAGGCTCCCCAGGGAGGCAGTCATGGCACCAAGCCTGACAATATTCAAGAAGCACTTGGACAAGGCCCTCAGAGCCATGGTGTGAATTTGGGGTTGTCCTGTGCAGGGACAGGAGCTGGACTCGATGGTCCTTGTGGGTCCCTTCCAACTCAGGACATTCCATGATTCTGTGAATCGCGCTCTGCCCCTACTAGAGCAAAACCTTCTAAGGTTTTGCAAGCTCCAGGACTAAAACCACTTCCTGAATACCAACTGCCGCAGCTGCCTTCCGCTCCTGGGACCCAGAAGGAGCTCTCTGGGACCAGGGGGACGTTGACTCTAAGTATGGTCGGGCAGCACTGGTGTTTTGGGGAGAGCGAGGTCCAGAATTCCTTCCTCCAAGGCAGAGGCTGAGCTAGTTGGAGCTGGGAATGGCTGCGCTGGCTCACTGGAGTTTGCTGCAACTCTTCCTTCAAGAGAAAGAGGAGGGAACTGATGTGCAGCGAGGTGTCCCTGGACTCTGCCACTTGCAAGTCCTGCTTCTGCCGGGCTCATGGCGTGCAGTGTCACCGTTATTTTAGAATTTATGTTGGGGGGCGGGGACCTGCGGTTTGGGAGACGCTGCTCTGTCGGCTGCAGCCCTACCTACAGGAAAAGGCAATCAGCTGCAGCGTTAGCCGTGTGCCTTGAGGGAGTCGACATGCATCATCTGCTGAGGCTCTTCCAACCTCCCTCGGCTGTGGTGTCATGTGTTCCAGTTTGAAGAGTTTCTGATTTTAGGGTTTAGGAAGGGTAGGTTATTTTCTTTTGATCTGTGTAATAGAAAACACGGGTTAGATGCAGAAAAATTATTCCCCTTGAAGAGTTTATATAGTCTACGCTGGTGCTCCTCTTGCAGCAGCAACAAATCTTTTTTACTGTATGACTTGATTATTTATGTTCGTAATACCCAAAGTGCACCATAAACTTCAGAGCAATATTTGAAGAGACAAGCTACCTACCCAGAAGATGTTGCAGGCTAAAATTGGACGTGATGTAAGCGAGGCTGACAGTAGCGGCAGAAGGAATAAGGCGGGGACGGGGGGGGAAGTTAAGTTTGTGCCGTGTCTTTCTTCTGAGATGTGAACATCTTGAAATTTCTCCCGTAGGATTTTTCCGTGGCCCCTGCTTATGAGGGAGTTTTGTGAAGGGATTTAAACGAAGGTAGGTGATAGCTTGACAAATGAGCCTTGCGAGTGCTCAGGTCCTGCGGTGTCTGCTGTGAAAGCAACCACTTGTCTTGCTGTCCCTTTTTTTTGGAGCTAACAGCAGAATGCTCCCCTGCTGCTGCGCTGCGATCCAGCTGCAGGCAGCATCTTTACTCAGACATGAACAGCTGGGGCCCTTATGTGCTTCTAGCGTCAGATTGGTTTTGTGGCTTTCTGAAATTGCATTTCTGATTTTATTCTTTGTTTTCAAGTAAGTTAACCACTGGCTGTATTTCAGCGTTCATTCTGCAGCCTTGTTCTTACACAGGTACGCTTTCAGGTACCAGATCTACTTCCTAGGTGTGCCTGGCTGTAGAGCACCGTATTTGCCTCCCATTCATAGTCAGGATGCGTTCAGGACGAGTATGATAACCTTTCTCTTGGTTTTTAAAATGAAGGAGTCAAATCACACCCAAACTAAGAGACTGTTTTGAACTGGCTGGGTTTTTCTTTTCCTCCGTCAGACTGGAACCAAATCTGAGCTTTTCTTTCGAAGCCTTTTGGAGCTCGCACCTGAAGTGCTCAAATCAAGTAACCGGTTGAAAAATACCATCCACTAGCTGGAGGGGCAGCCTTCATCTGCCAGGCTCCACAGGACACCAGTGCAGCTTCACCCTCCCTCCCCAGCCTGTGCAGGCAAAGCAGGGCTGTTTTGCAGACCCGAGAGCAGGTGGAGGCTTTCCCCCATCTTTGAGGGTGAGCACTTGGTGGTAGGGGCCAAATCTCTAGCTCTTTTCCAAGCTGAACGTGGGGATGGCTGTCAGTCGAAGGTTTTGCTCAGGTTTGTGCTGATGTGTAGGCATTGACGGATGTGCATACGTTTCTGTGCGCATCTGGATGCAGGGGTAGCATGGGTGTTGATCGTTTCCTTTGAGCACCTCCTTCTGCTCCTCTTCCACAGCACTGGCACTCCGGGTGCCAGCGCGGCATCCCAGCCGCTCCCTAGCTCTTTGGTCCTGCAGATCAGCTTGGGAGAATTAAGAGAGGCAGCAGCAGCACTGCGGTGCTGTGCCATGTGAGGAGAAGTGGCCTCGTGGGAACATTGAGATCAAGGTAAAGGGAGGGCTAAAGCTTCTCCCTGGCTGATATCCCAAACCGCAGATGTGTCCCCGCTACAAGGTCCCTTCTGACATGAACCACCCTGGGATTATCAAGCTGTTACTGTCTTGAAGCAGAACAGCCTCAGTCACGGGGAAGTCTGAACAAGAACCGAAGAACTGCTGCTTCAGCTCGTTGCTTTGGACAGTCTAAGATCAGATTTCCACCCCCCGCCAGTAACAGCTTTATTTCAAAAAATATGTCATGTGGGCTTCACATCTACCCCTGAAAGCGCTGGTTCTGTTAGAGATCGGTATCAGTTAAATATCACTGATGTTAGCTGGCAATTCCAGTGTCAGGTGGTTTGGGACAGAGAACAAGAAACAAGAATCCAGTTCTCGCTCTGTCACGGGCTTCCTGGATGTATGTTGTTATGGCAGTGCCTGGACTCCTTTTACATACAGATATTCCCCTCGGTGCAAATCCCTTCTACAAGTGAAGCGTTAGCAGTCCTGTGCCTCCAGGGCTGGTTTCCAGGGTGCCTATAAAATAGCTTTAAAATCTTGAGGGGATTTTTTTGTTTTTAAAAAAAAAACCTTGGGCTTTATTTTCATTTATTTCTTGATTCCTGAGCTTTTATCATGGGTGTTCTCCAGCTATTCTGTCTTCAAGTATATCTAGAAGGCTGTTGGTTTTATTTGGGAGGAGAAGAGAAGAAATTTTCACGTAAGCTTTGATTCCACCCTGACTGAGCCTTTTCAGGGAGTTTTATCAGTAACACAAATAAACTCTGCAGGCTGAATGACGCCGTCCCTCCTGGGCAAGGCTTGCCTTCACTTCAGCTGTGCGAGTACGATAAAGGACAGAATATTTCCCCACATCTGAGTTCAGGGTTCAGTTATTGGCGTATCCAGTGGCGAATCCAGCTGTGCTGCGTCTCGCACGTGCCTTACTAGTCAGTATTTTTGTCTTTAAAATAACAGGGCTTTTCTGCATCCTATAATAATTCTATAGCAGAAGTAGCTGGTGCTGTTTCAGAAGAGTACTCTGGTGTAGGGTTTTGCTAAGCAGAGCCCGTTTCCACATCGACAGGCTTGTTGGCTTTCCTCCTTCTCCCTCGTGAGAAATGGAGGCCACACCTGGGAGTGGTGAGGTCAAGTCTGAATGGGTTTCTTCACAGCTTCTTTGATTTATCTGTGGGATAAGGAAGGAGGGATTGGGTGTTGGTGTTATTACTTAAAGACTTCTGACTTCCAATTCACTAATTAGGAAAAAAAGGTATTTTTTTCCTCTCCCTAGTCTAGTTCTTGATACTTTTAACCTTTGGGAATCCCAAAGGGCAAGAAATAAAACTGTTGTAGACACTTTTATGAGGGAAAATAAATAGTTGAAAGAATTCTTCTGTATTCTTTCATGGCAAAGGGTATGGCCTTCGCTTGTTGTGTGTGCTAATTAACCTTAGGAAAAACCGGGGGCTACAAAAAAGTAGCCACCTAAAAGATTTTGTAGCTTGCGCTGCTGTGAGAGCTCTTTCCCGGTTGTCCGCGACTCCTAAAAGCTTCTGGCTGTTGCTTTTGTCCCTCGTAAACCGGCTACTGCGTGTGCACGCACAGCGGCGTTTGCTCGGCACCTAATAATTCATACCTGCAGAGCCGAAGGAGAATTGGGCTTTTTCCTGTGCGAGTGTAGGGGAAGTAGATCAGGTTTTACGTCTTCCTTTACAATGGTTTCATTCCTGCCAGAGAAGGGAAATGAGCTTTTCTGACAGGTAGTTAATAAATCCAGCTTGTGAGCTTTGGGAGCAGGAAATAACATGAGTGAGGTTGAGAATTGCTCCTAATGGCAGCTAAAGTTTGAGCTCGAGTCACTCAACTGTTTGAAATAATTGGCGACTTAAAGTACCCAGGGCTCAAGCTCATGTGTCCGACTGTGGCTAAAAGGAATAGTGTCACCAAAAAATAATGTCGTTCAGAGGAAAATTAACCCCTTTGACGAGCTGAGCCGTTGTATCTGAGACTTTTTATGGATGAAGGACCCGCTTCTGAGGAAAACCTGAACACAAAAGAGCGACAGAGTCGTTTGGTTTCATTCCAGAGGACGGCCTGACCAAAACTTCGTTTCTTGTTCATGCCTTTATATTCTCCCCTTGTACCCGGGTTGTTGAGGGTTGAAAGCCTTGAAATCCTTCCAGGTTGAAAGCCTTGAAATTCTCCTCCTCTCATCAACCCCCGAAGAGCTGGTTTGTAACAGCGTGGCTGAAAAGCGTTAATTCCTTCAAAGGCAGGAATTAAGTCCTAACTGACGCTTGCTGGGGAGGGCAGCGGGAGCCGCAAATGCAGAATTAGAATAAAACTGATATAAAAAGTGGCTTCGCCAAATAACTTCAGTACCCATGACAAGACGTGTAAGCTTAAACCTGCAAGGGTAACGGGTCCGTTGGGGCCGAGGTGACTTTTGGTGCGATGCGGCTGTGTAAGAGGCCCCGGATTCCCTCCGCCTCTGGTCAGGTTTTCCCAGGCAGGCGGGTGTTTGCTGGTTTGCCTCCTATCTTCGTGCTCACGCCAGGAACAAGCGTATTAAAACACAAGGCTAGCCCGTGCGGAATTCTCTTAACTCCGTTTGGTTTCCGTTGCAGTGGAAGATCGACGACAAGCCGGTAAAAATTGACAAATGGGACGGTTCAGCTGTGAAAAATTCTTTGGACGACTCTGCCAAAAAGGTACGTTCTGCAACCACTGATTTCTCCCTCTTGGGAAACTCTCGGTTTTCTTAGGTTTCTACATTTAGTTTAAAATCTCTGTAAACTTCTTTGGTTTGTTTGTGGTTCTGTAGTGATTCTCACGGCTAAAGCAGCGTTTGTGCCTGGAATATCAGCAATTATTACGATGTCTGATGCAGACATCAGTTCTCTATAAAGTTTCTGCTCGGTTTACCCATATAATCGAGGTCATTTCATCTAAATCCTTTCCAGAAGCAGTTTGTAAAATGTATGAAAAGCACAAAATGAACTCGGCTGCGTGTTTCTCCCGCAGGTTCTCCTGGAGAAGTACAAGTACGTCGAAAACTTCCGTTTGATCGACGGTCGCCTCATTATCTGCACAATCTCTTGTCTCTTCGCCATAGTAGCTTTGATTTGGGATTACCTGCACCCTTTTCCTGAATCCAAACCCGTTCTTGCCTTTTGTGTTGTATCATATCCTTTACAGGCGTTGTCTCCTTTATACCAAAAAGGGTTTATTTTCCCCGTAAAGCACAACAAAACCCTTCTCTCTATCGCCATTTTCAGCCCTGTGGGAATTTTACTGCCCGTGGGGTGGAGATCAGCTGATAATCAAATAGTTTTCATGTGATGGCAAAATTCCTGCCCGTCTGGGTGTAACGCAACCTAAATTCGGCTGACCTGGGGGTCCAGCCTTCCCCTGCAGTGGCGCGGAAGCCTGGCGAGCATCAGAGGAGTCAGCAGCCGCCTGGGCAGCTGATCTGCTCCTCCAGGCTCCCGACTGCGTGTGAGTGCATTCCCCAGACCTCAGACACCGCCTGCGCAGCGACTCCTCCTCCCCTTCGGTGTGTTAATCTCAGCCCTTGAAAACTTCGGGGGGTTGTTTTGTCTTTTGGTTCTTTTTTTTAATTCTACCTAGAGCCCGGTTACAGAGACAGCTGCTCTTTTCTTAATGTGACAGATCAGTTACCGAGAGCGAGGAGTAAAATGGAGGTAATTCTTGCCGGCACCTCCGCCAAAGAGGCGCAGGCGCTGCGTTTAGGAGAGTAGCGCTACGAATCAGGGTTTAAATGTTTAGACGTCCACTCTGTCGAAGTCAGCTGTAAGATTTCCAGTACTAGAGCACAGCTGGCGTTTTATTTTCCTGTTTGGGCTCGGAGGGTCCACGTGGCACTGATTCCCCTGCAGCTCCTCTAGCAAAATAGATGTCTACAGAGGTTTTACAACCTAAAGGAACGTGCCAGACGAGTGGTGCTGACTGAGAGCTGCCCACGGGCCCGCTTTCAAGGGCGGTCTGGATGGTACCGGCGAGGCGGCGTGAACTGGTAGCCTGGGAGGTTATTGCCGGCCTGGGAGTCGCCGTACTGCTGACGGCTGCGTGGTCTTGGGCGAGGCGTTTCGTTGTTCCAGGCTACAGTTCTTCTGGTTGGCTTTCAGCGCTGAGATAATTCGTCCTGGAGCATGTCAAATTTATTTAATTCCAAAAATGAGAAAGATTACTTGCTTGAGCTGCGCTTAGGAGGAACGCACAGCGAGTAATTCTGCGGATCGTTTGGTCTCGCGTTTTCCCACTATCTCCCAACGGATGTTGCTCCGAAAATCGAGCAAAGTTCTCGAAAACAGCGTTTCGTTGTTGTGATTTCCGCTTCACTTCGTGGTTTCCACGATCGAAGCGTTTTATGTGGCTGGAGAAATCGCTTTCAGGAAAGCGGGTGAGGGAGTTGTCGCTTTCCCCACCGCTTCGCTTGCGGGGGCGTGGTGGTGTTGGGTTGGCGGTTGGATTTGATGATCTTAGGGGTCTTTTCCAACCCTATTTTATGATTCTATGATTCCAGGCATTGATTAATGCTTTTGTGCAACAGCAAAGATTAAAAAAGTGCCCCAATTATTATTTAATTTCTCATGCTAACGAGGCGTCGACTGTTCGGAATGATAACGTCACGAGAGGTGGTTAAACGACGGTGTCTGAGGGGATCCAAGCAATTTCTCTGCCTAATTTCTACTTCTAATTGCAACTTCTGACTTTCCTTAACTTCTTTTTTGCACATATTTTGTGATGATGGGAATCCTGACTATCTATACCTCATACAAAGAGAAGAGTATTTTCCTCGTAGCTCACAGAAAAGACCCCGCGGGGATGGACCCTGACGACATCTGGCAGCTCTCCTCCAGTCTCAAACGGTATCGCTTGCTCCGGCAAGCCCGGGCTTAGCGCGCGGGAGCGCGGCGATGCGCTACCGGCACGGCTTCGGTTTGCCTGTACTGCGTGCGCCTGTAGCTACCGCGTGCTCCGCGGCGGGACGGAAAAGCCGCATTTCGGATAACGCGTGAGCAAAACGGGGGGAAAACATTTGGTTTCTCTGCGATATTGGTGTCTCCGCGCGGGGGAAGTGAGCTTTTTGCAAAGGATCGGCTGCTGTGCCGTGATCTTTGCGGCTTCCCAGGCAACTCGTGATTAATATTCACCGCTGAATGTTATTCCTCAGAAGTAAGAGCAATCTGTGACGGGCTTGCCGGTCTCATGTGCACCGTTCCCGCCTGTATCTCTCCGTAGGATCACCCTAAATATTCTCCTTTATTTTTATGCCTATGAATCTGTTCTGCTCTGTCAAAATCAGTCTAGAAATGGGAGCGGTGCTAAGCGGTTTTCTGCCGCAAACGTTCACGTTTTGCTTCTTAAACGACGGGGGGGGGGGGGGGGGGGGAGTGAATCACAAAGAGTGTGAATCACAAAAGTCTTTAATTGTGTTGTAATTAACGCGTGTTGTTCGGGGAGGGGACCTCTGGGTCCTGGGGGTAAGAGGAAGCTCCTGGCGGCTTAACCCTTAACAAAGGTGAGGGTTTCTCATCAGCTTTTCGTTGGTGTCTCAGCTGAGCCAGGCTTAACAAATTCCGCCCTGAAATCTCTCTGCCCTTCCCGCAGGTTTGATGACAAATACACCCTGAAGCTGACTTTCATCAGCGGGAAAACCAAACAGCAGAGGGAAGCCGAGTTCACCAAATCCATCGCGAAATTCTTCGATAACAACGGGACGTTAGTCATGGAGGCCTACGAGCCCGAGGTGTCCAAGCTGCACGATAGCCTGGCCCTGGAGAGGAAAATAAAATGATTTCTGACACCGCCTGCCTCCCGGGAACGTGCTAAATTAACACCAATAAAGTAAAATCGCAAAGAAAGTGAATGATTGCCTCTGTTTTTGTCCTGAAATCCTATTCCCTTTTGGATAAGCGGGATTTTTAATCTTGGATCCAAGATTTGTTTTTTGGTTTTTTTGAAGTCACAGTAAATCTTGCTCTGTGCGCCTGCCCTTCGGGTTCCGCCGCCTCTGGGGCGCACCTCGGCGGGGGCCGTGCCCGTGGGGACCCTCGGGAAGGGGCCGCTCGCCGCCGCGCCGCGGAGGGTGGCGGGGTTGTCACTCCCCTGTCACTAACATCACCTTTCCCTTTTGCGTTAGGAATTCAGGACAAAATCCTTCTGTAAAACGATTCATAACCGAGTTTTCTTTATTTTTGTATTTATCTGATTGGGGGGGGGGGGAGGGGGCTGTTTTATATGTGTTCGGGGGTGGGGGGGGGGGGGGGGAGAGAATTGTGCTAATTCTGTATGTTTGGCCGCGGAGCTTATCTGTAAGGTGGGAAAAAAGGGAAGCGAAGGGCTGTGGGTGCGCGCTGGCTGTCCGTTTGTCCCGCTGTATCCTATTGACGGCTCGTCCTTATAAAATGGCATTTTTTTTAAAAAAAAACAAAAAACAAAAAAAACAAAAACAAAACAAAACAAAAAAAAAAAAACAAAAAAAAAAAGAGAGATTTTTGGGTTTTTTTCTCTCCATAAAAGGGAGGGGCAGACGTCAGCCGTGTTCCGGAGCGTTTCTGGGGTTCCGCGGCTCGTGGGGGGGGTTCCCTTAAGCCTCCCCCCCCCCCCCGGGCAGGAAGGGGCGGGGCGGGGCGGAGCCGGCGGGGGCGGGAGGTGCGGGACGGCGGGGGTCGGGGCACGGCGCGGGGTGCGAAGGGGGTTGGGGGGGGTCGGCGGGGGGGTCGGTACATGTGAGGGTGTAGGGGAAAGGGGGTGCGGGGGGGGGGGGGTCGGTGCGTGCAGCGAGCCGGGCTGTGGGGGTGCGGGGGGGGGGGTGCGGGTGTTGGGGGTGCGGGGGGGGGTTCAGTGCACGCTGGGGTGGAGGGGAGTCGGGCTGGGGGGTGTACGGGGGGGGTCTGGGCGTGGGGGGAGCGGTACTTGCAGGGTGTTGGGCTATGGGGGTGCCGGGGGGGCTCCAGGCATTGGGGGTGGATGGGGGGGGTCGGGGCATGCTGGGGTGTAGGGGAGTCAGGCTATGGGGGTGCCGGAGGGTTCGGGGGGGGCTCCAGGCATTGGGGGTGGATGGGGGGCTATCGGTGCATGGTGGGGGGGGGACAGGGCATGAGGGGTGCAGGGGGCTGCCCGGGGGGGGTGTCCGTCGAGGGGGGGTGTACGGGGGGTCGGTGCATGCAGGGGTGTAGGGGCATTGGGGGGGCAGGGGGGGATTCAGGCCGGGGGGATCGGGGCATTGGGGGTACATGGGGAATGGGGGGGTGCATGAGGGGATCGGGGCCTGGGTCATGCATGGGCTGGGGACACCGGGGGTGCTAAACGGGATGGGGGCTCGGGGGCCCTGGGGGTGCAGAGCCCTTGGGGACAGCCTGGGGGGTGGCACTGGGGGGGGACGTAGGGTCACGGGCAGAGGGGAGCCCCTGCGGTGCGGCGGGACAGAGCGACATGGGGACGCCATGGGCAGGACGGCAGGGTGTGACCCCGCCACGGGGCTTCGCTCTCACCACCCCCCCTTCCACCCCGCTCAGGCTCCAGCAGAGACCTTGGGGAGGCCACCATGTCCCAGGCCATCACCTGCGTCAAGGTGAGTCCTCGTCCCTATCCCCCCATCTTGGGGGGGGGCATGAAGGCCCTCCCGCTTTTTGTAAGCATTTAACCCTTTACCATTTGACCTTCCCACCCTGCCAGCAGCGGGGAGATGGCGGGGAGAGCCCCCCGACACCACCACCGGGATCCCTGCTCATCTTCCCGCGAGAGACGTTGTTTCACCAGGCGAGCGGGGTCACCTACCGCATCCCGGCTCTGCTCTACATCCCCCCCGCATCCACCTTCCTGGCCTTCGCCGAGAAGCGCTCCTCGGCCAGGGACGAGGACGCCAAGCACCTGGTGCTGCGGCGGGGCCACCGGCACGGCTCCTCGGTCAAGGTAAAAACCAACGTGGGCTGGAGCAACAAGCTGCGACCTCCATCCCTGGGAGCGATGCCGGGTGGTTTCGGGGTGCAGCAACACCAGTGCATCCCACGGCTGAGCCCAGTTTTCCTCCTCGCTGGCAGTGGGGTCCGATGGAGGAGCTGTTGGCGTTGGTGCTGCCCGGCCGCCGCACCATGAACCCCTGTCCCCTCTACGATGCGACGAGCGGCACCGTCTTCCTCTTCTGCATCTGCGTCGAGCAGGGGAAGACGGAGCGATGCCAGATCTGGAGGGGTTGCAACGCCGCTCGCCTCTGCTACGCCACCAGCGCCGACGGCGGCCACAGCTGGACCCCGCTGCGGGATGTGACGGACGAAGCCATTGGCACCGACCTGTCCCGTTGGGCCACCTTCGCCGTGGGGCCGGGCCACGGGGTACAGCTGCATTCTGGGCGCCTGGTCGTGCCGGCGTACACCTACTACGTGCACGGGTGTTTGTGCGGGGTTGTGCCGCTGCCTTGCTACACCCGGCAGCACGCCCTCGTCTTCTACAGCGACGACGGCGGGCGCAGCTGGCACAAGGGTGACCTGGTCGACGGCGGGCGGACGGGCGAGTGCCAGGTAGCCGAAATCGGTGGGAGCGATGCCGGCCAGTCCTTGCTCTACTGCAACGCCCGAGCACCGCGGCGTTGCCGGGCCGTGGCGTTCAGCACCGACCTTGGGCTGCGATTTGGGCGCTCGGCGCGGTGCGAGGTGCTGGGCGAACCGCCGCGGGGATGCCAGGGCAGCGTGGTGAGCTTCGCCGCGCCGACCGGCACCGGCGATGCACCGACTTGGTTACTCTACTCCCACCCCACCGACCGGCACCGCCGGCGCGATTTGGGCATCTATCTCAACCCCTCGCCGCTGGACCAGGGGGGTTGGCGGCACCCGTGGGTGCTGCACCCGGGGCCGGCCGGATACTCCGACCTGGCCGTCTGCCCCGGCGGCGTTTTTGGCTGCTTGTTTGAGTGTGGCACAACCAGCACCTGTGAGGAAATCGCCTTCTGCCTCTTTACCCTGGACATCTCCGACCACGGCGAGCAGAACCTCAAAGCGTTTTAAAAACGGACCCATTTTAGGGATGGGTCAGTCCCAACCACCAGCGGTCAGAGCCGACGAGCGCGGCAATGCCGGGACCTCACCAGAGACGTTTCAGATGCTCAGGAGGCTCAGCATCATGTAGCTTTTATTTAATTAACGCTTGGCTTTTTAATCATCCATCAGATAGATGTTGTTGGCGACCTGGGAGCGGGGTGAAGGATCTGCTGCAGGTTGGCCGGTGGGGGGATGCCAGCACAGCTCCTGAAATGCTGCTGCGGTACCAAAAATCAGCATGTTTTCACCTGGTAGCAGCAAAAAAGCAGAAAGTGCCACCGAGGCCAGCTGGTACCCTGGGGGAAAAATACCCAAAAGTCGTGGTTTAGTTAAAAATACTGGTGATTTCTGCCTCCCTTCCATGTGGCAGAGAGAGAATTCCCCTTTTTTTACCATGTTTTTATCCCATTTTCTTCATGTTCCTGATTCAGGCTGAGTTTTGCTCCGTATTCCCATGGGAAAAGCACTCAAATCTCGGGGTGGGGGGCGGTGTTTATTCTGCTCCATAGGGAACAGGTTGTGGCATCCCGACGGTGACAGCGACCTCACGTCCCCATGCTGCTGCCAAATAAAATCCTCCCAAAACTGGTGAAATCCAGCCAATATTGGGAAAATCCCCAGGGAGATTGCCCTGCCGGGGAAGGATGCGGGATGGCCCCAAGCATCCCAATCCATTCCACTGCTACATTTTGGGCATGAAGCACCTGGAAGAGAAGAACCCCCCAAGGTCATGGGGTTATCGTTGTTTTTTGGGGGTGGGGGTGTCTGTCCTGGCATCCCCGACTTACCGGTAGCACCGAGGACAACCGAAATGGCCCCGCTGTGTCTCATGGGCGAAGCGGCAGTGGCGGATGTCCTGGGCACGAGGGTCAGCACCGGTGGGGACGGCGTTGCCGGGAGGTCCCCAGGGGACACCGGCAGTGGGGTGCCGGGGGCCAGTGACAAGGAGCAGGGCCAGGCATGGGACGGGCATGGTGTGGGGATGCCGGTGTCACCGGGGGTTGCATTTATGGGGTTCAGCACCAGGGAGGTGGGGTTTGGTGGTGGAGGGTGCTGCTGGATGGGTGACGGCTTGGCCTGCGCCAGTGGGGACCCAGGGGACAGGGAAGGGCCCTGTGTGAAGGCGGGCACGGGGTGGGCTGGGGGGGGGTTGAGAAAAGCACTGGAGTTTGGGGGGGGGTTGCTTGTCCAGCTTCTTGGGGTGACTCGTGGCGGGGGTGATGCGGGGATGTCAGTTATGGCTGAGTGATGGGGACATGGGACAGGGAGTGATGGGGACATGGACACAGCGAGGCAATGGGATGTGGGACATGGCTGAGCGATGGGGACGTGGGACATGGAGTGATGGGGATGTGGGATGTGGAGTGGTGGGGACATGGGACATGGAGTGATGGGGACATGGGACAGGGAGTGATGGGGACATGGGACAGGGAGTGATGGGGACATGGACACAGCGAGGCAATGGGATGTGGGACATGGCTGAGCGATGGGGACGTGGGACATGGAGTGATGGGGATGTGGGATGTGGAGTGGTGGGGACATGGGACATGGAGTGGTGGGGACATGGGACAGGGAGTGATGGGGACATGGACACAGCGAGGCAATGGGATGTGGGGCATGGCTGAGCGATGGGGACGTGGCACATGGAGTGGTGGGGACATGGGATGTGGAGTGGTGGGGACATGGGACATGACCGAGTCATGGGGACAAGCAACAAAGGGTGATGGGGACATGCAACATGTAAAGGTGGGGATGTGGGATGGCTGAGTGATGGGGACATAGGACACAGTAGAGCAATGGGATGTGGGACATGGCTGAGTCATGGGGACATGCGATGTGGAGTGATGGGGACATGGGACACGGCTGAGCAATGGGGATTTGGACCATGGCTGAGTGATGGGGACGTGGGACATGGCTGAGTGGTGGGACATGGAATGATGGGAACAAAGGACATGACTGAGTGACATGCACATGGGACATTGCTGAGCGATGGAACGTGGTACCCGGACCCTGGAACAGAGGGGATCTCGGAGCAATGCTCACCCCAGGCTCTGCACCCATCATGCTCCTACACCCATCATGTCCTTGCACCCATCACTCCCCCCACGGTGCAGGACAAGGCTGGCCTCTCCCGGCCCCTTGGCACAGGCACAGCCACCCTGGGAGAAACCCACATTTCCCAACTTCTCTTGACCTCTCCTTTGGGAATTCACAGAACCCCAGAACGGCGGGGGTTGGAAGGCACCTCTGGAGATCACCCCGTCCAACCCCCCTGCTTGAGCAGGCACACCCAGAGCAGGGGGCACAGCACCGCGTCCAGGTGGGTTTGAATGTCTCCAGGGAAGGAGACTCCACAACCTCTCTGGGCAGCCTGTCCCACTGCTCTGCCACCCGCACAGGAAAGCAGTTCTTCCTCACATTCAGGTGGAACTTCCCGTGTTCCAACTCGTGCCCGTTGCCCCTTGGCCTGTCGTTGGGCACCACTGAAAAGAGTCCGGCCCCGTCCTCTTGACACCCGCCCTTCAGATATTTATAAGCATTGATGAGATCCCCCCTCAGTCTTCTCTTCTCCAGGCTGAACAAAGCCAGGTCTCTCAGCCTTTCCTCCTAAGGGAGATGCTCCAGGCCCCTGATCATCCCCGTAGCTCTCCACTGAACCCTCTCCAGCAGTTCCCTGTCTTTCTTCAACCGGGGAGCCCAGAACTGGACGCAGTACCTCAGCCAAGGGGACGTCTTCCTTTCTCCAGATATCCTCTCTCCCCTCTGGGCGCAGGGATGCCTCAGGGCCAGCCTTAGCAGTAAAGACTGAAGCAAAGGCGGCATCCAGTAACTCTGCCTCTCTGCATCCTGCCTCACCAGGGCACCCACCTCGGTCAGCAGCGGGCCCACAGATTCCCCAGTCTTGCTTTTACTGCTGATGTAGTTGAAGAAGCCCTTCTTGTTATCCTTGACATCCCTTGCCAGATTTTGTTCCAAGAGGGCCTTGGCCTTCCTCGTTGCATCTCGCCATACCCTGGCAATGTTTCTCTATTCCTCCCAAGCGGCCAGTCCCTTTTTCCACATACTGTAAGCCTCCTTCTTCCATGTGAATTTTTCTAGAAGCTCTTTGCTCATCCATGTGGGTCTCCTGGCTCCTTTGGCTCCTTGGCTTGACTTCTTCCTCACAGGGATGCACCAATCTCGAGCTTGGAGGAAGTGGTCCTTGACTATTGACCAGCTCTCTTGCACCCCGCTGCCTTCTAGAGCCCTAGCCCATGGGATTCCTCCAAGCAGGTCTTTGAAGAGGCCAAAGGTGGCTCTCCTGAAGCCCAGGGCTGTTAATCCTACTTGTCGCCCTGCTTCTACCACGCGGGAGCTGGAACTCCACCATCTCATGGGCGCTGCAGCCAAGGCTACCGCCAACCCTCACAGCCTCGACCAGACCTTCTGTGGTTAGTAGAAGGTCCAGCAGCACAACTTGCCTCGTTGGCTCCTCCACCACCTGTGTCAAAAAGTCATCCTCCCTCACATAAAGAGCAGCTCCCCCACCTCGCCTTGCTGGCTTGTCTTTCCTAAAAGGTATGTATCCATCCCGACAACATTCCAGTGTACAGGCATTTCAGAGAAGTAATTCAGCTGGTTCTGGCCCGTTTTCCCCAGGAGGCTCCAGGGGGACCGGGGGGGGCTCGGCTGGGGGGGACTATTTTGGGTTGTCAACGTGGTGCTGTCCCCATGGACAGGGCACCTAAGCACCCGCTCCAACGAGGCTTTTCTGTGAAAAGAGTGTTTTTTCCAGGGTGAGAAAGTGTCTGCAGTGTTGGTGGGAACCCAGCGGGACGTCCCCGAGCCACCACCCTCACCCCGCTGGGACAGGACGGGCTGGGGACAGGATGGGATTATTACAGGACAGAGTGGGGACAGGCAGCAGGGGACACACGGGATGGGGATGGCACAAGATGGGGACAGGGAGGATGGGGACAGGGTGGAATGGGGACAGAGAGGCCAGCACGAGGCAGGATGAGTCCAGGGCAGTTTGGGGACAGACAAGAGGGGGACAGGAAGGAAGGGGATGGGATGGGATGGGGACTGGGACAGGCGGGATGGGGACAGGCAGGTTGGGGACTGGGATAAGCAGGATGCGGACCGGATGGGATGGGAACAGGGATGGGCAGGATGAGGCCAGGGCAGGATGGGGACCAGATGGGATGGGGACAGGGACAGGCAGGATGGGGACAGGGACAGGATGGGGAGGGGACAGGATGGGATGGGGACAGGGACAGGCAGGATGGGGACAGAATGGGACGGGGGCAGGATGGGATGGGGACAGGATGGGATGGGGACTGGATGGGATGGGGACAGGGACAGGCAGGATGGGGACAGGATGGGATGGGGACTGGGACAGGATGGGGAGGGGACAGGATGGGATGGGGACTGGGACAGGCGGGATGGGGACAGAATGGGATGGGGACAAGGACAGGCAGGATGGAGACAGGGACAAGATGGGGACAGAATGGGATGGGGGCAGGATGGGATGGGGACAGGGACAGGCAGGATGGGGACAGAATGGGATGGGGACTAGGACAGGATGGGGACAGGATGGGATGGGGACAAGGACAAGCAGGATGGGGACAGGATGGGATGGGGACAGGATGGGATGGGGATAAGGACGGGCAGGATGGGGACCAGCAGCACCACGCCCCCCCCGCCCCCCCCAGCCAGCGTGGCGGATCCGGGGCACCCCCCCCCCACCCTCCCCACCCCCCACCCCCTCCCCACCCCCAGGGCGGGGCCATCGCGCCCCTCCCCCCCCTCCCCGCCCCTCCCGGCGGCGGCGGCGGCTGGATGCGGGCGCTGGGGGCGCTGGGGCTGGGGGCGCTGCTGGCGCTGCTGCCGCCCCCCGCCCCGGCCGAGACCTACACGGCCATGCTGAGCGTCCGGGGGGCGCTGGGCTCCGAGGGCCGCCTGCTCCGCCGCCTCCGCGCCTACCTGCGGGACGAGAGCGCCCGCCTGCGCCGCCTCGCCAGGTACCCGACCCCCTCGTCCCGCCGCGGACACGCGTGGGGGCTCCCGGGCAGGGCTGGGAGCATCCCCTCCCCTCTAGGCACCCGCATCCCCCCCTCCCAAGGGTGGGTGCTGCGCTGGCAGGGATGGAGGGGTTAAACCCCCCCCCCCCCCAAGCCCCCAGCACCTAATATTTGGGGATGCCCCTAAATAGGAGCTTGGGTGGATGGGGAGCACAGCCCGGACACTGCCCACGCCCCCCCAGCCACGTCGCAGGAGGGGGACGTGGTCCGCCCAACCCTGGGCTGGGGACCGGGGACGTGCGTCACAGCATCCCCAAGGCACGGGCCATCCCCACGTACCCACCAAGGACGGGGGCTGCCAACCTTGATGGGGTTTCCCCATCTCTGACTTGGCCAAAAAGTGGACGCAGAGACAAAGCTGCCCAACTACGGAGGGGGCTCAGGCCCCAGACTCCACCCCGGGGGTGTCACCACCCAGGAGCATCACTCAAAGTGTCACCCAGTGGATGCCTCGTAGGTTTTATGAGAAGGTCCAGGCGCTGCACCAGGACCCCAAGGCCTCGGTGGACAACCCCTTGCTGGCCTTCAGCCTCATCAAGCGTCTCCACTCCGACTGGCCCAATGTCATCTACAGCGACGAGGCCACCGAGAACACCCAGGGTACAGGGGGGATGCTCTGTCGCCTGGGGAGAGCCAGGACGTGATGGGGACCGGGTGGAGGAGCAGGGGAACGGATGGAGGAGCAGGAGACTGGATGGAGGACCAGGAGAATAGTCCCCAGGGATGGAGAAGGGCTGATAAGGGCAATTGCAGCCCAAAAGCTCATTAATCCCCCTTCATGCACCCCATTACCCGCCCTCAGCACTCCATGCCGGCTTCAAGGAGGTGGAGCAGGAGTTGCCTGGGGCCGAGGACCTGGACGGGGCTGCCCGGGCACTGATGCGGCTGCAGGACGTCTACGCGCTCAGCGTCAAGGGCATGGCCAACGGCGTCTTCCAGCGAGCCGGCGCTGGCCGCCCGCCCCTCTACAGCCCTGGCCGGCGCGTCTCCCTCTCCGCTGATGATTGTTTCCATGTGGGCAAGGTGAGGGCGAACCCTGTCAGCCCGCCACAAAGTTTTTCCAGCCTGGGATGTTGCTTCCGTAGGGATAGACGTTGGGTTTTCTTCCCGCACGGATGCGGAGGGGCCCCTCTGACTCAGCCCGCAGGCATCCCACCCGCCTGCCATTGCCTCTCGGCTTTCGCCCAGATAATGGGGCTTCTTGCTGCTTTGTGGCTCGGGGAAGGGAAGAGCCGAGCCGGTGGCCTGGGGGAGATCTTCTGCCCCAGCATCCCAGTCGGGTACGGGGTCGGCCCCCGCTCGGCGGTAGAAGTGGGTCTGGAAATCCCTGGGAGGGGATTTGGGTGCTTTGATAGAGGTTTTTGTTCGGGGCAGAGTCCTCTGAGGGTTGCTGCAGAGCTGGGATGGAGTATCAGAGCGTGGGATAGGATGGGACGGGATGGCATGGGATAAGATGGCGTAGCATGGGATGAGGTGGAGGTGCAGATGGAGATGGAAATGGGGATGGAGCAGGATGCATGGGGATGGGACAGGATGGGAATGGCATGGGAAGGAATGGGGGTGGGAATAGGAAAGTGTCAGGATTGATGGGACAGGATGGGTGGGGATTGCAATGGGATGGGACAACACGGCATGGGGATGGGATAGAATGGGATATGATGGGTTGGGACAGGACAGGATGAGACAGGGTAGGGACAGGATGGGAGGGGATAGGGGTAGGATTGGGATGAATATGGTCATGGGGATAGGATGGAATGAGAAGGGGATGGGATGGGTCAGGATGGGATGAGGACGGGGGTGGGGATGTGGTGGGATGGGATGGTACAGGAGGGGATGGTACAGGAGGGGATGGGATGGTACAGGACATGATGGGATGGGATGGGATGGGATGGGATGGGATGGGATGGGATGGGATGGGATGGGATGGGTGGGGACAGGATACAGGCCAGGCTGGCCCAGCTGGCGGGTCCAGGTGGTGTGCTGCCTTGCAGGTGGCCTACGACACAGGCGACTACTATCACTCCATCGCATGGCTGGAGGAGGCCGTCGGCCTCTTCCGCCTCTCCTACGGCAGCTGGAACCCCGAGGACCGGAGCAGCCTGGAGGATGCTCTGGACCATCTTGCCTTCTCCTACTTCATGGTATGGCCGCGAGTCCCATCCCCATCACCCCGGCGCCCGGTGGAGCTGAACCGTGGGCAGGGGGATGCTCATGGGCTCTCTGCTCTCCCTATCCAGGCTGGAAACATCTCCCACGCCTTGAGCCTCTCCAGGGAGTTTCTCCACTATGGTATGTGGGGCAACCCCAGATGCAGCAGAGGGAGGGGAAAGGTTTTGGGGTGTCCCCATCACCTCTGCATGGTACCAGCCTCCTTCACCCCATTTCTTGCCCCTACATGGGATAATTCTCCAGGGACTGATGCCAGGGAAGGGGGGTGATGGGGACACGGTGTTTTGGGTGACACCACCTCTCCGGCAGACCCCAGTAACCAAAGGGTGGCGAGGAATGTGGCCAAGTACGAGAAGCTGCTGGAGATGGGGACGGTGGCCAGTGCTGGACCCCTGCAACGCCCCAACAGCACCCGTCTGCAGAGCCGCGACGCCTACGAGGAGCTGTGCCAGCGCCCAGGGGGGCAGGTGGGGCTGGCAGGGGGGGGTGCCATGGTCCCCCACCCCACCGCTGTCCCCCCTCACACGCCCTTCTTGGTTCTCTCTCTCCTCAGCCAGCCCCAGAGCATCTCCCACACCTTGGCTGCTCCTACGAGACCAACAGCAGCCCCTACCTCCTTCTCCAGCCTGCCAAGAAGGAAATGGTCCGGATCCAACCCTATGTGGCTTTGTACCATGATTTCATCAGCGACGCCGAGGCTGAGACCATCAAGGGGTTGGCAGGGCCCTGGGTGAGCCAACCCTGTCCCCAGGGATGTCCTTCTCCTGGAGGAGGGTGCCCCAAGAGCTGGTGGTCCAGGGTGGACCACCCTGAGCATGCAGAGATAGGAGGGGTTTTAAGCTAGGGCTTAGCTGAAGTCTTCTGCAGCGAGACCCTGGAGGGGGATGAGCCCAGCTTAGCTCCATCTGAGCCCCGCAAAAGATTCTGGGGAGAAACCAGGTCCATGCATGCACCTAAACCCCCTCCCAGCCAGGCTTGACTTGGCGACACCCAACTGCATTGGATCCAACTGCGACCACTGCTCCCACCACCCCAGTGGGACACCTTGGGGTGGGGTTTGGCAACCAGCTGGTATAAACCCACCGATTTTGACCCCAACTGGGGTCCCTGCTTGGTGTGGAGGTCCCCGTCTGCAGCAACATCCCCCCCCCCCCCCCCAATGTGTCCTCCAGCTGCAGAGGTCCGTGGTCGCCTCTGGGGAGAAGCAGCAGAAAGCCGAGTACCGCATAAGTAAGAGGTAGTAGCCACCCGCTCCCTCGTCCTCCAGCCAGCGGGACCACCATGGCCCCATTGCCACCACCACGGTGGCAGTGAAGCCATGCTGGGGAGGCCTGGGTCCTCCACACCCAGCAGTGCTGTGAGGGTTAAGCCCAGCCACGCGTGAATTTGGGGGGGGGGGGCTGAAGGTGGGGTGCCCCTGCAGCGCCTGGCTGAAGGACACCGCCGACCCGGTGGTGCGGGTGTTGGAGCAGCGCATCGCCGCCGTCACCGGCCTGGACCTGCGGCCACCCTACGCCGAGTACCTGCAGGTGGTCAACTACGGGTTGGGAGGCCACTATGAGCCACACTTCGACCATGCCACGGTCAGGGAGCTGCCTGGGTGCTCCGTGGGGTGCTCCACGGGGTGGTCATGGGGTGGTGCCCAGAGTGGGTCCTCTGGTGCTCCTGGGATGGTTCCTGGGGTGGTCTCTGGGACGGTCGCTGGGGTGGACCCTCAGATGTTCCTGGAGGTGGATCCTGGGGTGCTCCCCTTGGTGCTTCTGGGGTGGTGCCCAGGGGAGGTCCCTGGGGGTGTCCCCATGGTGATCCCTGGGGTGTTCCCTGAGATGTTCCTGGAGGTGGACCTCCAGGAGGGTCCCGGGATGCTGATCCCTGGGTTGGTGCCTGGGATATTCCTGGGAAGGAGGAAGGAGCAAGGGAAGAGGGAAGGAAGGAGGGAGGGATTTCCCTGGGGGGCAGCGTGGAGCTATTAGGGTGTGAGGTGCCTCCATGCCGAGCCATGTCAGCACGGGATGGACCATCCCCACCGGACTGACCATCCCCACCTCCTCGCTCTTGGGGCAGTCCAGGAAGAGCCCCCTTTACAGAATGAAGTCGGGCAACAGGATCGCCACAGTCATGATCTACGTGAGTCCTCCCTCATTTCCAGGCCTAGAGAGACTGCGCTTGCTTAGTAATCAGTAGGGTTCAGAGTGAACAGGGTTTGAGATGGCTGAGGGCAGCCTTCAAAATCAGACTGTGGTGGGGTGTTAAATGACAATATCTGCAGAGTATTTAAGAGCTTGTGCCATGCTGTAGCAAGGGAAACATGGCTGGGGACCAAGGGAGGTTTCGTGCCTCGGTTTCCCCATGCAAAGCAGCCGTATCACAGGGGGGAGAGGGAGGGCCACGGCTCATATCTTTGCTCCTTTTCCAGCTGAGCGCGGTGGAGGCCGGTGGCTCCACCGCCTTCATCTACGCCAACTTCAGCGTGCCCGTCGTTAAGGTGAGGGGCACCCACATGAGCCCCCAGGGAACAGGGAAGGGGGGACACTGCTCTCTTGTATCTCGTCTCTCGCAGGGAGTTGTGGCCGAGCCTGTCCCAGTGCCAAACCCCAACCCTGGGGCTCCCTGATCCATTTTGAGGTGCCAAACTCCCTCCCTGGGGCTCCTGGCTCCCTTCGAGGGGAGCCAAACTCCAATTCCGCAGCTCCCAGCTCTGTTTTGGGATGCCAAAATCCAACCTCGGGGATCCCAGCTGTATTTTGGGGTGCCAAAATGCCAACCCCAGGGCTCCCAGCTCCATTTTAGGGGTGTCACACCCCAGCCCTTAGGCTCCTGGCTCTTTTTTGGGGGGTGCCAACCCCAATTCTGGGGCTCCCAGCTCTCTTTTGGGGTTCCAAACCCCAATTCCAGGGCTTTTGGCTCACTTTTAGGGGTGTAACACCCCAGGGTTCCCAGCTGGTTTAGGGGTGCCAAACCCCAACCCCTGGGCTCTCAGCTTTGTTTTGGGGTGCCAAACCCTGGGGCTCCCACCCCCTCTCTGCTCCGCAGAATGCAGCTCTCTTCTGGTGGAACCTGCGGAGGAATGGTGACGGTGACGAGGACACCCTGCACGCCGGCTGCCCCGTCCTGGCCGGGGACAAGTGGGGTGAGAGACTGTGCCCGGTGTCACCTTGGGGTGACACAGGGTTAGACGGGCAGCTCTGCCAGCAGGGAGGCGAGAGGTGCTGGGAATCCAGAAAAAATTCTGGATAATAGGGAAAAACATGTCACTGATACCAGAGCGGGGTCGGAAAGAAGTGCAGGGGGACAGAGGCAGACAGGGGGTCCTTGTCCTTTCCAGTGGCGAATAAGTGGATCCACGAGCACGGGCAGGAGTTTCGGCGGCCGTGCAGTGCCAACCCACGCGACTGAGCCACCGTGGGCTCGAGGACATGGAACCCACGGGTGGCAAAGCCACCCCAGCGCAGCGTGTCCCCAAGGCTGCGGCAAGAGGAGGGAGGGAAGGGGGCGGCAGCGGCGCTGCGTGCTAGCGGGGGCGGTGGCACTTGCTCAGCCGTGGGGCTGAATCTGGTGAAAATAAAAGTTAAAAGACACTAAACTGGAGTCTGGGGGAAAGACCTTGGTGTGGTACCTGAGGGGATGATGGGGGGTGTGTGTGTATGTGTTTGCATCCTCCCACATGTCCCCCACCCCTGATTCCAGCCTGGACCCCAACCACATCCTCAAGCCCCCTCCTCCAGCCCTAGGTGAAAAGTCTCTCTGCTAAAAGGACTGGCGGTTAGCGACATGGCATTTCTGTGGTCATCAGTAGGCTTCAGAGTGAACAGAACGGCCACAGAGGACCAGAGCAAAGACAGCACACTACCCTTCCCCAGATAAACCTGCTGCAGTGCCTTGCTGCATCTTGGGCCTGATTGTGCAGCCCCACACTCTGCTCTTGTCCTGACAACAGCATGGGGGCCCCCTCCTCTGCACCCCAAAAGGGGTTTTTAGTTTGCAGGGCAGTCACTGTAAGAGCAACCTTGAGGAGGGAGAAGGCAGCTGCTGCCTTCCAGCCACGCTGGCCCACCGCCTGGCCACGCTCAGCCATGCTTGCGCTCACATCGCTCCCCCGGGGCCTCGCAGACAGGCTCCCTTTCTCCAGCCTGACCGCAGCACCTGCGTGACTGGAAGGCAAAAAAGAGGCAGCGAGGGTCTCCGGCAGCGCCCGGAGATCGGGTAGGGAGCCTGCGCTGCTCTCCCTGGGCGCTTCCAATGGGGGACAGAACAGATGAAGCTGGAGGACGCCACAGAAACTCCCATCCATCCAGCCTCATCTATGTGATGTTTGGATGAGGCTGAAGAGCTCCTGGAAGGAGAGGCTGTGGGTACTGCAGCCTGGGGAGACCCAGCTCCCCAGGGGGGTCCAGACCACCCTGTCACCTCTCAGCCTCTTTGCTAGCCAGAAGGAAAAAGGACAAAAACTGGGGAGGGGGATAGAAACACGAGGCAGACCTCTCACAGGGCACTCCTGCTCATTTTGGGTTCAAAAATATGCATTTATCACTTCATGGCTGTGTTTATCCAGCCCCGGATTAACCCTTCTGTGAGCAGCACTTGGGCACAGAAGCAGGAGCTGAAGCATGGGGCTCCAGCCCCTCGCCATAAGAGAACGCTACAGGAGCCCTTTTGGGCTGTGTTGAGCCTGCTTGGATGTAAAACTGCAAAATTTCGCAGCAAATTTCCCCAAATTCCTTCTTTTCAGAGAGGAACAACCCCAGCATTCAGGGTGTTAGAAAACAGACGGTCCAACACAGCACAGGTTATTTAACAGCCAGAGCGCCATGGTTTATTACTTTCAGATGTTTCTGTACACGTGGGAGTCATCGGTCAGGAAGAGGAGGGGAAAAAGCAAAAGCTGTGGCTAAAGCATCCCCCCTCCTCCCCACACTGGAGCGCGGAGAAGGGATGGGGGAATATTTCGGATGACAAGAGGCTTCTGTGAGTCACCAGAAAAACCCAAGGCTTGGGTCTGGCCCTGGGGATGTCCCAGGAACAGGCAGAACAACACCCTTCCTCTACAGGCAGCTCCGAGGAGCCTGAGTAGCACAGCTGAAGGGAAAGAAGGAGTTCCTACCCCAGGCTTTTCACAAATGCTTTATTTTAGGCGAGAGAAACGGGACACCGAACAAGACACAAACAGGATGAGGCTGACACGGGACACAGAGCGCGGTCTCCGGAGAACTGACATACACCACACACACACATTTTCCTTTTGGAAACAGCAGCACATGGTTAAGAGCTCACCCCGCCAGACTGGTAAAGCTTGGCCTAAACCAGCCAAGCATCCAACAGCAAAGCTCGGAGCAAACACCCAAGCGCTCTCCCGCAGGTTTCAGATGTCTTACTGACAAGGTGCCGAGGGTGCAGCGTTACCGGATGGATCAGGGCAGATGATACAGCCAAGGGAGGCAGGTTTGGGCAACACAAACAGTAGTTTCAGGTTGTAAGCAGAGCGCCAGGCTCAGAGACGGGTGTTACAATGCACCAGGGCTAAGTTTTCTTGGAAACGGCAACCCATAAACTGTTTTTTTTTTTTACCTTACCTGAAGATCTAAGATTTAGAAATCTAGATCTAGATTTAGATCTAAACCTTAGATCTAAAATCCGAGGTTTTCAGGAGGGTTGAGCACCACTTCAAACCAGCGAATGGCTGATTGCCAGACACCTCCAGGGATCTCTCCTCCCAGGCCCTTCTGCACCCAAGATTAAAGAGCAACAGCGAAGGGGAGGAGAAACGTCAGTCTAAAGTCGAGGAGGTGGAGAACATCAGCACAAAGCTATTTGCTCTCTCTGTTCCAACACCCACCGGGTGCTCCCCCCTTCACTGAAGACCCTGTTCAATGTGGCAGCACACTGATAAAGTTTTCGGAGTCCTGGGATGGTCTCACTGAATGAGAAGCCAGCAAACGACTTTGCCCTATTGTAATCGCTCAGCCCTGCCCTGCAAAGAGAGGGAAAGCAAGGAGGTTCGCTCTGAACTGCCCCAGCAAGGTATTTACTGGGCTACTGGTGTTAGCAACGGGATCTATCACACCACCACCACCTCTGAGAGCTCCCTGACCATGAGCTCAGCTTAGAACTCACTCCGTGCTTTACTGTAGTGCTTATTTTTTTTCAGAGGGTGTCTCGGTTGCATAAAGTGACCTCCAGTCGCAATAAGCATCGGTATTTTCAATCGGCTTTGGTATCACCTCCCACTCACTTCGCATCTGGACCAGGGCAGGCTGAAGACAAAAAAGACAAGGCTCAAACAAAAAAAAAAAAAAAAAAAAAAAAAGCAAGGTCCTTACAGCAACACGATTTGGCAACCATTTCCACAACGTGTATGTATCGATCACCCCCGTCACTACAGCGTTTGAAAAACACCAGCGTGGAGGAACTGTGCTGGCTTAAGCACGTGCAAAGACACGCAGCCGAGCTCTGCGCTTGCAGGATCTGTATTCAAAGCAAAACTATACGCTTCAGCAACAGAGGAAATAACTTTTTCCAACAATCTCAATGCTCCTGGAATCTACAAGTCACCAAGGGTTTTGTCCGGTGCATAGAAGCCAGCAGCTGGCAAAACCTGTCCTGCGTCTGACTTGAAAAATTTAAGAAGTGAACCCTGAAACAAACCAGCCTCCCAAACTGCACCTTCTCCTCCTGCCAGGCCTTGGGATTTTCCGTTGTGAAAGTTTCCACTGATCTTCAATCCAACAACTGGAATAAAAGCAGAGAGATTCCTAAATAATCAAAAGCGCCAGCTTAAAACCAGCATCCTTTTAATTCAGACAGCCTCCTCCTGCTTATCTGCTTTTACACAGAGACAGTACAATGCTGCAGGCTGTGGAAAAACGCAGTGAAAAGCTGGTAGTTATGGGGGAATTTTCTAGATCTCCCCATTTTTCATGAGTCAAAGAGTACATTTCTTCCCGCTGCACCTACTTTTACCAAGGTCTGTGCTATCCTTCACCTAAATACCATTTATCATTGCCTGTAGCTCCCTGAAAAGGGAAAGGAAACTGCAACAGGAGCATTAATATTTTTCAGACAAAAGTACAGTCTCAGAAATGTATGTAGCTCGACACAGCCAAAAGAAATTCCCCCTCCACCCACCCACAGGCTATTGCTGCTGTCCCTGTAGTCACCTTTTTCTGAAGCCAGTGCTACACGAGTCCCTGAACGGCCGCCTATTCTGTGCAAGTCAGGACTGAGAGCTTGGCACGGAGCAACGCCACATTAAATAGGCTGTTGAAATATTTATTTTTTCACTCACTTCTCAAATGTTAACAACAAAATATAATTCTGGGGAGCCCACAGGATTCAGAAACAGTCATTTTCCAGTGGTGCTTCTACAGAATACAAAACTGATTTTCTTTTGCTTTCCATGAAGGCTTTTTTTTTTTTTTTTTAAGTATCTCGCAAACTGTGAAAGCAAATGAAAGGGATCACATGAGAGGCAAACGCAAGGAGTTACCGCAACGAACCACTCAAAGCCAGATCCTCCAAGCTACTTCAGCAAGGAGGAATGTGACTTTACCGAGATCATGAAGGATTATGACAACAGGCACATGCTTAACTATCCCATGAAGTAAGACTCTGGACATACACTATTATTTTAGTCTCTAACAATTTGAACACAGGAGTCATCTGGAAAGGACCGAGAATTTTGCCAATCTTCAGGATACGGCTGGGGAAAGTGCTAATTTGCATTTCAACTACTGAAGATCCATTTAATCCATCAGCAACTAAACCAGGGGAGGACATTACATCAAGGTCACAGTAAACTAATGCAATAATTAACACGGTGACTTACGGAGGGAAGTGCCAGTAGCCAGCAATTGCTCTTTTAACACCTGAGTGCCAATGGCCAAAGTGCCAGGAGAGAGGAGAGCTCTGTGGAACGAGGCTTTCTTGTCTCTAATTCAGGCATTTCCCACCCTGACGTGTCGGGGAAGGGACACAGAGCAAGGCCACGACCGCTGCGTCCAGGGCTCACGTGCGAATGAATCAGAGGAGACGAGCGGCTCTCCACCAGGGTAAACGCCAAAGTTAAACTGGGCTTTGCCAGCTCTTCGCACCGTCTCCCCTTTGCCCCACCTGCAACCTCTCAAATGCCAAGAATTCACGATGGCTCTTGTCACAGGACGTACGCGTAGATGCACATCGCAGCTCCCAAATCAGGCCAACAACACAATTCTGCCTCAGCAAAACAGCGTTAAAATACTGCTTTCATCATACAGCATCAAGGGGTTATGGAGACAAGGCAAGAAAAAAAAAAAAAAGAAAATATTTCAGACATCCACCGGCAAAATATTGAGGAAAACTGCTCCAAAAGGTCTCTGCTCTTACGCCCAAGAGTGATTCTTAGGTGAAAGCAATCTGATGAACTGTCTGTGGATAATTTAACCCTGAAGAAAAACTCTCTGTGTAAGTACTGCATTTACATGGAAATATGGAAGGCAGGCAGCGAAACGATCTAGGAAGTGAGAGTGAAAACGAGGTCTTTCCTCCAATACTGGGGGGAGCATAATGCAGCAGCAGCTGCCTATGCCTCTGCATGAGCATCAGCAGGACTGACTCCAAGCTCTTCCACGGTTTTACCTACTGCACTTTTTGCATTTTTTTCATCCAAAAGGCGCTGATCTCTGCTCCGTTGCGTGCAGCAGCTACAAGAAGGGAAGCACAAACACATTGCAGGCACAGAGAATGGCCAAACAGGCAAACTGCCTTCAGATCACATTGTTACTGCTGCTCTTGGGTCTTCCCCACAAACGCAGGCCCAGAGTCCCCTGCCTGTTATGTGTCTGCAGTAGACGGAGTTATCCAGGCTATTTTTCTCAGTGAGAACTTGAAACAAGTATTAAGAAAGCTGCAAGATTCTGAAGTGGAGCTCACGGTCCCCCCTCGCCTTTTTGTTTTACAGTCCTGTCCAACTTTGCACAGGAAAGTAGCATCTAGGCTGTTCCCGCAGCTTAACTCATAAGGCTGGCATTGGTGAGACAAAACCTGAGCTCCCAATGAAGCCGATTCCTCATCTGCTTTCGGGGAAAGAAACATGTATATAAAAACAAGCCTAAGGGGCACTTTAAGGATGATTAGACGATTCCATGGAGAAATCCTGAAGCCTTTGGCTATGCTGCAATGCCCTCGGTGGATCTGGACTGCCAATGGCCCCTTTGCCGTTGGGTCCAAGAAAGCCTGAGAATTGATGGAGATCGGTATGATCGACTACTTGGGATTTCAGGAGGTCTTTCCTTGCGGCAGCAGAGAGGAGCCCACTTCCAAGGGCCTGAAGAGCTTTTCATGGTCTTCAGTACAAGCTGCTTCCCAGCAAGGAAGTCCCTAAGCATTTACACATTCTGGAGAACTAGTTCTAGGGGATGAATCTCACACCAACTTCTCACTGCTGCTGAACTGGAGAGATGAAAGGATATGGATACATCACAGTGGCCTCTGGTGCAGTTTATTTACAACAGGATTCAGTGCTGAAGAACACCAGGGTATTAACAAGCAGGAAACACACTAGGAGGGAAAAAGGAGAGTGGAAGAAAGGTCACATGTTAAAATCAAGGTATTCTCTGCAGATATTTGACTCTGTGACACCCTACATTTAGTTGATTACACAAGATGAAACAAGGCCAAAAGGAGGCTATCATGCAGGTTAAAAATCAGCATTGATGCATTCAACAATATCTTGAAAGCTACGTAATAGTGAGAAGCACAAAAGCTTAATATGTTGCTGTCCATGGCTTAAGGACACAGTAAGACCAGCAAGCCACCTCCCTTTCTCCAAGCCTCTTGTTTAAAAGCTGCTTTTGCTACAACCACAACAGGAGGAGCAATGGGCTAGCACCTTCAAAGACTCATAGAGATAGCACAGGTTGCCAAATACCTGGTGGAGATTCAGCATTACGATGCAGTACAGTCCTTCTCCCTCTCTCACCATTTACACATCAACCTACACTATATCCTTTCATTGGATTTAAAACATGCAGTCCACAGTCCTACATTTCTACTGTTTTTTCCCCTTTATCCTGTGCCCTTGGGGATGAAAAGAAGAGAGATCATCCAGCAATAGCTCTTTAGCATTGCCAGTCCTACAGCATCACACATTTTGGGCTTCTGCCTTTTGTTGAAGAATTCTTAGCTAAATGCAGTCCTGAAAAGTCTTCCTGCTTAAGAAACACGCTTATTTTAAGGTCATCTTTCAGGTGAATGGTAAAACAGATTAGCACCTTTTATGAGGTCTAAGCATTGGTTTAGTTATTAGCTTTATGGTACTGTAACTAAGACTTCCGAGTTTTTCCGATCATCCTTCTCAGTCACAACCTACTGCCACTGCTGTGTGGCTGGTCGCAGAGGCCTGGCTTCTACAGTTCGTTATGATATGAAAACACATGAGATAAGCATGGAAAGTCGACAAAGTGAAGGACACAGCTTTACCTGTCTAATCTCACCAGTATTTCTTGGCCAAAGTGTGGTGCAAGTTGTTTCGAAAACACAGGGCCTTAATTACTTAAATAAAATGCTATTTAAACTAAATATCATAAGGCCTGTAACTCTGCCTTTCGGCAGGCTATAAAGAAAGGAATCGGCTAGGGAGGATCTGCTTCGCTCTTCCCCTCCAAGGAAGGAGGTTTCATTAACACAAGTTAATACGTGAGAAGTTTAGAGAGAACGCATAAACAGCAAATATATTCCTGGCTGTGATTCAAAGCTGTTTGTTTACATGTGGTTTTTAGCATCATGCTAAAGCTCCAGCCTCCCACACTGAGAACCAAACACGCAGGCAGTACGAGCAAGAGCTCTGCTTGAGGACTGCACAGCCCTAGCACTCGCAGAGTCTTACCACTGGAATCCACCGATGGGCTCTGTAAATCTGTGACGGATCAGGAACGTCGCAACAGCTTCAGCAACCTGAGGGAAGGGGAAAAAAAAAAAAATTGGTCAGAATTTAAAGGGACACAAAGAGAACAAGAAATCCAGGAGTTTTAAAAGCCTGCAGCATTTCCAACAACAGTTTGCATCCTCCGGATCCTCCTGCTGAATGAAGTTTGCTCCTTTAAAACTAAGAGCTCTGTACAACAAACAGGCTTGTATATGAAAACAGGAACTACATGCTTCCACCTTTATTCTGATGCTGATCTCACAATCAAGAATGGACCAAACTTGTTCTCCACCTCTTGCAGTAATTCTTAAAACAATGCCTAAGTTTAGCAAGTAAGAAGTCTGGTGAAATCACAAGTTATTCCTCTAAAGAATAAATCAATAGTAACCTGTAATAATACCACTTAGAATTTATATGAAGATTAACAACAATGTAAGAACTCGGTATGTTTAGACAAAAATCCCTATTTCAGATTGGTGAAGTGAAGCACTAAAAGGCTGAGTTTTACACTCACAGCAGTCAGTGTAGAACAAGCTTTAAAAGCAGACATGTTTCCAACCACAGGCTCAGTTGGCTGTACCGCATTCCTGCTTCTATCTAGACACTAACTTCAGCAGTACCCAGAAGCAGCACCGCTCTGTCAGTCTGTAAGCTGTTTCAGTAATGTTTGCTTTGTGTTTGGAAAATGTGAGCCACCCAACTCAGCAAAACACAGACCAACCCCAAAAGCTGCACCTTAGCACAAGGGAGAGTGGAGAACTTCATGAGGAAAGGCGGGGAGGATAAATCCATTCCACATGGTAAGGAGTTAGTTATACCACCACTAGCCTGAGAGTTAAATCTGTAACCTAGCCAAGCCCTGCATCATGTAACGTTTTAGTCCAGGCTTTCCAGCCAGCTTAAAAATCCAAGCTGTTTTGCGAACAGCCTGTTAAGATGTTGTGCCAAAAAACGCCCCTGAAGTATAATCTCTGCTTCATAGTAAGCAACAACCCCTTTTGCATTTAAGCTGTGAAGACCGTGACTTATCTAGCTTCAATCCCACAGTGGGGCTCACCTTGTCTGGAGCATCTTCATGGACTGCATGGCCACACTGCGGGAGGACCTGCATCTGAAATTTCCCTGCGGATCAAGAGAGTCATCACTGGAGCTGCTTTTTAAGCAGTCTTGATTTCTAGCAGCAATAGTCTAGGCAAGCAGTTCTTGTGTACACCCTTAAAAGCACTGTGAATTTATGAACTCTTCTAAAAAGGATCTCACATTCTTTAAAAAAAACAACCTCGCTAAACCTCACTATATGCATCGGGCAAAGAGGGACCAGGGAAGGCACGAGAGCATAAAGCAAACTGTGTAATACACACAGCAGGCAGTTTCAATAGAAAGCAAGAACTGGCTGCTTAATTCATCTTCCCCAGGTGTAACTAAAGGAAGTTCCCAGGAGTTAAAATGAAGCTAAACTTTTTAGAGCTTCTTGACACAGGTGAGACTACCTTTCAGAGCTGAAACTGTTATCAGATCTACCTTAATATAATGTTTAACCTGCTACCCAATACTATTTTCCAGAACTTGTAGCTCTGGAAATCAATGAAACCGGGATGGGAAAAAACCCAACCCAAAGCAAAACATTACTGCAGATGCTGAATCTTGGTCTGATGTCTGCCAGAAACACTGGGAGATCAGACGGTTTTGGATGGTCCCAAGTGTTCTAGCTAGGAACATCAGGAATGTAGTTAGAAAGGGAAAAAACCAGATTAGAAAGCAACGCTCACAGACAATCATTCTGATCCAAGGAAGCGTGGCAGCCCCATTGCTGGAAACACCGAATGCCGGACTGAACAAAAACCATGGCAACAACCCTTCACAAGTTGTCATTCAACCTTTCCCTTCTCAACTTCTCCACCTTTCCTACAGCCACAGACAGTTAAGAGAACACTTTGGGATGGACTAATTCTTTAATGCTATTTTTTTTCGATATAGACCACACCTGGAAAGAGGCCATCCCAGCTATCTCCCATTCATGTACCCATAGCAACAAGCAATCATTCAAAAAGAGCATTACAGTAAGGATAGAGTAACAGTATTAAATATTTACCTTGCATCTGTCCAATTGTTAGATCTTTATCCAGCCTGTCAACACCTACAATCAAATAAATAGATGTACTGGAGAAAAGCCAGAGAGTATGACTGTCTAAGCAGGGCTTTACTTGACATTTTGAAAGAGACGTTTGGTGTGAAAAACACAAAAGAAACCTCTCTGACACCCACCATGAGGATGTTTCGTTGCTGCACCTCAAAAGAGTAAAGTGATAGGAAAGAATACCAGCCAAAAATGCAAGAACACATCCTTCCCGGCAAGTTAAGAGGGTATTTATCTTGTTTATCTTGGTTACACACATAATTTCCTATCGGCACAAAAAGGGCCTACAGCTGGCTCTAGAACATCGATAATTTGACTTTCAGTTGAGAAGTTCAAATCATGCCCGTATCTGTAGGAAAATATCATAGTAGCAGAGACTGAAGGGCAGCTTGGATCTGTCCTGTTTGCTCTTCTTCCACATCATACAACAAAAACACCTCTAACAGCAGCAATGCATGTGCTGTTTTGATATTAGAGACTCTGAGCTAATTCCAGATCTGCACAGATCCAATAGTCTGGTTTATGATATTTCAAGATACATAGAAAAGTCAAGGTGGGAGACACAGATCTGCTGGTCTCAGAAAGCCATTAGCCAAACGCTGACCCTGTTATCTAAAACACAAGTGGGATATCGCTGAAGTGAACAGCCACTGAACCTGAACAGGACTGGAAGAGACACGTACCAGCTAAAAGCAAAAGCTTGGGAGTGGGACAGCTTAGGAAGAGGTTAGATAAACCCCTGAACCAGCCATCCCAGTACTTTTCTGTTTTCGCCAGTTCAATTCGCCACGTGTATAAGTGCTCCTTCTTTGTCTGCAGGGAGGAGAGAGAGCTCTGCATTAGTGATCAGTAAAACAGTTGAAATAAAATGAACTCGAGTGCCACTTGGAAGTATATATAAAAAATATTGGCTCCCTCTGGTGGATTACACAATTCCAGCGGATGAGCCTCCTTGCTTCTAAATTTCTCTCCAAATCACAGCCAAAGTACACAAGTAGGGAATAAGAAAGGCAGCAGGAGCTACACCTATAGATGAAGTGAAGGCTGCAGTTTTCAGGGCACTCAACTTGTGAGCTATTTGTGCCAGTAAAGAATAACAAATTGTCTGAACGTCCAGACTTGGCTCTTACTTAGGTGACACAGAAATAAAAGGGGCTAAGCTGGCTACAACGATTTTCCTCAAGGAATTTACATTCCTAGCTTGCAATTGCCTGTACGACCTCCGGAATGCTACTGTGCCTTGGAAACGAACAAAAATACCACAAAGACTCAGAAAAGAGCATTCCTCATTCAGGCCTGAAGCCCCATTTCAAGCCATATGCAGTAAATCTGTGAACATCTGAGGAAAGAAAACCAAACACACGCTTTCAGGTGACAGTCCAAGATGGAATCAGTGGCACGAGACGAAGAAGAAAAACAACAGCCACAATATAAAGTTTTCAGTCCCTGGAGTTGCTCCCTTTTATGTTAGAATGATTTGGATAGCTACTGGCTGCTTCTCTCACAGGGGAGGATCGTGCAAACACAAGCTGAAAACACAGCAAGAAACTCCCTACCTCTGTGTCATCTTCTTTCTTCCTTTTGTTGACAGAGCCTCCCCCTTCCTCATCCTCTTCCTCCTCCTCCTCTTCTTCAATAATACCCTCGACTATGGCTTTAGGACATTCAGGACTGGCAGCCCCTTCGCACCTGTGAAAATAAAACCATAAACTGATTCCCTGCCAAAACAAAAGAAACCCCAAACAGGTTTTAACCTAAAGTCATCAGCAATTTCTCAGATACTGGCTGAGAAAAATCTCCCCAAGTTTAAAAGTAGCCATGGATGAAAAATACAGTCATGGCTAGTCACAGGACCAAGCGCCTGTGCAGCACACATATCTCAGTGCAAATATAAATGCAAACAGCTACTTAAAGGAAGCAGAAGTGGTCAAACAATCAACAACAGCTTTTTTTAACAGAGTATGTGACATTTGTAAAGGCTCCAGGTACGGTAAGGATTAGAGTGGCACAGGCAGGTCACTCAGATCCCCCAAACCCACCTCAGGTCACTCCTGAAACACAACAGATAATGAAACAATTTCTAAAAGGAAGTGAAAGACACCACAATCAGAAGGCCAACCCGACTTAGGGCAACATTTCTGAAGAGGCATCAGACTAACACTTATTTCTTAATGTGTGCGGAAAGGCAGAAAACCCAAGGAATACACAACCAGCGGTAGTTAACTTTTTAAAACATGGCTCTTGGCAGATTTTGCCCCAGGGCAATTTTGACCAAATTTTCACCAAATGCCATGATTATGATTCAGTGCTGCTGCTGGTATCAGCTGTGATCAAGTGACAAGAGATTTGTATTTGCTAGAAGAAATGTTGGCTTCCAAGTGCATTTGTGCTCTGGAGCAATGGTATTGTAAAATAGACAAGATGTTTTTAAGAGCTTTAAAAAATAAAAACCAAAAAACAAACCACTTACTGTTTGACTTGACCGACCATAGAAACTCTGGCAGATTCAAGATTTCTTATTTGTCCACTTTTTACACTAGAAAAAAAGATCAGAAGAAGGGCAGAAATAGTTACTAAACAGAATCAGTAACTAGCAGGCCCAGAAACAAGAGCAAAAGCCCTTTCCAGCTCACAATTTCCCCAAACTATTCCCAAACCTCCTGTTCTCAGAAGGCGTTCGGAGTGGCTCACACTACCTGCTGACTTACTTGAGCCCCCCGTTGTCACTGTAACTGTGAATTCAAAAGACACGTGGGAGAAGTGCTGGTGAGGAAACAGTGAAATAGGGTTATACCCACCTCATTGCAGGGGACAGGGAGAGGTCAGAAACCACACGGGTATTTGGCAACAGAACTGGGCTTTCTGCAGTCTAATCTACAAACTTAATGACAGGGCCTCTCCCTTTCAAACTCAGCTGCCAAATGTATAAGTAATTCTTGCTGAATTGGAAATAAGTCCTGTTTCTTATGTGGGATGGATGTCTCACAAAGGAAGCGACAATTAATACTGTGAAGCTTTCCATTAATTGAAGCTCTTAGAGGATCCTTCTCCAATGCTTAGCCAAGTCTCCCAGGAAATTAATTATCTTTGAGACCTCTCTCTCCCTGTCAAATCAGCCAAGGAATTGGCGACGATAGTTGGGGAAGTGAGCGTGAAAGGAGAAAACAGGCAAATTACATAAACTTTGTTTCCTTCAGCAGTCAAGCTACAAAGACATTTTGGAGACTACATAAGCCCATGCATTACCTCCACTCAATGGCATTCTCAAGTGACTTGAATGTTTTGGGACGACTCCTTAAGAAGTTCTGCATGCTGTTCAATGCATCCATGGCTGTACCTAAAAATAAGTATTTCATCTTTATGGCATCTGATGAAATAATTGCCACATCCCTCTATGCAGAGCTGGCTACCAGGGAACACCCTCAGAGAGAGCTGGAGCTCACTGGGGATTTAATGCCATTAAGGAAAGTACAGCTTAGTACTCCCAAGCCCACAGTCACACCTGCTCCCACATTGGAGAATTAATATTTGAACAGGTAGGACATCCAGGTAGTAAGTAAGAGAAGGCAGTAACCACTCATCAGCACCATGCATTATATAAAAAGCCATCTTTCTCCCTGCTAACAGGAAAGTATTGCAAAGAAATTATCAGGAAAATAGCAAACAGAGAGCCCATCTGGGAAAAGCAAAAGGAGGGGTCACACTAGAAAGACTTTTGCGTGGGTAGTGCCTGTTAGGAGGATGGAATTGGCCTTGGTTTAAAAACTGGGCAAAACTTTCCGTACTCAGGGATCTGGGGATAAAAGAAAGATCAACGTGGAAGACAGAGCCCCATCCAAGGGTACAGAAACCTATCCAAGGCTACACACGCTTACCTTCCACAACATCAATCATGCACAGACCCAGTAAACTTGGCACCAAATTCGCGACGGCCGTGTGCACTGCAATGGCACCCCCCATGCTGTGCCCAATCAGCATGATAGGGGGAGGAAGGTCCCCATACAGAGCTTCAACCACGTTTCCAACATCTCTGTCAAATTGAGATAAAAGCATGGTTGGCATCTCTACCTTGATACATTTCTGAAGCAGGTTTGTACAATGGGAGGAGAAAGAACAGGTCCAAGACGGATGTCCAGCTCCAAATCCTCTCTATATGCTCATTTAACCCACAGGCAATTGAGACAAGTTTATTCTCTTATCACTGTTTCATCTAGGCACCAATACAGGAAATCATTCAAGCCAGTATTTCATAGAATCACAGAATCATAGAATGTCCTGAGTTGGAAGGGACCCACAAGGACCATCGAGTCCAGCTCCTGTCCCTGCACAGGACAACCCCAAATTCACACCATGGCTCTGAGGGCCTTGTCCAAGTGCTTCTTGAATATCGCCAGGCTTGGTGCCATGACTGCCTCCCTGGGGAGCTTGTTCCAGGGCTCCACCACCCTCTGGGGGAAGAACCTTCTCCTAATACCCAACCTAAACCTCCCCTGGCACATCCTCCTGCCATTCCCTCGGGTCCTATACTTCCTGAACAAGCATGTCATTTCCTTTCTTATTAACAGAAAGCGCTCATTTAAAAGAAATCCCTGAAGAGAACATCTTACATTGACATTAGCTGGTGGAAATTTTAAATAAAAGGTGAGAAAGCATCAAATCCTCTCGCATGGAAGCACAGACTAAGAAATTCACCATTCTGAGAGGAGAAACCTTTTACAATTAAAGAGAGAAAATAACTGAGCTCTACTGACCAAGGCAAAAATAAACACCACTGAGCACAAGCAAAAAGATTCAGACTCTCTACAAGCACAAATACTACAAGGCAAGGGACAATTTCCCTGTCCTTTCCATAAGGCACCTACTTTAAAGAGAAGCTGTCACTGCAGTATGTGAAAGCTGGCTGGTACAATTCACAAAAACCAAAACAGCAGCAGAGCTAATGATTGAAATCTCCTGAAGAGCACTGTAATTTAAGACACCCAAACTGGCTTTCCTGACTAAAACCATTCAGAAGAACTGAAGACCTGAGCAGTACTGCAAGTAAAAAATGGAAAACAAGTAAAAAAAAAAAACCCAGGCTGACCAGCTTGTTTACTCTGTCAGAGAAAATTGCTTGAGGATTTGATAAAAAAAAAAAAAAAACAAACAAAAAAACCAGCTATAATTTAAGGCTCCCATTTAAAGGCTATTCAGGAATAACTTTCAAGTTTGTTGCTAACAGGAGAGAAAGGTTTAAAAACAAAAGGCAACTTGTTTTCCCCCATGGTAATGCTGCTCCAGATCTAAAAAATCCTAATCATTTCATACAGCAGCTCCTCAGGACAGTAACACATCAGGACCTGACAAGCCATAAGCAGTAGCAATAAGATAGACAATGGAAGTCAGAATACATTTCACACATGGCCTCCCCACAACAAACCAAGTGGATTTGTTCATACGAAGGTTACAAAATCCTTCATGATTTAATTGTAGTCATAGCAAAGAGTCTCTTTGTACTAAATGTGGACATAACGTAATATGCTTAGCAGTGGGTATTTGCTTTTCTTACAGCTTTGTCAAGAGGGGGATTTGCATCCCAAAGCAGGTTGTGGTAGTTTGAAAAAGCAACTCTCTTCCATGTTTGAAAGTCTCAGTCTGTGACCCACACTTTGGGGATGCTGCCAGTCCAAGCCAGGCATGCTCTGAACGCTCGCTTGAGGAGCTGAGGAACCATGAAACCGGTGATTTCAAGCTAAAATGCCCCATTTGGTTTTGTCTGAGGAAAGCATTCCCCTTCTATTAGGAAATCTCTAGCAAGTGTTATAGCATGTTGCAGGTTTGAAGTGTTCACTGCAATGAAGCCACTGATGTTTAAACTGAGTTTAAAAATTGAGGGCATCTAGAGAATGACTCCAGTTTGGAATCTGACTCAGAAGAGGTAAAATTTAAAAAAAACCTTCAAACTGTCCCAAAATGGAAGGAAAAGAAGGGGTCACTACCAGAATCACGTGAAATGAAACTATCTTATAGCTCCCTTGAATGAAGGTTGTGTGTCCACAAGTAGTTGTTCAATCAAGGAAAGAAAATAAAGGTTTGTGAAAAGAGAAATAATGAAGAGAGAGGATAAGCTTCCTTACTTTGACATGGTCTCTGCAGAAAGATCTTCAGGATTCCTAACTTTCGTTTCTCCTGAAAGAACAAAAAAAAGTTAAGTTCACGTAAGCTGGAAACCTTCAGTCTGCTCAGGACTTAGGGCAGCGACTGTACAAAGCTTTTTGGCACAGTTATTAAGAGGGAGCCTACTGCAGTTAACATGAATAATTAAGAAGCCTGGAATTAATAGGAACAGTTGGTGCTTTATCGCATTATAGCTTACGGGTAGGAAACGCTCCCCCTAAGTGTTCCATATTTGCAATGTATCTTAAAACTAAAGAACAGACCTTATTTCTAATGGTAAAGGCCATCTGTAAGTTATGAAGGCGGGGGTTGGTGCCAGTATGCAGGAGGAAACAAGTCCACCACCACCTCGCACAAAGGCACAGGGAGTCGCAGCTTCTGGCACGTGAGGACAGGTGGCTGCGGAGCTCTAGAAGCCAATTTTCCATCCCCGCTTTTGAATAAAAATTGGGATGTCTTAAGGGTGCTTTCTTAGTCATCTTGGGAGGGATTCATCACATCTTCCTTAAAAAACGAGAGCGTGTAACATGCTTACGTGATTTTAATTATTTCACTTACCATGGCCTCGGAGATCTAAAGCCACAATCCTACACTGAATCCTATTAATGATTGCAGACTGCAAGAAGGAACAAAGATAATATAATTTGCAAAGTGCCACACACCTCATCTACAAAAGGATTAGCAACATTAAGCGCTCCCTGAAACAACAGCAAAGGCTCAGATGGTGCGACAAAGTGCCTGAACCTGGACTGCACGAGGTGTCATGGAAAGCAAGCAAGATATTCCATATAAACTGTCCTTAATTAACGAAAGCTCCATCCTTTCTACAATTGTTAACGCCATCTCCGAGGATATTTTTTCCACTGTGCATAAGACATTACGTGTTTCCTAGGATAATGAATTCAAGCTCTGTAGCACCTCTGAAAACTGAAATGCAGCAGTGGGATTAGACACCAAAGTAACCCCCCGCCTTCCTCAAGCCCCACATGTTATAAAATTAGTCTTGGTTATACAGCAGACATGAAGATGAAGCAGCTGCTTTGCAGCACACATTCAATTTGCTCTGAAAGGACAGAATTTTACAGTAAGGCTGAAATGTACAAAAATTGATTAGTCCGAAGGGGCTGGGGGGAACAAGTGAGGAATCTTTTTAAGGTAAGGTAGGGCTGCAATACAATTATGGCTCTATTTCTTCCTGACAGCTCAATTTACGTAAGTTATTCCAGGCATCGCAGTGATTAAGTGGCATTCTTTGTTGAAAGGAAGACATTTGTGTTAAGGAATCATTGATTATTTAAATAACAACCCTGCAGGAGTGCGGGAATTTGTTGAGGGATTCTTAGAACCACCTACATAATGGGCAGAGATCTGAAAGCTACCCAGGCCTCATATTTTGGTTGTTCAGCTATTCAACTCCTAAATGATGGTAGCAGTTGCTCTCCCAAAAACCACTGAATCCACAAGTTCATATTTCAGAGCCCCCCAAAGACACCCTGAAACCTCAATCTGCAAGGTGCTTGTGCACCTAAGCAATAATTTAACTAGTCAGCTGAGCAGTCTGCTGCTAAAAAAATCAAACTATTGTCAGAAGGGAGTAAGAAAAGAGGATCGTCAACATGATGTGAGAGAACGGGAAGCTTTCCAGCGCTCTGAGTTTTATCCAAATAGGAGTACTTTGGCCAAGAGAAGTACAAACACATCATCCAGAAAGCTACCAGGCCAATAAGCAAAAGCAAGGAGCATGCCGCTCCCACAGGCTCTTATTTTATTTATAGATGGTTACTCTCAATGCTTCCCAATTTGGGTTTCTTGGTTTTTTGAGGGGAGGGGTTGTTTGGTTTGGTTTTTTTTAAGTTCTGGTCCATCCCAGACATTTAACACTTGATTGCTTGGGACAAACTTTCATTTCAAAATGCACAAAGGAATAATTCTATAGCAGCCATGCAAAGGCATGAGCTAATTGTTGCGGTAGTTTCTTTTTCCAGATGCAGTCTCAAGTGCAAGGCATAAATCGGTGTGGATCTTGTATATCGTCTAACTTTTTAAAGTGCTAACAGTAACATAAAAAGCTCCTAACTGTAAGGTACAGTGTTAGAACTGCAATCACTCCGCTAAATTCAACTCTGGAGGTTTTTAAATGTAAAAATGGTATTGGTGTTGCTATTGGAGATAAAGAGCTCTAGAGTGGGTGGAAGCGTCTTGTAAGAAGCCCTTTCCTTAACTCAGAAAAAGGTGACTTTGTACCTCTGCCTCCAATTAAAAGCAGTGACCTTCCCTACATCTGTTTAAGGCACTTGTATGCCGGAACAAACACAATAAACTAGCAGAGGAAGAGCTATCCGTCCATCTCGGCAACTAATAAGCTACAAGCAAGTACCTACAGCATTTACTGAGATGGAAGATTTAAGCCTTAAAGTTCAATAGTTTCAGAAGACCCGTATCTGCACCAGTCTCTGGGTCAGCTCAAGTTACAAATGAACTGTTAGGTGTAAAGCTACCAACACCAAAATTACAGCCCAGTCAGCAAAATATTCTTCTAATGTGCCTCATCGTAATGTAAGATGGTTTATGATTACACCATCAGGACTACTCAGCAGTAGTCATGCTGGGAATTCAAGAGCAGTCAGTAGCGACTCCCATAAAACATTCATTCTTGTTACTCATTTGAATCTCTGCTTAAAGACTGAGTGATCTACAGCCCACCAAACTGCTAAAAGGTAACAAATACGACACGGCCAAAGGCACAGGGCAGACATAGAGACTTCATCTGTCCAGTCGCACTTCCATGAAAGTCATCCTATAGCATCCTTCTGTTAAGGGCCCTTGACAGCTTGAAGAGTTCCTGCATTAAAAAGGTCCCATAAAAAAATCACACACTGCAAGTGGTTTTACTTTACTCAAAATCCTTTAAAGAAGTTTTCTTCCTTAAGTCCCTTTATTTTTTAAAGGGAATGGGCGGGGGGAAGAATTTTGGTTTGGTCAGTCCCCACACTCACTCCTATTGACGCCACCTCGGTTTGTGTTTCCGAGAGTTGCTTGAGCAGCAAATGAGATTTCTCGACAAGTCAAACAGGGCCCCAACCATGCAAAGATGATATTGTTATGATGAGATAAAGCTGTTCAACTTTCACCGGTAGTCATGGAAAAGCAGCCTTCTGGAAAAAAATTTCTATGCTAGGATGAGAAATGTCTTGGCACTTCATTAAAACATGCAAGCTATTTGGCAGACGTAGTTTTGGTTACTGCTGATAATTAAAACCTAGACAATAAAACCTTTGCATGTGCTCTGCCTATTTAATAAATAAATTTATTAAATTTAATAAATACACTGACAGCGAAATATTTACAAGACTTGAGTCAGGTGCACACCAGGAGATTATAAAACAGTTTTCTGAATTGATTTTCCTGTGCTTAACATAGCTGAATGGCGAGTTGCCTTCCACCCTCAGGAAACTATATTTGCATACATATACACTTTTATAAAGCAGCAGCTTACTTACAGTAAATACAGCCCAGGAAAGAGCAGAATGGCCTCCACCGTGTAACAGCAGTAAGACAGGCCCCTCCAATCCGCTTTTGTAAATTCGAAAAGTGTATGAACAGTTAAGGACATTTCATAGAGTTATTTGAAGTAAGTTACTCAGCTGAATGCATGATGGAGTCTGCAACACCCGACATTGTTTTGTTTCTACCCTTGTGTATGTACCTGAAGCCTCATTTCTGCCTCTGATCAACAGGCGTGTGCAAACATAACCTGGACAAAACTTAACCTGCCTTATTTAAGTCTCAAGAGTTGTTTTCCTGCTGCCCAGGTCTCCTGCTCTCTGCAACTCATGCATCTCCTGCCTGCACCCTTTTCCCCCTGTGTGCAACAGTGAATTGAACAACTAAGAGAAAAACCAAACCAGGATCAGCGTGCACTTTGGAGCATGTATTTTTGGAGTATTTTCCTATTATTTCCAAGGAAAAATGTCAGATAAGCGAATAAACAAGATTTTTAGGGCAATATAATTACTCTCTGGAACATAGCCAGCAAAGACGCTTCATTATGGTAGCTAAAGTCACCTTGCAGTGTATACGTAGACACTGAAAAATCAGTTTATCACAAAAAACAATGTCACTTAGGGAAAGGCACAGAACCGGGAGTTGTGAGATGTGTGTTCAGTGCCCAAACCTGTGACCGATAGATCATACAAGTCACTTCACCCCCTTCCGCTGTTCCCCCTCTGTTCTTGAGGCAGATAAAAGCGTTACTCTGAATCTAACCGTGCTACCTGTGGCTACTGACCGAGCTGTTCATTTTTCAGCCGAATACTGCAGCGCCCTTCGGATCTGCTGGTTGCAAATGCTTCATGCAGGTGCTCCCTACACCATTTCAGTCACAGTGAGCTGCGTCAGCCTAAACAGTTTCATCAGCTGGGGTTTATTCACACAAGATCTGATGGAGCAGGAACAGGTAGCTGGGGCAGAACAGTAGGCAACCAACTCCATTCGTTAATTCAGCTGCTTCCACAGTACACATCTGTCCAGAACCTTTCACACGGGAGCTCAAGCTTCTGTTAATGGTTATAGGTCACACAATAAATCCAAAACAACTAAGATTTGCTTAAATTTGGGATGCTTATGTACACCACCTATCCAAGCAAGTCCACTGCCCTTTTTGTTTTATTATTTATGAAGCCTCGGGGGTGTGCACAGCCCTTACATCAAAGGCAGACAAGGTGCATATCATGAGGAATTCATAGGATCAATTGGAGAAACGCACTTAGTAAACACAAAATAACAACAAGCTGAGCAAAACAAGGAGAGAGAATTTTCTCATTTCAAAGCATCACATGCTACTGGCATTAGAGAACTAATTACTAAATTGGTATTTGGAGAGGAATAGCTTCAAAGTTTGGTTCTCCTAATGGCCAAGCTAGAATATGCATGCTTAAAACTGATGCAACTATTTAAACTACAAGGCTATATTATTTAAACACAGATTAAAACGTTTTCATTTTGTAATGAGGTCAAAAGACCTGGAAGTACCTCTCAAACCTGCTTTTGTCAGAGCTGTAGGCAGAGGTAGGACTGATGGGAAGTCTTGTCCCAGCACCTTCACACACTGTACTTGTCAGGGCGCTCCTAGTTAGCAAATGGCCTGGATACAAGAGTGGTTTGAGCATGCCAAAGAGGATGACTGCCATCAGCTGGATTAAACAGTAACTGGAAGACTAGGAAAGAAGAGTCAGCTTGAAAAGTAGTATAAAAGAAACACGAACATTTGCAGATATCTTGGAGAGGAAACAGCTGCAGTCAAAACCTGGTTTGACACTGCCAGAAGACTCTCTGATGGCATCACTGCCTCTGCCTTGGCCAGAGCGAGAAGCTTCCCTGTCTGCACGCCAGCTAGCGGACTGACAATTTGGGGTGCAACAAGTAGCGACCCACACCTCAGGTGTATATATGTGACCTCAGGCGGTGCTTTCACAGCATCATTCGCATTAGTGGGAGCAGCACGGGTAGCATCCACATCTCCCACTGGAGATGTGCACAAGCAGGAGATCCTGCAGTCCCAGAAGAAACCGTGTGCGCTTGTAACCCACACTTCTTAGAACCACAGAATGTCCTGAGTTGGACCCACAGGAGTCCAGCTCCTGTCCCTGCACAGGACAACCCCAAATTCACACCATGGCTCTGAGGGCCTTGTCCAAGTGCTTCTTGAATATCGCCAGCCTTGGCGCCGTGACTGCCTCCCTGGGGAGCCTGTTCCAGGGCTCCACCACCCTCTGGGGGAAGAACCTTCTCCTAATATCCAACCTAACCCTACCCTGGCACATCCTCCTGCCATTCCCTCGGCTCCTGTCGTTGGTCACCAGAGAGAAATCAGCCCTGCCCCTCCTCCTCCTCCCCTTGTGAGGAAGCTGCAGACCACGATGAGGTCTGCCCTCAGCCTCCTCTTCTCCAGGCTGAACAAACCAAGGGACTTCAGCCGCTCCTCGTACGGCTTCCCCTCTAAACCCTTCACCAACTTCATGGCCCTCCTCTGGACACTCTCCAGCAGCTTTATATCCCTGATGTCCTGTGGCGCCCAAACCTGCCCACAGCGCTCGAGGTGAGGCCGCCCCAGCGCAGAGCAGAGCAGGACAATCCCCTCCCTCGAGCGGCTGCAATGCAGTGCTTGAGGCACCCCAGGGCACGGCTGGCCCTCATGGCTGCCAGGGCACACTGTTGGCTCATGTTCAACTTGCCGTCGACCAGAACCCCCAGGTCCCTCTCTTGGGGGTGCACATGACTGTGCACCTATATTTGTGTGTGTACAGGAACAGAACTTCCTGGGATTTGTTGCAGACAGGCGTTTAGAAAATGGCAGGTATTTATTAACATCTCAGCATTTAGCATTGAGGTTTATCTGTTGTACCGCCGATACCGATTCTGAACATACAGCTCACTGATTGCCAGTTAACCACCTGTTGTTAATAAAAATCAATAAACAGCTTTGATCCTGATACGGTTTAAACTATGGGAACCGACAAGTATTTCCCTGCAAAATATGTTACTGAACCATTGGAAACACTTTCTGAAATTAATGATTACTAAAGAAGCAATGCCAGGAACTGACCTTGCTAGTACATCTTAGCTGTCACCTTAGAAGGGATAGCTCTAGTTACTGATACTGATCCCTACAAAAGAAAAAAATGGAAGATAAGAAACACACGAAAGATTACGAGAACCCCAATAAACTCAGTGATAAACTTAAACATGATAATGCCCCAGTCACTGAGAATGAGAATAAGAAAAGTTCAATCTAGAAAAAAAGGATATATCCTTGCCAGTTTCATTTTCTACCACAACGTCCTCCATAGATTCAAAGTACTGGCTCCAAAGCACTGGTGAAAAATCGCGCTTTCTTCCAGGGCTGCAAGACAACAACAACAAAAGAAAAAAATCTTTAAAATCTTTCATTTAAATTGGCGTACAGGTATCGTTACATACAGCAAAGAGAATACACCAGTGTTACACAGCAGTTTAGAACTGGAAGCAAATGATGTGTCAGTGAAATTCCCATACAACTACAATATTAGCAATTTTATGGTCGGTAAAGAAATCCTCCTTTCCCCCCACTCCCAATTGTTGCTCCTATTGAGGAGATCAAAGATGCACAGGAAAACCAATGGAGAGACAAAGAGAAGAATAATTTTCCTTGCAAAGCAATACCAAGGAAGACCGAACAATGGCAAAATACACTACACAGACTAAGCCAAGGGAAAAGAAAAAGAACAGGGCACACAGTGACGCTGTCCCAGTACAATTTCCCAATCTGCAATGACCCACAGATCAGGCACTTCAAACATCAGAGTCAAAAGTCATTAAATACCTTTGTATTTAATGGTCTTGCTCTAGCCTTAAAGCAAGCCTGATGCTGACATGACTGGGAGCACGCCGGTGCCTGGAACACAGGAAGCCATCCTAAATTTATGACTCAGCCCATGAATCATAATTAAGAATACGTCCCTCTCAGAAGTCAGCTTGACACCACAGTATTGAAAAGCAGAGTGTCAGCTATTTACTGAAGGTTACTACTAATTCACCATCTACTACCTTGTCATGAGATTACAACTTTCCTAGAAATCTCCTCTAATTTTTGGAAGAAATGTCATTCAAATAGAAAGTCAACCTGCCCTGAAGGCTGAGCGGCTGGTAGAAAAACTATGGAGAGAATTTAAGAGTGTGGTATATACAAGAAACTCAGAAACACTGTTGGGAGGAGAACAAATAAAATCCACCAGGTTTAAGTTAACAGCTGCAAGTTTAAGTTACAGCTCAAGTTTCCTGGAATTTATTGCAATAGTTAAAACTTTAACATATTTGTAAACAGATCTAGTATTTAAATATTGTCTGTAGGGCAACATCAGGACTGTGAAGGAAAAGAACAAGACCAAATTAATTCAGTATATGCTTTCATATCTATCCTGTCTCAGTTAAGTATAAAGACCACAAGAACAGCATCACAGTAAAGACTAGTAAACACTCTTCAAGCTGCCTTCCTCTGCGTTCTTAAAGCTACCCAGGCAACTGGCTGTGATTCTGAAAATATCCTATAATAAAAACATTTTGTTAGGAAGGATGCTATCAAGTCCAGCAATGCAAGTAAAAGGTAGTGAGTCCAAAAGGCTAAAGTTACTAAAAAAAAAAGATAGGATCTTTAAAAGCCGTATTTTAAATGAAGGATCATAATGAGACTGCATAACACAGATGCCACAGGAGAATGGGCTTTCAGGCTCCAGTTTGGTCCAGGCTTTGCACTTACTCCCAGGTTCCTGTATTTCCTTTAGAAGTCAGAATCTACCCATACAGAATCACTGTCATCAAAAAAAAAACAACCCAAAAAAACCCCAGGAAGGTAAAATCTGGCCAAACGCATTCCAATCCCTAGAGACTTCTGGATGCCCAATTCTACCCAGCACAAACCAGGGAGCTCGTGCCCAGAAGCAAGATCTTTTTCTGTCACATTGTTTGCCAAATACCGATAAACGAGCATTGCACAGGCAAGAAAATTGTAACAGTGGATGCCGGGGAAAGAGAAGGTGCTTTAGAGATGGACCAAAACTATTGTGTTAAAAGAGGATTCAGTGCGATGAATGGTTCGGACGTCGGTGCTACCTGTGGACTGCTTCGTGTCTGGTAACTACTTCTACCTGGAGAGATTTCCTCCTTTGGTATAAGCTGGCATCTTCCTGCCAGTGCTCTGCACGCCCAGGGAATAATACCTGAATAGAAGCAGTAAAGCAAAGCCTGGTTTTCCCAGTACCACATTTCCAAAAGGTGAATCACAGTCATTATTCCCCATAATCAGAGAGACTCATCTCCTCTTTATAACAAGGCTAATTTCTGCTTCAGTTTGTTGACAGGTACATCGCAAAGCACTGCAACAAATTATGCCTTAAATCAGCTGCTCCTGTAGTACTAATGTCAGGTTGTATCCAGCGCCTTAGGGAATGCAATTCCCCAAAATTATTGGATGAATGCAGACCTGTTCTGCGGACATCGTATAAGCCAGGCCTCTCAAAGGTGCCCAGGTGACGAACCAATTTATTTTTTGCTTCCATCAAAAGGTGCAGCTGTGCCCTCTCCTTGTATCCCCACTACTAACAAAAGGCTCCGCAATCAGTATTTTCCTGATGACTCAGTTGATGCAAAATCTGTTTCTCAGGCTGATACTCACTCAGTAAGGCTAAAAGAGTAGTGCTTAATTTTGGCAGTGACATAATTAGGCTAGATTTGAGCCCAGTATACAGGATGAGTAACAGTGCACCATTTTAACAGGCTTCTTGCCCTTCAGCTCTTCTGGGGGAGGCAATCAGCACAGAATATTAAAATCAAGCATGGGCGTGGGGGGTGAAAGACCTCCAGAGAAGAAAAAAATCTCCTCTGTTGAAGGAAGTTTCTCCTGAATTCTTGGCTTCCTAAAGAAACACAAAGGAACAGACAAAGCAGCTTTTCAATTTTGTAGAAACAGAACTCCTATTTCCCCTGATATTTCTAGAATATGAAATATAAAACAACCACCCCCTGAAGGGTCCAAATTCACTTCTGTGGGTTCCCAGACTTCAGTATTGCTCTTGTCAAATTTCAATTAAATAAAATGGCATGTCACACACCTACGTAAATCCCAAAAATATTAATCTCTTTTACTGCCTCAGCTTAATCTCATTCTCTGATTAAAGAAAAAAATATCACATTCAAACCTTCGCCTTTCAAAGAATGCTGTAGATCAGGAAGAACAGAACAATATAATATCAAGATGACGAGTTATCATAATATCGGGAAGAACCAACCACACCTGCATAGGTGTCCAAGTATCCAAGGAAGGGAGACAACATTTGCTGCGAAATTGATATAATGCCCTGCTAGGAAAACCATAAACACAAAAACTCCCAGTGCAGGTCACGATTCAAAAAAAAAAACACCCTAATGCTGAATTTCATAAGCAAGAATTCGGTATGAAATACAGCAAACTCGTATTATAAGAGCTTCAAGCTACCTGACTTACAACTGGTTTATCTTCTAGGACCACAAGATGATGAGAGACAGCAAAGGTCCATCCGGCTCTGCAACATATCCCTGAGAGATGCCAGCACAGCAAGCACTCTGGAAAGGGTTAAGTAGGGAACAGGGTACGACCTCCAAATTTTCCCTCTAAGCAGGATGGGGATCTCCAGAGGCTGCATCCTCAGCACTGCGCTGCATTAAGGGAGGACAGTTTCCATTAGCTCATCACATAAAATACAAGTCACTCCCAGCCAGCGCTACTTCCACAATATCTGTGACAATGGTGCCACGATTTAATTAGGCTTTGAGCAAAAAGGAGTACTTCTGTTTGTTTTTAAGCCCACTCTATGATAATGGTTGCCTGTTCTTTACAATATTAATGACTGTATACAGCCCTACCGTATTGCCCTTGCCTGGGCCATGTGTTTTTCAAGGCGAGAGTCCTACTCTATCGAGTACTCATCTCCTTGCCTGGAAGCCCTCCTAGCCCCGACCACGCTCACTGTCCATATAATTTCTGGCTCTTTCTGGAGATGGAGAGAACTGCCCACAGCTTGGATGATTTGCCTTCTCTGGTTTTTGAATAGGTAGGACGTGCAGTTAGCGACAACAATTTTCATCACCCTTTTAAAATGCAGCATTTCAACGCAGACTTCTCCGCAGCATGTTATGGCTGGTTTTAGGCTTGATTGTCCTGAGTAATGCCAGGTGATTAGCAAATATCGTCACCCACCTGGCTACACCCCTTCCAACATAATCCATAAATCTGGTAAACAGCAGGAACTCCCTGGTTACCTCCCCTTTATTGTGAGACCAGAAAGTTTGTAAGCGGACTCTCTTACCCATATGGGAGGCAGAACATGGGGAAATCCTGGAGCAGGTTGCTGATTAATTGTATCATGCCAGATGAAGAGTTTTGGTTGTGTGACAAATTAATCCACTTTTGTGAAAGCAGGGTTACAGTATGGACAGCCAGGACTACAGAAGACAAGGGAATGCAGTAGCCTGTTGACTAGTGCAAGGACATTAAACCCATATTGTGTAGGAGAGGTACGAAATCCCATGAATCATCAGTCTGGGATATTTAGCATCAAAATTAATCCCACCAAAAAGCGAGAAATTAACTATTCGCAGTTGCACACCAATGCTACAAAGCCCAAGCTGCAACAACGTGAAATAGCTTGAGCTGTCACTGATGACATCTGGCTCAGGGTCCATCACAAATAGCAAAACCCATATCATAGTTTCTACCAGTAAGCATTCATTTTTAAGCATTCAAGACTGCCAGAGGGAATATTAAGCACAGCACTAACCGAAATCAGCTACCGATAGCCAAGCCACACAGAAAATATTCATTAATCCTGCATGGGCAAGAGCAGGTGTAGAGGGATTGCTCCTTTCCCGACAGATGAAGAACAGATCTCAAAACCAACAAAGTCAAGTCATGCACTCAGGCACAAGGCAAGAAACTGCATTGACAGGATGGGGCACGTGGTCCTGTGATGCACGGTCTCCAGAAAGCCAGTGGTCTGTCGGCTGACTGCACGCACCAAAGTGAGAGTGCCGTGACCCCCATTGTGGCGTGATTCTTGGGCATCTCAGGACAATCTCAGCTTGGAGCACAGACTGTACTACTACTACTGCACAAGGCACTGGTGCCACCATGTCTGGAATACTGTACTTGCAGCTGGATCAGTAAGTTAAGGATATAACTTAAGAGGACTGTTGTGGTTTAACCCCGGTCAGCAACTAAGCACCACACAGCCGCTCGCTCACTCCCCCCACCCCTGTGGGATGGGGGAGAGAATCAGAAGGGCCAAAGTAAGAAAACTCATGGGTTGAGATAAGAACAGTTTAATACTTAAAATAAAACAGTAATAATAATAATAATATAATGAAAAGGAAAATAATGAGCGAGAGAGATATGAAACCTTGGAAGAAGAGAAAAAAAACAAAACCAAAACTAAACAACAAGTGCTGCAACTGCTCACCACCCGCCGACCGACGCTGCTGGTCCCCGAGCTGCGATCGCTGCCTCCCCCGGCCAACTCCCCCCAGTTCATATACTGGGCATGACGTCACATGGTATGGAATATCCCTTTGGCCAGTTCGGATCAGCTCTCCTGGTTGTATCCCCTCCCCTCCCGGCTTCTTGTGCACCTGGCAGAGCATGGATGGGAAGCTGGAAAAGTCCTTGACTAGTGTAAGCACTACCCAGCAACAACTAAAACATTAGTGTGTTATCAACATTGTTTTCATACTAAGACTAAAACACAGCACTATACTAGCTACAGTGAAGAAAATTAACTATCCCAGCTAAAACCGTGACAGGATTCAAAGAAGTAGAGAAATAATTAAGACTGGAAAACAGGGCAAATAACAAGAAGCTTTACAGAGCCCGATCTAGTTAAACACAATGCCAGGACTGACATGGGGCGGAGTGGTGGTGGAAAAGGGGTAAGCTAAGTTAACTTCATCTCAGTTGCTCAAATTGAAGGGGATTTTTAGCTCCTTTTCTCAAGCAGATGTCTTCACGAGCTCAGATAACTTGGAGAACTTGGTATCAGTCTCAAGGCTCTTAGGTTGACCTGATGCAGCTCTCTCCCCTGGAACTGGCAGACAAAGAAAAGGCGACCCTCCAGTTACTGAAAGCACTGATACACAGTCACTGTAACGCAGAATAAATCTGCGAGGCTAGCGAAGACGACATCTCCTTCCTTCCCCATTCCTCCAGATTTAACCACTCCCCATGGACAGATCTAGCTGAAAACAAAAATGGTTTTCATAGAATCACAGGATGGTTTGGGTTGGAAGGGACCTTTAGAGGTCATCTAGTCCAACTCCCCTGCAAGTGAGCAGGGACATCTTCAACTCAATCAGGTTGCTCAGAGCCCCGTCCAACCTCACCTTGAACATTTCCAGGGATGGGGCATCCACAATTGCTCTGATCTTTCCCAGATCTTTCAGCCAGATCTGTTCCCTACTGGCTAACTGTGAGGCCACCCAAACACGGCACAATGCAGAAGGTGAAGACAAGGAGCAGGACAGTCACCTCCAAATAATGCTTAGGAAAATATGAGTGATCTCTGATTTAATAGTGAACCCTGAAAAGGTCAGAATAAACATTGCAGTTTTCCACAAAACAGCTGGTGACTGCAGAAAACTGGGCGGTGGCTGATTCTAAAGCAATATTTCTCTGAAAAGAATTAGTATCTTTGATTTGTTATTTTTCCTAGAGCTTCTTTTTTTAGCGATACATCAACACTCATTCAAAATTAGAAGACCAGTAAACAGCAGCTGTGATTTTGCACCTTCCTATGCTGAAGCAGTATTTTGCTGACCAAATATTTAAACTGACAGAACTAATTACTTGCTTTTTAAAGTATCCGGCAGGCCAAAACAGAAATGGATCCAACATAATAACTTTTCTAGAATGATCCTTAAACTCCAAGCCAGCCAGCATATTAAACTGGAATCACAAAACAAATTCTGGGCACCCTCTACAGCTAGTTTTATCCTAATTGTGCAGTTTGTCCTCTTCATCGCGTACTGAAAATGTGCACATACTGCAAGTGATCCCAGAGCAACAGGAGCCCACGTGGCTCAACAAATCTCTCCCCAATTTTTAAAGGGATTTTCTTTCAGGTATTTGCCTAAGAGAAAAAAAAAAAAGGTTGTACCAAGCAAGAAGCATTTTTAGAAATGCCTTTTTTTGCTGACCCAGAGTCCGTATTTAAAACTACCAATGCAATTAAATAACATCGTGTGCATCAATCAAGATACTTAATTCTTGCACCATATTTGAACCTGACCAAAGCAAATCAAAACATAATTTATATGTAAGAACTGCCAGGGTTGACAAGTTGTATTTAAAAACCCTAAAAATTGAAAAGGGCAGTATTTTAAGCTCTGCCTTAAAGACATTGAATACATAAATTGTACTTTTATTTAAAAAGTTTCAGAGGGGAAAAAATTGTAAAAAGGAGGAAATTAGTTGCAATTGTCATGATGGAATTACACAGATCAGATCTAATCAAGGCCTTCCAGATAATTAAAAGATCTAGGAGATCATACATAACTTTTATTCACACATTGGAAAAGAACAACAAATTCTTCTTTATTTCCAAATCCCATCCAGATCCTCAACTCTGAACAAGGCAGTTCTGTAAGCAGACTAGTGAAAAACTTAAGACAAAATAAGAGAGCACATGCACCAGCTGTTAGAGCTGTCAGGAGCTGCTTCTGTGAGTCTCGGTCCTTTTGCTTCACTAGTGATTTTGCCAATTCCATTATTTGATTTCCCCAAAGAACTGGGACCATAAAGTTTGATTTTATTTCCATTTCAAGCGAGTGATTCAAACTAATCGCTTTCCATATGCAGGCAATCTCAAACACAACCTTAGACATATCCGCTCCTTAAAGGACACTGAAAAACAAACTTCAAGTTCCTCTCAGTGGTGTGATTTTCACACACTGCTCGAGTCAAAGAGAGGCACCATCTTCCTTACACCCAAGCAGGAGAGCGCTACGTTAGCAAAGGCGAGTATTGCTGGAACAGCGCGCGCACGTGTGCGTCTGCAGGCGGGAGGGGGCTGCAATTTAGAGGAAGCAAGGTAGCAGAAATCAATGGGAAGTGCTGTGAAATTCGATGAAATTCTAAGCGTACATCTTGTGCTACCGCAAAACTACGTCGCAGCAGCCATTTCAACTATTCAGTGGTTTTACTTAAATATTAATATCCATGTTCCACACGATCAAGGATCCAACATCCCTACTGTTTGCATTTTCACACGTGTCATTACTTTGATACACAACTGGAAGTGTGGAAATGTGCAGCTGCAAGCAGAGCTAAGCTTCACAGCGATGGAGCAGAGCACTCGGCCCCGTGTGACGCTCCCACGAGCACAGCAGAGCTACTTGCTTTGGCCACTTTGACTTCTCAAATCAGACTCGCCTGTAAAGAGACATAAGGAAGTGATCGTGCTAGAAAATGGCAAAAAAGAATTAAAAAAAGAGAAACAAGTTTATTTTCACCTATTTCAAATGCAGTAATAGGTGACATTTTATTACAAACTACTGAAACATGGATTAACCTTTGAAGAGCGTATCACCAAAAAGATACAAGACTTTATTTTGGTTAAGAAGTCCTCAGTATAAATGGCAAAAGCTTCTTTGCAAAATGAATAATCTCAGAGTAAGCTTGAAAACAATGTTTTGAAGAAAGCATCCTACCCCATAACTTGCCTTTCCAGTCAAGGATGACTGAAGCTTGAGAAATCTCAGTGCTGCAGTAAATTATTTTTCTATTTTCCTACAGCAATATCACTTGCTCCACCCTCTGCTTCTTATCATCTGCTTTCAATCACACCATAGAGTCACATTAAACACGGCCTGCCTGGTTGATAAAAAAAGAAAGAATAAAAGAGAGGGTACCCAACACGCTAGTCAGAGGATTGGTGCATACGAAGCAAAGCATTTAGCCATGGAAAAATCAGCTTGCCAGCACTGTTGGATATTCAGTTTAAACCCATTTTAATGGCCCTGCTTCCAATTCAAGAAATTCAAAGCACAAAAATAAAATAGATTTATAAACATGAGATGCTTAACACAGCAAACAAATGTTTCTCTAAGTTTAATTATTTTTGTTCCCCATAAAAGTTTGACTTTTAAAGGACTATTTCAGTATAGCCTTGTACGTTTGCCAGCACCATTAAGTCACACTCTCATTTTTCTTTGTGTAATTAATTGCATTCTCTTTCAGCGGCCTGACTAGGGAATCTTGCATTTGTTTGTATTGAACTGCACCCTGCTAAGGCTAAACTTAGCTAAACTTAAGTTAAGCCCAGGTAGAAATAATTTACATGAATGCAGACAAGATGCAAGCAGCCCCACAGCAGAACTGTAGCCCACAACCTGAACAGGGAGGCAGAGTCACACCACCAAAAAAAACCCCAAACCAGTTCTACTGAGATGTACGAATGAAGTTATCACCTACAAATGTAGATGAAACAATATTTCCAGTTCACAGGTGTGGGAAAGCCTCTGTTGACTTTCCACGTCCAGTTTTGGGCACTGCTGTCCAGAAATGAGAACACAGCTTAAATGAGGAGGATCAGAGATCTTGGGGAAGAAGAAAAAGTTAAAGAAAGAAAGTATTGAGTCTACAGACTGACCAGGTTCAGAAGCAAAGGTCTAGATGATGCTGATACCCAGCCGCTGCTATCTCCTGCGAGTTTCATCAGCAACCAGACACAAGGAAATGATATGATCGCACAAATAGGTTGACAAATTCAATTCCATGCAGTTCCGGCATTTGAAAGCATCGACTACAAATTGGAGCCGCAGTGCCTGCTGCACCACTAAAACCAGCATCCGTTACCCACGCCCCATCTCCAGAACAATGCTGGAGCTCTCCGATACACCATGCTACCCACCCTACCTGGAAAGCTACCTCACCACCTTGCCAGATTTGTCTTCCAGCAGACACCTCCACCATCAAAGCGCCTAGAGCACAACAGCTTCACCTCACCATTACTTGGTCTTTGCTGGCTCCGTATTCCACTTCTTGTCTCCTTTTTACTCTTAAGTAAGGGCAAGGGTACCCCAAGCAAAGCCACAGGCTTGGGGAAGAGTGGCTGGAGAGCTGCCCGGCACAGAAGGCCCTGGGGGTGCTGGCTGACAGCCAGCTGGACACGAGCCAGCAGTGTGCCCAGGTGGCCAAGGGCATCCTGGCTTGTATCAGCAATGGTGTGGCCAGCAGGAGCAGGGCAGGGATGGTGCCCTGTGCTGGGCACTGGGGAGGCCGCCCCTCGAATGCTGTGTTCAGTTTTGGGCCCCTCGGGACAAGAAGGACATGGAGGTGCTGGAGCGTGTCCAGAGAAGGGCAACGGAGCTGGGGAAGGGTCTGGAGCACAAGTGTGATGGGGAGCGGCTGAGGGAGCTGGGGGGGTTTAGCCTGGAGAAGAGGAGGCTGAGGGGAGACCTTATCGCTCTCTGCAACTGCCTGAGAGGAGGTTGTGGTGAGGTGGGGGTCGGTCTCTTCTCCCAAGTCACTATCAATAGGACGAGAGGAAATGGCCTCAAGCTGCATCAGGGGAGGTTTAGATTGGATATTAGGAAAAAAGTCTTTACTGCAAGAGTGGTCAGGCACTGGAACAGGCTGCCCAGAGAGGTGGTGGAGTCACCATCCCTGGGGGTGTTCAAAAACTGCAGACGTGGCACTTGGGGACATGGTTTAGGAGGCCTGGGGGTGTTGGGTTGGCGGTTGGACTTGATGATCCTGGAGGTCTTTTCCAACCTTAATAATCTATGATTCTAAGTCTCAAGTATCTCCAGACAGTGCTGTTCTCGTGTCAGATGTGCAGTGCCTCACACAACAGGAACATTAGCCATAAAGGGATTTACTCAATATCAGGGCAGTAAACCAAAAATACAACCGCGCCATGCAACTACAACGCGATTATGAACTATTCCCTGCTGCTTCGAAGGGGAAGGGCAGGGGAATTCTTAACTGCAACACCAGATTTCACATCAGTGCTTTCAGAAAGTATTTGAAAGGGAAAAAGAAAGAGGTTTATAGCATTACAGAACAAAAGAAAACAAATTTCATAATCATTTCCCTAGCAGCGAATGTTAAAAAACCCTCTGAAGACGGGCAAGATAGGAAGCATTATACAAATTACTATCTAGGATTGCTACTAACGAGCACTGCATGAGCATTAATATTACCAAACTGCAAAAATACCCCACAGGTGTACGTCATAAAATCCATTTAAAAATCCCTGGAAATGCTCAGTTGTAATTTGTTTGTTTACCTGCGATGAGTTAAGTGAAGCAACAAATATCACGGGGGTTTTGTCAGCACCTCATTAAGTTAGTAATTTAATAGCCTTTACTTTTGTCTATTTTTCTAATAAAAATTATCACGAGGATGGATTTTTCAGAAACGACAACACTGACGTGGAAAATACATGCCACAGCACGGCATCATTTTGCAAGAAGAGAGCCCATTAGAGGCACATGAAAAACCCATCAGCTCCTTTAGCTTACCACTCCGAGGTCTCGCAGCAGAGTGCGGATCACCCTACATTGCAGGAGGGGAATTTTTTACTTTTTATTTAACATGGAGACACCTGCCTTCAGGAAACATCTGACAGAAGTTGGCACCAGCAGCAAGACAAACCGCAAACTGATTTTCATCCTGTTTAAGGCCACCTTAACACCAATGTTGGCAGTTTTTTGATTTATTATTGAAGTAGGAATACCCAACCTAACAAGCAATGTGTCATGGCGTTTGTTCACAGCACCATCGGTGTACGCACTGCTGTGTGGAAAGAATTAGGCAGGGTGCTGACAAAGTTTATGACGCATGAAACAAGTATAAAGTACATTCGAAATTACAGAAAATAACCACAAGGGATGAGATTCTTAAAGAGGATAAAACAAGAAGAAGAAATAAAAACTTTATTTCTTCACCTAAAACGGAAGTGTGCGTTTGGCAGACTTTGTACACCGAAGGGTTTGCTTGGTTAGCTTTGTTCTGAACAGAGCCAGCATGATTAAATAATAGATTTAACATTAAATCTAGCCTTATATGTACCACTGTCGCAAAAGAGAGAGAGTGAGAGCACACTTCACTCATAAGAGAGAGAAGCAAAAGTATATATTTTATTAATATATTACAATGAGTTAAAAAAATTTGTTAGTAAATGCGACAGCGGTTCAACAAGATTTGATGGCAAGGTTCACTTGATTATTTACTGCACGTAACCTTCAGCACGCTCCTGTGACATACAAGACTCTCTGCAACACAAATGGGTGAACTAGCTGTTTAGCGACTTGCTTGTAAGCCCCCGGTTCAACACAACGTCAGGAACCAGAGCCCACGAGTCCCAGCTCTCAATTTCAGATAACCACGAGATACAGGAGAGCAGACAGCAGTCCCAAGAGAGAGCAACCCCCTCTGAAAGTAATTCAAAACTGCTTCTTCCTAATTTCTATGTCTATTTCTATACTAACAGCACAAATTAATCCTTAAATACAACTTTTTTGCTCAGCCTCAAAGCCATGCCACGAAATACTTACATGAAGCTTAGCTTTAGAACAATTCATATTAAAAGAAACAAGTATTTGATGAAGATTTGTTAGTATTAATTCATATACTAACTACATCAACTGTATTATTTGTATTTGTATTATTCTATGATTCTATTATATATATCCAAATATAATACAAAGAATAAGATGTGAAATAAATGTTTTAAACTATGCTTTAAAGGAGAGGAGAAATAGTCCTCTCCCATCCATAAATACCTAAACAGTTTATTTCAGCCACAGCGAAGTAGCTGTCTTTTTCATTATTTCTTTTAGTTATCTGATTTCACGCATCAAGGCAAAGGAGATTTCCTGTAGGAATTGTAGGATATTTTTATCCTCCAAATAGAGCACTTCATATCGTGCAGGAATCAGCGCAGCACGCACCTGGACCTCACGGAGGCTGGCCTTCCTCCGGAGGATCAACCCTTGCTCTTCATCACTTTGTCATTTCTCCATGTTTCTGCCATTCTGCTTAAATCTACACTTTTGGACAGGGCTGCCAAAGCGTTCTGTTCAGCATCCTGAGTCCACACCTCTCCTGAGCTCAGGTCCCCATGATTATTGCCAGCTTCCTTCGCTTCACTCTGCAATTATAACTTCCCTCCCTACAATCCAGCCATAACCCTGCTGCAAGATCATCTTGCTGTCCTTTAACTATAACCTGCTTGGAATACAAGCTTCTTCCTCACACCTTTGGAGGTGAAATTACTAAATACCATTCAAAGTCATTCCATGTACAAGCCATTTTTTCCCTCTGACTCATTGCTAGAGAATAAAGCTTTTGTCGAGGTTGTTCTTGTCCAGTCAGTCCTTTTTAGTTGCTGTCCACACAGCTAGACACCAGGCAATCTTCTCTCACAGCTTCCAAAACATGTTCTCACTCCGGCTTAAAAGATTTGACATCTAGACCAGACTATCCCAGATTTTCTATCATCTGAAGCAGAGACTTAAGTCACCCGGCAGAGCTCACCTACTGCACAGCTTCACATAAGCGTCTGCTGCTGAGAAATAACATTTAAATATACCTCTCTCTCCCCCAGCCATGCTTTCACTGACTTTGAGGTGCCACCTAGATAAATCACAACACATTAGACCCTCCCTTCAAACACAGATGGCAAAAGGACTCAGAGAAAAGGGCTGCTGAAGAGCAACCCCAGCACCAGCTGCCTTCTCCCAGCACTGAGGATACTCTTTGGGCAGTAACACCTCTGCCTGCTTCTCTGCCAGGGAGAGGCAGCTGGAGATGCCCCATCCAGGCGCTGCCCTCCTGGGGCACTGGTAAGCAAATCCAGCACACAGAAGGGCCAGCCCGGGGGCTGCTGGCCTCTCACATCATGTCTCCATCCAGGGAGACCCACCACGCTGTCGGCCACCTCCACTGGGCTGCCGCCCCTGCACAAAGATCCCCTCACCCTAAACCCACCAGCAAAGAGCACCCGCTTTTCTCCCTTTCCCTGCCAACCCCCCCAGGAACCAGCACCCCATCCACAAAGTTCTCTCTCCGACAGGCTCCCCCCAGCAGTCAGCACCCCCATCCTCAAACACCCCAGCAGCAAACACCCTAACCCTCGATCCCCACCCCCAGCAACAAGTAAGCCGTCCCCCAAAGTACACCCCCAGCTCCACTCAGCACAGAGCACCCCCTCTGCACAGGGCACCCAACCTACCCACGCAAGGGTGGCCCCTCTCCCCTCTGCTGCCACCTTCCAGCAAAAAGGACCTCCTGCCCCTAAACCCCAACAATAACGAGCACCCTCCCTCTAAACCCCTCAATAAGAGGCACCCCTCCCTCCAGACCCGCCAATAACGAGCACCCCTCCCTCCAGACCCGCCAATAATGAACACCCCTCCATCTAGACCCCCCAATAACGAGCACCCCTCCCTCCCAACCCGCCAATAACGAGCACCCCTCCCTCCCGACCCGCCAATAACGAGCATCCCTTCCTCAGACCCCCCAATAACGAGGACCCCTCCCTCCAGACCCCCCAATAACGAGCATCCCTTCCTCAGACCCCCCAATAACGAGGACCCCTCCCTCCAGACCCCCCAATAACGAGCATCCCTTCCTCAGACCCCCCAATAACGAGCACCCCTCCCTCCAGACCCGCCAATAACGAGCATCCCTTCCTCAGACCCCCCAATAACGAGGACCCCTCCCTCCAGACCCCCCAATAACGAGGACCCCCTCCCCCTCCAGAGCCCCCCCCCAGTAACGACCCCCCCCAAACTGCCAGCGACACCCCCAGGCCCAGAGCAACGAGCATCCCTCCCCCACCGCTGTTAGCCACCTTCCCCTTCTGTCCCCGCTCCCCAAGAGCCCCCTCCCCCGGGTCCCCTCAGCCGCCCCCACCCCTCCCCCACCTACCCCATCCGCATCTTGGAGCCGGACTGGCCGCCGCCACCGGGCAAAGGAGGCCGCGGCGGGAGGCGGCCCAGGTGCAGCTGCTTCTCCAGGGCTGACATAACGACGGAAGAGAAGCCGACGAACAGGGACGCACCGCGAATCACCACCCACCCACAACCGGGCCGCCGGCTCCGCACCGGAAGCGGCCTCTCACCACAGCGCCGCCGCGCGGCACCACGGGAAAAAACGGACCCCCGCCGGCACCCGTATTGCGCCTCCCCCCCCCCCCGTGGCCTTCTGGGAAATGTAGTCCGCGTCGCCGTAGAGCGCAATGGGGCCGCGGTGCATGACGGGAGTTGTAGTCCCGGAACGCCGGTTACCGGGCGGCGGTTACCTCAGCCCTTGGCGGGATGCGGCAGAGGAGGCCGAGGGCGCTCGCCTCGCCGGCGGGGGGTTCCCGGCGGAGGGGAGGTGGGCCGATACCGGGAGGGTGGCGGGGTGGGACCGGGAGCGGGAGCGGCGGTTGGGAGCGTTGGCGTCGCGACGGGCCGCTTGAGGCCGATCGGTCCCTCATCCCCGCAGGTAGCGGCGACACCCCCGCCTCCACCAGCCTGCCGCCGCTAGTGGAGGGCCCGCCGCGCTGCTTCCTCCGGTGCACCGTTTCCCGAGTCCTGTGGACGGCTCCCAACCCGCCCGCCGCCGCCTTCGTCCGCCTGAGGTGGTGGGGGGAGACCTCCGAGGGCACCGTCTTTCAGCCCGGGCAGCCGGCGGGGAGAACCAGCGCCCGCTACGCCGTCCGCTGCGGGCCCAGGCAGTTCGCTGCCTACCTGACAGGTACAACCACAGAATCACAGAAGGGTTTGGGTCAGAAGGGACCTTTAAAGCTCATCCAGTCCAACCCCCTGCCATGAGCAGGGACATCCCCAACTCGATCAGGTCGCTCAGAGCCCCGTCCAACCTCACCTGGGATGTTTCCAGGGATGGGGCATCTCCCACCTCTCTGGGCAACCTGGGCCAGTGTCTCACAACCCTCAGCGTAAAACATTCCTCCTTACATCCTGTCTAAACCGACTCTCTCTCAGTTTAACACCATTGTCACTTGCTCTGTCACTACAGACCTTGGTGAAGAGTCTCTCTGTCTTTCTTACAAGCCCCCTTTAAGCCCTGAAAGGCGGCAATAAGGTCTCCCCCATAGAGCCTTCTCTTCTCCAGGCTGCACAACCCCAGCTCTCTCAGCCTGTCCTCGCAGCAGAGCTGCTCCAGCCCTCGGATCATTTCCGTGGCCCCCTCTGGCCCCGCTCCAACAGGTCCGTGTCTGTCCCGTGCTGAGGACCCCAGAGCTGGACGCAGCACTGCAGGGGGGTCTCACCAGAGCGGAGCCGAGGGGCAGAATCCCCTCCCTCGCCCTGCTGCCCACGCTGCTGGGGATGCAGCCCAGGAGACGGTTGGCTTTCTGGGCTGCGAGCGCACGTTGCCGGCTCATGTCCAGCTTTTCGTCCCCCAGTACCCCCAAGTCCTTCTCCGCAGGGCTGCTCTCCATCCCTCCATCCCCCAGCCTGTAGGGATACTGGGGGTTGCCCTGACCCAGGTGCAGGACCTTGCACTTGGCATGTTGAACCTCATGAGGTTCTCCCAGGCCCACCTCTCCAGCTTCTCCAGCTGGTAGAGGTAGAGTCACTTCGCCCTGGCCAGGCAGGTCAGGGCTGGAGCTGCGGCCGAGGGGTTATTTACCTGCGAAGTAACCCCAGTCCTCTTCTCACTTATGGCTTTTTAGGTTGTTTTCCTGATTCGGGAGGCTTTTGATCTCAGATTGAAATCACTGACATCAGTCTCTCTAGTAGGCAGGTTTAGTGCTTAGGTCTGCAAGCTATCAAAGTCTCCTGTAGTCCCCACTGTGTCCAGATCAGATGATTTTTAGTCTTATACATATCATATTAAATTGGCATTTCAGTGTTCTAAGGCTGTGACAAATAAAAAGATGCTCAGATGAGCTTGTAATGTTATTAAGGGACTTAATTTAGTGAAAGATCTGCAGGAAATTGATGCAAGCCTGATCTCTAGAGGCTGTCTGTAAAACCTGTGCCCACTATTGCTACTTGTAGAATCACAGAAGGGTTTGGGATGGAAGGGACGATTAAAAGTCACCTAGTCCAACCCCCTGCCATGGGCAGGGACATCCCCAACTCGATCAGGTTGCTCAGAGCCCCGTCCAACCTCACCTGGAATGTTTCCAGGGATGGGGCATCTTCCACCTCTCTGGGCAACCTGGGCCAGTGTCTCATCACCCTCATTGTAAAACATTTCTTCCTTACATCTAGTCTAAATCTCCCCTCTTTTAGTTTAAAACCATCACCCCTTGGCCTGTCATAAGTAGTCCTTTTGTGGTAGGCTGGATATCTTGTACTTATTTATCCTAATTTATTATCAGTATAACACTTTACCTGCTGCCTCATCATCACAACTTCATGATAAGACATTATGTTAACCTCTAGCATCCCTGTCATTTTAACAGAACAGTTTTAATTGTGTTTAATTGTGACCACGTTGTGTGAGACTGAAATGAAGCTGTTCCTAATCTTCACAGATATGGGTGCACTTGTCCTGGAGGTAATGACCAAACTTGACCATCTTCCAGTTGGCAGAGTGGAAATCACCGGACTGTCCCAGCTCTCTCCCAGCCATCCGATTAATGGGGCTTTTACCATAATTTCACCAACATCTGATAAACTAGGAGAGCTGCAGGTAGTCCTTACGTCTTTGCTCTTTATTATAAATTGTATTGCTGTAACACCAGTATAATCCGGTGCCAGGATCAAGCTGTGCTATGTACACTGCAGACCTGGTCTCTGTCCAAGGCATTCGTGAACTAAGGTAGCAAATGAAAAATGAATGCTGACGGCGTTGACTCTGTTTTGTTTGGAGGGATGTGTGGCATTGGTAGTTCAGCTTGATAAAGAAAATTTGTAGTCTTTATGCTGCGAGTGAGTTTTAACAGTGGATTTAAACATGGATGCTCGGTTCTAACACTTCTCCGCAGCCTCAGTGGGCTGAAACTGTAGAAGATTTTGAAATGCAGGGTTAAGAAGGTGGAATTGTGTTTTGCAGCCCCAGCTCTGGACAGTTTATGCTGAAAGATACCTGAAAGATATGCTGAAAGATGCCCATGATTTGAAAACATGGAAAGTGACATAAGTAGCTGTAAATACGTCAGAGTTTTGCGATGTTACATAACTGTGTGATATAAATATTACTCTGTATACAAAAGCAACAGTTTTCCATAGCATGAAATGTAAAATTGAATAGAGTGTGTGTTGCACTCAATTAAGAAAAGAAGGAAACACTGTTTTCACATTCTGTCTTTCAGGTCTCACTAGTTCTAGAACCTCTGCCAGAATTGTATGACACCAGCAGCTCTATCCCAACCACAGATGCAAATTCAGATATCGCTCCTGCTCGGGGAAACAGCAAGCCCCGGTTTCCTGCTCCGTCGCAGCGGTCCAGGCAAACACGGGTGACTATTGCTGACCAAGAGTCCGTTAACAATAGCAGAGCCACAACTCCCAGGTATCTTTTTTTCCCCCATGACAAAATTCTGGTTTACTTTGCAGTTCGCGCACTTTTTTTAAGTAATGGCTATACACGTGTGAGTTACGGAATGCTTGATCTTTTTGAAGATGCATTTTCTGTAAAGTCCAGAACTTTCAGCATTTCAGAGCTTACAGGGACAGTTTCTCATCTGATATAAATTTGTATCCTGTGTTGTCTTAGTTCAAGCTATGCTAGTTGATGCAAGAGGTGCCGCAAATCTGCTTACAGCTTGAGTCGGCCTCTCTGATGGTATCGGTGAAAGATGAGGAGTCATTAAAATAATGTGTCGCGTTTCTTTTTGGAGCATGTACTGAAGGGGGGCAGCTGCAGTGCTAGGGAGGATTTGAAGAGGTTTCAATCCCTTTACAGATCCACTTTAGTATTACTGAAATAACGTTTCATTTTTCAATAGAGGAAAGGACCATTTGCTCTTTCAAGAGAACTCTGAAAACATAAAGGACGCTTTTTCTGCTTCTCATCACCGTCTGATTTTACCAGATGAATGTTTGAAAGTGGATCCTTCAAATCAGCAAGTGTCGTTTCCCAGCAGCACTGATCTTGAAGCACCTGCTAGAACAAACACGCGGGTGCTCTCTTTGCATAACCCAGCTACAAAAGACCTGCTCTCAGGTTGGTATAGAATTGGCATCATCGTTTAGATTTCATAACAAATAGCTCTTGATAATATTCCAGGTGCCTATCCAGAGGTAAAGACTTAAGGAAAAGTGATACTTTGCACGCTCTCGCTATATTATTTCAAGCAGAAAATTATAACAGAAAGGTCTTTACTTAAAAATGACTGATTTAGTCTTGTTGGAAGGGGGCTTGAGTATCCAAATCGGGCAAAACATGCTGTCCTAGCAGTATGCCCGAGCTCTGGCCTGGAGGGGTAAAAGAAAAGGAAGCTCAGCTTCACAGGCTGTTTAATCGTTGACATGACTTCTGAGATGTCCATCAAAGGTGCCACTCACATTCACAGAGGTCTTGGGAGGGTTTCTATGGTGTTGGCGTTTTCAGACAGAAAATGGTTTCTTTTCCATCACCTGCCAGTTAGCATCCCTTTTAGATCACAGACAGCCTGGACTGGATTCAAATGAGTATCAAAGTAGGGCGCATTTCCACCTGTGTTCTCTTTTGAGTTATTTTTTATGTTTACAGAGAAGACCTAAAATTAGACTGCTGTTGAGACATCCTAAGGTGACAAGCTACTCTTCCATAAATTTATCTTGCTGCTGTATCTTAATAATGCCCCTGTAATGCCCGACTCGCTGTGTGCCGATGAGTTATTTGTACGGCTCTGAGTGGGAGACTGATAGAGGATTGCTCTCACTCACTCCCAACTGTGCTGTCTGTTTTATGGTGTGTAGCACGCAGTTGATCTCCAGTATGTCAAGATCTCTTTATAACAGCAGAAAACAGAAGTTTTTTGACTGTAGCTGGCACATTTCTTGTGTTTGCACGTTGCTTTTAAATTGCATTTGAGTGATGAGTTTTCATCCTTCTGCTTATTTCTCAGCTCTTTTGGATCAAGGCAATAAACTCCGTGATGCCATGGTTGTTTCTGCAATGAAGTCTAGCCCGGACATGGAGATTGAACTGAATGAAGTGCCTCCTTTTATAGAGAGAGATGATTTCAAAGCACCAGCAAAGTGAGCTTGGAAAAGGGGGAAGTCATATTAAGTTGCAAACCATGAATTTTGAGACCTTACCAGGACAACTTGAAATAGTGAGATTCATGTGATGAATTTTAGGATTCTCATTCAAATGGGAAATTAATTTCTACTTGTGAATAAAAGCCTACATTTTGTGAATTGATTTTAATCATCATGGAGTAATCCTTGATTTGTCATTGATTTTAATTTTGTTTCACAGTGTATTTGTATTTAGTACAGAGTTATTTGATAAGGAAATGTTAAACGTTGATGAGGAGTAAGAGTATGATAAGGAGCATAGCAAATTAAATGTTACTTGGGCACGGAGAACAGGTTTTCAAAGAAATGTAAGTAATTAGTGACATAAATTCAGTACTTTCGCATATTCTGGTTTGCATCTCCTGATGCCAAAATACCCACGAAAATTTGCGTCTATAACTGTGTCCTCAGAATTACTAGTCATTATCTTCTTCCATATGATCTTTCTTAGCAAGGTTGAAAGAAAAAAGTGTTTGTGCCTTTCCACCTTGTAACTCCAGCTTTGTTTAGTACTAGGCTTAGTAAGTGTTCTTGGTTCAGTGAAATTGAAATTTAGAAGTATTAAGGCAAATCTATGTTATTTACAGAAGAAACTTCAATTCCTTATTTTTGGAAAAAGATTAACAATGTCTTTTGTTTCACTATAAACCAGAAGATAATGTCATTGTCTTTGACAGTCAATGATGCTATTGCAACCAGAATTTAAATTATTTCTGCTCAAACTATTCAAATTTGTTTAAAAGTAGATGATTTTGGACTTTCCAGGAAAAATTGATAGAACATCTTTTATAAACCTCTTGCTTGTCTTTCTCAGGCCCTCTCTCTTCTTATTTGCAGTAGCTGTGCTTAAACTGCAAGACTGGGCCAACTTTTACGGCTGGACTCAATGATCTTAAAGGTCTTTTCCAACTTAAATGACTCTATGATTCCATGATACATTGCAAAGTGTAAGATTTTGGATGTGACTTGCAGCAGACTGCAGGGTTGCAGAAAGTTTTTGTGTATCTGGAGATTAAGCTACAAAGTGGAGAAGGCTGTGTATAACCTTTGATTTTTATCCTTGATGGATTAATCTTGACCATGCCTTAATGTCTTTATTTTTCCTTTTACTGCTCTCTGTGCTGCAATCGCTGTTATGCAGGAGCCCAAAAGGATTGAACTCAAATATTGTGCCCGCTCCTGAAGATCCCCATCTCTTTGCATCTGAAGTTTCAGGTCAGCAATTTGACCTAAACTCTGAAGAGAGAGCAATACAGTTACTGTTGGGCAGGTGAGTGTGAGGCACTGGAGGTTCTTGCAAAATTGTCCTTGTCTGAGCACTTTATACTGAAAAATGCCTCTTGACTCTTCAAGTTCTCCACATTTCTGGAAATGTAACCAATGAATCATATGTGCAAGCGATGGAGGTGTTTTATACCTCAGCTTGCACTGAACTTTAACACGTGACAACCTGGATAGCTCAAAGTCCCTTGATGTAAAAATTATGTCAGAAAGATTAACCATGATCTTTGATACAATTAAGTTATTTAATAGTTGTAACTGTTGGGCCCTAAAATATTAAGAAGTACATAAAAAAAATACAGTGTTTCTTTGAAAAACTTGCAGCCTGTAAATTAAAAATAGAGAGAATCAATCGTTACTTTTAATCTTTCTCCAAAGATTAAATTGGCCTTTGTCTCTCATTTTCTGAGGAGTGGTAAGAGTATAAATGATGCTTAAGTTGTCTTTATCCAAATGAGGGATATGAAGCATGAGGCTTCTGCATCAGATATGGTTCAGAATTTCAGTTCATGTGTCTTGTGCCCTGCACTTATTTTTTCCCTGCGGTTTGTCACTGGCTGACACTGAAGCGTTTGCGGATCATAAAATGGTTTTGAACTCACAGCACAGATAGAAAACCCTTAAACCAAACAAAACTCAACTTGCCCCAACCATGTTCTAAAGAGACTTGTATTTACCTACTTGGGCATAGTTTGTATTTTTTATTAAACTGCCCTAAAGTATTACTGATATCTTAAAGCATTCCAAAAGTTGTGAAGTACTTATGGATAAATATTATAGGTAGATATTAATAGATATCTTTTATGATGAGGGTCGTCAAGCACTGGAACAGGTTGCCCAAAGAGGTTGTGGAATCTCCAGCTTTGGAGATATTCAGAATCCGACTGGACAATTTTCTTATTTGCATCCTCTACCTTTGAGCAGCGGTTGGAGTAGGTGATCTCCAGAGGTCCCTTCCAACCTCAGCTGTTCCGTGATTCTATGGATATATGTTCACACACACTGTTTTCACATTGAGTCCAGAGATGTTATCACAAGGTAACCCATCAGGTCGGGTCACAGATGTGTTAGGTTGGGCACAGTGCCATATAAGCACAGTTTGGCTGTATCTGGAGCCGATATAGCACCAGTCCAGTATAGAAGAGACACTATTGTCAGAATTCATAAGACATTGACGGCACAACTTGTAACGCTAAGTTATGTTTCTTTCTCTTGTCTCCACAGTGCTGATTTATCTCCTGCGCATTTCTGGGATCGGACAGGTTCCCTTTTGGATTCTCTCTCTCTCGGGAGTGAGGTGTATGACAGTGAACTCAATGATCCCCATTATGACCAGAGTCTGCTAGAGAGTCTTTTTTACACGGCTCCTGTAAGTGGGGTGCAAAAGGAAGGTGCTTAATAGGTAGTCCCTAAGGAGAAGAAAATCAAAATAAAAAAAAAAAAAAGGCTACAGATTTCAGTATTAGTAAGACTTAATAAGCATTAATTATCATACAGAAGTTTGTGAGAACATTGCTTAAAATTAGTATTAGTAAAAGAATACTATTAAGACTAGAGAGTCAAGCAGTGAGTTTGGAAACTGCTAGGATTGAGGCTGTCCCTGAAGACTTTTTTTTCTCTATGAGAAATTTGGATACAATTTTAATTGTTTCGAATTATGCAATCTGCAAGTTGTCTTTTCTTTATTAGTCATGACCATTATGTATTTTTGTTGGCAATGATAGTTAGCTTCTTATTTTATGCGCATTATTTCTTTTTCAGAAATCTGATTCCAGTTTAAGTGATTTCCTCAGTGATGATGACGTTAACTCCTCCAAAAAAGTAACCAAGACAGAAACTCTCAAGAAAGCTGATCCAATGAATCCACAGAACGATTCTAATGCCTTTGTTCAGGATCAGAAGGTGACAGAAATTAAACCGAGGTAAACAGTTACATGAGTGACGTGTTTTGCAGCGTCTTGCTCATTGTAAGTTAGCGTTAGCAAGAATCACACTATGTTTTTGTGCTCTGTCATTATCACATGATTCACTGAATAACCATTTTGGTGGGGAATTTTCATAGCATCTCTGGGAATGACGGAGCATCAGCATCACCCAGGAATTGCTATGTCTTATTAAAGAAACTACTGAGATGCAATTAGCTAAAATCACAAGTTTGCCAAAAATGCAATAAGCCTAGTAATAACATTTTAAACTGTGGAAGCAGAAATGCTAAGGCCTGAGCAGGCCTCTCGACTGAGCTCTCGCTCTGTCTCCTGAAACGATAATCACTGTATAACCTTCATGATAAATTAGTCCCTGTGCTGGAAAAAAGCAGACTTCAGACCAGCTTTGTGCAGTTCTGTGGCCTTGTGTATCTCACAGATATGAAATAACTCACATCCTATTATCTGGCTTTGCACAATGTCTCTAAGCGTATAAAATTTGTATCTGCTTTAGAGGGACAGAGCTCACATCAGCAGAATCTGTTTCTCTGCTGATTTGTGTTCTCTCCTACAGCTATAGTAAATAAACTCCTGTTCTGACCTGATCTAAATTGTATTCCCTTTTTTCCATGACAGGACCAATAAAATAGTGTCCCTAAAAATGCAGTTATCAAGCTGTACTTGTACAATACCAATTAGTATTCAGGTTTTATGACTTTTTTTTTTTTCTAATTCATCTCCAGACAATTATTTCTGAAACTTTTCTTACAAATACTGCTATTTTTACATTCAGGTACAATTCATATCTCCAGAGGTACCAACACAAAACCGTTTACAAGTCAAGTATTACAAATAAAGCACAAGTGAGATTTTAAATGATGACAAAAATCCTGTTGCTGTTCCTCTGCAGCAGTGACTTGTCCATGTGTATAACTCTAATGTCTCCCTTTTTTTTTTTTTTTTGTATATGACATTAAATAAAGCTTTTCTTTTTGAAGAGTTAGGCTGCATAAGATTTTTTCAAAACTCCAACAATGTGGAACATGCGCTTCCCCCCCGCAGTTATGTACCCTAGATACTGTATATTGTAAGACTTCTGTTATGGAGACCACCATGTTTGTTGCAAAAAAGACATTAAAAATGTGCATTTTAATGAACCATGAGCAGTTTTTAAATGATATCACACCAAGCTACAATTTTCCCTTCGTGTGGTCATGTTAAGAATGTTTGTGTAGTCCTGATTCTCGGTTTTATCTCTGCTCTCCTACTAGACCACTTGCTCCTCCAGAAGATCACACAGAAGAAGCTCACATCACATCTTTGAGTGCCGACAGGTTGGCGTTGCTGGGGCGAATACACCTGGCCAGAGTCATCATTGAAAGCTTGAAAATCCCTCCTGAGAGCATCCAGATTACACCGAGGAAGAAAGGCTTAATGGGGAAGCCTCCAAGGCCTGCATCGGTTAATAAGTGGTAAGGGGGATTGTTTGTCACCAGCTTGTTACTTGTGCCTTCGGGGGAGATTTCTCTGGGTCTGTTGTGTAGTCCAGCTTACCCAAGCTCTCCAGGCTTCTGAGGTCTTACCATTTCTCTGCTCCCCTCAGGAAACTGTATACCGTAGTCTTCTGAAAGTTAGAGATGTCAGTCATTTATCCTGATGTGGGCTCACTTCAGGCTGTGCTTTTTCTGGGATTTGGGGGAGGTACAAATGTGCTTTGTGCATGGCAGTAGATTGAAAAAAAAAGGGGTTTTTTTTGGAGGAGAATCTGACATACGTAATCTATTGAAAGAATTCATAAAATAGTTTAATTTTTCTAAAAAAAATAGAGTAACTTAATAAATTGTGTCTATGAAACTCACCTGCTATGTTCAGTTTCATTATGTACATTAGATTTTTTTGGTGGATTGTGATCACCTAGTCACTTTTTCATTTGTAGTACCTTCTTTGTTGAGTACCACTTTCCTGTGGGAGCCTCCAAGGATGCGAAAGGACAGGTCTCCATAACAACAGAAGTAATTCGAATAGCTTCAAGTAAAATCACAGATGATGGTAAGAGTGTTATTTTTTCCCCTTGCATTTAGTTTTGTTGATTCCTTCATTTCTTAGAAATTATTTAGTAGCATTTTCTATGTATTTTCTTTGCTGCCTGAAAAATACAGCATGATTAGTGGCACCTCTGCCAACAGAGTTGCTGTGCTGCAGGTGGTGGAACGCTCCTCTCAGGGAGAAGGAAGCCAAGTGATTTTTTTTTTTGCTTCCAAGAAGTATTCGTATTAAGATTTTCAAACTGCTTTTCCTAGGGACATAACAGCAGGCCAGTAAGCCCCTTCCTTCATTTCGACATAAAACCAATATCCTTTCTGCAATAGTATGAAGATGATAAAGCACTTTTAGAAATATCGGAGATACTTGTATCTCAAAGAAATAATTTTTCCAGATGCTGACACATGTCACATAACATCTGCAAGAGCTCAGGGAGTCTGCTGGGTCCAAGAGGTCTTCACAAGTCCTGTGCTCACATCAGTAGATGTTAACCTCTTTACTGAGAGTCACCAGTGTTTGTATCCCTGAGAACAGTTTATGCTATGTTTCTCTCCTCAGTGAGCAGAGAATACTGTATGAGCAAGATCCTCTCTGCCCAGTCTTCCCAGAAACTGGAATTCCAGGGTGATTTTCAAATGCCTCCCCCATATGGTCATTCATTGGCTTTGCGTCTTTCTGGGTGGCACTTGAGAGACCTGGGGGTAATTCAGAGTTCTCTTGTATATTCCCCATTTGTGTCCAGACAAAACACATAATTCTTCTGAACCTTAGCTCTTTGTAATACAAAAATAATACAGCCTCCTGCACTTTGTCTTGTGTAGTTAGATTCCAGCTCTTTGGAACCTAGGAACCTGCCTAGAAAAATAGATAGGGCTAAAAATAATTTGAAGAAGCCGTCAAGCTAATGCACTGTACCGTTATCTTTCCTGAGAGCTGTTTATCTCATTTATTAAAGATGCCTAAAGGGAAGAATTCCATAGCCACCCCAGGCAAGCTGTAGAAGTGCTGCGCTTCCTGTTAGAAAAGTTTCCCTACGTCTAACCTGAGTTTTTGTCATCACAAGAATACTTACTTCATCCATTGTGACCGAGGAAAGCATATTACTTCAACACTGTTGTAATTCTCCTTGTTCTTCCCTTTTCTAGGCTAAACGCCAATTCATTCAGTCTTTTCTTGCAGGTATTACTTTTCTCCTGAAGTTGCAGTTACTCTTGCAGCTCAGCTTTGACTCTCTGAAGATACGTCTTGAAATATATTGCTTAAAATGAGGCAGGCCCACTGAAGAAGGGAAGGTCTTACTGCATGCTAGGATGATGGAGACTTGGTATCAACTGCAGCCTTTAGATGCTGTTGTAATATTAATTTTGCCGTGCTGCCCTCCTGCTATTTGCTGGCCTTGGAAAATGAAGAACAGTTTACTTTGGGCTTGGTGTTAATAAATAATGCAAAATTAAATGGTTGTGTAACAGAGCAATCTCCACGGGAAAGTTTATTTAGATTCAGTTAATTTTGAATATTTGTTGCTCCTGTGAGCAACAAAAAAAGTAGTAGTAAATTACCTGCCAAGTTGTAACGTAATTTAATAGGTTGAAACCTCAAGAGATTCTTGCTGAGTGTTCCAGCAACAGCCCTTCCCCCTTCAACTCCCAGCCTTGCTTGATCTCTGATTCTGGCAGATGTGCAAATGCTCTCTGTGTGTTTGTCCATTCTTCTCAGAAGTGCCATCACTTTCCCCTCATACCTTCTGAACTTCACGTGTCTCTACTCACCCTGCATGTTCCCTGCAGAGACTGAAGATTTCTCTGTTCCTGATCAAGCTCAAAAGAGAGGTTAGCTCTGAACCCAGTTAAGAGCTCACAAGTCTCTGTCTTCCTTGCAGCGGTGAAATTCCAGCAGCGGTTTGTGTTCCCTGTCCGTTTCAGTGGAACGATGATAGAGCACTGGTGGAGCTCTGACCTTGCTTTTAAAATCTACATGAGAAAAAGCACACAGAAAAAGGTACTTGTTAAAAGCTCTTTATGCTTTGTGTGTTGAAAAGCAAAGAAATCTTTGCATTTCTGTTTCCTCCAAATACGCAGACAGCAGTGGCTTTTCTAAGTCTTCTGCAATGCTTCGTTCCAATTGCTGCCACGTCAACCGTCAGAGGCAAACCAGACAAAGTAACGTGGCTTGACTTGAGCCACTTCTTAATCGATCGTTGCCAGATATTATGAAGGGAAATGACGCTATGTGCAGATGCTATAAGTTGAATTAATTTCTGTTCAATCTTGCACCCAACTAAATGATTTTCTGAGTTCGAGACTGACAGACAAAAAAAATTGTCCTTCCCTCATCTTTAAAAATGATCTCTTGCTCTTTAAGCATATTGGATCAATTACAAGCATTAGTCTTCAATGAGAACATGGCTTGTTTAGCAATATAGCATGAGTGAATGTGGATGCTGTTGATATCATGACTCTGCCTAGGGTAAGGAAAATAATATGAGGTGTGAGAAAGTGGTGTAACTGGTGCATTTGGAGGGGGGAAAAAAAGTATCTTTCGTTTGGCTAAAAATATTTGTATAATCATCTGCATGTGATGAAGTTGGTGAGAGGTGTTAACTCAGCTTATGTTTTGTTTTAATCAACACCGAGGGTATCTGCCCATCTGTTCTAATAGGAGCTTTTCTTTTAATGGGTGAATAAATTGCATCTTTAAGTATGGAAATTTTGCTTGGTTACTACAATTTGGGATGTTCATTTTTGCATTAACCTGGAACTGTTTACTGTAGGTGCTGGGAGAATTTTCCTTATTGTCATCCTAGTGATACTTGAAATCGGAACTAAGGGAAACTTTCCTACAAAACCCCACTGGTAAAAATAGTAGTATGGGAGTGGGGAGGGTGAGTGGCTGACCACGGCTTCCCAGGAGGCTTTCGTTTCACAATATCCCCATAGTTCTTTAAACCTGACAGAAATCTTGCAAAATGGGTTCTTTTTCTGCCCTCAGCCAGTGGCCGTTGGCTCAGCAGCGCTTCAGTTATGCAAGGTTATTCAGTCTGAGTTGCTCACTGTCAGCTGTGAAATACCTGTGGAAAAAGAGGGAGGTCAGACACAAGTTGGACCACTAAAGGTATGTATTTTACCATATAGGGTTTGAGTTAAATGACCTGTTGTTACTAATTTTGGCTGGATGTTCTCTCTTCCCACCCTCCCACACCCTTAATTTTTCCTCCTCTTTCTTTTCTCTCTTTGTTTTAATTTGCCATGTCTTGGAGATGAAGGTTTATAACACCAATACAAGATAATATGAACTTTTTTTTCCTTAGAGTTTTGGAGAAATAAGAAATATTTTGAACGTCCTGCATGTCTAAGGATGTTGCTGTGTGAAGTTTCTGTGGCTGCAGGGTAAAACGAGGGTCAATAAGCTAGGGCTTGGATACAGAAACCACTCTACAGGCAGATTTTGAATGGCACATGTTCAGGGCTGGGACCTTTGACTTCTGCCCCACACGTGACATGAGCTGAGGTCTCTCCTGACGCAGAGGCCTGACGCTCCCTGTCGTTCGTACCACCTTGTCACTTCAGGAGTTATTTTCTCCAGCCAAAGTTTCTACCAGCATGTTCAACTTTGGATGGAGAAGGATGTCCTGCACAGGACATTTGAGAGATTTGCCAGTTCTGAGGATAAACAGCCCTCTAGATGAGCAAGTGAAGGTTTAAGAGAGTATTTCGGAATTTTACATTCAGAGCTCCTAAATTATTCCCAGAGAATCTGAGCATGGACTGCTTCTATCACTTTGTGATTCACGGGATGAGCGATGTTCTCTGTCATAGGGACTGTGAAACTTCTTCCAGAGAAGCCATTCAGCAGAGCTGCCAGTAGAGGAGCTGCAGAAGGGTGAAACGTAAAATGTAGAGGTTAGGTGTGGGAGGAGTTAATTGAAGGCAGGGAGGAGAAATGGTGTGTTGTGCGGGAGAGAATGGAGTGGAACAGGGTCTGAGAGGAGAAAAGTGGAAAGAGGTGTTGTGGGGAATTAATGAACCAAAGTTCAATGCAAGAATTTATGGAAGGGGAAGCTAAGACTTAAAGAAAACTGATTTTGGTCGCCCTGTCTCTTAGATTTCGCTTGCTCAGTGTAATACCTGCCTATCAGCAATGCGTGCGTGTCCAGCTATTCTGGCCAGGGCCTGGAGGATAAGGGATGTCAGCTATTGAGACCACTTTGCATTTCTTGGGTTCTTTCTGACAGATGGCCTTGAACTCCTCATATTTGGACATGTTCTTTATGTTCTTTAGCAGTAGATACTGTTTGGGATCTTTTGCTGCAATATCTCGTCTCATCCCTCCTAAGTCATAGGCAAATTTCTTGAGACTAATTTTTTTTTTCCTTATTTGGGCATTTGATGGCTCCAGTCCTTTTCTTTATCCTGTTACCTTATCTTCTGGGCTTCATTTTGTTCCTCCCCGTCTTGCTGTCTTGCCATGTAAACGAATCCAGCAGATCTATGATGCTCTGTAGCAATCAACAGTTGCAATTCCTTTAACCTTTGTTCTGGTATTTCTTTCACTGCTTTCGCACACACATTTTCATTCACACCAATCTAACTATTTGTCTGGCAAATCTCGACAACATGAAGAGGCAATTCAAACGCAGGACAGAGTGCTAAAAAACAAAAGCCAAAAAACCCAACCTCAAAAAAAAAAAGAAGACAAATGCAGTGGAATATGTAGACCATTGGAGAGAAAACGAAGGAGCCCACAGAAGGGAGAGGAGTTAGAGACAGCTAAAATCAGCAGGGAATGTAAAAGTGAGAGAGCAGTGGAAGAAAACACTTAGAAACACTTCTTTTTAATAATTTTTCTCAAGCAAGCAAGCTGTAGCAGAGTGGAGCAAATGACGGTTGAGATATTTTGTCACAGTACTTTTCACTTTGGCTAGATAGGTGTTCATTTATCAGTGATTAGTTTTAATTTTTTCCTTTATTCAGCTGTAATTGTGTGGTTTTGTACTTCAGTTACTGCTTTATTTGATAAAACTGCATGTAGTTTATTTTGCAGTGACAGTTGTAGCTTGTAGCCAGCATGTGTCTAAAGGTAAGCCTTCCGGGCGATGATCTAACACAGTTCTTGACCAAAACATGCAGTGCATTTTCCAGAGTTTATGTTGCAGCCTCTTGTCTTAGTATGGGGCACGTCTTCTGAGCGTGTCCAGAGAAGGGCAACAAAGCTGGAGAAGGGTCTGGAGAACAAGTGTGATGGGGAGCGGCTGAGGGAGCTGGGGGGGTTTAGCCTGGAGAAGAGGAGGCTGAGGGGAGACCTTATCGCTCTCTGCAACTGCCTGAAAGGAGGTTGTGGTGAGGTGGGGGTTGGTCTCTTCTCCCAAGTCACAGCGATAGGACACGAGGAAATGGCCTCAAGCTGTGTCAGGGGAGGTTTAGATTGGAGATTAGGGAAAATGTGTTTACAGCAAGAGTGGTCAGGCACTGGAACAGGCTGCCCAGAGAGGTGCTGGAGTCACCATCCCTGGAGGGGTTCAAACAGCGTGTAGCCGTGGCACTTGGGGACATGGTTTAGGAGGCCTGGGGGTGTTGGGTTGGCGGTTGGACTCGATGATCCTAGAGGTCTTTTCCAACCTTAATGATTCTGTGATTCTGATCAGCCCACCTTACCTTGCACAATGCAGGTGTCCTTAGAGCTTGCAGCCGACAACAAAGACTTCACTCGCACCGCTGCCAGGTCAGCTACGGCTGCACAGCGAGTCCCGGCTCATGCTGTAAGAAGTCCCCGGCTGGAATTCCAGGAGCCCAGCCGGAAGAGTGTAAATGCAGAAAGCCCTCGCTGCTTGAAACTTAACAACTACGAGGACTCACAGAAGACAGGAGCAGCCACCATAAACATCGTGCAGCCACCACAGACTGTACCAACCTCTGTAGCCCGTAATCTGTTGACACAAATAACTGCATCCGAAGAGGATGGGTTATTACTGCATGTGTTGTTGATGGTGCCTGATGGGAAAGATTTTGTTGCTGAAGACTACGGGCTCCACAGTTCTTGTAATGTGTATTTAAACTGCAAGCTGCTCAGCACTGAGGAGGCAACGAGATCTGCTGTCATATGGGGCACAACACAACCTGCCTTTAATTTTTCTCAGGCAAGTCACAAGTCTTCCGCTTAATGCTGATTGAAATGTGCTATTCCATGCTGAGAAAGATATTTCAAAGATAAGTTACTTTTACATATGTAGGAACTTCTCTGCTTGGCTCTGTCCAGTATATTAAAAGTATTTTCAGTATTGTTTTGGCTGCACTGCACAGTTTGAAATGCAGTTCCTTGAGTCATACAAATAAGAAATGAGACTTTTGAAGGACAAAAGAGAAGCAGCCTGAAAAGTTTAGGTTAAAACTGAAAAAAAGTTGACTTCTTTTTTCTGTTTTGGCAAGAAAACATGTGGTTGATGGCATCCTAATATGTAGGTGTAGGATTTTTTTGTTTGTTCTGTTGCTTGGTGTTCTTTTTCTTCTCAATGGATATATCAGCACAGAAGTGTGGGCTACGGTCCTAATGTGGGCCAGAGCCTTCCCCCAGCAAACAGCAGAATTTCAGGCATTTAATAATGTTACGAGTTTGTAATTTTTTTATGGACATTTTCCTTTGGAAATGTCAGGATGCTCAGACGCAGTTGTTTTACTTCTGACAATACCTAGTGATTTGTGAGACTCCTTAGTCTTCAGCTGAAACAGTGAAATGTAAAAACATAGCAAAAGACATCTGAAACAGTTGTCTGAAATGATTTATCTGTTGTTTAGTAAACAGGTGTTTAAAGATAAAAACGATGTTTTTTAAGATAGCATATGATCTTATGTTAAAATTTATCTAAATTGCATTTATTTTCCTGGCTAGCTCTTCTCCAAGCCTACCAGTTTTCTGAAACTTGTTAGGCAAGTATGCATTTAATTTTTAATTTCCATTTCTGAAGAGCACAATTCTGTAGACTGGAATAATGTAGCATTACCAGAATGCTCTGTACTTAGTGAATAGCTTCCAGTGTATTCTGTGTACTAATTCTGCGTTAAACTCTTTCAGGTGATGCCTTTTTCATTGACTTCCAAACACTTGGAGCGGCTGAAGAACAACGTCATGATTATTGAAGCATGGAACAAGATGGGAAGCCCTGGCTGTGACAGACTGCTAGGATTAGTGAAGCTACCTCTGCATCAGTTTTACATCTCATTCAAGTAAACATCTTTGTTCCATATTTCACCAGGGTGGGATATGTCCTAACTGACACTCAGAGAAAGAAGGGAAGGATTGTGTCTGGGGGTTGTGTGGGAGGGTTCTTAATTATACTTAATAGCAAAAGGCATTTTTGTCCTGCCAAGCTTCCTCTGGCACTTTCCTACACTGAGCAGTGTGTGGGTAAGTTACACTGTCCTCATACAGAAATACAAGTAGACTGTGAGAAATAAAGACACTGCTGCATCAGGTTTGGAGCCAGGTTAACTTGGGGTCCTGTGTGGAAGAGTAAAACTCTTAAGAGATCAAAGGGACTGCAAGGGACAAGTAAGCATGGCTTTCCACTGGTGATTTTCCAAGATTATGACTGGTTGAGTGATTTTGTTCCTGATTATGCCATGCATAGATCCCATTGCAAGGGATGCTGGCAGTTTGCACAGCACAAGATAATGCTTGTGGCATCGAAAAGGTCTCTAAATACTTCATGTTTTAATTGTCATCTTATCCAATGGGCCTCTCCGCAGTTCGTTCTTCTTTTTGGTTCAATGTTTTGGCTTCTTGTTCAGTCAAGTAACATACCTGCTTAAAACAATTTAAATTAAGGGAGACACTGGACAGAAGAGGTTTTTTCTCATGCAAAGGATTAATTCCTTTTATTTTGGTCAGACTAGTGATAGGCGGAAATCAGATGATGCTGGAACTGACTGGCCACTACTTTGTTAATTATTAGTGTGTCATTTGTATAATTTTTTCAGTGATCCACTGTAGTTTACTTGTGTATATCTTGTGTATATAGCTGTCCCTGTTCCTTCTTCTCTTCCTGCCCAAGTCCATCCCCAAAAGCACATAACTGCCTCATAAAAATATAATGTGGCTACCGTATATTAATAGGAGTCTTGTTCCTGTTCATCACCTCGCTCACAGATTTCTAGGCTGGCTTATAGCTAAGGCCATTTTAGTTTTTGGAGAGCTGTGCTTTCTCATTGCCACAAATAGCTCGTGGATCTGTGCTTTGTGAAGACTAATGTAATTGAGATGGATTTTGGAGGAATGGAGATAGATTGGTTTCTAACTGCATTGAAAGTCCCATCTAAAACGAGCTTTGTGTGATCGTGTTCATATTCAGATGGCTCATTCTCACACTGAGGCTTTTTTGTTTTTTTGTTTCAATCTGTTCTAGAGATCCGAAGATTTCCCACCTGCTCCTCCAAGCTCAATATCCAGTCGTTGCTGTGGACAGCTATATGCCTGTGATAGATGTTTTTACTGGCAGTAGAAGTGGAAGCCTGAGGGTCATTCTGGCCATGGGGTCAGCTGATCAAATAGTGGCACTTCAAAGGCTAAAAAATGAAGAAAGAATGGTGCCTCCCATCACACAGCGCCCTTCCCACTCTCTGGACCCTCCTCCTACAAAGCCCACAATGGTATTGTTCAATAAATACCCATTCTTTTTGTTAGGGTGATGAATGAAAAGGATTTTACCAGTGGGTTCACTAACAGACCGGGGATCCCATTCTCTTTTGATGCCATAGCCAATTTTGTTAGAAATGATCACGTTCTTTGCAGAATTATATTGTTTGTACTCTTTTCTTACCCACTTTCCCTCACCAGTCTTGACATCATTGCCCTTTTTATTGCCCTACATATCCACTGCTTCAGTCTGCATGACAAGTGCAGTAAAAAAAAAATTCTAGAAAATCTTACCTCTCACTGCCTTATTCTGTACCATACAGGTTCTGCCACTACCTTCAAGTTGGATATGTATGAACTTTCATGCTTTTTATGTGCTGTGGTTTTTCGCTCTTGCAGGAAAAAAATTGCATTTCAATTTTTCCAAAAAAATATGCTTTCAAGGTTTCTTTGAACTTTAGGGAGAAAAGAGCAGATTGTGGTTCTGAGCCCACCCTCTCAGGCTTCTTAGAATCTCATGTTCCCGGTCGTCTTGTATGCTGTTTCCTAGAGAGTCGTACGTTCCATGTGGATTTCCTTTATTTTATTAGCAGTTAGACCAAGAAGGGGAAGACCTGATGGAGCATGTGTTTGAGATCCATGTGGAGAGTGTGAAAGGACTCACTCCCTTACAGTCCACCGTCTGGGGAGAGGCTGACTGCTACATACAGTACTACTTCCCAGTTCAAGAAGCTGGTTGTGGTGCATTGCAGGGAACTGAAGTGCATGAGGATGGTAAGTTTCTTTTATAATCTGTCCTTATTTAGAGCATTGCTTTAGTTAAGTATTGTTTAGTAATGTTCCCTCTGCTTAAGTAAGAGGGTTTGTGTTTCTCTGAGCTTCCATAATGCAGCCAATGCTTGCTTTCCTCAGAAGATCTGAATACAACCGGACTTGGGCTGCATCAGTAAATTAAAAGCCTGCTTTGACTGAGGCAGGCGGCAAAGTTCCCAGCAAAAAAAGATACCTAGTTCTGAATCTCTTCACATGGTACCTTTTTGTTAAAGATCCTAGAGGGCTTCGCCAACTGATCCTGCAAGATGCAAGAACAGATTCACAGGGAATACTAAGGTTGTATACAGTTAAATTCAGCGAAGCCTTTACATACACAAACCTTTCAAGATGCTAATTTTCATGGTTACATCAAGAGAAGACTTGCCTGTTCTAGAACATTAGAATTATAAAGGAGTATTTAAATGAGGAGTATTTATGAGAAGCGGCTGAGGGAGCTGGGGGGGTTTAGCCTGGAGAAGAGGAGGCTGAGGGGAGACCTTATCGCTCTCTGCAACTACTTGAAAGGAGGTTGTGGTGAGGTGGGAGTTGGTCTCTTCTCCCAAGTCACTATCGATAGGATGAGAGGAAATGGCCTCAAGCTGAGCCAGGGGAGGTTTAGATTGAATATTAGGGAAAATGTGTTTACAGCAAGAGTGGTCAGGCACTGGAACAGGCTGCCCAGAGAGTTGCTGGAGTCACCATCCCTGGAGGGGTTCAAACAGCGTGTAGCTGTGGCACTTGGGGCCATGGTTTAGGAGGCCTGGGGGTGTTGGGTTGGCGGTTGGACTTGATGATCCTGGAGGTCTTTTCCAACCTTAATGATTCTATGATTCTATGATAAATAATTGCAATTGTATAAAAGGACTTAGTGTGGATCTTGAGTGCTCTGAATCACTAACATATATTTCCTCTGAAAAATGACGGTCAGTAACATTGTTCCATAGCAAATCCTGTGGACTCTGTCAGCTTCCAGCCACATTTACAGAAGTTTTCAGCCTGTGGCTCACAGGTTCACGGGACTGCGTGAATTGCTTGTAAAAGATTTATGAAGTGAAACTCAGAAGAGCAAGCCTTCTGGTGGGAGGATTTAACTTACTGTCCACAGGTCCTGCCTCCTGAAGGACTGCAAATAGAAAAAGGTTGAAACCCCCAAATGCAACCATTTTTAATCAACTCTGCTTGACTTGTAGGCATCAAATTAAAGCCGTTTCGCACAGCAACCACTTTGTGTGTCCCTGATCCCGTCTTTAATGATGAGCATCATCATTCTTTGTTAGTTCCTGCTGATGTCCCGGTCCAGAGGCTCCTGGTCAGTGCATTTATGGCACCAGGAGCAGCTGGAGGAGGAATCCAGTTTGAAGTCTGGTGCAGGTACAGAATAATTTCCTATTCTTTGTAGATGTCACAGCAATACAGATAGAGATGTATCTGGTATTGAAAAATCTTTAGCTGTGGGATGGATATTTAATAATAAGTGAAAAAATGGTGAGTCCATCAACATTTGGTGACGAATATCTGCGTTTAAGATTGCATTTAAGACGTGAGCCTTCTTCCCCCCACAAGAGTGCTGATGACTCTTTTCTTCTTACAACTTCATTAGAAAGTGTGTGCTCTTAATTCACTTTCTTCCACTTTGTTATCAGCGTAGTGATCTAAAAGTAGTGTTTAAACACTTGGCACATCTAAATTTTACTTAATAGCACCCTGGCAGTGTAATTTCATTGTTTTGTTTTGGGTTTTTTTCCCTAATACAAGTCACCAAGTACAAAAGAATATACTACAAAATGTTTGTAAGTTCAAATTGTAGTTTCTTTGGCAACTGAAACTAATTACTAGTATGGAAAGGAGAGACCATGAAGAGAGGTAGAAAAGCATAATAATAATAATTATAATGTGTTCATTCTGTAGTAAATAAACCAAGTTATTTAGAATTCACAGGTTCACATGAGAATTATTACATACTGGATGCATTTACATTAATGTTGCTAATGACCAGAGCAGCTGAAGTGACCAATTGTTAGTACCTGGCATTTCAAAAATGTGCTTTAACTCAGTTTCCTGAGGATGATTGCACTTTGATTTAATCTTGCTCTGACCACTCACTGACGGTGGCTGGTAAATTTAGGCTGTTTTGGGTGAAAGGAGCAAATTACTGAGCCAGAAGCCTTTTAAGAATTCTGTAAAGATCCTCTTGCCAGTTTGCAATATTTGAAGTGGAAAAAGCTTACCAACAGATCCTTGTAATTAGGAAGGAGATTAGATACTGACTGCCAGATTTCAAACCAAAAGAGTTCTTCCTATGATGCTGTCAGCATCTTGAATTACTCCTAGAAGAGTATGGGGAAAAAGTAGAAACCAACAGGTGTAATATTCCAAGACGCTGGGAGTACTTTTGAGGTAGTGCTCTCCCCAAGACTCAAACAGTCAATTAATGTTCAGGATTTGTCCCAAGATGGAAAGAGAAACACAAGTCTATAGAACTGCCACATTACTCAGTCACTGCTGCTGAAAACCCAGTGGATGCCTTTCTCCTGGTCTACTTGTCGTTCATTAGAAACACTGCCAAAACTCATTTGAGGATGAATCTGAAGCGAAGTAGCACAGTGAGAAACAGTCTAGAGCCATTTTTTATGCTCACAAACTGGCACCACAAATCTGTCTGCAAGTAGCTTTTTTATTTATTTATGGAAATTGAGAGTGGAGAATATTCGGTGCCAGATCCTTCTCCTGTTTTTCTTTGGGGTGCCAATTTTTAGTAGAGTTTCTACTAGTTGACTTGCTATGACTAGTGCAAAAGTACATTTGTAGCATTATCTACATGAGCATTTACTGGGTTGGTTTTTCTTTTTGGTGGAAATTCACTTATTTGAGTTTATTCCTTAGCTATTGGGAGACTAGCTAGTGTTTGGAGACACACAAATTCAAGTTGACTTATGTACAGTCTTGAGGGAAATGGTGATCATTTTGTCGTCATCAAAACAGCATGACTGATGCTGCTTCTCTGTGTCTTACCAGGTATTACTACCCAAATGTCAGAGACCAGATGGTTGCCAAAGGGACCTTGCCTTTGTCACGGCTGTGTGCCATGGTGACTATGCAGCATCGTGAAGAAATAGGGATACAGACTTTTAATCTTCCATTGGTCCCCAGGGCTGATTCCTCAGAGGAATTTCATCTGCGGTCTTCGGGTAAGGAAGGATTGTGGGTTTTCACTTTATATTTAAAAGTGGAAGTCTGTGTTTTTGCTGCCAAGGGAAATAAAAATATGGATTTGTGTTGGAAACTGATGCCAGCCAAGAGTGTTTTTTCCTTCCAGCTTTCAATATCACCATACCTAGTGAAGAATCAGTGATTAAACATGAGCAACCCTTAAACTCCTAACAAGTTTAAAAAAGCCCTACCTGTGTATTGAACTGCTTGGTTGCCAAATAAGCCACAGTTTGTAGTTCAGCTTCCCGTGTAAGGTGGGGCATGGGAGATCTGAAGAAGGGCTGTTTATGGTACGTGGTGTGGGCAGAGACATCTTTCTGTTCTGCTGTAGTTCTTTCAAATGATACAAACATCAGCTCTGGGAAGGCCACTGAGGAAATCTGAGGCAGCTTCTTGGAAAAAATGGCCATAAAAAAAGCTGGGGCTGGAGAGGGAGTTGCGTATGCTTCAATTATTTTGTAATAGGTCAGCGACGTGCAGCAGCAGAAAATCTCTCTGAAGGTTTTGTCACTGCAATGCTGTAAAAAAGATGTGTTGAAATACGGCAGGATATCTTAAAAGCATTACAATGAACGCACACACGAGGGCGCGGCTGGGTTAAACAGCCTCTCCTAGTTTACTACGCCATGAATTTGCCAATGAGAAGGAGCCATTAAGACCATCTGATCTGACTGCCAGGGGGTCAGGTTGCAGGATGCAGTCCTTAAAATTTCCTTCTGTGACTCCTGTATCAGGCTGTAGCTTCTGGCTGAAATACAGCATCTTACACAGTCAGTCTCAATGGATTTCATGTGGAGTTATTTTTTTGCGTTAATAGACTAAGCTTTGTATTAAGAAGTATAACTAAGTATTGATTATGTTGGATATAACTATAAAAAGCTGACCATTTCTTTCCTTTTTTTCTTTCATTTAATGCAGGCTTGCTTGATGTGAGTGTGAGATACCAACGATCCATGAAAACAGCGGTGGGAATAACTGCTCAAGCTGTTTCTCTTTCTGTACGAATACACAGAGCAGCTGGTTTGCAAGCAGCAGCTAGGTAAAGCCTAATTCTAAAAGGAAGATTTTTCTCTTAAAATAGCTTCATCTGGAGGCAGGAGGCTGAGACGTTAGATTAGAACAAATTGTAACTGGCCAACTTCCCATCTGCAGAGACCAAGATTCAAACTGGGTTCTGATCAGAAGTGAAAATAACTTTATAAAGAACATCAGTGGTTATTTTTGTCCCTTAAGCTGCGGTACAGTGTGGCAGCATTCATTCTGCAGAAGGATTGAGATTGTAAGGGCACATTTTTCTACATTTCCACATTTTTCTACACAAAAGACTGATATAAAAATTGGCTGCTATGAAATGGTACCTACTTGGGTGTTGGATCTCAGTGTTACTGATGCTATTTAAAAGCTAGCTGAGATTTGTTTTCTTGAATTTCACTGTGGAAACATCGATAAACTAACCAGTAAATGAAACGTGTTCCTTTTCACTGGAAGGCTGCCGCTCTAAGTGCATGCTATCACCTGAATTTAGTTCCAATATGTGATTCTCAAGAATTAAGAAAGAAAGGGCTGGAAGAGAGGGAGTCAATTCTGTAAGAGAAGGATGGCTCCTCTCATTCTAGAGCAGTGCTCACTGACCCTTTCTCAGTGTTGCTGACCTCCTGATCCATCTTAATTCAATCAGACTCTGTAAGATGAGGATCACTACCATATGGTGCTTGGAGAAAGTGAAATGACCTCAGACTCCTCATCCTTCAGGTGTACAACCTGAGTAATACCCGGGTCTGTTTTACTTGTAAATAATTCCATCTGCTAATTTCACCTCCTTTGGCCTGTCAGTACTAGTCTGTAAAAATAATTTGGCTTGGCCTTTTGCTTCCTTCTGGAGCAGGTTCTCTGGGAAGTTATCCTACAGCTTTTTCTACAGAATGGGATATTTTTAAAGGTGCTGAGTACTTTCTCAACCACTTTGGTCTCAGATCCTGCCAATGATAAGAGCACATCCACCAGTGATGGACCTTGTGATAGTTACTCTCACCCTTTTGTATCTGTTCCTAGTATGTTCAGATAAAAAAAAAATGGTGAAAAATAATATGCAGCCAGAACCCACATTTGTTTTGACTTAAAACGTTCACTGTTTTGTCCAGTCTTTTCACCATGAAGACTTGAAACCTTCGTTTAATTGCGTTGGTACCTAGATTTCTTGTACATTATATTAATTCTCTTTCTGCTTTTCTTTTTACATACTAAATGAAGGGCTGTGGCACAAAAGAACCCTTCGGTCCAGTACTATGCAAGTGTGGGAGTTAATGCTTATGTCTCTGTGCACCTCTCCTTCCTACCTGAGGCAGAAAGACGCAACACACGAGCTGAGGCTCGTACTTTCTGCCCAGAGTTCGAGCACCACGTAGAGTTTCCTTGTAACCTCGTCATTCAGAAAAGTAGTGGAGAAGCGTCTTCTCTCGGAGAACTCTTGCAGTCTGCCAATATTGTCTTCTCTATCTACCATCAGAGCTCCAAGTCAGGTAAGGAGGACAAGTCATTACAATGACTGAATGCTCTTGCAGAATCATAGAATCATTAAGGTTGGAAAAGACTTCCAGGATCATCAAGTCCAACCGCCAACCCAACACCCTCAGGCCTCCTAAACCATGTCCCCAAGTGCCACGGCTACACGGTTTTTGAACACCCCCAGGGATGGTGACTCCAGCACCTCTCTGGGCAGCCTGTTCCAGTGCCTGACCACTCTTGCTGTAAACACATTTTCCCTAATATCCAGTCTAAACCTCCCCTGGCGCAGCTTGAGGCCATTTCCTCGCATCCTATCACTGTGACTTGGGAGAAGAGACCAACCCCCACCTCACCACAACCTCCTTTCAGGCAGTTGCAGAGAGCGATAAGGTCTCCCCTCAGCCTCCTCTTCTCCAGGCTAAACCCCCCCAGCTCCCTCAGCCGCTCCCCATCACACTTGTGCTCCAGACCCTTCCCCAGCTCCGTTGCCCTTCTCTGGACACGCTCCAGCACCTCCATGTCCTTCTTGTCCCGAGGGGCCCAAAACTGAACACAGCATTCGAGGGGCGGCCTCACCAGTGCCCAGCACAGGGCACCCTCCCTGCCCTGCTCCTGCTGGCCACACCATTGCTGATACAAGCCAGGATGCCGTTGGCCTCCTTGGCCACCTGGGCACACTGCTGGCTCGTGTCCAGCCAGCTCTCAGCCAGCACCCCCAGGGCCTTCTGCGCCGGGCAGCTCTCCAGCCACTCTTCCCCAAGCCTGTGGCGTTGCCTGGGGTTGTTGTGACCCAAGTGCAGGACTCGGCACTTGGCCTTGTTAAACCTCACCTAGTTGAGCTTGCCCCATCGATCCAGCCTGTCCAGATCCCTCTGCACGATCCAGTCCCCTTAATTTTTAGTTTAGTAGACTACTCTGTGCAGTTGCTAATAGATGTAATTACCTAAATTGTCTTCAGAGAAGGCTTTGGGAGATACTTCCCCTTGTGCAAAGAGCTATGGTGATCAAGATCACCTTTTAAATGAAAAGCTAATGCAATTAACAGTCATAGTGCTTGACTCTTGGAGCACCCTGCCTTTGTATGTGCATGCCTTATTGCCTCCACTTCATAAACAAGGTAATGGGGGTTCAGAGAAATGATAGCTTAAGATCTTCCAGTGATCCTGTGGCAGATAGGCAGGATTCTTTTACAACATAACAACATTTTGTATAATTATTTTATAAACAAATTTTACCTAAAGATGACATTGTTTTTCACTCCTGGGGGAGAAAACTCAGGAGTGGCATGTTGTTAGGGTAACCGATGACTAGCTCCCTACTGGTTACTTAATGTTCATCTCTGGAAATATTCCCTAAATAAACAAAGTCCCTAAAAGTTTAAAATAATAATTAAAAAAAAAAGTTAAAAATAATAAATTCCCTAAAAATTTCTCCGAATTCAGTGGTGGTGGAGCATGTATCCTGTAATGAATGTGCACTGGCAATGCCTACAGACAGGTTTTGTTCACAGCCCTGTTTCTCATGGATTTTGGCCTGATATGTACTGGGCCATTTGTTTTGACTTCGTCCTTTTTTCGTGGGTTAAAAATGTTTTCAGTATGACAGCTGAGCTATTTGCTGTTGAGGCAATACAGCTTTCTTTCAAAGGAGCTACAGTCTGAATCACTTTTAAATCTTGCGTTCCGGTTTGGGGTATTTGCAAAATGATTTATTTTCCAGCCGCTGAGACATTGGCAGCTCGGACATCAAGAGATTATCTTCTTGGGACAGTCACAATTCCAACCAGAGACCTGCTGAGAAGGAGATCAGGTAATACAGCAGCGTTACGCTGCTGATGTTCTGGGTAAATGCTGTAGTAATTGCTTAAAACAATTTTCATTCCCATTTATGGGGGTTTTGGTTTGCTTTGGTTTTTTTTTTAGACCAAAGTTCTCTCAGACATTGCACATGCCTTCATTAAAAATTCTGTATTTAAAAACTCATATAAGGGTGGTTGTTTGAAGGTCAGTTTTCAGTGTGTAGGATGCATGGAAACTGAATGAATATTAACCTCCTTTGTATTGTGTTCAGAGCCATTTATTTTCTACCTTAAGATGGAAAGTCCAAGAGTAGTAGTGTTCAGCGGAGGACCGATGATTGCTTTTGAGATGCCAAAGCTGGAAACAAAGGCTTAGATAGGTTAGAAAGCAGTTGGATTAACTTTTTTTGAGCTAAATGTAAAATATCTCCTCTATCTAGTTTTAGTTTGTGATAACGTCTTGTAATAATAATGTATTCGTTATCCTCTTGGTTATTTCTGCTTTAATCTCAGTGTAGTGCTAGTTTTCTCCAGCATGAAGTTTTGGGTTTATTTGTAATGGGAAGAGAGGAGGAAAAAACTGAGAATGCCTGATTCTATAATTGGAGGCTCATGGGATATAGTTCTATTGTAAAAGGAGTGTCGTTAACGAAATGGAAAGTAAAATGCCTTTGGGATCAGAACTACCGGTGAGGTTTTCTGAGGTCTAACAATTTGTTGCTTTTTCAGGGTAGAAATCATTTGAAAAATTCCAAACTTTCACAAGAAAGAAACACTTCAAGTACTGGTCCTTGACTAATGACCCGAGAGTGGAAAATTCTTTACTGATGTTTTTAAAAGATAGAATAAGTCTAATTATGATCTTTTCTCCTGAAGGTATTACAGGCTGGTACCCAGTTACCCTTTCTGAAGATTTAATGTCTTCACACTGCACAAACGTCATGCAGGCCATTGTGGGAGGACTGGAACTTTCTGTTACCTTTGCTCATCAGGGTGACAGAGAGCGTGTTTTGGAGGCCGCTAAGCTCTTAGGATGGAACAGTGAAGAGAGCCTTGAAGACAGCGTGGATGATAGCGATGAATGGGAGCAGAGTGCCAATCCAGCGACTGTGACCATCTCGACTCCAAGAGTATGGCTGCCAGTCCACTGCGTGCTGCTTGCAGGCCAGGCGCACCTAAATAAAAGCACTTATTGCTACCTCAGGTATAAGCTATATAATCAGGAAGCCACGTGGACTTTGCTTCGGAGGCCAAAATTGAGTGACGACACAAAGAACATTACAGTGGACTTTAAGAAACCAAACAAGGTGACTCTCAGAAGGAGCCAAGGGCTGCTTTGGTTCTTCAGAGAGGAGAAATTAGAAATCCAGGTGTGGTGGGCGTATGGTAAAGAAAATGATGTGGAAAGACCACTTGACACAGATCGTCTTATTGGATCTGCCTATGTTGACCTCACAGCATTAGCAGAGAGGTCAGGGACAACACTAGGTGTTAGTGGTAAGTTCCTGAAGAACATTGTCATGTTTCCTTCCTCTTTATTGATGTTTGGTTACTTCTCTAGTCACTTTAAGCAAAATGCTTACGGCTTTGTTTTGTCCTGCATGCAACACGCTCTCAACTCCTCCTTTCACTGAAGGTAAACAAGGTTAAAATGCTTGCTTCTCTGAATTCAAAACTTAACAAGTTTAAATGGGTGAAAAATTGGCAGTAATGATCAGTAAGAGGGAGAGCAATTAGCGTAGGTGGATTGATGAAGAATGTTTCTTCCAAATTACGGATTTGGCATCATAACAGAGTGAGAAGCAGTAAGAATAATATCTCTCAAGGAGGCTGAATGCCTGCAGTCAGAGCAAAGGACCAGACACCAAGAAGGTCATGGAAACTTCTGCTTTGTTCAGTTACTTAGGCTTCTGTCATCTACACGGTATCCATCAGCTACCAGCTTGCAGGCAGATTTGTGGGCAGGGTATTGGCTCTTCTCTGGAGTGTGTTCAGGGAAGGGAGAAGGAACAAGAGTAAAAACAAAATTTTATTATGCATATGTATTGTATTTTCCATATATGTGTATAAAATTCTGCAGAGGTACTATTCCCAGGAATCTCAGGAAGTTCAGTTTTGGGCCCGTCAGGACAAGAAGGACATTGAGGTGCTGGAGTGTGTCCAGAGAAGGGCAACGGAGCTGGGGAAGGGTCTGGAGCACAAGTGTGATGGGGAGCGGCTGAGGGAGCTGGGGGGGTTTAGCCTGGAGAAGAGGAGGCTGAGGGGAGACCTTATCGCTCTCTGCAACTGCCTGAAAGGAGGTTGTGGGGAGGTGGGGGTTGGTCTCTTCTCCCAAGTCACAGTGATAGGACGCGAGGAAATGGCCTCAAGCTGCGCCAGGGGAGGTTTAGACTGGATATTGGGGAAAATGTGTTTACAGCAAGAGTGGTCAGGCACTGGAACAGGCTGCCCAGAGAGGTGCTGGAGTCACCATCCCTGGGGGGGTTCAAAAACTGTGTAGCCGTGGCACTTGGGGACATGGTTTAGGAGGCCTGAGGGTGTTGGGTTGGTGGTGGGACTTTATGATCCCAGAGGTCTTTGTCAACCTTAATGATTCTATGTGCTTTAAAATAGTAATCTGAGCTGCCAGTGGGAGAATGAAGGTGTACCCAGTTTGGGGGATTGTTTTTAAGCTTTACAAGCTGGTATTTCTAACTGTGCATTGGGTGATACGTTGCATAGAAATTACATTGAAAAACAAAATTCCTTCTGCTGGTCTGATGTGAGACCTTTACTGTAATGAAGTGTACCAACTTTTTTCCAAGATCCTAGTTTTTCTTTGGCTTGTTTAGCTGCTTGTTTGTGAATTCTTTTGCAGGGGTTTATCCATTGTTCAGATGCAATGCTGCAGACCTAGCAGGAGCTGCTGTACGTGTTCACATCGTTCTTTCTTCCACTTCTGCTGCTCTGCCCAGCAGACTTCACTGGGCTGAGGCATACAGCAGCAGTGAAGATGAAGGCACAGAGAAAGCACCTGACTTGAGCCCACAAGTCTCTGAAAATCAGAGTCAGAAACTGGAGATAGTAAGTTCAGAAATCACCAATGGAAAACCACAAGAAGAAGATGTGATGTTTCTGGAAAACACAGTTGCTGTCAATATCCTTGTGGAAAGAGCAATGCATCTAAGTTTAAAAGGTAACACGACCACCCTTTTTTTCTTTCCTTTTTTTTTTTTTTCTGGGATCTCTTCATAACAGGTACTGCATGGAGCAATTTAAAAACAAATCCTCAAACTTACTCCGGCACAGTGAATGGTTGTGATGGGTTTTGAACTTGGCCTTGTAGTGTTGCAACCCCGAGAGCATCACATCATTGCATAAGTACAGGGGAAGCAGGAGGTTAAACTGTTCGGCCTATCTCTATTAATAAAATCCAAAATATAAATAATATAAAGTTCAGTTACAGATGACAGCTGAATTCTGACGTTAAGCGTTATCTGAGTCACTTAACCCCAAGACACTCAAATCTCAAAGGCTCTTGCAAAGTAGCATTATTAGCATATAATCAATTTGCAAAGCTGGCTTAGTCGTGCTATCTGGAGACTGCCAGGCACAGCAGTGAGGAAGGGCAGTGTAAGGGCAGAGCAATCTGAGCTCACCCAGCCTTGACACAAGGCTTCCCGCTCTGTAGAGCGGGCATCACAGTTCGGTGGCTCATCACTGTCCTGAGGGTCACCAAAGAATTCCTCTTTGCTTTTAAATTTATGCTAACCATATTAAAATATTCCTTCCTAGCTGGTGATGTTTGGTTCTTGATGTGCAGCAATGTAACACACCGGGTGAATGTGCAGGTTTTTGGAGCCTTTTGTTTTTCCCTCAAGTTGCAGCCTGTAAATGAATCTCTGTGTTAAAGATGAGTTAAACCCTTTAAAACCCATCAGGTGCTGTACCCTTCACCTTGGGCACCTCTAGCACTGCATGACTTGATCACTTTGTGTTTGCTCAGCACCTGGAGTGATCTGATCTTGTTTGGGCCATTGCGCGCTAATTAAATACAAATAGGAATAAGGAACTGACCCGAGGTAAGTTTACTGGAAACGCCTCTGTTAAGTTCAACTGTTTCACAGTCCAGGTGATATGCCAGGAAGGAACACTCAGCGTTTTATGGTGTGATAACACAACTAAAAGAGTCAAATATAACCCATGATTTAAGTGCAAGTAGTTCTAATACATACTGAGCCCCACAGATGGCTTTTTTATAACGATTCTATAATCTTCTGGAATTCATAGTCTTTGGAAACATGATGCAACATTGTTTGCTGCTGCAAAGTTTTTTGATGGGATAAAGGAGGTTTCTTTTGATGGTGTACGCTATTTCCATCTTCAAACAACTTATCATTTTAAGGGATTTTTGGAAGTAACTAACTGAGAGGCAACTGATACACTGAAACAAATGTCATATAAGCTGGTTTCAAGTAGAATTTTTCGTTCTTCATAACAATTTCATTATTGTGTTACAGATAAAAAGGCTGGAACACATACCCAGTCCAGTGTGTTATGGATTATAAGCTTCCTGCAATTTTGGAAGAATTACTTAAGATACACAATTTTCAGAAACTGAGTGAAGATAAAAAATATTTCCCCAAGCCTCTTCATATTTCTCGCGGTCTAAAGTCAATTTTCCTGTTTTCTTTTTCTTCATCTTCCAAGTAATACAAAGAAAAGAAATAACCTAAATTTCATAGTGTTGGAAGGGAATGAAATTAATTCTATAAAAATACAGAAGTGCTACAAAATGCAGAAGTTCAAACCAACAAGTCTTTTCTCTAACTTAGTTCTAACTGTTTTGAGAACTTTTTCAAACAATATTAGAACAGAATTTTCCATGCTTCTTTTAAGGACTGAAGTCATTTTAATCTGCAGCTGCTGACTTCTTCCTGCCATGTTTTTCATCTTTTTTCTATACAGTTCTCTCATCCCCACGGAAGCAATGTCTGTTCATTTTCTTCTATCCGTGGTGGCCTTTTTTTAAAGTTAATCTTCACCACTAGCGAACGGCTGCTGGATTGGCAGGTGCAGAGCCTATGATTCTCTCCCCACAGAGCAGCTACAGAACAGAAGCGTAAGAGTAATCAGGGGCCTGGAGCATCTCCCAGAGAGACCTGGCTTTGTTCAGCCTGGAGAAGAGAAGGCTGAGGGGGGATCTTGTCAATGCCTGTAAATATGTAAAGGGCAGGTGTCAAGAGGACAGGGCCGGACTCTTTTCAGTGGTGCCCAACGACAGGACAAGGGGCAATGGGCACGAGTTGGAACACGGGAAGTTCCACCTGAATATGAGGAAGAACTGCTTTCCTGTGCGGGTGCCAGAGCAGTGGGACAGGCTGCCCAGAGAGGCTGTGGAGTCTCCTTCCCTGGAGACATTCAAACCCCGCCTGGACGCGGTGCTGTGCCCCTGCTCTGGGTGTGCCTGCTCAAGCAGGGGGGTTGGACGGGGTGATCTCCAGAGGTGCCTTCCAACCCCCGCCGTTCTGGGGTTCTGTGACCTCGCTGGGATGTACGTCCGTGTGTTTATCAATGGAAGATCATCCCTAGTAAAAGGGGTTTCCCTTCCCACTCCTGGCTTCGCTGCCAGGAAGCTCCTTACAGAGTTTTTGTTATATGGACAACTGTTCTTTCAGAATAATGTAAAGAATATCTTTTCAGCAACCCTTCAGCCATGTGGTAGCCATCGGCACGTTATGCTGCCAGTCCAGTCTATGTTATGCAGGAGGTGTCCTAGGCTTAAAGCTCTTGTGTTTTACCACAACCATTAGGTCACACATCTCAATTCCTTCCCTCACCTTATCCTTCAAATACTGCTTTTATAAAAAATATTTCTAAGTGTAACTTCTTTGCAAAGTTCAGGCACTAGGAGTTGCTAGGCTAAATCAGGCTCTGTAAGACTCCGTTGATTATGGCTGAGCTTTCTTATTAGAGCCAATAATTCTTTCTATTATAGGCTTTTCTTTTTCTCAAAGAAAAGCAAGCTAACGCTTGAAAATTGCTGGTTTTGCCGTTCACTATAAAAATTGATTTTACACGCAGGAGATGGTAAGCTAGTCCGGACAGGTCTTGCTCATTTCTCTAAGCTGAGCTCACATTGCCCACGTCTGTGTTTGAACTGTCATACCTACAGTCTTCTCAAACTGTAAAGAGCTTTGTGTGGCATGTTTTAACCGAAGTCATTGTGGATATGGTAAAAAAAAAAAAATCTTGTTCTCAAGCAAATCCTCATGATCAAGGCATAAATGAGCAGTAACTCAGTAACTACTGTAGGTCAGTCACATTTGATCATGTTTTCACAAAGAATCAGACTTCAGGAGAAAAGAGAATTATTTTTAGTTAAATCAGATTCATACTTGCCAGTTTTGATCATTCTGGCCAGCAAGGACTTGGAAAAGCCCAAAGCCACATGCTGAGCCCTTGGAAGGCAGAAAGGAGGAAATAATCTGTAATAACTGAGTGATAGTTGGTTGCAAAGTCTGATCTTGTTTCCCCTTGGCTAAGTCCATTTCTCCTAGCAGATTTTGCCAGCTACAAATTCACCATCTGAACAGCTCTGTAAGCAGTAAAATGCTACTACAGCTTTACAAGCCATGATACGCTGCAGCAAATTAATCTCACTAATGTGAACATGAGTAAAAGGGCCCAAGCCTAGAGGAAGGGTCACATGCAGAAGGAGAGAAGCCCTAAGCATCTCTCCTCCTTTTTGGGCTATAATTCAGTGCAAGTGATTGTATAATTTCTGCGTTTTTCATTCAATAATCTCTAATCCATAATATCCAGCAGCACCTGGGGAACATCTAGCTCCATCCCTTAATTTGACCTTGCGTTCCTCTGATGATAAACTATCTACCTCTAAGTGCAAACATACCCAATTAAGTCAGACTAGTTAATTCATTACCTGTTTTATCACAAACCTTTTCCCAGGTTATTTCAGGATAAATGAGGGAGAAAATGCTTACGATTCCAGCCCTGAATTGTGTTTACGCAAGGAGTCTTGTAAAGGTTTCACTGGTGCATTGCAGAGCGAATGCCATCCTCGTTGCTTACCTTGGCAGTCACAAAGGTCTAGTTTGTGCATGGATTAAAAATGGTATTTCCTGAAGCTACTTAAAAACAATTTCAGCAAAGCCTACGTGCCGCCCCATATATAGCTCCCTGGATTAGGACATGAAGGCAATTGATTTTTCCCCTCCCTAATCCTGATATAAACTTTGATGTTTTGGCCAAAACTTTAAGGCCTCATCTACACTAGACGTTCTTCTCTCAAATTTCCTGCTGGTGCAGGAGCGGGGCTGGTGGGAGCACATGTGCACTTAATAGTGATGGGTATTTTACTTTGCATTGCTCTATCCCTGCTCAAAGCATGTACCATGTGAAAATACAGGGAACTGTGACAACTGATCTGTAACACAAACTCCCACTTCTGCAACAGGTATGAAGGGGGGTGGGAAAAGTTGGGAGGGAAGCCAGCAGGAATTTGAAATAAAATTGTATATACCACTTTTTCCTCTGTATTTAAATCTTCGTAACAGATTGAGAGCGGTACTTGTTCCTGTCTTGCAGGAGTGTTAAGTTTCCCTAACTATTTCAGTCTGTCTGAGATTAACTAATAGAGGCTATAAAAAAGTTTATTAATCGGTATCACTAACACCGGCTGTGCGTTTTCTTACTCAGTCAACACAAGTGAGCTTCCTCTCAGCAATCCAGCTGATAAGTCAAACTGCCTTTTGTAATGCTGGGTGTTTTCTGTGTTTGCAGCTAGGATTGCCAAACTCTGTGTTCCAGCGTGGAGGATAGATCAAGCACTGGAATAGGGTCCTGGGGACCTGGGTTTTATTCCTAGCTTTGCCTCTGACTTCTCAGATGACCTTGGGCAAATGGTTTCTCTGTTTCTCCCTTGAATATTCCAGTTTCTGCTCTGTAAAAGGTTCATGTCATGTTTGCTCCCATTGTAAATATAAAATATTTTCAGCTCCACCAAAGAAAAGGTGTATTTCCTAAATGGTGGATTTCTTGTTAATTATCTCTTTTTAATTGCTGAACTGCCTTTAGATATTTTTTTTCAATTATTTATAACAAATCTGTATTTAATTCCCTGTAATTTTAGGGAGTCCTTTGACAGAACGTGAAGTAACAGCACCCAGTAGCTGCGTATCATTTGCTGTTGCTGGTGCAGATGCTCCAATAACCACTTCAGTAATAGAAAATACGGACTCACCAGTCTGGGACTTTCAGCAACAAGCAAGGTAAGTGATGTGGACTTGTACAGACACACTTTGGATCTGACGGCCAGGCTAGGTGTGTAAAGGACACATCCAGTGGTGGGGGGTACTTTTCTGCTTACCTGGCCTTGTACCCTCAGCTAAAAATGCTTGTTTCCATGTTTTATGATCACCATGTGCTCATATTGGGTGAAAAGTTGTTTGAGGAGGCTTAGTCTTAAAGCTAACATGAGGAAGGTCAGTTTGACATGCGCAGAACCTTGGCTGCATTGTGTTTTGGCTTAAGACCTTGGGTGAGTCAAGTCTATTTCCACTCATCTATAGGTTCCCCATCTAGAGGACAGGGCTGCTTATTGCTAAAGGACTCCTGGCAACGTCAATCATAGAATCATAGGTTGGAAAAGACCTCCAGGATCATCAAGTCCAACCGCCAACCCAACACCCTCAGGCCTCCTAAACCATGTCCCCAAGTGCCACAGCTACACACTGTTTGAACCCCTCCAGGGATGGTGACTCCACCGCCTCTCTGGGCAGCCTGTTCCAGTGCCTGACCACTCTTGCAGTAAAGACATTTTCCCTAATCTCCAACCTAAACCTCCCCTGGCGCAGCTTGAGGCCATTTCCTCGCGTCCTATCGCTGTGACTTGGGAGAAGAGACCAACTCCCACCTCACCACAACCTCCTTTCAGGCAGTTGCAGAGAGCGATAAGGTCTCCCCTCAGCCTCCTCTTCTCCAGGCTAAACCCCCCCAGCTCCCTCAGCCGCTCCCCATCACACTTGTGCTCCAGACCCTTCCCCAGCTCCGTTGCCCTTCTCTGGACACGCTCCAGCACCTCCATGTCCTTCTTGTCCCGAGGGGCCCAAAACTGAACACAGCATTCGAGGGGCGGCCTCACCAGTGCCGAGCACAGGGGCACCATCCCTGCCCTGCTCCTGCTGGCCACACCATTGCTGATACAAGCCAGGATGCCGTTGGCCTCCTTGGCCACCTGGGCACGCTGCTGGCTCGTGTCCAGCCAGCTGTCAGCCAGCACCCCCAGGGCCTTCTGCGCCGGGCAGCTCTCCAGCCACTCTTCCCCAAGCCTGTGGCGTTGCCTGGGGTTGTTGTGACCCAAGTGCAGGACTCGGCACTTGGCCTTGTTAAACCTCATCCAACTGGCCTCAGCCCATGGATCCAGCCTGTCCAGATCCCTCTGCAGAGGCTTCCTACCCTCCAGCAGATCGATGCTCCTGCCCAGTTTGTGTTATCTGCAAACTTACTGAGGGTGCACTCAGTCCTACTGAAACTTTATATATCTGAAAGTTAGGTTTCTGACTCAGAGTTGTTCAGCCATGGCTTCCTCTGCAGTCACTGGTGAGATGCAGGCACCTCCAGATGGTTAGTCACTTGACCTGTGTTAGAGAGCCAGCTTAGGACAAAATTCCCTGAGGATGATGCCTATTTCTCTCCAGTGTCTGCCAAAATAGTGTAGGGAACATAGCTCAGACTTAGATATCTGAGCCTCAGTTAGAGCAGATGAATTGACCACTCCAAGGAACCTCAGCAGATCAAGTTGTACACGGTAATATTCAGAAATAAACCTGTGTCTGCAGTCTTGTGGTTTCCCCAATGTTTCTATACCAGATTTTAAATTAATTCCAAAGCAGTCGCCAAAAGCATTTCAGGCAACAAGAAAGTATACTGAATTTATGTTGTCCGTAACAAAATGCATGCAAGTATATACCAGTATATACCAGTGCCTGCACAGGAGTGGGCTTTTCTGCCAGACTGCTGAGTTGGGTTTTTGGCTTTAGGGAATTTGTAATATGAAGATGAAACCATTGAAAGACTGACAGCTGAAGTTTCAGAGTTTTGTTTCAGAGGTTGCTTATGTTCAGAGTCATATCTGAATTGCTTCAAGCAACTTAAAAGCTGTTCTACATTTGACACTTCATTTTTCAAGGTGGTTTTTTCCAGAAATCAACTTCAAATATTACAGCTTTCAACCATAACCCCAGTGCTTTGCTGTCCATGTATTACTGAGTCATGAGATAAACTGTATTTCAATTTCTTTGTGGTTTTATTGCCCTATCTTTTAAATTTACAACAAGAGCAAGGAGAGGGAAATACTTCTTGATTAAGCAAAAGCCGAAACCGTGTAAAGATAGTTATGCTTTTGAGGGCTCAATGATTTTGGGTTTTGTTGTGTTCTGCCCCCCCATCATTCCAGAAGGAAACTGATTTGTCTGGATAGATAAAATCACATTGAATCCTCAGAGGTATTTTACTGTACTTGCTCTTTTTTCCTACTTTGCATAATGAATTATGATTTTGTTCTTAACAGATTATCCAAAGAACTTCTGCTGGATCCACAGCAAACCTTGGTCTTCAAAGTGTGGCACAAAGCAGGTAAAGTTTGTGATGCGGTATTGAGAGGAGTGACTTTTCTGCATCCCTTTCCTTGCATGACTTGGATTTAGTACAAGTAAAGTAAATTCTATTAAGTAAATTGGAGAGTAGAATTGTAAAGACATTTTTTTACCTTGCACTAGAAGAATGCTAGAGATAAATACCCACTGATTTTCTGCCCCTCATCATCCTTCTTTTCTCCATTAATCATCTGGCAAGGTTTGGTTCCATTTTTAATTTGACAGTAATTTAGAGGTAGGATTTTCCCAGTGAAGGGAATTTTTTACTGTGTCTTTCACCAGGCAAGTGCAGGACAACCAGGTGATCAGGCCCAGCCAGCACGGCTTCATGAAAGGCAGGTCCTGCCTGACCAACCTGATCTCCTTCTGTGACCAGGTGACCCACCTAGGGGATGAGGGAAAGGCTGTGGATGTGTGGATCTACCTGGACTTTAGCAAGGCCTTTGACACGCTCTCCCACAGCATCCTCCTAGAGAAGCTGGCGGCTCATGGCTCACACAGGTGTACTCTTCTTGGGTAAAAACCTGGCTGGATGGCCGAGCCCAGAGAGTTGTGGTGAACGGAGCTAAATCCAGCTGGCGGCCGGTCACGGGCGGTGTTCCCCAGGGCTCAGTGTTGGGGCCGGTCTTGTTTAATATCTTCATCAATGACCTGGATGTCCGAACTGAGTGCACCCTCAGTAAGTTTGCAGATGACACCAAATTGGGCGGGAGTGTCGATCTGCTGGAGGGTAGGAAGGCTCTACAGAGGGATCTGGACAGGCTGGATCCATGGGCTGAGGCCAGTTGTGTGAGGTTTAACAAGACTCAGAGCTGGGTCCTGCACTTGGGTCACAACAACCCCAGGCAACGCCACAGGCTTGGGGCAGAGTGGCTGGAGAGCTGCCCGGCGGAGAAGGCCCTGGGGGTGCTGGCTGAGAGCCGGCTGGACACGAGCCAGCAGTGTGCCCAGGTGGCCAAGAAGGCCAACGGCATCCTGGCTTGTATCAGCAATGGTGTGGCCAGCAGGAGCAGGGCAGGGAGGGTGCCCCTGTGCTGGGCACTGGTGAGGCCGCCCCTCGAATGCTGTGTTCAGTTTTGGGCCCCTCGGGACAAGAAGGACATGGAGGTGCTGGAGCGTGTCCAGAGAAGGGCAACGGAGCTGGGGAAGGGTCTGGAGCACAAGTGTGATGGGGAGCGGCTGAGGGAGCTGGGGGGGTTTAGCCTGGAGAAGAGGAGGCTGAGGGGAGACCTTATCGCTCTCTGCAACTGCCTGAAAGGAGGTTGTGGTGAGGTGGGGGTTGGTCTCTTCTCCCAAGTCACTAGTGCTAGGATGCGAGGAAATGGCCTCAAGCTGCGCCAGGGGAGGTTTAGGTTGGAGATTAGGGAAAATGTCTTTACTGCAAGAGTGGTCAGGCACTGGAACAGGCTGCCCAGAGAGGTGCTGGAGTCACCATCCCTGGAGGGGTTCAAACAGCGTGTAGCCGTGGCACTTGGGGCCATGGTTTAGGAGGCCTGAGGGTGTTGGGTTGGCGGTTGGACTGGATGATCCCAGAGGTCTTTTCCAGATACTGTTTGTTGTCTCTGCAGTTGGTTGAAGTGTGGCCAGCCAGTTGTAATCAAATATTTTTATAGTGGCAGGGATATATTTTAACAATTGCTCCTGTACCCAGTCTCAGCATTCAGTGGGGAAGTTGAAGGCCTTGGGTTTCAAACCTAAGAGCATAAAAACTGTTTGTAAGCATTTTTACTGAACCTGCTGTTTATTGTTAAATGATAAAAGATGCGGCTAATAGTTCAAAGTTGTGTTTGCTTGTTTTGTTGATAGCTCAGATCCTCTGATACCTAATTGGTACCAAGCAAGTGCAAAAATCGGTGTGTTTGTTGTTGGGAAGGCAGCCCAGCCTCTTCAATTCAAACTGCTAGGATATGATCTTTAAAATACGGGGGCTTTTTGTTTCATTTTACATATTAAAGTTCAGCTGACTGATTTCTTGCTTCAAAAATAAACTTCCTGTGTAACTCAGCCTTTTCTGTATCATACAGAGTACCATGTGTACACGTTGATTCTCCTGCCAATCCCTCTTTCTGCCCTGGTCTTTCATTTTCTCTGCAGGGTTGTTTTTATCTGAGTGTAACTGCTAAGGTAATCCAGATAATATCCTCTTCTTGGATAGGACTGTTTGTTCTGTACTTCAGATGAATTCGCAAGACAGAAAAGCCAAAATGTTGTATAAAAAATGCAACAGTGTAATGACAAATCAGCATTTTTTAACGTTTTGGCAAGGTGAAAAGAGAAGAAACAGGATTTTCTGACATGAGAACGCAATTCTGGAGGTGGAATGCACTTCCTGAGGTCCCAGGATTGGCCTCCAGGTTCATTTTTTCAAGTCTGATTGTCTCTTCTTTCTAGCCCTTTTTCAAGCTGAATATTTTTCCCTTTATTACAACCCTGGTTTAACTAGTTCTTCTCATTAAGTATTGCATAGGGTACGTAACCCTCATGTCCTTTCTTACACCTGCAGCAAGACCTGCATCCTGCTGGGAATTATTGCCAATGTAGGTGTTCAGGTTATCAACAGCTGTGATAGGGACAGCTATTTTGGCAAGTCTGTAGGGAGGAAGCTGGTTTATTGCTTGAAACAATTCGTCCTGCTGCTCAGTCAGGCACCATCGGTCTCTTAGTTTGAAGCATGCAAAGAACCAAAATCTAAGTCTCGTTTCTGTTGTATTAAACTCTATTTTCTATTTCCTCCACTTTTTTTGGTCCACTTTTTACTTGTTCTTTACCTCATGAGAGCTGACAGCTTTTAAACCATTTTTTTTTTCAGTTTTCTAAGATGTCTTTCCCCATAAAGTCTAGACATATTTCAGGGGCTGTATAACTGACTGATTTTTAGCATTCCTGAGAATGTTTTGTTTACATGCAGTTTAAATTAATATGTGCTTTATACTCTTCTTCCCCAGAGACTGAGCGAGTGATAGGATTTGCATCGGTGGACCTTTCTCCTCTTCTTTCTGGCTTCCAGCTCGTGTGCGGGTGGTACAATATTACGGACTTCAGTGGGCAGTGCCGAGGGCAGATCAAAGTAGCAGTTTCACCTCTTCAAAACATAAATAATCTCAAAGAAGAAAGGCAGGCGAGGATCCGGACCCAGCCAGCAAGTTCTTCAGTACGTACTTCAGTTTCCTCCCCTGCGCGTATCTGATTAGATTCCTAATAATTAGCACAAATATATCGGAAACACTTAATTCCTTGTTTCAAAATTCTACTGTGTGTTTCCATGGTAGCTGCAGGCCAGCACTAGTTACGGCGCTCATTCAAACCTAGGTCACGAACGTCTCGGGTGGCTTCTGTCACTCTGTTCTTTCTTTGTGGATGTTGGGGTTTTTATTTTTAGGAGAATATTCGGGGGGTTTGGATGTCTGGCGTAGTTCTCTTTGCTGCTTTGGGTGGCAGCTGATGCCTAAAAACATACTGTAAATTCGGCCTTTCGTTGGTTAGGAAATTCCTAATTTGGCAGAAATCTATTTTTCTGGAACATTTGCCATTTCTTGTGTGTGTTTTATTCTCGAGACTTCCCAGTCGCGCTTAGGGTGTGATTTACACCTGTAATAGAGCCCCTATACCCTACTTTCCATCAGTTTACTCTTCGGTAGTGTGGGGGGAATTAACAAATGTTTCTGAAATAAGAGTGTTGTTAAATGGTACTTTGGCTCAGTGCTGAAAAATCCTTTGAAAATTTAAAGCTATTTAGAAAACTTTGGGTTTTGTTTGCTAGCTCAGCAAGATGCTACTTTAATTTCTCTCTTTTCTTGCTGTGGAAGGTTCATGTGCGGTGTTCCTCTTTATTCTAGGTGAAGGCCAGCTTTCCAACATTTCCCAGTAATGCTACAAGCTTTTCCAAGCAGATATTGAGTACCTTGTCAAAGGAAGTCAGCGTTCCTACTCGAGAACGGTAAGTCAGCTGGCTGTCGGTCATTTTGATCATTTCCAGGGCTCAGAAATCTACTTATCCGAAGGCTATTGACTCTACTGAAAAGAATATCAGTCTCTGTCAAAGGTCTTACCCTGTGTTTGGAGTTAAAGATTATACCAAGTTTCCTTTGATGGCCCAGGAGATGGAAATCCTGAGACAAGTACCTTTCTGCAAAACCCAGATGTTCTTTTTCTTCTCACTGATGTTTCTTTTGTTTCATTACACCCTTCTACATTAGGATTTACACTACGCCTTTGCTAAAACTGGCAGATACTTATTCCAGGCCTTTATAAGAATAAGGGTTGCGGTAGTTTTTATTTTTAGTAAGGATAATAAGCGTAAGTTAGAATACAGTATTACTGGTATATCCCCTTTATTTTGCCATAGCTCTGGTCCATGCCCAGTGAATGACAGTTGGTGAAATGCTGTAATATTGCACGTTCCACGACTAGGACTATCAGATATCCTGCAGCAATTCCTGCTTTCTGTCTCTTAAAACAAGCACCAACGTTTATGTATTTAACTAGCAACATGTGAGAGAGCGTTTCAATTCATGGTTTGTTTATTTAGCGTACATAGGAGATGATACTGTTCCTGTATGGGTCTCTGAAGTTTAGAGGGACCGTGGGCCACTGTCATTTGGTCTGAGCAGCTGGCTTGGCAGCTCCCAGCAGACAGCAGACATCACAAATTCCCTATCAGCCACACTGTTAACCAGGGCAGAGAGGGTTGTCGCAGTTTACTTTATTTTAGCGTAAATCTGAAACAGTAAGTGCTATTCTTGGTGATATTTGAAAGAGCTAGTTTCATCCGTCGGTGGCTCTTTAATGCATTTAAAGGTGTTGGATATTCTTAGTTGGCAGACTTTTCCCAATTAGAGATTTCAGACTGTTTTCTGCTGTTATATGTAGGCCTGTTTCTAGCAGAATTAGTCCCGCTGGAATGCACACGCCTCGTCATGAAGAGCATATGCAGAATGTGCGCAGATTTCACGAATCCCTGCAGCAAGCAGAAGGGAACACGCACCGGGCGGCAAAGATGGACTCATTATCACTGTCATCACGCGCTTCTCTTCTAACTGCGCTCAGGTAAAGCAGAGCTGTAGCCAACAAGGTAATTCAAACCCTTAGGTTTGCAAAGCAGAGCTTGAAATTGAAGAATTCTTGCATCCAATTTTAAAGGAAATTAAAATGAAAATGTACAATAACTGATTAAGTGGTATCAGTGGAAGGATATCAGTGTAATTTACAGCAGGATGAGATGAGATTGGAAAAGCAGGGACTGGGGGAGCAACTCTGCATTAGGACTGAGGCTCTAGCAATGCTGTGAGTCTCTGAAGGGATCTGTTTCCAAATCTGGATTGAATGCTTTGCTTTATCCTTCTTTGTACATCTGTAACGCGACACACGCTGTTAAGCCAATAATCCTCTGAGGTGGTTTTAACAGATACAAGAAAAGCCTGTAAGCATTTTCATGGTGCATGGAGCAGGATGTCTTTTCTGAACAGGATGCCTTTCTCCTTGCTAGAAGCACTTTTCTTTTGACTAGACTCTAGATTTAAATCAGGTATAAATTTTAGGAGAAGAATATTTATTATCCGTAGGAATAGAGGTCTGAAAGAGACTTTCCGTGTCATTCCATCCCTTCCCCTGCTACCACAAGCAATATATCATAAAATCCTTAGATCTTAAGCAGCTGGTAATCCTCAGATTTTTATCAAGCTCGGTCATAAAGTCAATTAATATTCTTGGCTCTATGACTTTTATTGGAAGGTCATCTCAAGTCCAACTCCTTTGATTAAGGAAGTTTAAAACTAGCTCTTTTTTTTAACTTCCAGCCTAAGTTTCATAGCTAATTGGGCATTTGTTCTTCAGTGTTATCCTCGTGCTTAGACAGAGCAACCTCAACACTTACCTACTGATCTATTTTTCAATAATAACCCTTAGTCTTGTATTTGCATATTTATGTGCTGCTGACTAAAATGATACAAATAGAACCAGTCTGCTATAGGCTTTTTTTTTTTTTTTCCCTCTTACCAAATTTCTTACCGCCACTTACAGAAAAAACTTGAGTGAGCTGGATGAGGTTCAAAGATACTTCAGTCAGAAGCTGACCAGGTCTTTTCCTGACTTCAGTTATGGTAACACATCCAAACCAAGTCATGAGGAGCAGGAGAGCCATCATCAGAGCTCGATGAGCAGAGAAGTGGATCCCAATGGATGCCATCTGTTGGAAAAATCTAGTCAGTTGGTGTCTCAGGTCAGCAGCCTGATCAGTGGTAAGTTGTCACTTGGTTTGGAATTTCTTGTCAGGAGCTGCCTTAAAGTATCTTCAGATTTCATACATAATCAGGACCAGTTCCTGGTGTTGGTAATCGGTACGTGTTGGTCCATTGGGAGAATGTTTCATTCTCTCTGAAGCTTTCAAACTTTCAAACTTCACAACTTTCAAACCCCTGTCCGTAAATGATAGTGTTGAACTGAAACATTCAGAAGGAAGATTAGGTGGGAGTTAAGGCCCTCTCAAGACAGCCTAAATTCTACTTAAATTTCAACGTCTGTTCGGAAGAAAAAGGGAGGTCTTGCGGAAAAACGATCCACAGAATGGTACTGAGCTGAGTCTGTGGTTCTTTGCTAATAGGAGTGGGCATATCTCTGTTTTCAGGTGAAATTTATGCCCTACGATGAATAGCTAAAATAAGGCTCTTTTAGGATTGGTAAGGCAAAGCTCTTAGTAAGCAGCTTCTCTTCTGTTTTTCACGTTCGATACATCTCCTCTTTTAGAGGCATCAGTGCAATTAATTTTCCCTAGCGTTAGTGCTGTTGGACGCAGAATGACATCCTTAATAAGGATGGAGTATGACACAACAGGGGACGAAACCGTATCTCCACCTTGTTTTCAGATGTATGTTTTTTTCACTCTGGCATTTCTAATGGCTCCATTGTAACCGCTCTTCACCTCGGCGCTAGCCCGCGTACTGATTGCGGTTAATTTAATGTTAGCTTAACTGTTCATGCCACTCTGATCTCATAGCAGAGAGGTGCTGTGAGCAGCAAAAGGACTAGGAAATCAAATCCATGCTGGTGCTTTTAAAGTAATTTATCAGAGTAGAGAATAAACTGTGGCTCGGAGCACTGCCAGTTGAAAAGTTATTCTGTGCTGTTTCTGCCTGTGGCTACCCACAGGGAAGCAGGCGCTTCCAAGAGATGGAGTTGAAGGGCACGTTTCTATTACGCCAGAATTAGCCATTCTTGTATCACCACCTTGATCTTCTCTTTTTTTTTTCTGTTTCTTCTCCAAGGTTTTGCTCTTTTTGTTCCCCTTCTCATGTTTATTAATTGTTTTTACCACTTCTTTACATGCTCTCCTCTGCAATCTGTCTCAAACTCTTCACTCTCCTTTTCCAAATGTCCTCCACCGTTACCTTATAGCAAGACTTTTTCTTTTGCCTCGAGTAGCATTAGTTTGCTAATACTAATACTAGTGAACTAATTTCTCAAAGAATGCAAGAAATGAATAGGATCTACTAACCAGGATCCAAAAATAGGTGATTGTGGCTTTTTAAAGAATTTGTAAAATCCCCAGAGATTTTCAGGATTGCACAGATTTTATTAATGTTTAGGCTCCTCATCCAGTCACCTTTTTTCAGAGCCTGCATTAGGAGCACAGGCAGCTCTTTGTTTTCAGACTTTACAATTTTACCACCACAACTGAGCAACAGTCCTGAGTGAATTTCTGTTTTACAAATATTTAATTAACAATTGTCTGTCATTTGATTCGAGTTGCTAAATTGAACTGAAAACTGGAGAATATCAGTAGCAACTGTGTCTACTGGGCCCCTGCATAAAACTGGGGAAGCTATGAGAGGAAAAGGTGGTTAGATTATCCATCTTCCCTGTCTAGATTAATCCTCTCTCCTTCCCATGTGGTCTGAACTGTCCAAACTGGTTTTAGCCACTCCAAGCGATAGGTATTTTTTTGATTTAGGCGTACTCTGTATATCAGAGTATTTTCACTGTCCAATTTTTTTTCTTTACATTGATGTAGGTATTTTTAGTTCTTTCCCGGTAATTTCATCCCGAACGTTCCCTTTTTCCTTAGCATTTCTGTCCTTCTCCTGGCTTTGCCGATGGTAAAGAGAGCAGAACGCAATCACATCAGCAGAGCGTTTGGCAAAGCTCTGTGTGTTTAACTCCTAATCATTCTCGCATATATGATTTTCTGCAAAAAGCCCAAATAAATCAGCTAAAAGTTGAGTTGTTGCTCTGTGCATTTACTGATGCTGTTTTCTATTAATCAGACTTACAGACTATAACTAAAAATAGTAAAGAATCTTCTAAAGTGCATCCAGACAGCAGCAGAAAGCTGGGTGCTACACATGGACCCAACCAGAGGGATGAAGAAGCCGGAACTGAAGTATGTCAAGGCCAACTTGAGTTGGACTCAGCCAGCGTTGGCAGCGATACACAGCAGCCATGCACTTTTGGGAGATCTGTGTTCGAGAGACACATGTTGCATGAATTTCTAGAGCACGCTGTCCCTGACGATGAGCATCCTTTGCCAACAGACTACATCCAGGAAGGCGAAGGTGCTTTTCTCACCCAGACACACAGTGAAGAAGAATATGAAGAAGACGTTATAGAACCGCGAGCTCTTAATGAAATAACAACCATAACGGACAAAACTAGTCCCTGGTCCAGTGTGCTGTCTGAAGTGGAGCAGGGTGCTGACGATCAGCGCTCGGTGGATACAGACTGTTTGCAGAGAGGAAACAGCAGGCGGAGCAGCACCTTCTCCAGCTTACTACAAGGTGACAACCAAAGCGTGCTCACCGCCCTTAGCCCATGCGTTAGCCTCCACACAGACAAGGGCAGTCCTTGGGCAGTAACAGAAGGCTTTCAAAGCTTGAATAGTGGCACGGAAACAACGGAGAAGGAGCTGTTTCAGCCTGCGTGTTTGTCAGAAGTGCATCAAACCGCCAATGGCCCCGTAGAAAATGGAAATTGTGATCGGGAGAGAGCATTTAACACTAAACCTATAGAGCAAAATGTAGAGTTTCATGCAGCCTCCAAAGAACTACTGGAATTTCCACCCGATGTTGGCTTGACCAATCCACAAATCACAGAAGGAGAGAAGGAGGAAAACGGTGAGGCTGTAAATGAAGATCATCAGGACGAGGAAAAAAGTGGTTCCGATGAGGTCTGTGTTAAGAGCGTATCAGCCCAAGCAGGCTTGGAAGGAAACAGTGAAAGCTTTTCTGATGAGAGTAGCGAAGACCCACTGGAAAAGTCTGTCAACCCAAAAATTGTTTTGTATCCTTCTTTTCTTAAGCACACATTGCATTCAAGGACCGCATCCTATTTCTTGCTTGGAATCTCACTGGCCTCAGGAAAGAGAAACTCCCTGTGTGGAGCTCTTCCCTGAAAAATGAGTCTAGAACTGGTGACTTGGGAAGGTGTTGGAAGACGCTGTTATGTTGTGTTTCACACAATGCAGTGATGACTTCCTTGCCATTTGTAACCAACATATTCTGTGATCTGTGAGAGTTATTTCATTTTGGGTAGTTTCAACGTGCCTTCTCACATTTTTTCCCCCCTGTTGTTTTTCTCCATCTGTTACAGCTCTTGTGTTTCTTCTGTATTAAAAGAAACGTAGTTTATTTTGCTTTTAAAATACTTTCCTGCGTTTCTTGCACAGATCCCAAATCTCGCATTCAGTTTCACTAAGTCGGCTTGGAATTTTTGCAGGATGAAGTAGTCTACAAATGTGTGAGGTATTAATGTAAAGCAAGTTGGTGTCCCATGCTCTGTGAGGCCAGGTGAGAGAACCAAGTGTTCAGAGTGATAGAATATTGATTAAAAGGAAGGAGACTCATCATCTGGGATCCATTAACAGCTGTTACGGTGAGGCTTATTCCACATCTGCAGCTCCTGTGGAGCTCTGTGCAACTACACGCTGCCAAAGGTTGTTCCTTAACAGCTCTGCTCAGACCTGATCCTGTTGTTGTTCCCAACTTCTTCCTTCCACCCCAGCAGATGGAAGCCTCCATGAGGCTGCTCAGCATTTCTTCTCATCCTTCCACAGCTCTGAAAGTAAGTATGGGACATCCTTCCCTCTATTGTCCTAGCTTAACCGAGTCCCTTCATTAAAGCAGGAATGGAAGCACTTCTCCCTGTCTGTGCCTGTCAGCACTCAGGTTAGAGGTGATGGCTTCCAAATCAAGTCAAGGACAATCTTTCTGATACCTTTTCTCTCTGTGAAAATAATTTTCAGCGTTCCTGGCTGCATCATCTGTGATACTTATGCATTTCTTTTAACCAGTTTGTCTATGCTCAGTGAATGTTGCTCTTCTCCGTTGGGGTCGGTGGATGTGGCAGGTGCTCACTCCACGCTTCTTTGTGCTTTAATGTGAGGTAAGGCGCATAACTGCGAGGACGGAAGCTGTTACTTGTAATTATGACTCCAATTTATATCTTTTAGATAGACAGATAGATTTCTCTTCGAGTTTGCAGCAGAGAGCCTCTCCTTGAGAGATATCACGTAACTGTTCTTTGATGGAGGGAGTAGCAGAATAGCTGGAGTGGTCGTTGCTCATACAGGAAAGCTGTTGATTGCTTTTGCGGTTTCATAGGTGGGGTTTTTTGTGCATAAACATTTATTTAAAAGGTTAGAGATAATTTTATTTCCAAAAAGTTTGTCGCTCAGTTGTTTTGAGGTCTAAATATTATTCGTTTCCAGCCACAGCTTTGCCGTGGATGTTGATGCGGATCTGGGGACTGCAGGAGCTGGGCTGTTTGTTTGCCACTCCCAGAAAAGATAACGCGTAGGTTCCCCCCTGCTTATGACCTATGAAACAAACGTTCTAAGGAACTTTTATGTAATTGGAAACAGCTCGCTTGATTAAACAGAACAGAAACAGGCAGGATCTAATAGCTCTGAAGTAATGGAAACGGCTTTAAATTAATAAACATGTTTACAGCTCAGGTAAAATACCTGACTTTTTGCTGGTTTGTGTGGTAAAAATGATTTTTTCCTCTAATTTACCTAATACTATCTTTCCCTAAAGCCCTTGAAACTTGTTCCTGATGAAAGCAGAGACATCTGTCAAAGGAGACTTGGGCATAGCATGCTTCAAGGATCCCGAGATATATCTTGAGTATAACACCTACACTGCAGTGTGTCTCAGCGCTTGCTAAGCATACTTTTCGTGCTACGTCTAAATATTTTGGAGGAAATCGAAAGCAGAATCTCAGATGTGTTTCTCCTTTGGAATCTCCTTCAAATTCTCCTTGTTCCCTTCTGTCCATCGCTGATGCCCCATTCCCCTCTGTCTCACTGTCACGCGCCCCTTCTAAGTTTTGCTTTCTGTGCAGAGTTAGCTCCGGTTCCTCCTGGGGAAGCACCGTGTCTTCCTGTGCATCTGCAGATCATCACTCAAATATTGAATTAATATTCAACGGATTGAATATTGAATTAATATTCAATATTAATATCAGCTTTACTTGAGTTCCCTCTCTCTGCAGTGTTCAGCTTAGTGGCTAGAAACAGACTCCTGAAAGGGATGAATAATTAGGGAGGATATTACCAAGGCACTATTTGGATATAGCTGACCTTAAACGAGCTTAATTCCAGGCTTAGCTACAGCTAATCCTTCACAGTAGCATTTGTAGGCTTCTGTTGAGATGGGACTCAGTTGTGCCTTGTGTTGTGCCCCAGCATCAAGCAGCCTGCGTGAAGAACAAGAAGTGTTTCACTTATGCCGATGGTAAAATGTGGTTCTGGAAAACTGCTTCCTCATAGTTTTGTCTTTAATTAGCCTTAAGAACATCAGTTTCTAAATCTGGATTTGTTTGGTTTCTGCACAGTTCAGCAAACAGCGAGTGTGACAGCAAGGCTGAAATCCGAGCTGTTCTCTCGCCTGAAGATCAGCAGTCCCCTCTCGCTCACGTGGCAGCTGGCAAACTTCTCCCCTGGCCTCCCTGGTGTTCCTGCCGCCTCCCCCTGTCTCGTCTGACGCCCGGCTTTCCCTCTCTTCCTACGCAAAATGGTGAAGAAACGGCGAGGAGGTGAAGCGGGCAGTCGTGTCAGAGGAGCTGGCGGCATTTTGAAGCACAAGGGTTGCCTCAGCTCATGCTGCGAGGACACGGGGATCTGAGACAGTGCTGCAGCAGCTCAGGCCTCAGCCTGGATGCTGCGGTCACCTTCCGGGGACCTGAGGTTCGCAGAGCCTCACAAAATCTCAACTTTTTTGAGCTTTTTTTCTCCATTCCACCAGGCTCGGGCTTCCGGTTCTTGAGGTCCTTCCCAGCTCTCCTCTTCCAGGCTGCTCACCTGCTGTCCCGTCTGATCCAGCAGACCTGGTTCAACTTCTGCCTCTTTTCAAGTTCAGCGAGCAGCTTTGCGCTTTTCTCCTCTCAGCCCTTTTGCAGGCAGTTCCTGATACAACTTAGGGAAAATGATCCAAGTTCATGGCTAAACTTAACCACATCCAACACTTACTGTAAAGCTGCAACTATTTCTTGAATGAGTCAGAGCCATTGCGTAGGTGACTCTCCAAATCTTACTTCTGACCGTTGCCCCAGGCCTCCCTTCTCCTCCCTCTTCGCCTTTACTGCGTTCGTATGTTCCGTATTCTTTTATACGCTATTGCTGATTTTTCAGGGCGAAAATTTAACCTCTCTGGGTGCATTGTTTCACACAGAGGGAACTGCAGCGTTGGTTCTGGTTAGGGTTTGGGGCAATTGTCTGCTGGAGTGAAAAGAATCAAATGTGATTCCAATGAGACGCGGGCTGCGAAACCCGTGTTAAAGCTTGCTGCCTTTCAGAGTTGGCCTGGTCTCCTGGTAAGGAAGCTGGGTTTTTGGGGGGGGCTGAAGGAAGTATTTAAAAAATTGGAGAGGTAATAAACTTTTCATTAAAATATCTTTATTTTTTTTCCCCTTACCTCTATGAATATTCCAAAAGGGTAAGAAACTTATATGGGAACCAGTTTTACTCAGAATAATTAATGTTTGTATAGACATAGATTTACTTTCAAAGTAAATTAGAAGTAATGCTTTTTTATAACACAGACTTGGGCAGGTTCAGAATAACAGGCTTTTATCCGTCCTAGAAATGCGGATTAGCAATGGTTGGAACATCCTTTCTTGGTTGTAATGTTTCTTCTTGATCTGCTCCCACTTCAGTTGCGGCCACTAAAGCTCTTTTTTTTTTTCCTTACTCAGCTTACCCAGAGAACAGAGCTAAGGCTTTTTACTTACTAAATCTGTCCTCCTAACCTGCTGAACAGAAACGCTGACCTTCTCTTTCACTTTCACGATCAGAAAAAGAAGACAAAGCGGCTGTATTCTTCGCGTCCGTTTCGGAGCGCTGGCTGTGGTCTGTGATTTGACATAAACCTTTTCCTGTCCCGAAAGCAGAAGTAGGTGCGAGGTCACTCCAGGTGTAGGTCGTAGCCTATTAACACAGATCTGTTTTTACTCCTTCATCACTGCACAAGCAAAACTAGCCATTTTTTAGCTCATTGCTGAGCCACAGGGTACGTTCTCTGCCTCGGTTACCAGATTTCTTTGACCTTGAAATAAGCCATCCCCCTCCAAGACCTATAAAATGCTAATAAATCTGTTTGCTTTACTCCAATCCCTGGCACACAGCAATTAGATAATCCTCGGCTGGTTTAAGTGTCCTGCCGTATCGCTGCCATTTCTATAAAAAGAAAAGTGAAGGGTGATCTGTGCTTAAGTCCTCTTTCCTCTTGCACCTTTCTGATGAAACGTGTGCGTTTCGTGGCTGAGCGTCGAATACTCGGAGCCTGTGACTGCGTTGGCTTAGAGACAGAGAGGGAGAAAGCCAGGACAAGCACTGCTTGTGCTCAGGCCGTAGCCTGAACTGACAAAGCCTGTTTCCGAGGCAAGGAGTGGTGTAAACACGACGTTTCAGATGTGCGCTCTCGAAACTATGCAGAAGGTTAAAACTCTGACTGTTTGAAATTGCTCGTTTGGTGTATCATCTTCAAAGTGCAGCACTGAGGCTAGAATGTCTTGCTAAATGTTACATGTGCAAGGAGTTTGCATATTTCAGAGAAAAATAACTTTATACAGAGCGAAGTATAGAAGCGTAGCTCTGTCCTGTAGCTGTACCCCAAAACTGGCGGTGAAGCTAAGCCTGCAAATGTAATTTCATCATCTGCGCGAGCTGGGAGCATTAACTGTGCTTTTAAACTTCTCTCTTTTTGGTTCACACCTGTGCATGTAGAATAGCAGCAGGAAGAGCTGCTAAACCTTTCCTACAGCTGGAAGTTCATTTTTAGGAAGGGCCTGGGGATAGATAGATGCACCGTCACACCTCTGCCTTGCTGCAAATGGACGCGGCGGTATGAAAATCGGAGGAGGAGGATTTTAGCCGCTTCTCTCCGCAACGGCATGCAAGCGGTATGATTTCCAAGCACACCTCGTTTACTGACAGTCGGGAGTGTACAAACTCCCCTCTGCCGCCTCGGTGTCATCTAATAGCAGCAGACACCTGCTCTTCGGTCGCGATTTCACTTTTAGAGTACCGTGCTCTTTCGGGGCGTGTAATTGCTCTGATGGGAGAGTGTGAGCGAGGGGCAGCGTTTTCTGCAGCAGCCCCTCTGGCCGACCAGACCAGGTCAGGAACAGCTCAGTTTGTGACGTGTCCATGGCATCACCTGAGGCAGGAGAAGTACTGTGGCACCTCTGGATTGTGAACTCTTAAGGTCAAAGTAGAAAAATCTCATTTAATTTCTCCTTTAGAATCAGTTTTAAAAATTCCTACAACGAGGGTGAGATTATTTTACAGCTGTTTTGGGTAACTGGGTTAGCACAAGCCAAAAAAAAAAGTCTTTTCATTTCTGCCCAAATACCCAGCTGTGCCGTCCCTGGGATGGTGGGTGGCGCTGGGATTGCCAAGGCAATTTTGTTCTATTTTCCTTTATCTTATCCCACACGATATGTAACCTCCTCTTCTGAGTTGCAGGATTTGCAGCTGCTCCCACTGGAATTCGTTAGAAATGTCCCGTTGGGTCCGTGAAAGCCATCTGCATTTATTCCTTACGCAGGAGTTCCTTATTCCTTTACTCCTTATTCCAAAACATGAGTTGCCCTGTCTCATTTCCAGCTGTGCGCAAAGACGTACGTAGCACAAGTACCCGTGAGGGGGGAAATTGCGAGAGGTAGGAAGTACAATTTCATGACCTTTTGAAACAGGATTAATTGGATGATTTGGGGAATTTGATAGGGAGCCATTGTTATGGTGTAAACCTGCTTCTGTTTTAATATAGTGGTTAGTTCCTGCAAGCCTTTCACGTGCGCGTAGTTGTGCAAACAGTTATTTTTAGGTCTGTTAGTGGCAGAGCCTCCTCCAGGGTAGAACAGGGTGCTCACGAGAGGACAAACAGCGTCATCACAGCTGGAAGGAAAGCGGAGTTTCAGAAGACCAGTGCCAGTGCAGAGAAGCGCCACGGGGTGGTCTAGCCGCAGTTTGGCCAGTGTGTTGGATTTAAGAGCCGGAATTTCCTTGTTCTTTTAGTTTTATTGCAGTTACAGACCTTCCCGGGCCGAGGGATAGTGCAGTCAATACCAATTCTTCGCAAATACATAAAGCTGGTGTTCAGAAGGACATGCTGCTTGATGCACTAAAACCAGAAGCCTTTCGCCAGTCCTCTGAGCTTTCACTTTGAACATTTTTCTCTATGAACTGCTTAAAAATGCTGTTACAGAGACCAGGGACCAGCACCGAGCCAGCGGGAGCTGGTGACTGTCCATCTCCAGCCGATACTGTTTCATAGACAGTTGGCACAGAAAACAGGGTGGGAAGAATAAGCTACTGACCCGGCCTTCTCTGGACAGCCTTGAGCCGAATACGCTGTCAAAGGGAGGTGGTTTGGCCAGCAAGCATCTCTCTGCTGGTTTTTAAGCTTCTGGTGTTGCCACATCTGCATTTAGTCTCTCTCAGCTTCTTATGTTTTGGTTTAGGAAAAATCATCCTAGAGCAGCATTAAGGAGAAAGAAAGACAAAGCAAGGATTCTCGTAAATATAAATGTATGTGTTTTCAGTATGATAAAAATGGGCAGTGTTTTAAAGTGTTATGAGCCAAAGCTGTTTTCCTGGATACAGTTTGAAGTCTTTTACAGAAGCCTTTTCACATAATTTACACAATTGGCCGTATGAAACCGGGTATTTCGGGTCTAGGAATTTACAGTTAGCTTGTCGTAAGCCTTTTCTGCACTGTTGGATGTGAAACCACACGAGCTGTTCCCACCCTTGTCATCCTTTGCATTAACCAGCCAGCCAGCGACCAAAACCATCATCTTTGTGAGTGTTGATCCGTCTGCGTCCCGAACCTGGCTGTGCAGGAGCAGGCTGGGTCTCCGTATCTGAAAATCATCCTTTAGGAAATCTTGGCCTGTGGTTACAGCCTCTCTTCGCCTTGTCTGTTTGCATAAATTGTAGCTGATGTTAAATTAGCTCGCAGTTAGCCTCCTGTGCTTTGCTCTGGCTCTAGCAAACACGGGGACACCCGGGAAGTGTAGATCAGGAGGTGCTTTTTATCTACAGACTGTTTTCCCGTAAGGTGACAATACCGAGCTGGGAGGAGTGCCTGATACGCTGGAAGGCTGTGCTGCCATCCAACGAGACCTGGCCACGCTGGAGAGCTGGGCCCAGGGGAACCTCATGGAATTCAACAAGAGCGAGTGCGGGGTCCTGCCCCTGGGGAGGAACAACCCCACGCACCAGTACAGGTTGGGGGCCGACCTGCTGGAGAGCGGCTCTGCTGAGAAGGCCCTGGCAGTGCTGGTGGGCAGCAGGGTGACCATGAGCCAGCAACGTGCCCGTGTGGGCAAGAAGGGCAACGGTGTCCTGGGGTGCATGAAAAGGAGCGTGGCCAGCAGGTCGAGGGAGGTTATCCTGCCCCTCTGCTCCACCCCAGTGAGGCCACATCTGGAGTGCTGCGTCCAGTTCTGGGCTCCCCAGGTCAAGAGGACAGGGAACTGCTGGAGAGAGTCCAGCGGAGAGCTACGGAGATGGTCAGGGGCCTGGAGCATCTCCCTTAGGAGGAAAGGCTGAGAGACCTGGGTCTGTTCAGCCTGGAGAAGAGAAGACCGAGGGGGGATCTCATCAATGCTTATAAATATCTGAAGGGCGGGTGTCAAGAGGACGGGGCCGGACTCTTTTCAGTGGTGCCCAATGACAGGACAAGGGGCAACGGGTGCAAGTTGGAACACGGGAAGTTCCACCTGAATATGAGGAAGAACTGCTTTCCTGTGCGGGTGCCAGAGCAGTGGGACAGGCTGCCCAGAGAGGCTGTGGAGTCTCCTTCCCTGGAGACATTCAAACCCGCCTGGACGCGGTGCTGTGCCCCCTGCTCTGGGTGTGCCTGCTCAAGGAGGGGGGTTGGACGGGGTGATCTCCAGAGGTGCCTTCCAACCCCCGCCCTTCTGGGGTTCTGTGAAGGGTCTTCACCAGCGATGCTGTCGTAGGGCTGATATTCAGTGTGCTCGTCACGTGAGCCTGTAAAGCTCAGGTAACCACACACAAGAAATCTCAAAAACCCCTTATTCTTAAAAAAAAGCCACTTCCCTCCCCAAACAGTGCACCTCAAAGCAGGGAGCGCACAGGGACAAGGATCCTGGCACCGTATCTCTTGGGAGGGAGCTGATCACCCCAGGAGACCTTTCCACCACAACTGTGCCCAGCGAGGCCGAGCCTGGCTGGGACGGAGAAGCAGCCCAGCCATGTGGGTGAAAGGCCGGACTGGCGTATCGGCTTTCCAAATCAAACCCCGCTCTCCAGGAGACCTTCCTGGCCCCACGGCTTTTAGCGGCGCGTCCTAAAAACAGGCACCGCTTGCTGCTTCACCCTCTAAAGGCAGCTGAAGCCGGATTTCTCCTCTCTCGATGTTTTGCGGGCAGGACCTGGCTCTGAACTAGTAGGGGAGAAATGCGCGTTTCTTTGTACGCTGAAATGATCCGTCTTTAGTGCTGCTGTAACATCTGGGAGAAAGCCTGAGTGCTGGGAGGCTGAGCGCAAACCAGGGATGATGTTAAAATGCTTGAAAGGGTGGTTTTCGTCTCGTGGGCTGCCGCTTAGGGGCTCCTGCAGGTGACTGAGACCGGCCGGTCTAATTTGTCAGCAGGCTTGGATCTGTTGTGTAGGAGCCTTGCCTCTCCGCCGCAAGGTGGTTTGGTTTTTAGGGTTCTGCAAATGAAAAATAATAACTGAAAACCAAAATTCAGCGAGTCAGAGCCCAGTGAATACACTGGTGTAATTCTTCTGGCTTCATAGAAGACAACTTTGGCGGAGGGTAGACCTTCACAGATTCAGAGTTCGCTTGCCAGAGCAAAACTGTGTGGTTTGGACCTTTCTAATCTTGGCCTTCAGCTTTTGTTTTCTGCAGCACTGAGAGAGAGAACAGCTTTGCAGCATCTGATATTGTGTGGAGAAGGGAAATGTTTCACCATCATGGGGGGCTTTTTTTCCAAATAGTTGGAACAAACAGCATTTTTTCCAAACAGTCGCCTCTCAGTGTGCGGAACAAGAGAAAAACCCCTCCGAGGAGAACCGGTGAGCGACAGAAAACACATGAGGTTTTTTTTTTTTCCTGTGTATGAAACTCCTCGCACACCGCACGCCCCTGAGGTTTGCCGCGATCAGAAAACAGGCGTGGGACGGAGCTGGCAGGGCTCTCATGTCTTGTTCCTTCTCTCCGCAGAGCAGGAGCGGGGCGCTGCCGGGGGGCATCCCGTACCGCAGGCCGAATCGTCCCAGGCCCACGGCCGATCTCTCGGAAGAAGAAACCAAACGAATCGCCAGGATCTTCTCTGCTCAGCTCTCCAAGAAGGAATAGCGTTGGCGAGAGGCCGGCTGCGGCGGCTGCTTCCCGAGCCACGGCCTGATACATCGGCAAACGCCGGGTCCTCCGGGGAAGAGGAGATGGAAGCTGGAGGTTTCAGGCTCTGATTTTTAATTCGCCTAATCGGTATCCCGTTAGAGGGACTTATCGCCTAGTGGTCAACCAAGGGGAGCTGAGAGACTGCGTGTCTTGCAAGGGCAGGTCCCCGATGAGACTCACCGCTTCAGGTCACCGATGAGCTGTTACCTGGGCTCCAGATACTCCATTTTTGGGATTTATGCACGTGAAAGTTCTCTAATGAACCTTTTTTTTTTTTTTTTGAGTAAACACAAAGCATCACAGCTCCTTTTTCTTCAACCAAAGGATGGAGAACATTAGAAATTTGCCATCCCAGCGGCAAGCAGAGAACTGTTGCCTTGTTGCCTCCCTGTCGGCGTGTGCTGCGGGTGGGGAGGGAAGATGAGCTCCCTCTCCAGTGGCCTTTCAAAAACACGTGGTGGGAAGCATAATTTTCTGATTTTAGAGGAATGTGCTTGTGTAAATACAGGCCAAGGTTGCTGTCAAATACTGATGTGTGTACAAATTACTAGAACTGCGGAACTTTTATATTCTAAATTATTTTTGTACATTTTTACGTCGGGTACCTTTTGGATAACGGACTTCGATGCAAACCGAGCTAAATTATTTTTGTACTGCACTCCAGTGTTTGTGTTTTAATAAAATTCCCCCGTTTTCTTGTCATCTGGTGCGAAGTGTTGCACTGCCAGGGCAGGAGCCTGTCGCTAACAGGTGGATGGGACTCCTTGCCCCGCCAGAGCCTCCAGTAACGGTCGTAGAAATCCTTCCTGGAAGATGGTGCGGCTGGGAGCACGCGTAAAGGTCGCTGCTTTGCAAAGTAATTGAATATCACTGCATAGGGCAGCCCGCACAGAACGAGTCGGATCTCGGCGGTGAGTGAGCGCTCCAATTCAGGATTTTAATTGGATTTAATTCAGGATTTGAATTCAGGATTTAAGGAACCAAAGTGTCAGCATCCCTTTTTCCTCCCACCTCTGTGGTCCTGAGCTTCCCCCTGCGCGAACCGGAGCGATGCGCAGGCTTCCTTCTCCCACTGCTGATCCCGGCGGCATCCCCAAAAAACCCAGGCGGGATGGGTTGGGAAGATGGTCGCAGAGGAGGTGACGATGTTGACTCTTGAGTTATATCTTGAGTGTGAGATAAACAGCTTCTTCCTCTTGTATTTAGGTCAGCGGCGGAGCACGGTCCAGCCAGCCAGGAAAACAAGACAGCAGCCAGCTGGAGAGGGGTGCCAGGGCTGAGCGCCGGACGAGCTTCTGCCTGGAGCCCGAGCGACAGAGCAAAGGTGGCTTCAGGGTGTTAAAGCAGCTTGAAATCCCTCCTACGTGCTCACGAGAGCTGAGGCTTTCTGCATTTCTCGTGCTGTCACCCCACCCTTGGCCGCCAACCCCGAGCCCCGTCCCTCCCGGCCGTGCCTTCGCAGACCCAGGGCACGGCCCCACGCGAAAGGGCAGCGTGGGTTTCGTCACACGGAACGCGGCAGGGTTTTACCTCCGAGCCGCTCGCGTGGCCCCTGCCCTCGGGTTGCTCCATGTGAGCTCGAGGGCCACGTTACACCGCGCGGAGGAAATCCCGCCGGTAAACAAGCTCGGCAGCTGCCCGGGATGGATTATGGCACCGTGGGCTGTGCCAGGGGCAAAGGGCTCTGACGTGCGCCGCAGGGGAGCACTCGGTGCTGCTCTGCCTCCAAATCACTCGCTTTTTAAAGCCTTGGGCAAGCGTTTTCTGCATCTTCTCCTTCCCAGAGCGCATTTAGGTTAAAAAAAAAAAAAAACCCACAACCAAATTACTCCCCGGTCCGTGATGTCCCTGCAGCCACCAGCCGGGCAGGACTGCGTTGTCGGGTGCTGCTGCCCCCAGCTTCGCTCCAATGGGTGCTGGGACCCCCCCACCCCTGCCCGAGCCCCGTGGGGGAGCAGAGGGCTGAAACAGAGCCACCCCGTCACGGGTGCTGGGTGGGCCCGTTCTCATCGGCTGAAATGCCACCGGGGCAACTGGGTGTCACTGTCACCCGATCCCCGTGGCCGCTGGAATGTCCTCCCGGACGCTATATAAGGGCTGGCCAAGGAGCTGGTTCGCAGGGCGATGGCTGCACAGCGAAGGGCTTAAGGCAGGAGCCGGGACGCGGTGCCGAGGTCCCTACGGTGAGGCCACGGGGGACCTGGCCCCGGGGAGGGGGAGACGCTTTCACAAGCACCCTGTTTTTGGCCTGGGTGGAATGGGGTAGAGTGGGTGAATCCCACGCCGGCCCCGGGCTGAGCGAGGCAGCCCCGTGCCTCAGTTTCCCCAGGGGCGCAGGCGAGGAAATTGGGTAGGATTTGGCTTTCGGGGGTTTTTCCGAAGCCACCGTAGCACAACACTGCTGTCCCTACACCGGACACCTGCTTGAGGCCCCGTCTGACGCAGCATCCCGGCTCCCCCCCCTTTCCTTCCAGCCCCCAACGCCACAATGGTGGGTCTGAAGCCCCCTGAGGTGCCCCCGACAGCTGCCATGAAGTTCTTCAGCGCAGGGGCGGCTGCCTGCATCGCCGACCTCTGCACCTTCCCCCTGGACACCGCCAAAGTGCGGCTGCAGGTATGATCCCCTGGCTCCCCAAAAATCCCACGGGCAGAGGGAGCACCCCGCAACAGCAGGACGCCCCCCCACCCTGCATCGGCCCGGTTTTTGGGGGAGGCGGAGGGCAGGGTGACGCAGTTGGTGTCCCGCAGATCCAGGGCGAGGTGCGGATCCCCCGGAGCACCAGCACCGTGGAGTACCGGGGTGTTTTGGGGACGCTGAGCACCATGGTGAGGACGGAGGGACCCCGAAGCCTCTACAGCGGGCTGGTGGCCGGGCTGCAGCGGCAGATGAGCTTCGCCTCCATCCGCATCGGGCTGTACGACTCAGTGAAGCAACTCTACACCCCTAAGGGTGCCGAGAGTGAGTGTACAGGCGGTCGGGACCCCCTTCCCTGCACACCCCTTGTCCCGTCCTGGCGCACAGCCCTCTCCCGGAGGGACACAACCCACCCTGACATGCACAACCTCTGCAAGATGCACCCTCCACTAAGCACCCACCACCCCTGGCCGCTCGCCCTGGGGTCCCCACGCAGCCGGGGCTCCCCGCGAGGCCGGGGCTCCCAGCGCTTCCCCTCTGCAGGCACAGGGCTGACGGCGCGGGTGCTGGCGGGCTGCACCACGGGGGCGGTGGCGGTGACGTGCGCCCAACCCACCGACGTGGTCAAGGTACGGTTCCAGGCCAACGTGGCGCTGCCGGACGGCGCCCGGCGGTACAGCGGCACCGTGGATGCCTATCGCACCATCGCCAGGGAGGAGGGCGTCCGTGGGCTCTGGAGAGGTAGGGGCGGACGGGAACTGGGACTGGGATGGAATGGGGACGGGAATGGGGACAGGGATGGGTTGGGGACAGGCAAGAGAATGGGGGCAGACATGGGATGGGAATAGGAATGGAAATGAGAACAGAAATGGGAATGGGGATGAGGAAGGGGACAGGGATGGGATGGGAACGGGAATGGGGACAGGGATGGGGATGGGATGGGAGTGGAGATGGGATGGGTACAGGACTGGGGACAGGGATGGGATGGGAACAGGAGTAGGAATGGAAGTGAGAACAGAAACGGCGATGGGGATGAGGAAGGGGACAGGGGATGCAGATGGGCATGGGGATGGAGGCTGGGACAGAGATGGGGAGAGGATGGGAGCGGGACAGGGATGAAATGGGAATGGGGACGGGGACAGCAGGGCTGGGGCATCCATCCAGGGTGCTCCAGGAGGAGACGTGACCACCGTCCTGACGCCACTGCCCTCCTGCACAGGGACGCTGCCCAACATCGCCCGCAACGCCATCGTCAACTGCGGGGAGCTCGTCACCTACGACCTCATTAAGGACGCGCTGCTGCGGGCGCAGCTGATGACAGGTGAGGGCGGCGCAGGACGGGGGGGGACACAGCAGGGCGCTGTCCCCGTCCCCGCAACCCTCAACCCCCTGGCTCTGCCCCGCAGACAACCTCCCCTGCCACTTCGTAGCAGCCTTCGGGGCCGGCTTCTGCGCCACGGTGGTGGCGTCGCCGGTGGATGTGGTGAAGACGCGATACATGAACGCCGGCCCCGGGCAGTACCGGAACGTGCTCAGCTGCTTCCTGGGCCTGCTCATGCAGGACGGCCTCGCCGGCTTCTACAAAGGGTGAGTTTGGGGATGCCCCGCTGAGCACCGGCAAACTCAGTGCGATGATGGGGTGTGCACAGACACACAGACACACACCCCCACCCCCCCCCGCCGCAGATATCCTAACGCATGTGGTGCCACCAGGGCACCAGGCAGGGCTTTGGGGACCGCAGGGGTGTCCCTGCGATGTCCCCTCCAGCGCTGCTTTTCCCGGGCTCAGGTTCGTCCCCTCATTTCTGCGGCTCGGCTCCTGGAACGTGGTGATGTTCATCTCCTACGAGCAGCTGCAGCGCATCGCGGCGCTGGCCCGGGCGGCCCAATCCTGACCCCAACCCTCCCCCAACCCCGGCCCCTCTCGTCAGCACTGGCGAGTCACAGCAGTAAATTATATTAATTGCTGAAGCGGTGGGGGAGCAGCGACGCCGAACACCCCCAGCCTGAGGGGGACAGCCCAAGATGGAAGGAGAAACGATGCTGTTTGTGGAGAAATGCAGGAGAACGGAGGTTTCCAGAGAGAAGTTTAAGGAGGAAGAAAAGAAAAAGGTTATAGGGTTTGATTTTTTTTCCAGCCGGGAAGAGCACCGCTTCCCGGCAGCGGCGGGAACAAGGCGAGCGGCGGGACCGAGGCGAGGGCCGGGGATGTGGCGATTCCTGTTATTCCTCACTGATGCTTCCAATAAACCGCCCCCATGGGGTCTGATCACAGCAGGGCTCCCCTTTTTGGGGGGGGGGTGGGGGGTGGGGGGTGTTTAGGGTCATCCTCCAGACCCCGGGGTGCTGCTGGAAAAGGCAAACCCGGCCTTAACTGCAAGAAAAAGAGGCGTTTGCCTTCCCAGGGCATCGCGCACCATCGGGGATTGGCTTTAGTGGAGGTGATTTCTGTCACTGGCGGGGGGACCAGCATCGGAGGTGGGTGGGTGGGTTTGTGGCTGTCTGTGCCACCCATGGGTGCAAAGAGCTCCTGCCACCCCCCCCCCACACACGTGGGAGGCACCCCCACGACCCCAAGGAGGGGTGTGCAGCCTTGATGCCACAGTGATGGCCCCCCCACCCCTCATGGGGGACCTTCACCTCCATCCTCACCATCCCTGGCTGCCCTAGGGAGCCCCCCCGCCCCCTCCCAGCAGTCTTGGGGTCCCCCAGCCCCAGGGCCCCCCAGCCCCTTCCAGGCTGCCCGTGCTCCATCAGCCCTGAGTGGGGTTCGGGCAGGGGGTTCCCCCTTCCTCAAGCTCCCCCCATACAGTGAGGTGAGGGGTGGCCCCTGCACCCACGCAGGGACCCCAACCTGCAGCCTCGCACCTCCCGGGGGGCTGTGGCACCCACAGCGGGGGTCCCAGCCTCTGGGGAGCGGGATGGGGCCGAGCCATGATGCTCGGGAAGGGCCGGACCCCCACCACTCAGGCAGGGAGAGGAGGAGGGTGGGGAGGCCGAAGCGGGCAGGCTGCTCGTGCCTTGGTTTCACCCACTCCAGTGCCGGGCTGGGGAGCTGGCTGCAGGCAGGCTGCGCTGCGGGGGCCATGGCAGTGGCCTTCGCCCAGCCCACAGCCGTCAGGGAGGGCGGCCGGCGCTCCCAGGGCACCGTAGACGCCTACGGGACCATCACCAACTGTCACCAAGGAGGAGGGTGGCCGTGGGCTGTGGAGAGGTGGGTGCAGCCCCTGGGGAGCCCACAGGGACGGCTGCTCCAGCACCACGGCCTGACCGCTCTGGTCCTCCCGGGACCACCCCCCAACATCGCCCGCAGGGCCGTGGTGAACTGCATCGCGTGGTGAGCTCATCACGGTGAAATGCCTGGTGCCCTCATCTCATCAAGGATGCACTGCTCGAATCCCACCTTGCAAAGGGTGAGGCCCCCGGCTCTGCTGCAGAGGCACAGCCGGGGCTGCGGCTGATTTCCAGCCCAAGCACCCAATTGCGAGGTCCTGCACCTGGGTCAGGGCAACCGCCGGTATCCCTACAGGCTGGGGATGGAGGGATGGAGAGCAGCCCTGCGGAGAAGGACTTGGGGGTACTGGGGGACGAAAAGCTGGACATGAGCCGGCAATGTGCGCTCGCAGCCCAGAAAGCCAACCGTCTCCTGGGCTGCATCCCCAGCAGCGTGGGCAGCAGGGCGAGGGAGGGGATTCTGCCCCTCGGCTCCGCTCTGGTGAGACCCCCCTGCAGTGCTGCGTCCAGCTCTGGGGTCCTCAGCACGGGACAGACACGGACCTGTTGGAGCGGGGCCAGAGGGGGCCACGGAAATGATCCGAGGGCTGGAGCAGCTCTGCTGTGAGGACAGGCTGAGAGAGCTGGGGTTGTGCAGCCTGGAGAAGAGAAGGCTCTATGGGGGAGACCTTGTTGACGCCTTTCAGGGCTTAAAGGGGGACGATAGGAAGGATGGGGGCAATCTCTTTAGCAGGGCCTGTTGTGACCGGCCAAGGGGTGATGGTTTTAAACTAAAAGAGGGGAGATTCAGACTAGATGTAAGGAAGAAATGTTTTACGCTGAGGGTGGTGAGGCACTGGCCCAGGTTGCCCAGAGAGGTGGTGGATGCCCCATCCCTGGAAACATCCCAGGTGAGGTTGGACGGGGCTCTGAGCGACCTGATCGAGTTGGGGATGTCCCTGCTCATGGCAGGGGGCTGGACTGGATGAGCTTTAAAGGTCCCTTCTGACCCAAACCCTTCTGTGATTCTATGATAAGCCCCAGGGTTGTGCCCCTAAAATAATACAAGCTCCCGCCCCTCCTTCAGCTCTTGCTGGGCACACACCCTCCCCTGCCACATCACCTCCGGAAGCAGGGGTTCACCACCTTCCATCCTCTTCCAAAACGCAGCCGCTTCTGGGGTGGAGGCACCATCGCTCTGGGATGGGATGTGCTGACCCCAACCGCTCCAGCAGGTTCGTGCCCTCATTCCTGCAGCTCGGCTCCTGGAACATTGTGAGGTTCGTCACCTACGAGCAGCAGAAACGGGGCCTGGCGGCCACATTTGCTCACAGTTCTGGTGGGAGGTCCCCTTCTGAGCCCAGCGCTGCCATCACCACCTTCCCGTTGGTGCCTCACTCGCCGACACTGAAGGGAATCACAACTGCCAGCCCCCCACCAAGGAGAAAGCTGTAGTGAGGACAGTGAGGCTTTGCGTAAATCCTGTGGTCTTTTCTTCCCTGGTTTTGGGCTTTCCCTGTGCACAGTCACCCCCAAATCATCGCTGAGCTGAGCTGGGAGTACTCCAACCCCCCCAAAATCCTCCATCACCCTCCGCGTTGCTGTGGTGCCACTGTTGTGGGGTGACACCTATGGAGAAGAGTCTGGAAAGCAAGGTGGAGCGAGTCCAGGGGAAAACAGCCTCAAGGATGCTGTGTTTTAGGGCACGTGGTACTGGGAACAACCTCTACCCGGTCACAGTGCTGGCTCCAGAGCTTTATTGGTGGGAGGAGAGCGGGAAGGCCGTCATCCCCTAGGACAGGAGGGCGCTTTTCAAGAGCATTTTCTTGTCAGGCGTGAGCTTCTTGGGAAAGCAGATGTTGAAATATATGAGGAGGTCGCCCTTGCGCCGGGGGTCCTGGAGCAGCGGCATCCCCTCCCCTGGCACCACTTTACAGTACTTGGGGCTGCGAAGCAAAAGGGAGGGGCTGAGAGGAGCTGAGGAATGATCCCAACGTGGGGGCCACGGCACCGAGCCCCAATGTCTCCGCACGCAGAGCCCCACGTGTGCTTCTTAGGGCAAATTTGCTCCTCCAGCTTCAACTGATGGCCTGCCCACCTTGTCCAGCCTCGTGTCTCCGGGTTCCCTGCCCCGCAGGCTGTACCACCCAGCCCTCCATCCCGCTTGTGTCTTCCACCCACCCCCTCCCTGCCTCTGCTACCAGCAACATGGCTCCAAACCAGAAGAGTAGCCCACAGTGGGCGTCCTTCTCCTCCAGGCTGGGATCCCCGAGCCCCACAGAATCATAGAATCATTAAGGTTGGAAAAGACCTCCGGGATCATCAAGTCCAACCGCCAACCCAACACCCTCAGGCCTCCTAAACCATGTCCCCAAGTGCCACGGCTACACGGTTTTTGAACACCCCCAGGGATGGTGACTCCACCGCCTCTCTGGGCAGCCTGTTCCAGTGCCTGACCACTCCTGCAGTAAAGGCATTTTCCCTAATCTCCAATCTAAACCTCCCCTGGCGCAGCTTGAGGCCATTTCCTCGTGTCCTATCACTGTGACTTGGGAGAAGAGACCAACCCCCACCTCCCCACAACCTCCTTCCAGGTAGTTGCAGAGAGCGATAAGGTCTCCCCTCAGCCTCCTCTTCTCCAGGCTAAACCCCCCCAGCTCCCTCAGCCGCTCCCCATCACACTTGTGCTCCAGACCCTTCCCCAGCTCCGTTGCCCTTCTCTGGACGCGCTCCAGCACCTCCATGTCCTTCTTGTCCCGAGGGGCCCAAAACTGAACACAGCATTCGAGGGGCGGCCTCACCAGTGCCGAGCACAGGGGCACCATCCCTGCCCTGCTCCTGCTGGCCACACCATTGCTGATACAAGCCCAGACCTGCTGGAAAAGGTTTTGGAGCACCCCAGTAACTCAGGCAACGGGGCCGTGCCGAGCTCTTGCCGAGGAGGAACAGGCCAACGCTGAGGTTCCACCCAAGCGCCCGTTCACCTGCAGAAAGGCCCTGGCTGACCGCCTGAGCCTACCAGCAGTTTGCCCCACGGCACTTACTCCACGATGTCGTTGATGGGGATGCTCAGCAGCCTCCCGTCCAGCGTCCTTACATCCACCGTGCAGCCGATCAGCGCCTGCGAGGCATGGAGCGGGACCCAGAGCTATATTTGTGGCCCCGGGGGTGCAAACATAAGCTGGGGTTGGCTCCATCCCCTCGCTTGGCTCTTTACCTTTCCCAGGGGGATGGTGGCGACGTAAGTGAGGTTGTCGTTTGCTCTTTTAAACCTCGGGTGGAGTTTCTCTTGGACAACAAAGGTGATGTCAGCTGGAATGATGTTTGGGCCCTAAAATGGAGGGGAAAAGAAAAAACAAGGATACCTGGAAATGGTTTGGTGTAGCACAAATGGTTTTACACAGGGAAAGGTGACACAGATGCCTGTCCCTTTGTTGCTGCCTTCAGCTGGTTGGGGAGAGGGGAAAAGTATTTTCTTCCTTTAAGGAAAAAAAGATAGTCTTCGATCAAAGAGTCCAGCTAAGCCAAAGGAAATCAGAGTGCGTTTTGCAAAGGTGATGACAGGCAGAAAAAACATCCTTTTCAATTACTAATTTTATCTGTCTTAAGGCAAATCCAGGCAGGAAGGGCTCCTTAGAGTGTTTCTGAGCACAGTAACACCGAAGCGCCCCATTAGCCATGCCAGCAACTGCCCACAGCCTGCAGAAATGGGAAACCTGTAACGAGCGCGGCAGGTTTTCCCCCAGGAAACCTGGCCAAGAAGTTCACAACATGGTCATTACCTGGTCTCCTTCCTTCTCGAAGGTGATCCTGGTGCCCTGCTTCCACCCCGGCTGCACGTCGATCGTTAGGATCTTATCTCTGACGGTACTCGTTTGACCGTCTTCGTTCATCACCTGGGGGGTGGACGAGGGGATGAGATAAGCTGGGTCCTGTCCGGGGAGGTGGGTCTGCGACCAGGTGGGAGCTCAGCTCTGCTGTGGCATCAGAGCAGCCAGCACAAGGTGTCGGCTCCATCCACAGCCGTGCTGAGCCCCCGGGCTGGATCATGACCCTGCAGTGCTGGACATGGCCATGCAGATGGGGCAGGCACCCCTGGGTGGCTACCCAGTCTGTCACAGAATCATAGGAAGGTTTGGATTGGAAGGGACCTTTAAAGCTCATCTAGTCCAACCCCCTGCCATGAGCAGGGACATCCCCAACTCGATCAGGTCGCTCAGAGCCCCGTCCAACCTCACCTGGGATGTTTCCAGGGATGGGGCATCCACCACCTCTCTGGGCAACCTGGGCCAGTGCCTCACCACCCTCAGCGTAAAACATTTCTTCCTATATCCAGTCTAAATCTCCCCTCCTTTAGTTTAAAATCATCACCCCTTGGCCTGTCACAACAGGCCCTGCTAAAGAGATTGCCCCCATCCTTCCTATCGTCCCCCTTTAAGCCCTGAAAGGCAGCAACAAGGTCTCCCCCATAGAGCCTTCTCTTCTCCAGGCTGCACAACCCCAGCTCTCTCAGCCTGTCCTCACAGCAGAGGTGCTCCAGCCCTCGGATCATTTCCGTGGCCCCCTCTGGCCCCGCTCCAACAGGTCCGTGTCTGTCCCGTGCTGAGGACCCCAGAGCTGGACACAGCACTGCAGGGGGGTCTCACCAGAGCGGAGCCGAGGGGCAGAATCCCCTCCCTCGCCCTGCTGCCCACGCTGCTGGGGAGGCAGCCCAGGAGACGGTTGGCTTTCTGGGCTGCGAGCGCACGTTGCCGGCTCATGTCCAGCTTTTTGCCCCCCAGTACCCCCAAGTCCTTCTCCGCAGGGCTGTCACCCCACCAAGGGACAACTCAGAGAGGTGATCTGTGACACCGAGGTGCCCAAAGAGAGAGGGTTATAACTGCACTGTTCATCCCGCTGCATGCGAGCTGGTGGAGAGGAGGGAGGGGACGGCTCGCACTCCACAGCATGGCAGCTGCGGGTACAAATGGGATCAGACCGAGTGGGAGAAACCAGGGCTGGAACCAGGAGACTGGGACACTGAGAGGAGGGATGCAGATCACTGAGAGCAGGAGACACAGCCCAGCATGAAAATGAAACTGTGGGAGCCCAGAAAACGCTGTGCTCTCTCTCTGCCCCACTCCAAAATCAGCCCTGCCTTCCCACCAGCCTTCACGCCACCTCTCGTGCTGAATTCCTTTTGGCAAGCCAGGAGAGGGGAGGGTACCGGGTCGGATCCTGCCAGCGTTTGTGCTTGGTTTGGTTCAGATCCCTCTCCATGGCACAGATGTAGAGTGCTGTGGTCTGCCAAGCCCCCGCAGTGGGACCAGCCCTAAAGCCTCAGACTCTGCTGCTGAAACGTCCTACATCAAGAGGAGAGTCCAGCCCAAAATTCCCCATCCTGCCGAGCACGCTTCCCCTTCACCCCCACTGCCCCTACCCTGCGGGAGACTTTAATCTTCTTGGTGCAGCCATAGAACAGGTCTTCAAGGGAGAGGTAAAGATCCCGCACGATCGGGGGGTCTTGCTTCATCGTTCCTCGTCCTCGCAGCCCTCCGAAGGGCGGTATCAACTCCGAGCCGTCCTCGGCGAAGAACTCTGCACGAGTGAGCAGAAGGGGGTCACCCTACTCGGATCAGAGGCTGCGGGGGTCCCCTGGGACATCCTTATCATGGAAGTTGAACACCCCAAAAATGCCACCTGGAGACCTCCCATGTGCTTCTGCCTGGGACCACCTTCCTCCTCCAGCTCAAGTGGTTTTTCTCCAGGAGGGATTTTATCTTGCTCACGTGTTTACATCAGTCTCACAAACCTGACCCCTCTTTTTGATGCAAATCCTCCAAGAAAAGGGTCACAGCAGTAGCTGGGGAGAGCTGACAGCCTGAATGCGCACCCCCGAGGCCTCTCACCCACCTGGGACAGGGGGAAATCAGGATCTAACCTCCACGCACTGGGGACCAGCAGCACCAGAGAGTAACTGGGCAAGGAAACATCCCCGTAAAGCTTAAAGCTCCAAGCTGGCAGTGGCCACGGCACAGCAGCCACAGATGGGGCCTGGGCCACCCCCCAGAGCCCCCACCTACCCGCAAAGGGGTTGTCTCCACCAAAGAACTCCTTGAAGACTTTGTCAGGGTTGTTGTGAAACACGTAGCCGACAGCCCAGGGGTTCTCGTCACCAAACTCCAAGGGGATGCCACCTTTAAGACCTTCTTCTCCAAACTTGTCATAGATGCCTTTCTTCATGGCTTAGGGAACAAGGAGGAGTTGGGAATGGCCACACTCTCCCACATTGGGGGAGAGCCTGAGATCCAGGCTTTAGAATCATAGAATCACAGAAGGGTTTGGGTTGGAAGGGACCTTAAAGCTCACCTAGTCCAACCCCCTGCCATGTGCAGGGACATCCCCAACTCGATCAGGTCGCTCAGAGCCCCGTCCAAACTCACCTGGGATGTTTCCAGAGATGGGGCCTCCACAACCTCTCTGGGCAACCTGGGCCAGTGTTTCACCAAGGCTTTGCTTGGGCAGAGACTGGAGTGAGGGGTCCCCCACCACCTTGAGAACAGCAAATCGGGGTGGAAGCAGGGATACGTGCCAGCAATTGGCCTGGCTGTGAGTCACAGAGCTGACGCCACCTCCCTGGGTGTGCCAGTAACTGGGGGTTCAGCCCTCAGCACACCTCTAGCCTGAGTAGAGATGCTTCACCTGCGGTGAAGCACAACAACGTGCACTCGCAGCCCAGAAAGCCAACCGTCTCCTGGGCTGCATCCCCAGCAGCGTGGGCAGCAGGGCGAGGGAGGGGATTCTGCCCCTCGGCTCCGCTCTGGTGAGACCCCCCTGCAGTGCTGCGTCCAGCTCTGGGGTCCTCAGCACGGGACAGACACAGACCTGTTGGAGCGGGGCCAGAGGGGGCCACGGAAATGATCCGAGGGCTGGAGCAGCTCTGCTGTGAGGACAGGCTGAGAGAGCTGGGGTTGTGCAGCCTGGAGAAGAGAAGGCTCTGTGGGGGAGACCTTATTGCCACCTTTCAGGGCTTAAAGGGGGACTATAGGAAGGATGGGGGCAATCTCTTTAGCAAGGCCTGTTGTGACAGGCCAAGGGGTGATGGTTTTGAACTAAAGGAGGGGAGATTTAGACTGGATATAAGGAAAAATTTTTTACACTGAGGGTGGTGAGGCACTGGCCCAGGTTGCCCAGAGAGGTGGTGGATGCCCCATCCCTGGAAACATCCCAGGTGAGGTTGGACAGGGCTCTGAGCGACCTGATCGAGTTGGGGATGTCCCTGCTCATGGCAGGGGGTTGGACTAGATGAGCTTTAAAGGTCCCTTCCGACCCAAACCTTTCTATGATTCTAGGTCCAGCCTCTGAACTTGGTGGAAGAGAACTGTCTCCCCACTTACGGTCGCTGAGCACATCGTAGGCCTCCGCCAGCTGCCTGAACCTCTCCGGTGCCCGGGGCTCCTTGCATTTTAAAGGATGGTTTTTCAAGGCCAGTTTCCGATAGCTATGGAGAAGGAAGGAGGGGAGAGCCCAGCCTCACAGCCAGCCCCGAGGTGCCAGAACACCCCCAGCTTAGGCCGCTCCCTCACAGTTCCTCCCAGACCCTTCCGCCGCTAGGCCCCTGCTGTGGGGAAGGCGGGAGGCAAAGCACCGCCATTTTGAGGGCCGCCCCCGCCCCCAACACCACCTCCCGGCCCCCCTGGCCTCTCCCCCACCCCGGCAGGCCTCGGGGCTCGCCCCCCCACAAAGCCAAGTCCCCTCACGCCTTCTTGATGTCGGCGTCAGTGGCGCCGCGGCCCAGCTCCAGCACGGCGTAGTAGTCCTGCCCCATGGCGGCCGCGGCCCCGTTGCTATGGACACCACGTCGCAGGGCATGGCGGCACTTCCGGTTCCCCTCCCGCGCGAGGCACTATGGGAGCTGGAGTTCTCCCTCCGCACTTCCGCACTCCGGCCGCCCCCCCCCATGCCCCCGCCTCTCCTCAAAAAAAAAAAAAAAAAAAACAAAAAAAAGCGCCGTTTTCCTGGAAAACTTTTTCCACACAGATGTTATCAAAGCAGTTGCTTTATTTCAGTCCATACCACGGTACAGTTGCCTTCATCGCCCCACCCCCGATTTATTATTCCCCCACCCCTAAAAAGAGCAGTTTTTCAGCAGTGAAAAAAAAAAAAGTTGTTGACACAAGATTCTAACGCCTCAGAGCCACTCTCCAAATTAAAAATGATCAAGGTGTGTTGTAGTAAGAAATATTTCCTGTCAACAGAAAGTTCTGTATAGAACCTGGTCATCAGAATAGCCTCAGGAACTTCTATATACCTCAGAAACTTCTATATACCTCAGAAACTTCTATATACCTCAGAAACTTCTATATACCTCAGAAACTTCTATATACACACACATCTCAAATGCGCTGTGCAGGAAAATAAGCTTGGAAGAGCTATTTTGACACATCTCTCCACTATTTGGCCAACTCAAGTGCTTAAAGGTCAGAAAGTTGGTATCTTCTCACTATCCCGTCTCTGCAGCATGTGTAAATTTGCTTCTCCCAAGAAGCTACCTGAAGAAGAGGGGGAGAAAGAGCAGTATTTAAGCACAGTATCTCTCCAATGACAGTGAAAAGTAAAATTCAGGTGCTTATTTAGAGAGCTCAGCTTTCCTTTTGGACTTCTACAGAGGGAAGAGGAGGTGGGTGTCTCCTGAAGCACCATTAGCAGGTTTTAAAGGACATTTCAAGGTTTCGCCAGGAGCTTAGGGAGCAGAGGTGAGCGTTCACATGAGGGTTCTTCTGTTAGATCCAAAAGGGAACATGACTGTGTTTTGCTCACACCAATGAGTTGTGCAGGTCAAATGTCAGCCTCCGTGTGAGGCTGAGTGTTACCCAGGAGAGGGAGAACTGGACCGTGGAGCTGGAACAGGTTAAAAACAAGAGCTAATTTTCACCAGCACCACCAGGTTGAGAGCCCAGGGAACCCAGGTTGCACTCCCTGATCTGTACAAGCGCAGCGGGACGCCTGGAAACGCAACAGCAAGACCCACTTTCTCGTCTCGAGTCACCAGGGGACAAGAGAAGACAGGCAGCGCTGCACAGCCAGCTGTTGCTTTTACCCCAATGATCCTCCAAGCACAATTAATTCACACTTCTTTACAGAAACACAGTTCTGCCAGAGCTACTCCAACAACCTAGCTACTCCACTGCTTCGGTTTTGCTCCTGCACAATGGAGATAACACCAGCGTATATACCACAGAGCATTTGTTTATGCAAGATTATTCAGGTAGGAAAAAAAATAAGCTTAGAAATCAGCTGTATCAAGGAACCCATTCTGCAGGCTGCCAAATGCTGAGAAAAGGGTGCCTGCTACCTGGCACCACCTTTCCCTACACCATTTATCTTGGGAAATACACCATATTCCTTACCTTGTACACAGGGTCACAGTCAGCTTCTGTGAGATCGAGGACATAATCGAGGTCTTGCTGAACAACAAAGCAGGTTCCATCACCTACATGAGCAGAACACAGACCAAGCAAGGAAGGAACATCAGCCAACTAGTGAAATAAGCCATGCTCTTAGTTACAAACAGCACTAACAGGCCCATCAGAAACACCCGGTCACAGGGTATGAAGCCCCCAGGAAGAGAGAGACATACTGTGAGGATGTCAGAGAGATGGGAAAAGGCCCTAACACTTGAGATGCACCTTGGAGGTCCTGTTTTGGGAAGGTGGGGGGTGGAAATCATAAGGCAAAAAGCAACCACGTAAATAGCTCCTACTACATCACCCTTTTGCCACGGACACTGTCCAGTCCTCTTCTACAAGCCAGCCGGCGTTGTACGCAAGAGGGCAATACCCAAAGAGCACAAAACTCCTCAATTCAATTATACAATTTCTACTGGCACAACACAGCACTTGAGTTACCTTGGCTGGCAATAAATCCATCTCGGTACGGCAGCAGTGAAAGCACCGGTGCTCCTGATCTGTGGATGACCTGGATTGGAATGCTAGAAAAAGGAGCAGAAACAAGGGATGAGTATTATTTTCTATAGTCAAGAGTCCATTCCAATGTGCAAACACTGAAAGAAGAATGTGAGCTCATGGTTAAAAGATACATGAGGAGAACATATAGGACATGGGGACTTGATCAGTGATTAGCAAAGACTCTCTGTCTTCTAGAAGCAGACGGAAGTCAGCACTGGTTTTCCTGCAGACATTGCCAGAGGATCAAAGTGGGAGTAAAGAGTTAGCTAGCAGGTGAACACCAGTAAGCCTCTATGCTGGATTACAGACACAGATTCTCCTTACCAAGACACAGACAAAAGCTTGGAGGTCATCCAGCATAAAAGACTCAAGACTTTGGTACCAACCTCTCCAGCCCTCACCCAAAAGCACCACCTGGATGCCTCCCTCCTCAGAGCTCGCCTTTGACGCTAATAAAAACCAACGTAGAGCAGCTCCTGCCCTCAGCGACAGTGCAGTTTCAGTCCTATGCTGGAATGATGATCAGGGTAAGTGTCAGGATCCTACAAATACGCTTAGTCTCACTGGTGAGGGAGAGGAAGAGGCTGTGCTTTTGGAGGGAGGAACACTGCTGTTAGGAAGTTTTCTGCTAGGTCTACTTACACGTGTATGTACATAGATTATATATATGAATATGATTTCCTTCTATAACCAGGTACCCCGCCCAGTGGATGAGGGAAAGGCTGTGGGTGCTGTCTACCTAGGCTTTAGCAAGGCCTTTGACAGTCTCCCACAGCTTCCCCCTAGAGAAGCTGGCGGCTCATGGCTCACGCAGGTGGACTCTTCGCTGGGTACAAAACTGGCTGGATGGCCGAGCCCAGGGAGTTGTGGTGAACGGAGCTAAATCCAGCTGGCGGCCGGTCACGGGCAGTGTTCCCCAGGGCTCAGTGTTGGGGCCAGTCTTGTTTAATATCTTTATTAATGACCAGGATGTCCGGATTCAGTAAGTAAGTAAGGACTGGATGTCCTTACCCTCAGTAAGTTTGCAGATGACACCAAATTGGGCAGGAGTGTCGATCTGCTGGAGGGCAGGAAGGCCCTGCAGAGGGATCTGGACAGGCTGGATCCATGGGCTGAGGCCAGTTGTGTGAGGTTTAACAAGGCTCAGTGCCGGGTCCTGCACTTGGGTCACAACAACCCCAGGCAACGCCACAGGCTTGGGGCAGAGTGGCTGGAGAGCTGCCCGGCGCAGAAGGCCCTGGGGGTGCTGGCTGAGAGCTGGCTGGACACGAGCCAGCAGTGTGCCCAGGTGGCCAAGGAGGCCAAGGGCATCCTGGCTTGTATCAGCAATGGTGTGGCCAGCAGGAGCAGGGCAGGGATGGTGCCCTGTGCTGGGCACTGGGGAGGCCGCCCCTCGAATGCTGTGTTCAGTTTTGGGCCCCTCGGGACAAGAAGGACATGGAGGTGCTGGAGCGTGTCCAGAGAAGGGCAACGGAGCTGGGGAAGGGTCTGGAGAACAAGTGTGATGGGGAGCGGCTGAGGGAGCTGGGGGGGGTTTAGCCTGGAGAAGAGGAGGCCGAGGGGAGACCTTATCGCTCTCTGCAACTGCCTGAAAGGAGGTTGTGGTGAGGTGGGGGTCGGTCTCTTCTCCCAAGTCACAGTGATAGGACGAGAGGAAATGGCCTCAAGCTGCATCACGGGAGGTTTAGATTGGATATTAGGAAAAATGTGTTTACAGCAAGAGTGGTCAGGCACTGGAACAGGCTGCCCAGAGAGGTGCTGGAGTCACCATCCCTGGGGGGGTTCAAAAACCGTGTAGCCGTGGCACTTGGGGACATGGTTTAGGAGGCCTGGGGGTGTTGGGTTGGCGGTTGGACTTGATGATCCCAGAGGTCTTTGCCAACCTTAATGATTCTATGACTCCAGTATCTGTGTGATTATATAACATAATATGCACAGTACATGAACATATTACATATATATATTTAAAAAAGCAATAATCTGCAAGGTAAGGCTATGCCAAGAGCACCCCTGGTCACAGATCAAGGCTGAAAAGCTTTTCAGTAACTAAGGAATCTGCACAGAGCCTTTTAGGAGGCACTTTCCAGAGAACAACCCATTAGATCACCAACCTGAGCGAAAGCATCCTCCCCAGTGCTCCTCAAGAGAAAGAAATGGCTGCAAGAGGCTCAGAAGCTCACATCTTGGGCTGTATCCACCCTTTAGAAGGGGCATTGTCTGCCAGCACCCTCAGTCTGCCTCTCTCCCAGCCAAAAAACTAGGTGTCATTTAAATAACTGCAGCCCCAGGCACTCACTCACTTTGTGTTTCTCACATCCAGCTGATATATGTTCCCATCCTGAGTCCCTGCTAGGATATAGGTACTTGAGAGGAATGTGCAGCAGTTGAATGCATCAGATCCAATGAAGAGGAACACCTGAGAATATAGAAACAAATTCAAGTGTCAGATGCTCACAGATGAGGACACGGGACACCCAGGAGACGGAAGCAATAATTTATTTAGAAGTCAATACAGTTGCTTCCATCAGTCACAGCACAAACTGGCAAATCCAGAGCTAGGTTAATAACCCCTCAGCTCTGCTCCAAGACGTGTCAGAGAACAGCGCTCCAGGATCAGTCTTGTCAAGTCAGCAGAGACAGTGCTATCAGTGAAGGCTCCTAGGTCTCCTCTGGAGAAAGGACGTGTCACACAGTGACAGGCGAACTGATGCTGAGCTCAAACTAATCTTCAGACACCCACAGAGCGGCAGGACCAGATCTGCACGGCAGGTTGGCAATGATAACTCCTTCCTCCCAGAGCCGCAGTGATTGTAACAGAGGCTGCGAGCTTTTTCCAGGTGAGCCCTTGCCATCTCAGTGACCAGCTTCGGTGAACATATCTGTTCCACCCAATTTTTTTAACTCACCACAAACACCACATGCAGTTCAATCTGCTACATCATCGGGGGCTCCTGTCCCACTGCCCAGGATGGTCCTGGTAAGATCTTCACTACCTGAGATCTACCAACTCTGTTTTCCTCTACTAAGAGGAGGGAGATGGACTAGTGACAACCTGAGATCCCCTTGATGCTCTAATTAAAACACCCACCAGAATAAACAGCAGCTTTACACCTTGGCTGGATGAGGCAGCCTGCAGTTCCTGCTTTCACAATGACATCTACTGGCCACTGTTTAAATAGTCTTCCCCAAACCTGGGTTAATCTCCTGAGCAACTGATACTCCTCAAACCCCTGCATACAAGTGCAGCCAGCAGGAAGGAGACAAAGCATCCCTTTACCGTACCAGGTGTTAGTCTTTCCTCCACGGAATACACATGGGGAGAACACTGCAGTGTAGGAGCTCGGCCAAAGGCAGGCAGATCAGCCCTGCCATGCCTCCAGCCTGATTCTATCCCTTTCCATGCCACATGGTAAACCTCACCAGGGGAGCAGAATGGGATTAACTCTAACCAGTTCACCTATCTAGGTTAGTTTTAACCTGTCTCAATTCCTCAGCCCAGTGCTCTGCACAGCCATATGAATGGCAGCTTACAAACTGAGGAGCTGCTGCAGCAGCAAAGGAAATGAAGGGACGGATGCCTCAGAGCCGATTTTATAGCAGTGTCTCAGAGCACTACCCCAGGTAAGTACTTCTGGTAGTCTTAGACTCCTTACCGGCTGCCTGCTCTGCAGTCCCACTCCTTGAAGCTTCTTGTCTTCTCGAGCCAGCAGCAGGATTTTCCCTTCTGTCCCAATCTCACGTTCACCTGACAAAAGGACAACAATTAAGTCCAGCAGTGGGTACGCAACAAGTCTTGATGGTACCAAAATCTGACAGTTTGGATCACCCCTGCTGAACCTATAACAGCCTTCCTCCATACCCTGACACCAGATGCAGCAAGGCAGGTCAGTAATCAAAGAGACTCCAGTCTTAATCACTTAAACTGCTTGATAAGGCTCAATTGCCCAGTGGAGAAGGGACCTGGGGGTGCTGGCTGACAGCCAGCTGGACACGAGCCAGCAGTGTGCCCAGGTGGCCAAGGAGGCCAATGGCATCCTGGCTTGTATCAGCAATGGTGTGGCCAGCAGGAGCAGGGCAGGGAGGGTGCCCTGTGCTGGGCACTGGGGAGGCCGCCCCTCGCATGCTGTGTTCAGTTTTGGGCCCCTCGGGACAAGAAGGACATGGAGGTGCTGGAGCGTGTCCAGAGAAGGGCAACGGAGCTGGGGAAGGGTCTGGAGCACAAGTGTGATGGGGAGCGGCCGAGGGAGCTGGGGGGGTTTAGCCTGGAGAAGAGGAGGCTGAGGGGAGACCTTATCGCTCTCTGCAACTACCTGAAAGGAGGTTGTGGTGAGGTGGGGGTTGGTCTCTTCTCCCAAGTCACAGCGATAGGACGCGAGGAAATGGCCTCAAGCTGTGCCAGGGGAGGTTTAGATTGGAGATTAGGGAAAATGTCTTTACTGCAAGAGCGGTCAGGCACTGGAACAGGCTGCCCAGAGAGGTGCTGGAGTCACCATCCCTGGGGGGGTTCCTAAACCGTGTAGCCGTGGCACATGGGGACATGGTTTAGGAGGCCTGGGGGTGTTGGGTTGGCGGTTGGACTTGATGATCCTAGAAGTCTTTTCCAACCTTAATGATTCTGTGATTCAATTCCTCTGCAGGACTGGAGTGCTCTACTCTGGCAACCCTCGTTCCCTTCCCTAGGCAGTATGAGGGCACACAGCAGCATGCCACACACTCAGGATTTCTGGTGACAAACCTAATCGGTTTTCAACTGGGGAATGAAGATGAATTTTAAGAGAAAGATCTTTACTAGGAGCTTTTTCAGGCGTGCCCAGGTTCAGCGAGTTGTCAGCAGTGCCCACGGCAATGCCGTTGACAGGAGAGCCACAGTCAGTGATGACACCCAGACAGGCGGATTTTCCACAGTCCCAGAGGCGGGCAGTGCCATCTCTAGAGCAGGAAAGGACATTTCTTCCCCGATCCACAATGGCAGTGTCCAAAATACCTGCATCAAAGCAAAGGCTGTGTTCAGACAGACAGTGTGGAAGGCAGAAAGCATCTCATTCCCCAAGGCAAACTCAACTACAAGTCCCCAGCCACCGCCCCCAGAGTGCCACCAGTCACACAGAGCCAAACTATGTGGGGTGCAACATGGGGCAGGGAGTCACGGCATCTAGAAAGAGGTGTATGTGGAAAGTAGCAGCTCCCAACAAGCCATACAGAGCAGGAGCCACCACCTGGCACAAAGGCAAGGTATTACCAATAAAATGATTGGCAAAATCCCTCCTCAAACTGAGCTGATACCACAGCTGCTGCTGAGTTTCTACCTCTGTCACTAACCTCTAACTCAGGCAGAAAACAGCCTAGTCCAGCACTCTTAGAACATTGCCAACTCCAGCTCTGGATAATCCCCGAAGTTGTGTGGGGCAAGCAGCATCCACAATATCCAGCTACAGCAACACCAAAAGAGCAGTTTTTGCAGGTGCCAACATCCCCTAACAACTTCATTTCACTATGGGCTGTTGAGTCTAGATGTGAAAAGTGACAGTAGTTTTTTGGTTGGGTTTTTTTTTTTTTTGGAAGGGAACAGTCAGATGGTTAGATGACTTAATTGACACTTTCCCTACAAAAGCAGTCATTAAACGTGACAAGCTCAAATGACACGGCAAGCCAAGCAAACTGACAGCAGCAGTTTTGGCTGGAGTTATAAACAGTGAATAAAGTCAACTTCAGAGCCACTGAGAGCCAGCCAGCGTGGTTCTGACCAAAGCTCTGTTACACCGCCTGCCCCATTTTGCTTTACGGGACATTTTTGACAATTTTGAGTCCACACAAATAGATCACGTGAGAACAATGGCAGGTTCAGTGCCAGACAAGTTTGAGTTAATCAAGTTTTGGGCAACCGGCCACGGGGTTTGTTAACCTTTTCAATAAAGCCTTGCACCTTGTAAGACAGGGGAAACAAGAATCCCTGGCAATCACCATGACAAGACAGCACCACTGGACACTGTGCTCCAGGCCAGGTGTAAACAGGAGTAAAACTGGAGCCTGCTTAAGTATTACTTATAAATCCACACTGCTTCTGAACAAGGGGTCCTGGAAACCAAATCTTCTTTCTAGAGATTAACAGAGGCTCTGTCCAGCAACTTGCTTTGATCACAGCTCTCAGGAACCTTTCTGGGTAGCTTGTTTTCCATCCTTTGCAGTTCTTCCCTGGACTAAGACAGGGTCAGTTGGAGGAGTTTGTAGTGCGGACCCTGAACACAAGGAACGGCATTCAACTCGCCACATAAGGCAGCCAGTGCACCCTCTACACCAGGACACAAGCAGGGTGAGGAATTCCCTCTTTTTCAGCAGCAAGACCATCAGCAGGGGCAGGGGTGAACACCTGCCCTCAGTACAAGGATAAATGAGCGTATTCCAGCCCTTCTTAAGAAAATCACTTAAGTATGCTGGCAGCTGCTTTCACCATGCCTTGCTCACTTTCAACAGCACACATCCTCAAGGCTGGTAACTGCCTGCCTGAGCTCTGCAAGTCCACAATAAACTGCTATATGCTTTTCTGGGCAAGAAAAAGAAAAAAAGAAAAGGAAGAGGCTCTGGAGCAACTGAAGGTGAGCAGGATGATCTGGGTGCAAGCAGGAGGCATTTCCAGTGCAGGCAGCAAGGCTACTGAATGCAGGTCAGAGCTCTGGAGAGCCGAGACTGCCCTGGAGGACTGGAACACCCTCTGGCTCTCACAACAGGCTAACAGACTGCATCCTCCCTCTTTTTACCTTAATTAATGAAGAAAACGCAGGTCAGTGAGAGAAACCATTTCAGCTGCCTAATACAGCAACTACTGATCTTTTTATTCAAGTTCTGGGAGCTTGCAAAAGATACTCCAGACATCTAATACAAATGCACAGCACAAAGTGCAGCAGGCTGGCGACTGAACGTTAGCCCTTGGGCGCAACACAATTATACACATGGCAGATCAAGCATTTTAAAGGCTAAGTACTCTGTACCTCCTTTGTGACCTTTAAATGTTACTACGCAGCTGGCATCTTCTGCTGACCAGATCTTTAGCTGGGCATCCATTCCCCCACTCAGAACCACGAGGCCCGATGGGAAAAACCTGCAACAATTCACATCATACACATGGCCTTCCAATAGTCTCTGGAAAAACAAAGAACTACGTGCTAGTTCCATTGTTATCACCCTTATGCCGAGCAATTTTTGAGCTATAACACTGGAAAACTTGGTGTTCCCATGTGGGCAGAGGATTAAGCTCAAATCCTCTGGGTTTGCATTCCTGCAATGGACTCGTCTGAATTCGAGGCAGTCAAAGAGCTAGCAGGTACACTTTGGGCCTCCCTCTGCCATTTGAGTAGCTAATTACAATAGCAAAGGATACTACATTTGTTTCTAGTAACAGGTTAAATGTCTTTATCCTCTGCCAAACAAGCAGCTGACACGTCAAGCTCCACAAGAAACACCCTAACTGGGAAGGCAGCTAGCCATGATACGGTTAATGCACCATGGGCAGGGGTCTTTTTTCCTCACCTCTTCTCTACTGCAGAAGAAAGTCAGTGCTTGCACCACACAGGTTAGGAGCTGTCACTTACCTTCTGCACTCTAGCTGTCATTCCCAACTACCCATTCTCATTTTCACCCTGGGACTCCTCTCCGGGTTGCTGAGCATCATTTCCCTTGGGAGAAGTCACGCTTTCCAACAGATTTGACTTAAAACCTCCAAGACGTCAAATTTTAATTAGCTTTTCCATCAAAAGCCAGATTCTTGCCTGCCCTAGACCACAGCGTGCAGATAGCCTGGCCAAAGTCACAGCTGAATGACTTCAGTAATGTCACAGACAACACACAACAAAGCTAGGCGCTCTTACTCTTATTTCTCCATTTGCAGCCTGCCAGATTTTCATGGTTCCGTCTGTGCTGGTAGACACGCCAAGCCCTCCACCGCTGGAAATATCAAGACAGGTAATCTGCAGGAGGGTAAAAACACCAAATGTTAGCTTTCTATGACCCCTGTATATAGGTGTTTCTGCTCAAGAGCCTAACTCTGTACTGGGGGAGACCTGCTAAGTAATTCAGCACTATTATCTCCCCAAGACATACTACTGGACTCATTTAAAACACCCAGAAGAGCTTCCATACTCGTAACTAAACAATTTCAGCCTGATAACATCCTAACATTTAAGGAAGGACTTCACAGGCTCTCTCACCCTCTAAATAGGTTTATGAGACATTAATTAAGCCCTTAAGAAATAAAAAAAGTGCATCCTGAACAGCAGGGTTTTTCTGGAGGACAAGGGCAGCATAAAAAGAAATTCTTCTCAGTTTATCAGTTTACACAGATTGCTGCATTCCTCCTTCAAGAGCAAGCTGCTGATCCAAGCTGACCCACAGCCAGGGCTCAGACAAGTTGGGTGACTGGAACCTGGCACGAAGCACCCCAGATTTCTTGTAATTGCCATCAAATTTGACAAAGAAATTGTTATTCTCTGCCTGTGACTCTGCAGAGATCCGCAAAGCAGGGAGAAAAAGAAATGCTGAGTCAGAAGCCTGCACAGACAGCAGCTGTATTTCAGGTTTACCCCAGGTGAAGCAGAAATCTGGATTTTTCTAGCAACTCCTGTACACAGATAAGAAATTGAGCCAAAGCTGTTCCACGCTAGCCTGAGAGCGCTCCGACCCACAAGCCATTGTTTGAGATATTTACAAAGCCAACAGCACAACCTGTATTTTCTGAAACACTGACTCAAAACTAGTTCCTTACGCAGGCAGGCTAACTCCTCACAGTCTGTCACACTAAGGTATTAACAGCTGCCCACTTTGCATAAACACTGGGAGAGCTGAACACTTTTGAAGAAAGCAGATGTTGAGCTTGTATTCTTGTAAAAGGGTAGCCTTTCCCGTGATGCCAGGCATTATTGCTGCCATTTGGGAAAGGCAGATGTACTTTAGTTGTGCATGAAATAAGATAACAGGTATTCTAGCCTTGAAAGAAATTATTACGTCTTCCAAGTGACAGAGATACTTCCAACGCAGATTGCAGCAACACTAAACAGGCTGAAAAAAACAACCATACAGATTTTGTTAGAACAACAGTTATAGAATCACAGAATGTCCTGAATGTCCTGACCCACAAGGACCATTGAGTCCAGCTCCTGTCCCTGCACAGGACAACCCCAAATTCACACTGTGTCTCTGAGGGCCTTGTCCAAGTGCTTCTTGAATATTGTCAGGCTTGGCGCCGTGACTGCCTCCCTGGGGAGCCTGTTCCAGGGCTCCACCACCCTCTGGGGGAAGAACCTTCTCCTAATATCCAACCTAACCCTCCCCTGGCACATCCTCCTGCCATTCCCTCGGCTCCTGTCGTTGGTCACCAGAGAGAAATCAGCCCTGCCCCTCCTCCCCTTGTGAGGAAGCTGCAGACCGCCATGAGGTCTGCCCTCAGCCTCCTCTTCTCCAGGCTCAACAAACCAAGTGACTTCAGCCGCTCCTCATAGGGTTTCCACTCTAAACCCTTCACCAGCTTCGTGGCCCTCCTCTGCACACTCTCTAGGAGCAGCTTTATATCCCTGATGTCCTGTGGCGCCCAAACCTGCCCACAGCGCTCGAGGTGAGGCCGCCCCAGCGCAGAGCAGAGCAGGACAATCCCCTCCCTCAAGCGGCTGCAATGCAGTGCTTGAGGCACCCCAGGGCACGGCTGGCCCTCTTGGCTGCCAGGGCACACTGTTGGCTCGTGTTCAACTTGCTGTCAACCAGCAAGCTGACACAACATACTGTGTGCAGGTTAACGTTAGTGTTGCATCCTAAAAAAACAATAAAGCTATCACAACTACATAGTGGAATAGCTGCCTTGTCTTGCAAGATTTGGATACCAGACTCATCCTCTATCACCTCCAAAAGCTTCCTAATAATTGTATTTGCACTCCATGGATTAGAAAAAAGTACTTCAGTGCCAAAAACCACTGCCAGAAATGAGAAATGCAGATCACAGTCCCATCACCGTTCCAACCCCTCACCACCACAACAAAGCAGTTTCCAGGCCTAACTTGCGCAGTCTGTCAGTACACTTGCAGGTCCCAACCAACCGGTCAGGCATGTAAGTGATGAGGCTGCTCATCTTCATCCCAGGCTTCAGATTAAATGTTTTTTTTTTTTTCTGAACAAGTAACTATTTTCAAACGGGACTGGGCTCTGCTGATCCTCTTGCATGTGCTCAGCCTTAGCTAGCAGCCAGCCTGAAGAGACAGTCAGATTTACTACCATGTTCACAGGGAAACCCAAAAGATATGAGCAGATTGAGAGACTTTGCCAAGAAAGATGACAGCTAGAGGCCTGAGATTTAAGGACAATGCCCTCAGGCAAACCAAGTACATGACAGACCTGCATCAATCTCCAGCTGTTTCCAGATGTTAAGGAGGACATCCTATGGCATCCTATTGCACATGCATCAGCCAGGGCTTGTGAGGACATGATATGCCCTGGTTCAGTCATAAGTTCTCCTATCCAAGCAAGAGTCAGACCCAACTGCTCTCCTGAAAGGCTCTCACAGCTCAAACCACAGCTAATTTTAACAGGGTACAGGAACAATACTCAACCTCCACTTGAAAAAAAAAATAATTGGGAATTAAAACAGGAATTAAAAGATTTAAATAAGAGCACAAGGTAATGGTTTAGCCGTTACAACAGTCATTTAGTACGTTCCCTTACATACAGGTAATGTGAGAAATACACTGGTAACCTGAGCGGCTTTTTCTATAACAAACCAATCTGTGGTAATTTACTCCCTAGTTAAAAAAAAAGCCTCTGAAGGTCATTCAGGCAGGAACAAAAAGCCTCGCTGATGTCTGACATATCCCCAAACTTTCAGGAGGCACACGTAAACAGGCAAGGCCAAGCACGAGCGCTCTGAACAAGAGGCAGCAGGTAAAAAGGATGACTAGAGCTTAGCCCACAGCGGCTTTAAAGTCATCTACATATTAATAGATATTGCTTCAGCTGCTTTCCAGAGGAGAGATCTGCAGTGCAGCTGTAAGCCATCACACCCATTTGACAGCAGACTAAACACTTACGCCTGCATTTCCATTTTGCTGTGCTTTGAACATTGATTCCATTTATCACACAAAAGGGCAGCTGGGGACTCTTAAGTGGCACAAAGCTCAGAGAAGTGATTCACCCCTGTCTCCAGAGCTGCCTTACTGCCAAGCTCCATCTCTCAGCAGAGCTGTGCTTCCTCTTAAAACAGCTGTAGAGATGCGGAATTGCCTTTATGTCAAAACACACCTTGATTTATATCGCTTTTGAGCTTCATTAATAGAGACTGACTTTTCAGCATTTTTCAGCTGCGTTTATCGCAACAATTTACTCAATAAATCATGAGACAAGCGTAATAAGACATCTCCAGAAGCCTTCAGGGGACTCCCTTTAGGGCAGACGGCTGTACCTGCAGGCTACACACTCCCCAGTTTCTTCGATCATTTCCACGTAGGGTTAAGCGTTCAGCAAAAGCACAAACTACTTTCCAGCAAAGCCACATTATGCGCTTCTCTTCAGTGAAAAAATGAAATTTCAGGTCAGAGTCAGCCTTTTGGTATCACTGTTCAGTGAGAAGCCGTATTTGTTGCGCCCCCAGGTTGATGGGGGTGTAATAAGAAGATTATTCAGCAAAATGAGCAGGACTGCTTCTAAATAAGCGAGAAGATCATGCAGTTTATTTTTTCTTTCAATACAACCTGGGCTTTTCTGGCCTCTGAATTCCCACCAGGTCAAAATGAGTTTATGCAACATCCAATTCCCAGCCTCACAAACAGAAATTCATATGGCAAATATCAAAGGCAGAGAGCTTCGCTACATGGGAGCAAACAGCCACTACAAACCAGGGATAGATTTAAACTGGAGATAAAGAGCTCAGTGCCTGGAACCTTGGTTTTTGACATGCTAATTCACAGATCTTATTCCTTTACAGGGGGATCTGTCATGGGCCTGAAGTGAGCAGAAATTAGATCACTTACAAGAAAACAGTCTAGAGAATTTTAGAAATTATTTTTTGGGGGGTAAACTTAATCATTATCAAGTTCCCCAAGTTTCTATGATCTGATATGCTTTATTACCTACTTCACACACAAAGTCATGCTGCAGGCCACCCCTCAGAACAGGCACGCAACGGTCGGACATGTTGCGAAAGTTCACGGTTGCTTCCAGTTATTTCCCCGCTCACTTCACAAGGTTACTTACACTTTTCTGATGAATTCTACAAAAAGTTGTGTACGGAGCCAGGAACTTTGTGGACACATTTTCGTGAGGACAAGAAATGAGAATGCTTTTCTAGAGAAGGGAAAAGAAGGAAAAAAGAATTAGAAGTGCTGTTAGTCCTACTGAAACACAGAGGCTGCCAGGGTAGAATTACGATCTGGACCCAGCCGTGGTCTCTCACAGCTTGAAGACCGATGGAAGGTGCCTCCTCAAGATGCAGGCCCCGGGTGGCAAGCGATGGCCGCTATGGCCTAGCCAACCATGACAGACAACCCCAGCCCAACTATGGGATGCTACAGACCAGCTCCAGGGCACCGCACAGGTGGGACGCCCAGGATAGCTAGATAGGACCATGCAGGGGACCAGGCAACAGCTTTAGACTGCTATTTTGACTGGCATAAAAGTATCGCCCCTTCATGCGTGGAGGGTGGTTACCGACCCCTGCTCCACCCCAGCCCTGGCACCTTAGTGACTTCCCGAACCACGAAGCCCTCGGAAGCAGCGATGTCGGGGACGCCTTCGGTGCTGAGCCCGCGGCGGGTCAGGCTGCCATACAGGGTGGGCTTCCCTGCGGGGAGAGCAGCCATCAGCTCAGCCACCCCTCAGACATCAAACCCCCTCAGTCACCATCCCCTCGCGCTCCCTTAACCCCCAGGGCACCCCCCCAACCTCCCTCACGCCCCCTAACCCACAGGGCACCCCCTCCTAACCCACAGGGCACCTCCCTACCGCCCTTACCCCCCGCCCCCAACCCACGGGACACCCCCCAACCACCATCACCCGCCCCCAACCCACGGGGCCCCCTGCAACCGCCCTCACCCCACCCCCCACCCAACCTCTCCTAACACCCCTCACCCACAGGGCACCCCCTCACCTCCCTCGCTCCTCCCTAACCCACAGGGCACCCCCCAGCCGCCATCACCAACCCCACCTAACCACAGGCCCCCCCGCCTCCCACCGAGGCCTCCTTAGGCCCCTCAGCACTCACCAGGGCTCCGGCAGCTCAGCCAAGCCTCACCCTCATCCCTCCTGCGGACGGAAAGAGCGGCAGTGAGTATTGGGGAGAGGAGGGGAGGGGGACTGGGGGAAGGGGACCGGGGCGGCCGTTCTCACCTCAGCGCCTGACTCCAGTCGCTCTGGATCCTCAGCGTCGCCGCCATCTTGTCGAGGCATCTGCACCCACTTCCGCCTCATTCCTTCCCGTCAGCAACCGCGGGGCGGAAGCGGAAGGCGCCCTCCAATGAGCGAGCGCTCCCACCGCCCCGCCCCATCCCTCCAGTGCCTTAAAGGGGCCGCGCTACGCTGTTGGGCAGTTCTGGTGGGGGGTGCTCTGGGTACGGCATTATTGGGGCGGCATGGAGGGTCCTGATGAGATGCGTGAGGGAGGTGCTGAGCACCTATGGGAGGGGAGGGGAGGGGAGGGGAGGGGAGGGGAGGGGTGGGGAGGGTGCTGGGCGCCCATTGGGGGGGTCATGGTGGGTGTTGGGCACCTATAGGGGGGATGGGTGGGGGGAAGGGGTCAGGGAGGGTGCTGGGCACCCATGGGTGGGGGTAGGGTGCGTAGCGGAAGTGCTTTGGGCACCCGTGGTGGGGATGGGTAGCTATGGGTTGGGGAGGGTGCTGGGCACCCATGGGTGGGGGTAAGGTGCAAGGGGGGTGGGGAGGGGCACCGATGGGAGGATGCAGGGGGGATGCTGAGCACCCATGGGGGAGTACTGAGCTCCTTCTGCGGGTGCATGGAGGACGCTGGGCGCCCATAGAGGTGTGGGAGGGGGGTGCAGACAGTGCTGAGCACCCATGGGAGGGGCACAGAGGGTGCTGGGCACCCATGGGTGTGGATAAGATGTATGGGGAGTGCTGGGCACCCATGGAGGGGTGAGGACTGCTTGGGGGGTGCTGAGCTCCTCCTGGGGGTGCATGGAGGGTGTGGAGGCACCCTTGGGGGCACAGAGGGTGCTGGGTGCTCATAGGGGTGTGGGAGGGGGGTGCAGAAGATGCTGAGCACCCATGGAGGTATGGAGGTGCTGGGCACCCTGCAGGGTGCCCCCAGAAAAGGGGGCAGTGACCCGACGCCTGCCGCCCCGCTCCAGCCTGGCTCAGTGATGGCGAGGCCCGGACACGCCTGGAACCGTCCGTCATCAGAGGAAGACGATGAGGAGGCCGAGGACCCGGTGGACGCCATGATCTTGCGGACAGGCTGCATGGCACAGCACCGGGAGCTGCAGGAGTGCATGGCGGCGCGGCAGGACTGGCGGCACTGCCAACCCCAGGTCCGGGCTTTTGGCGAGTGCATGGCCCGGCGGCAACACGCTGAGGAACCGCGCCGGGCGTCCGGATCACGCCAAGCCCACCCCTCGCCCACTGTGGACTGAAATCACCGGGAACCAGCACCACCGGCACCCCGGGAATGGGGCGGCTGTGCCGTCTGATCCTATTTTTGTGTTATTTTTTATTCAAGCAGGTGGATGTGCCATTAAATCCATGCTTACGTTGTTGGGAAATTAAATCCAGTGGCATTCGTCATCCTGGCTGAAGCGCTCATCTCTGTCTGCGCTGCTGGGGATAACTGGGAGCTTGGAGGGGAGGGTTGTGGGGTCAGATGGGGATTTCCAGCCCAAAATGTCCCAAACTGGGAGCATTCCCAGCACCCAGGCTGGGTCTCAGCTCTGTGACAGCCCTGCTGTGGATTTCCACTCCGTGCCCTTCTCTGTGCCATCCCACAGCTTTTCCTGGCAGTGATAACCTCGTGTCCCACAGGACAAAACTTTAGGGGGGGATTTATCTCCTGGGAAGCCCCAGGAGCATTAGATATGGGGGGGAAAAAGTGACTCTCAGAAGGTGGGATGCTCATCTGAACACCACTTCCTAGCAAATAAGCTATGAACAAGAAAATAAAATTGCTTTTTATGGGCCAGAAAAGGAAGGGCACCTGTGGCTTTTGCCAGGGGGAGCTTTCCAGGCTGTCTCCCAGGGAGGTGAGTGCAGGGGTTGGGTTTCGGTGCTGCCAGCCAACAATCACAACCAGTGCAGGACCATGAGTGAACATCCAGCAACACCTGAGCAGACCCAGTTTGGGGGAGGGTGCTAATGAGTTATTTTCCCTCTTAAAGAGCTGGTGCTTAGAAAGGGGAGAGGGGAATCCCAAACAAACCAGTTTTTGGGCAGGAACAGAACCTCCTCTTAGCATCCATCAAACCTGGGCTCAAATTTGGTTACAATATACTCTGTAGTAGGATGGTGTCATCTCAGCTCCAGCCTGAATAAAAACAGCTGCATGCACCCGATCTTATTCTTTCAAATTCTAAGGATTGGAGCAAAAACCCAGGTGCTGTGACCCATTCGACCCAGGGCCCGTACGTACACCCAAAACTGCAGCTCCCGTGAGCTCTGGGTTCGCAGGATGGTGAAAAGCAGCTGAGCAGCCCGGCCAAATTCAGTCCCGGATCACTTGAGAAAAGCAGCAGTTCTGGGAAAAACATCTGGCACCACCCTAGGAAATTCTCCAAACTGTTTTGCGCTTCTGAGGTTTGTCCTTTCAAGGCACAAGTAATTTCTCCCTTTCCAAAGGGCTGTTGTAAAAAGTAGGATTGACTTCAGCGATCCAGGGGAAAGTTTATCCTTTATGGCTTGAAAGGCAAATCAGAAATTAAGGAGAAATTTTGCATACACTGCCCAGCCTGCAGCTCCAACCTTCCGCCTCTGCCCTCTGAGGCTTTTTTATGTCAAGCAGCGGTTGTTGAGCTGCTCAGGGACAATCATCCCCAACCCTCCCAGGGCTCTGAGGCTCCATTCATGTTGGCAAAGCTCTGGTTTAAGCGGTTCTACGAGAGTAATGCATTGCTCCAGCCTTCAGCTAAAGAAAGGAGCAGGGCAGTCACTTCCACATCAGCACCATCTGGGCGAGTTGCAGTGCAGCATATTCAGTGCTGCGTCCAGCTCTGGGGTCCTCAGCACGGGACAGACACGGACCTGTTGGAGCAGGGCCAGAGGGGGCCACGGAAATGATCCGAGGGCTGGAGCAGCTCTGCTGTGAGGACAGGCTGAGAGAGCTGGGGTTGTGCAGCCTGGAGAAGAGAAGGCTCTATGGGGGAGACCTTGTTGCCGCCTTTCAGGGCTTAAAGGGGGACTATAGGAAGGATGGGGGCAATCTCTTTAGCAAGGCCTGTTGTGACAGGCCGAGGGGTGATGGTTTTGAACTAAAGGAGGGGAGATTTAGACTGGATATAGGAAGAAATGTTTTACGCTGAGGGTGGTGAGGCACTGGCCCAGGTTGCCCAGAGAGGTGGTGGATGCCCCATCCCTGGAAACATCCCAGGTGAGGTTGGACGGGGCTCTGAGCAATGCGATCAAGTTGGGGATGTCCCTGCTTACTGCGGGGGGGTTGGACTAGATGAGCTTTAAAGGTCCCTTCCAACCCAAACCATTCTATGATTAACTTGCAGAGATTTCTGCAGACTAAAAGGTGCAGAAATCCTCACCCCAAGAGGAAAACATCCAGGAAAAAAGAAGGGGAAGAACTGAAAAGCCACTTTTCATCGTGGACCCCCTTTGCTCAGTGTACAAATCAGTCAGATATAAACACATGTATTTGTCTTTATTAAGACAAGCTGCTTGACAACTGTGGCAATTTCTTCCAATTCACCAAATTATCAGTACAGTGCTGGCAAAGTCGCCTTCTGGAGGCTCAAGCAGCCATGGAGGAGAAGCCTTGCTCTCCCAGGGTGGGCCTCTGAAATGGATGGACCGTTCTTCCTCCATCTCAGTTCATCTGTGCCAGCAGCTCTTCAAGTTCTGGTCGAGACTTTAATCGGCTCTTGAAGTCAGCTTCTGTGTGCTGCAGAGGGAGGAAGAAAAAAAAAAAAACCCAAGTAAATCAGAATCACCTCGAGTACTTGTTGAAATCGAGAGGAAGACAAACCCTCTCCCAAACAGAATCACTTAAGAGTGGAAAAACAGATTTAAATGTTCACCGAACGCAGAGAGCGGGAAGCGCCAGTGGAAGAGCCCTGCAGGCCAGGATCTCGCAGGCAGCTCGCCCTGGAAGCTCATGCCAGAGCTCTAAGCCTCCTCTCTTACATCCAGCCTCCTACAGGAGCAGCTTTTGGGGTTAAAGCACAGAGGGCAGAAAGCTTCTGGCAGCAAGCGAGCGTGGCAGCCACGGACATGCTTGGTCACCGCATGGGCTCTAAAATTCAGCCTGTAGGCTCCTCCTCACCTGGCTAACTGCTTTCGGAAGAGTGAGCTGTGGCATTGTGCTCAAGGAGTCAACTGGACATCCCCAACTCTGCCACTGCCTATCACCATAGCATCTGCTTTCTTGAGGAGACCTGCCACTTTCTCCAGAACTTTGCAAGAGCATCCCAAAGCTTTAATCTCTCTTCTGCACTGCCAGTCATATGAAGCCAGCTTGGGTCTCTCCCCCGAGCTTCCTGCATCAGACTGCAATGACTTTGCAAATGGCACAATGTCACAGTTTTCCCTCCAGAGACAAAGCCATCAGCCAAAATTAAAAAAAGAAATGGCAGCCCTAAGGCAGAGACGGGACCGTGACCGAAGCAGGGAAGATTACTGGACTCAGGAGACCTTCTTGTGTATTCCTTCTGGTCTTGCAGAACTGGAGATAACTAAACATTCTTCAAAGGCCACTTAAGAAGCCAACTGTATTTTCATATTTCAGTTTACTGTATTGCCTTCCCTTTCAAGGCACAAAAATCTTTCGTCCCTGAGTAAATAGGGCTTCCTGGGACTGTTTTGTCTGAATGTAAAATGACAGAAGTTTAAATATTTCCTCATGCCTGGTCCACCAGTGAGAGGATTTCTGTCCTGAAGTCCTCAGTACTGAGGAAACTGTTGGGCCTTTCTGCAGGAAACAAACTGAACCCTTCCCAGAGCAAATTCCATTAAAACAGGGCACAGCATTTGGGTTTCCAGTCACAGCTTTGCTACCAACTGCACCATGAAGTTCCTGGTGATTCCCCAGAGAAGAGGCGGCGAAGCACTGCTGAATGAAAGCGTTCCCTTCTGAATCGCAGGGAATCTGCAGCAGCAAAGGAAAGCAACTTGCAAGCTGCCACCTCCTACAGATCTATAGGATTGGCTGAGAAGGTACCTTCTGTGGCACTAATCATAGGAAGCTAAATGGAAAATGAAACACTCGTCGAGAATTAGAGGTAATGGGTTTTGACAGACGAAGTGAGAGCCTGATTCTGGGAGATCCTGGGTATCTGTAAGTCTACAGTAGCCAGTAGCCTCAGGACCAGGTTTGTATTTTCAAAGCAAATTGATGTCACGCATCATATCTGCTTCCTAAATGCAAAGGCACTGGTGAAATTAAACATACCTCTTTCACTAACAGATGGACCCCTTCAGGCTGGCTACTCTGAATAACTTCCAAGAGTATCGGAGCAAACGTTGAACTCAAACCGCTGATCTGAAAGAAGAAATAAGTGCTGCAGGAGCAGAACACCACATACAAAATGGACTCGTTACACTAACGGCACAGAAAGAGAGTCCATTTCAGTAGGAGCCTGTGGCAGTCAACCACTTCGTTAGAGAAGCACTCTCTGCTCCGTGCGCACACCTCTCGCATACAGCACGGCCCAAAGCTCTCGTTTTGGCTCTTTCTTATGAACACTGTGCTTCCTGTCCCTGCCTGCGTGCTCTCCTGCACGTAAAGAGACTCAACCACGCATGAAAATCTTCATTTAGGTGAGACTCTAATACAAAGGCTGCCACGGCAAACCTGCAAGCCCCAGCATTAACCACACATCAGCTCTCTCCAGTGGAAAAAGTTTACCTCTAGGTTTAAAATGTAATTTGGCAGAGGTTTAGCATATACCAAGGGAACTAGCTATAAAATAGGAAAAAGTCACTTAGGAGAAATACCTGTTTACCTCAATCAGTTCTACACTTCTGAAGCTGGCCCTGATACTAATAGCATTTTTAAATTTCATTGAGTTTGGCCACTCACTCGTCCTGAAAAATTACTTTTCTATCCCTTGTATCAAGTATTCCGCATAAAATAGATAATAAATCTTCTGGCTGAAATACATAACACAGGCACCCCTCCACTGCTTCTACTTTGTGAGTAACCTTTAGCAAGAAATCTAATTAGACTTCTTTGTGCTTCAATTTACGCACAAATTACGCCTTTCATTTGTTCGAGAGACTTAACTCCAATTGTTAAGGGGTTTTGAGAGCCTAAGATAGGAGGTGCTGCACGAGAGCCGCAGCGCTATCAGCAAACGCCAGCTCATACCTGGACAACCCTCTGATGGGTGGTAAGGACCGCATCCAGCTGCATTTTGGAACCTCGCTCTTCCAAGAACAGCACCTCGTTGGTTTTGGTGGGCATCGCGTAGCTGCAGGAACCACAGGTCAGCGCTCAGGACAGGGAGGATAGATTTGCACTACTTTACAGGAATGAATCAACCTCCAGCAGCAGAGAATGTGGAAGGAGATTAACTTTTCATGAGAAATTAATTATGCAAACAATGTATCTTGCAAGTCAAGCACCAGCAGAAGCCGGGTGTTTTACTGGAAAGAGATAAGGGAGAAGCTTGCAGCACTACTGCCTGCAAAAACCTGTTTCAGCTACAAACACCAGCCTGAGAAGAGAACTTTTAATTCCTTTATAGTTGAAGGAGAACTTTAAAGCAACAGTTCTGACTTATTTTGTAATAGTCTATCTATTCTCATCGGGAAGAGAGCTAAAACCCACTGCTGCAACACACCACTCAAAAGGCATTATCTTCACCTCTGTGAATTAAACAGGAGTATGATCAGGCACTGGATCAGATTCTGCTCTCTGGTTCGCGTTACTCCAGAGACCTCAGCCTCCCCACCTCCGTTTGCACAGCACCAATAACAGTGGGCTATATCCTACTGCCCACGTTTTAACCTAGAAATTTTGCTCTTAAAGGGTGAATCATTTCTTTCTGCACATATTGAACTCTGCACACCAAGTCCAACCTCAGAGGGCACAAGTATGATACAAGCTAATAACGCTTTACACTGAAAGTGCTGTCAGTAATCTCAGGCTGTGGGATTTCTCTGCGAACGCTTTCCAGCGCGTCGCGGCTTACACCATTATAATTTCTTAGCGTCACCGGGTACCCTTCTCAAAACAAACAGCTATCAATCACCGATGTGTCACAATTTTTAGCGCTGTTTGGTGCAAAAGATATCACAGAGCGACTGCAAGAAACCAATCTGTGGGCGCAGGATTTCAGATCCACGGCTGACAGTTCAGCAAAGCAGATGAACGTAAAGAACATGATTTTTTGATGGGTTTAATCGGCATGAGCAGGAACTACTGTTTATACTCAGAGGTACAATTAAAGATACACATTTCAGATAATCACCACTAAGTGTTTTTACTTCCTTACAGCAATGCAGTGCTCTTCCAGTGACCACAGCTCCTCGGGTGCACTGCAGGCACCGAGGAGCTGTATCACATTCCTCAGACTCACTAAAACCAGCAAAGCTACTACCAGGGATACACCTGCTTCGCAGATCTGGTGTGCAACTAAAGTATCTCCCGCTACTAAACTGAAGTAGCGGGTGGCTCCCCCACAATCTTCAGGGGTTTCCCAAGCTCATTCTAGTTTGTATATTCAGTACCACTTGCTTGCTCCGCAATATATGCACAGAGGAAAGAGCCTGGATAAAACACTATAAAGAAAAAACAGCACCAAAAGTCAGCAATATTTAAACCTGCATTCCCAGGCTCAGCACCCGCAGGCTTAAGCCTTTTTCTCAAAGGAGTGAAAAGTAACAGCTATTTTTGCACTTGAGACCTGTTCAGTCAGTGTCCGAACAACTCCATTTCAGCTTTCCTTATACAAATAAAGTGTCCAGAACTGCAGAGACACACAAAAAGAGAACATGAAACAGAAAGTTGACAGAAGATTTGCATTTACATGAAGAATCAGAGAGACTGGATTGCGCCCTTGTCTGCAAGGTAGCATCAACTATACACCTCACACGGCCTAACGCAACGCAATTGCAAGGGATGACAAGCACAGAGCCGCGTTCCTCATACCTTTCGTTCACTCTAATGGAGAGTCGGTTGCAGAGTTTATGCACGTACTGAGCAAAATGCTCCACGAGACACATATCATAGGAAGTCATCTGGATGTTGACATCCCCATACTCATGTTCTGTTCCAACATTTATTGGTTTCATCTGTATTTTATCCTTCTTCTTCTTTGGAACCTGTATTTAAAAAAAAAAAAGAAAGAAAAAGTAGAAAGCATATCTGTTTTGAACAAAGCTGGAAATAAAAAACAGTAACTGTTGCCCACACAGGAGACCATGCTAGGGTAGTCTCCTCCGACAAAGGTTTCTGAACTATGTCAAACATACCACAGCCCATCTGTGCTTGCCTTCCCTGACTACAAATCTGGGATGACATTATCTTAACAGATGTTCTCAAGTTGAGCAGTTCAGTTCTTGGATGGCAGCACCACAGAAGTCACACAGAAAATACGTGCACACCATGATGTATTTCTTCCAGAAGAAACCAAGGAGTAGAAAACAAATTGATTTTTATTTCAGTTCCTGCCTTCAAGGCAGCTGTCTAGATGAGTTATTGTTTCCTCCTTCCACAAAAATTGTCGTCTTTCCAAATTTCAGGGAATGTAAAAAGTTTAAATGCAAATAAGACCTGCTCACAATATTCTGTGATAATTTGAAGTTGGGGTGTTAAATTCAGCATCGGGAAGAGAATCCTCCCTCCCAAAACTACTCATTAATTTAAACAAGAACGTACCAGACAAAAGAATTTATGCAGGGTTGTGAGTGGGTACTTCACGTGACATAACACTCTTTACCAAGAGAAGTAGCAGTAAACAATTACATTATTCCTTTTTAATATGATTCATTAGCCATGGAATTAATAATACTAACATTGAAATCAGACTGTAGAAAGATGGGGCAGCTGAAAGCAACCACAGTAGGGGAGTTCTTATGCCTACCTCCTTTGGGAGCAGGTATTTAAACCTCCCAATACCATGCGTAGGACGGGATTTGTAGTGTCTGTGGCAACTCACAAGCGCATCACCTTAAAATCAAAGCAGAGCAAACGCGTTTCCAGCTGAATAGCAGACAGCCCTTCTTTTAACAAACATACACAGGTGCTTTGAGAGCCCAAAATCCACACTGGGGACAACAGTTTGTCCTTGGTTCTTTGACAGAAGGCAAAGGCAGGCTAAGGCTTCAGCCGATCTCTGCCCCACGCAGGCAGCCTGTGCATCACAGCAAGCCTGTTACAATGCACAGTTGGTTACGGTGAGCAACAAATAAGGGAGGAAAAGATGAAAGGTGACTCATTTCCTAGGTGAATTCTCAGGCAAACAAACAAACAAACAGAAGACAGACTTGTCAGCACCAGTGGATGATGAGGATGTCGATGAAACATTACATCTGTCTCCTCTTATGCAATGGGAGCGATGCTGCCACGATGGATCTGAGCCCCACTTAATTTTAAATCCAGCCCTGTTCAAATATTCATCTGCTAGGAAACCAAATCAAAATGGCATCAGCTTTTATTTACACTTCCTTCTCCAGGGTAAAATGAAACCCTCAATAAACCTCACGTTAATAAACAAAGCTCAGAACAGCAAAGAGAAACTGAACACGAAGGATCTAAGCCACTCAGTTATACTTTGCCTCCAGATCAGAATAAAATTCTATTTTAAATTGCAACAGTGGACTCCACCAGCTCAATAAATGTTAAAGTGGGACATCATAGGGGTGTAAGTCAGTTCCTTGACAGTAATGTAGTGAGTAGCATCTGACTGGTGTCACTTCACGGCATAACACCATGACAAGGAACACCTGCTTGGCCAAGAACAGGGAAACAGAAGAAAATGTTAGAAAAAAAGGTACGGAAGTGGAAAAGCTCCTGCTTAGGTTATTTAACCAGCCCAAAATTGGAAAAAAAAAAATTAAAAAGGAGACAAATGCTGAAATGTGTAATATTCATTTTGAGTAAATGAAGTTTTGCCTTGCATTGGATTAACAAGAGGCCTTACCTGCTGCACACAGACGGCTTTCTCTGGGTGTTGCTGCCCTGTAGGAAGCAAGATAACCATTAAAAGCTTCGATTTCACCCATGGAAACACACCATATCTGGCCAATCTCCCTGAACACAGGCTCACACCTCAAGTTCCTCAGACACAGGCAGATTCTGTTAGCAAAGAGACTTTCTCTTCTTCACATCTTACACCCTTTCAGCTCCCAGATGTCAGCTGAAAGTCCTCCCTCTGCAAGTAAAAGACTTTCCTTGGCAAAAAGTACTTTTTTTTCATCATGTATGTTTTCTGACACTGGCAGTAGAAGTGACCATGTTTCTAATGCCTTATACTGTTTTACTTGCTGGGTTTGATTTCAGACCACTCACCTGCTGAGTGGAAACACCTGCTTTAGCAACGTTCCCTTCTTCAAGCACAGCACCTGCAATGAGCCACCATGGTCAAAATGGTAGATACTCAGCGAGTTTTCACCAGTGCTTGCCAGAATACAGCAACAAAACAACACCTGAGACCCTCCAAACATACCAATAACCCTTCCAATCTCTCCACAGCCTCCAGCCACTGTCACTCCCCAGAATATCGCTGCAACGCAGAGGAAAGACATGAAGTGGGAGGAAGATGATGACTGTGGTAACCTTTTCATGCGCCCCCTCGCTTTGCATCAGGATCCAATGCGTTGGGGTAAGAGGCCCTCCTCCCCTCAGTTACAGATCATATTCATCCCTCGCACTGTCCCGCCGCCTCCAGGTTACAACAGGCGCGCGAACAACCCTCCAGCTCCGCATGGATGGAGGGAAACGCGGCTCATCCATCACCGAGGCGGCGTGAAGCAAAGAGCTTTGCTGTCACCACAACCCTGGCAGGCAGGAGCTGCATCGTGCCAACTGGGCTGGGGGGAAAATTACCAATGTCCCCAGAAGCGGCAAGAGGGACAAGGAGGAGCTGGGATCTGCTGGTCCCCGAGGGCAGAGAGGGCGGGGGACTGTAACAGCCCCTGGGGTGATTCCTGGGTGCCTGAAGAGAGGTGTGTGGGGGGGTCTCTGCCCCTGGCCCAGGTACACCAGGGTGGGCGAGGCAGGGAACTAACTCAGACTCAGGCCTGTGTCCCTCCAAGACACACAAACCCCCCCAGTCTAGTCCCAGAGCCGGGTCAGGCCTATCCCCAGTAGCAGGACTAGGCCTGACCTTCCTGATCCCATTCCCAGAACTAGGCCTCTCCCGCCCCCGGGGCCGGGCCTGTCGTCCCCCCCGCCCCGTCCTCCCTGGTACCGGTCCCGGAGCCGGTCCCGGTGTCCCCCACAAGCCGGTCGCGACACGCCGGTACCTTCGGCAACGCCGCGCTCATACCGTCGCCTCGGACGGAGCCGCGTCCGTCGCTCAAAGCGTCCCCCCACCGCCCCTCGGTGCTCTCCCGCCCGGGTCCCCCCCGGCCCGCGACTCCCGCTCTGCGTTCCGCCCACTGGGGCCTCCCGGGGGGGGCGGGAGGGGTGCGTGTGTACAATTTTTGGACAACGCCCCCGGTGCTCGCAGGGCCCCGATCTCCTGATGAAAGGGCTGGGCAGGGCCCGGGGCGGGGGGCGGTAATGGCGGACGCCTTGTCCCTGCCACCTCCCACCAGGACCGCCCCACGGAGCAGCGCGACGTGGCACCAACAGCGCGGCGCATCCAACCCTGCGCCAAGTACCACGCACCCTGCTAGCCGCGTCCCGCCCTCCGCTTCCTCCTCCTCGCACGCTGATTGGCTTTACGCCACGTCCATCGAGGCACAGCGCGGCGGCCATGTTGAGTGTGGCTTGCCTGGAATGGCACCCGCGTGGTGACGCGGCTGGGCTGAGTGTGGTCTGTCCGCAACAGCGCAGTGCGGCGGCCATCTTGAGTGTGGCCAGCCTGGTGGCCGCCATGTCAGTGCTGCGAGGGGGAGCGGGGATGGAGGGTGGGTGGCCCAGGGCCGACCTCCAGACCCAGGCCCAGGCCCATGTCGCCATAAGACTTGTTTTTCACGGCCCAGGATAGTGTTCCAGGCAGTGGCACGGGGCACGGGTTATGCTTCCAGCTATCCAGTGGTTGCTTCCACCATTGCAAGCACATAGCGCTTGCTTTGGCGGGTTTGTGGGAGCATGATATAATCAATCTGCATATTTATATTTCAGCCATTGTCCTCCGTACCACAGAGGTTTTAACTGCTTGGCTTGCTTAATTGCAGCGTGTTTCACATTCATGGATAACCTGTGCAATAGCGTCCATGGTCAAGCCCATGCCTCGATCACGAGCCCACCTGTATGTTGCATCTCTTCCTTGATGGCCTGAGGTGTCGTGGGCCCACCAAGCTACAAATAATTCACCCTTATGTTGCCAGTCCAGATCCACCTGAGCCACTTCAATCTTAGCAGCCTGACCCACCTGCTGGTTGTTTTGATGTTCTTCAGTGGCCCGAATCTTGGGTACATGAGCACCTGTGTGATGTTGGTGAAGGGTTTAGAGGAGAAACCATAAGAGGAGCAGCTAAAGTCACTTGGTTTGTTCAGCCTGGAGAAGAGGAGGCTGAAGGCAGACCTCATGGCGGTCTGCAGCTTCCTCACAAGGGGAGGAGGAGGAGGAGGGGCAGGCGCTGATCTCTTCTCTCTGGTGACCGAGGGACTGATAGGACCCAAGGGGATGGCAGGAAGATGTGCCAGGGGAGGGTTAGGTTGGATATTAGGAGAAGGTTCTTCCCCCAGAAGGTGGTGGAGCCCTGGAACAGGCTCCCCAGGGAGGCAGTCATGGCACCAAGGCTGGCGATATTCAAGAAGCACTTGGACAAGGCCCTCAGAGACATGGTGTGAATGTGGGGTTGTCCTGTGCAGGGACAGGAGCTGGACTCGATGATCTTTGCGGGTCCCTTCCAACTCAGGACATTCTATGATTCTGTGTACTTTTACAACCAGGTTCTCTACCCAGGCAGCAGTATCTTGCCACAATGCAGCAGCCCAGATGGGTTTACCTCTGCACTGCCAGTTGTTCTGCTTCCATTGCTGTAACCACCCCCACAGGGCATTTGCCACCATCCATGAGTCAGTATAGAGATAGAGCACCGGCCACTTTTCTCGTTCAGCAATGTCTAAAGCGACCTGGATGGCCTTTACTTCTGCAAACTGACTCAATTCACCTTCTCCTTCAGCAGTTTCTGCGACTAGTCGTACAGGACTCCATACAGCAGCCTTCCATCTCTGGTGCTTTCCTGCCAGGCAACAGGACCCGCCAGTGAACAGGGCATATTGCTTCTCATTTTCTTGGCCCAGGGCCGAGATAATGTGTTTGTCAGCCCTCAGTCAGCCCATGTTATCCCTGCTGGCTGTAGGATCAAAGCAAGGACCCAACGGGGGCTCAGCAGGCTCCTGCTCCAGCCCAGAAATGCGCCCCTCTGAGTCTGTGGGATGTGAGGGCACGTAGGGCTGGCCTGGGCACGCAGGGCTGAAGCACAGCCGGAGGGTTTGGTACTAAAGCTGCCTGGTTGGGCCCTGCCACCTGGCACGAGCACTGCAAAGGGGTTGTTTTTTGCAGTTGTAGAGGCAGGGCTGGACCTTACCCTGTAGTCAACAGTCGTGCAATGGTCCAGGGTCAGCTGCGTCCATGCTGGCAGGCTGCCGCGGGCCTTGAAAACAAAGGAGTGTGTCAGCATGAGGTGTTCGGGCCCCATGGCAGGTGCACTTTGGGCTTGTGGGGGAAGCAAAACCAAACTCTTCTTTCTGCAGCTGGCTGCTCCCTCTGAGGATGGAGTGAATCCTGCCTTACTGCCAGCGCTTTGATCCCAGCTGCTGTCTGGAGGCAATTCCCTAAAACATTTTAAGCAGGAAGACTGCAGGAAGGACGGACTGACAGGGGCCTCCCTGATTTGCAGCATGTGTTTCCCAGTGGGAGCAGAGGTGGGCAAGGGGGTCTGCCTGGCAGACCAGGTGGGAAGAGATGGATGCTGTGTGGCCCTGTGCCCCCCAAACCTGGCAGTCCAGAATTGGCTTGGGAAATCCCATCCCTTTGCAAACTGCCTGTCTCTTCCACCTTCCTCTTTACCAGGCTATCACCAACACAAACCTTCATTTCACCTAGGCTCTTTCCCACTCTCTTCTCTCCTACCTGGCCCCAATTGCCCCCTTCTTCCTTGGCAGATGCTCCCGCCTTCTTCCCTGAGCCTGCATCTTAGAGCTCTCCATCCTGGGCAGCAGCTGTCTGGCAGCTTGATTTCGTGTCAGGATTTCCAGCTCTGCTGACTGATCACTGCTCCGATTGCTTTTGGCTGGAGCTGTCAGGGCTCATGATGGACTTTCTCTCTCCAGTTCATCTGCGTTCACTGATGTGGCAAGTCTCCTCCACAGCAGACCAGACTCATGCATTTGATTCCTGCTCCATGGTCCACCCTGCCAGGCCTTGTCCTGCATTTCTGAGTGCCTGGAGCTCCCGAGGCACACCTGACACCCCAGATGTTCATCCCTATTGCGATCCAGTGCGTGGAGGGAAGAGTAGGAACCTGAGAGGACAAGGTTTGCCCGAAAGAAGAGCCTGGGCAGGCTCTGTGCCATGCACAGGGCTGTGCTGTCTCCTCCACCCACTCAGCGTATGGAGGAAGTGGAGGGGATCCGCGCCACTTTTGCTCTCTCCTTTGCGCTTTGCAAGGACACGGGCTCCCAGCTCTGAGCTGTGTTTTCATGGCGCTCCCTGGACACAACAAAACTGCTCACATGGAATGGATGTTGTACTGCCCTTTGATCTTGCCTCGCGAGCCCCAGGCAGGGCCACCACCCTGGCAATGACGCTTGTTTGATAACCTCAGGGTGCTTCGAGCAAGGAGCGCTGTGGAAGTCTGAGCTGGGTTAAGACTGGCACTCCTGTTGCAGGAAAGCCAGGCTTCTCCTCCTGTGAACTAGAAAGCCCTGGAGGAAATACCATGCTTGAGGAGGGGCTGCTGTGACTGGAGGGGGAGTCCCCGGTCCTCCATTTGTGGGGGGAGGCCGTGACGGGCACCGCAATTAAGAGCAGGTCATGCTCACGGCAACCCCTTGTTCCATGACCTCAACACGCTGTGTGCTCAGGGAAGGGGGCTACACCCCTTCCTTCCCCTGTCCCTCATGGGACTCATCTTTCAGCCACCCACAAAACGGGGCTGAGGAAGGAGCACTGCCCCAGACCGAGTATGGGATACAGCAGTCACTGCTAAATATATTGCAGGAATCCCCTTCCCAATGACCATCATTGTCCTACACATCTCAGAGAAAAACGAATCCATCTCTTGACTGCAGAGTTTCTCTGGTATCTATAATGGATGGATGCATTTTAAGCCCAAAAGGGACTGTTAAATGGTGTAATTCAGTCTCCTGCTCATTGCAGCCTATAGATTTCCACTGACTTACAGCTGTATGGAAGCAGATCACTCCTGTTTCGATGAAAGCATCTTTCTCATAAAGGCCCCTGCTCTTTATTTTCCCTGGATACAAAGATAGCGCTGCTCTTGGCAGCTTGTTCTGGCGGCTGAGCACCCTCTCTGTTAAAAACGTGGACCTTCTTTCCAATTTGAAAGTGCCTCAGCTTCAGCTCCCAGCCACCAGTCCTCACCATGCCTTTCTTTGACTAAGGAATCATTTCACAGCCAGGTAACCAAATCCCTGTTTGCAGGAGCACAGCCTTTTTGTGACATTTAGAGAAAGAAGAAAAGGTGTTGCTTTGTTGCTTTCCTCCTCAGCTGCAGAAACCCAAACCACTCCTTTTCTGTACTGCGCTAAAAAAACCCAGGGAGCTCTTCTTCCTCTCAAGGCTCCCCTGGCTGCTGAGAGGGCCAGGCCTTGCTGGAGGGATTATTTCATCTATCCTCTTCTGCTTTGCTGCAGATTTCTCTCCCCGTCACGTAGCTGGATGTGCCCTGTCAATGACCCAGCATGGTGCACAGCACAAGTGCTGGCAGAGGTGATGCTCGAGTGGTTTGCAACCTATGCAGAAGGCTGTTGCAGGGCTCCCTGCCCCTTCTCAATCCGCTCTCTATCATGCTGTCCATGGGAGCAAAGCGGTCCTAGGAGAGTTGAGATCCAGCACCTGAAAGTCTCCATTTCTTTTCGGACTTGTCCGATTGCAAAATACACCCTAGAAGAAAACCTCTGACATGTGCGTCTTCTCCTCTGCCTTCTGCAACGCTTCTTAGGACGGTGCCTAAGGCCCGCGGGAGTCAGCGGGATGATCTCCCCTGGATTCAGTGAGAGGAGGCAGGTCCCTCACTTGCTTTGTCTTGAAAGCCTCATCCATATCCCCTGCCAGCCCTTTGGGCCGACACGTCTTTGGCAGGCAATGCAGAAGCGTTTCCTTTGCCTGGCGCAAAGAGATGCTGAGCCTGAGCAGAGCTTTTGTGATAAAAATAATTGTTACCAACAGTCAAGACTTATCCCTGGTAGAGAGCCCTTGTTTTCCCTGGGATCAATGGGAAAGATCCCTGACTCCACACTGACATGTAAACAAGGACAATATATGTATTGAACATGATGTTAGAATTATTTAAGTCAGGTCTCTGCCAGTCTGGATTCCCTTTCCCTGTGGTGTAGGAGAGCAGCCACATGACCGGTGCCGTAGCAAGGGGGAAGCGCTCCCAAATGCCGGGTGCAAAGCTGAATGCGAGCTCCTGCTCGTATCTTTATTAAAACTTATTTAAATTTAATCACCTTATTAAAGATACGTTTTCTCTTACAGTTCACTAGCAGTTCAAACCTTGGAAAAAAAAACCCCTTGGAGAAGCAGTTAATCATGTTGAGGGAGTACAAATGAAATGATCAAAAATAGAAAGCATAGACCGTTTGGTTTTCAAAATGCTGTCTAATTCTGCACCTGGATTGCGAGCACTAGGAGGGGTGAGACTCATGACCAAGAAAAGATCTCCGGAGCGGGAAGGTTCAGTCAACATTTCCATTCACCAGCAGAGACGGAGTGCAGAGACCGCGGCTGGAGATGCTGAACAAAGGACATTCACAGCCGAGGGTGACCTACCTGCAAGCGAATCCTTGCCAAGAGCCTGTGCCCCCTTCAGCTACATGGACCATTTACAAATCCAGGACAGCAGGTCATGTGGAGATGGACTAAGATTCGTTTCAACCTGTGATCTTTTTCAAAGAGGAGACGGATTTGGTGTGTGGTGTCCCCTTAGCAGAAGAGGTGTGGTGCTGAGACGTAGCCCTCAGGCCTTGGAGAGGAAGGTGTTGAGATGTGGGAGAGCACAAAAGTGCAAAATTCACTGGCAGTGAATATGTTCAGGGGGACTAAGCGAGTGGTGGGTGCCATTTTGTAAGAAAGATGGGGACAGAGTTTTTAGCAGGGCCTGTAGTGATAGACCAAGGGGTGATGGTTTTAAACTAAAAGAGGAGAGATTCAGACTAGATGTAAGGAAGAAATGCTTTACGCTGAGGGTGGTGAGGCACTGGCCCAGGTTGCCCAGAGAGGTGGTGGATGCCCCATCCCTGGAAACATCCCAGGTGAGGTTGGACGGGGCTCTGAGCGACCTGATCGAGTTGGGGATGTCCCTGCTCATGGCAGGGGGTTGGACTAGATGAGCTTTAAAGGTCCCTTCCAACCCAAACCTGTCTGTGATTCTATGATTTCCCTGACCATCAGAGCAGAGAGGCTCTGGAACAATCTCCCAGATAGGAAAACAGTGGAAAACCTACCAGTTTCCAGGTGGAAAATACCCCATGGAGCATTATTTGGACTTTGTTGAGTGGATCACAAGAGAACTGCACCAACATTGACATGCATACAACCGTGGGGCAGGAGCTGCAGACCCCAGAGGGCTCCATTTTGTTTCAGGCAGATTCTGAAAATCACATTTTGTGTTCAAATTCAAGCAAGGGAGTATTGATCGGAGCGGGATTGCACCAGCATGGGAGAGGAGGGAGCAAGGCTGCGTGGACAAGAGACATCCTGAAGCTAAGGTTTAAACAGGATTGGCTGGGATGCAGCTGGGAGCCTCCTCAAAGGGCAAGTCAAACAAATTGGGGAGAAATGGGCAAAAAATAGCTACAGGGAGAGCTGGCCCCCAGGTGGGGGTTCTGGCCTCTCCGCCAGGCAGTGAGGGAGCGCCAAGCTGTTTCCAAACGACAGCCCCAACCACTGCAAAAGGGTGACAGTGGGAATCATTGTCCTCTCTGGGAAGTGTCTGCCCACTGTAAGGGATCCGCTGGGGCCATTGTGGAGTGAACGTCCCCAAGAGATGCTCCTCTGAAAGGAATTTCCATATCTGTTTATAGAATCATAGAATCATTAAGGTTGGAAAAGACCTCCAGGATCATCAAGTCCAACCGCCAACGCAACACCCCCAGGCCTCCTAAACCATGGCCCCAGGTGCCACGTCTGCACGGTTTTTGAACACCCCCAGGGATGGTGACTCCACCACCTCTCTGGGCAGCCTGTTCCAGTGCCTGACCACTCTTGCAGGAAAGACATTTTCCCTAATCTCCAATCTAAACCTCCCCTGATGCAGCTTGAGGCCATTTCCTCGCGTCCTAGCACTAGTGACTTGGGAGAAGAGACCAACCCCCACCTCACCACGACCTCCTTTCAGGCAGTTGTAGAGAGCAATAAGGTCTCCCCTCAGCCTCCTCTTCTCCAGGCTAAACCCCCCAGCTCCCTCAGCCGCTGCCCATCAGTCTTGTTCTCCAGACCCTTTGCCAGCTTTGTTGCCCTTCTAGGATCCACATCCCTTCAGGATTTGGTTTTGAGGACTTTGCTTGTTCAGCGCACCTGTGGGGTCATGCCCTCGCAGCTCAGTGGTTTCGGCGAGCAGGAGTTCACCCCAGCGCCCAGGAAACCCACGCAGCCATCCTTAGGCTCCAGAGTGAACGCGCCGCGGCTCGCAGGCGGAGGCCGCCAAGCCCCACCCTCTCCCATCTCGCCCCGCCCCTCCCCCTGTGATTGGCCCGCCGCCTCGGGGTAGGCGGGCACGTACGGGTGGGGCGGTGGCGCGCGTGCGCGGCGGGGCGGAGCGGATGCGCGCGGCCGCGGTGTGAGGCGGCGGGAGCGCGGCGGGGAGGGGGGGGGAGAGAGAGAGGGAAGGAGCCCGGCCCTGAGGGGAGCGGCACCGGCACCGGCACCGGCACCTCCCCGGGGCTCCGCACCCGGCTCCGCGGCCTCTGCGCGCAGCCGAAGGAAGGAGCGAGGCGGGGAAGAAAAAGCGAGGCGAGAGCGGTCGCGGGTCCCGCCGCGGGGAGCGGAGCGAGCGCGGGGCGGCGGCGGCGGCGGCGGCGGCGCTCTCTCTCATCATGTCGGCGGGCGGGGACTTCGGTAACCCGCTGCGGAAATTCAAGCTGGTGTTTCTGGGCGAGCAGAGCGGTGAGTCACCGCCTCGGTCCGGGTCTCCCCTCACGCCCGGCGGTGGCGGGGCGGGATCCTCCCTTCACCACCCCTGGGGGGGCTGGGGTCGCGCCTGAGGGGAACCCCCCTTCCTCCCCCTCCCTGGGGGGGCTCGGCTGGGCCGTAACCCCACGTTATGAGGGAAAAAGGGGGTCTCCCGCCGCTTTCCGTGGGGTTTGGGGGGGCTGCGGGCCCTGAGGGCGGTGGGGGGGCTGCCTCCCCCTCGCAGAGGCTGCTCTGCCTCCCCCTCGATGGCAGGGAGGGAGCCAGCCTGGCTCAGCTACGCTTTAAAAAATAACCAAACCACCAAAACCCAACGGCCCAATCTCCAGAAACAGTTGCTGATTCATTTGATCCCAGCTCCTCTGTTTTTTTTTTTTTGGGGGGGGCCAGGAGGCTCAATTCCTTGTGTTTTCTATGTAAATATAGCGTTTTTCGAAAATGGAGTTATGTCTTGGCAAAGCGGATCCAATGCTCTAAATAATAATTCAGTCATGATAATAATTCAGTCAACGAGATTTTCTTCCCAGTCTTTGGAATAAAAAAAAAAATCCAAACGATATCTCCTCCTTCCTCAGTAGAAGGCTTCTATCTCCAATACTGCATTTCAAATCTTTCACTTCAGAGAGTTTTCTGAAAAGAAAAAATAAATAGTAGTTTGTCAGATGCTTTGTGTAACACTGGTCAGATATGAAGCGATCTTTGACATAATGAGTAGGTGCAAAATATTCCCTGTCTCAGGGTGGGGTATTTGCTCCCTCAGCCACCTTTGGTCTCTGTGTAGTAGGAGATGATGAAATACTAGTTTGTTTTTTTTTTTCCTTCCCCCAAATGACTTATATCTTGGTATTTCCTCACTCATATGTAGATGAGCTTGGTGAGAAGGTAAAATTATTTACCTATACATTGGTGGTTTCGTTTAGTCTGTTCCTTTAATCCTTTTTTTTATTTTTACTTTTTGGTGTTGGAACAGCTCCTTTTCATATTAGGGATTCAGGAAGCACAAGTTCAACTTGGGTATTTTGGGGGGGGGGGCAGTTAAGTCACCTGACCTACTCAGTGAGGTGCTATTTGGCCAGCCATTTTATGAGGATTTTGGAAGAGGGTCAATGTGTAGAACACGCTGTTTGTTTGGGTTTTTTTCTTTCCCCAAGGTATTTGATAACAGGAATCTTAAGTATTAGCTATGCATTTGCAAAATGCTTGGCTTGTTTTACTGAATTTCTGAGCACCAATTTCATGAAGCTTTTTGAATACCTCCATGGAAGGTTGTAGCACCTGGTGCAGATCTTAAATCTCAGCAGCTCTTAGTTTGCACGTGGACTTCTTGTCTATTCTAGCAGACATAACATCAGATATCTGCTTCTTCTAGTCTTTGTCATTTTTTTTCCCTCTTAGCTAATCATCTGTGTTTATACTGGAAGGTTTTAAATAATTCCTGTTGCTAGCATCAAATCTGGGGAGGAGAGAAGGGGTTTTATGGGTGTAGCACAGCAAAATACTCCTAACTAAATATACAGTGCCGCAACTGCTGTCTTGGCTGTGGCTTATGGATGTGTTCAAGCTGGTTTGAATCTAGCTAGTTAGGGCCCGGCTAGCAGCTGCGGTGTGGGTTTCAGCCCTGCCTTTGTCTGGGATCCTGGGCAATGACTCCGTGACTGATCTGCGCTGAACTGGGGTGCTAAACGTGGCGATGCCGATGGCAGCGTAGCCCTCGGTGTGTCCACGCAGCCCACGGGTGCTGCAGCGTGGGCACGCTCCAACGCAGCGCTCGGATGAGTCTCGTCTGTGATGGAGAAACGTTTTTTTCTGAATTCAGCTTGAATCTCTATAGATGTTGCTGTCATGATGTCATTCTGTATAATTTTTTTTTTACTGTCCAAAGGGTGTATAGCTCCCATTACAAATGGCTCCTGGAAGAATAAATGCCCTAATAATGTTCTTCTGTACAATGGAGGCAATTACAGAAGCATCTCTGATGCTGCAAAGGGAGTTCGGGTGGGCTTCGCTTACATGTAGCTCCCTTTGTCATTGTTTGTTTTGAAGGTTAAGGGAGATATAGAAATAAAGTTTTTTTTTTTATAACAGCTTTCATAAATGAGAAGATCTCTTTGTACAACTGTTGCGCTGGATTGCTGCATTTGCTTCCTGTTTAGCTAAAAGGTTGTCTGCTCTGTTGGAAGGCCATAATTAAAGATATCCTACTGCTGTTGGTGGGGAGGCCAAATGCTTCTGTTTCATTTACATTCAGGGACTTCACAATGACAAATGAAATGTTATAAAGGGCTACCATGTCGATTAGCTGCATCAGCAACCAAAGCTAGCCAATATCAGACCTTCTGTGCTGACTGTATACGCTCTCTTCAATAAATGTCTATGTTATGGCTAAGAAATTCTTAGCTGGAGTTCATTACTGTGCAGGCTTTGCAGCCCTTCCATGCGATTGTACGAAGGCAGTATCATTCCGTGTGAGATCTGGAAGCATCTCTAGATGGTTTGTTCTCATTGAAAGTGGGATTGCACAGTGGATGCAATCAGTGATTTTTTTTTTTCTCCCCCTGGTATCCTCAGCCATGTTGTGGGAGTTCAATGCTGTATACCTAGGCGTTTGTGTGGACTGCAGTGATTCTTCCTAGTTACACTGTTTGTCACTAGCTGCAGATTCTCTTCCCTATGCTGATTTTTTTTTCTAAACCCCCTTTTCTTGCTCCCTGATCCCCAAAATCTTCTTGTCTCCTGTGTCTGTTATTCACATTGTCTGCCTTTCCTGCTTTTATTGCACCAGCTCCTCGAGCACTCAGCGCTGTGGCGAGTGAGCTGACATACCGCCGCAGCTCTCGTCCGTGGGTCCTGCCCGCGCTGGTCCGTCCGTTGGTGGTGTGTCATGACATCAGGTCACTTGCAGCTCCTTCAGGATTTACTGCAAGTCATTGCCTCTCGATAGCAATATGGTTGTTGTGTCCCCCACGCCCCTCCCCGGCTGAGCCTGGATACTTGCCGCATGTACTGTGGATTCATCACGAGCCTGCAATATAATCCGTGTCCAGCTAGAAGAAGCTTCTCTTTCTCTCTTTTTTTTTTAACTTGTAGTACAAGGATATAGCTTTGGGTGGCTAGCAAGGAGGCAACTTTGCCAGTGCTTGCCTTAATTGAATTACTTTTCTCAATGATTGAAGATTATACAGAGTTTAGCAGTTTTAAATATGCTAATCTTTACTGAAAAGGCAGAGAGCTCTGTGCTGAGGGATTAGATAGAGCTATTGGGGGGGAGTATGCTTCTCACTGCCTTTGATCTTGTTTTATCAGGTGATTTTCATCAGTCCTAATGCCTCAAGTTTAAGAAATTCTGATTTCTGGGTCACATCAGTTAGCGTACATATCACCTGTGTTATAGGGTGCCTTGCAGTCGATATGGTATATATTCACATATTAATAGCATCTTTAGTTTTATCTTGTGTGTGAGCACCTCTCCTACTTAATACATCGATTTTTTTGATTGAGTGGGCAGGACTGAATGCTGGGGCACTGCAACAGAAATATTCTTTTGTCACGTGGGTTTATGTTGCAGCTTTTATTGGCGAGCAAGTCTGAAGGGCATTAATATGTACTGAAAGCAAAATAAGTCCCTGTTGTCTCTTTCCACTGGCATTTCTGCATTGCATAAGATCTTAAAGAATGTTAGTTTGTTCTACTTTTCTTTATCAGGAACTGAGATTTTTAATATTGAAAAAACTGATAAGTACAGTGTAATAACTTGAGGAATATAACTGTTTGGAAACCACTAATGAACTATACTGTTGCATAATGATGTTGGTACAGGCACCGCTGAACAGTGTGATGTGTCTTATCAGATAACTGGGGAACTGCAGGTGGTTCCTGTACAATGTGAATCTGGCATAGCACTGGTTGCCATTCAGCTTGTCTGCCGTGACTGGCATCCCTGTGTGACTTAAAACACCCTTCTTTTTAAGGAATTCTCTGCTTTACGAGGTCCAGAGAGCTATTAACTTGTCGCACCGGTGGTTTAAAATCTTATCCCTTTCCCTACTGTTAATTTCCTAGTGTCTTGGCTTTCTTGTGGCTGGGTCTTCAGATATTTAGGTTTAGATATTTGGACTAGACACATTTTCCATGAGTCACTGAACTTCATTTTCTTGGGTACATCTGGAGGCTGAATATTGTCCCAGTTCTCTTCCTTCTCCATCTCTGAAATAGCCCTTCCTGTAGCAATGTCTGGAAGAAGGACGTCAGGCTTGGAGGGAAAGACTTAAATGTGTTGTGGTGCATGTTCTCATGGGACTAACAGAAACAAAGGTGAGGAACCTTATCTGAGGCCACCTTAGCAGAAGATCTAGTGTTTGGAAGTTATCAGAGCCAACAGTTGTCAGCCATTCTTCTTGACTGGTCGTTACAAATCTGTCTTCAGTTTGTGAGGAAGTAGCTACTTTCCTATTTACCTTGTAATTTAGTCCAGGTGTTTAAAGGCATTTGTTATGTTCATGCATGTACAAGTACCTGTTGTATACATTACTGATTAAAAAAAACCCAAACCATTGAATGAAAACAGGCAAACAAAAGCTCTCAATGGTTTGAAAGGTGGCTCAGAGGAAATTTGCTGTCTCAACATGAACACCATCAGATGTTTCAAGACAAACTCCAAAACTCACCTGTGAATCCTGTAACGGCAGTTACCTTGTGATGGACAAATGCTTCTGAAAGGGTAGGGGAGCTCTGATGCATCTCTGCTGGTATGGAACAGGATAGAACAAGACTAAATGCACTATTTTGAAAATGAACTGATATAATCAAAATGATTGCAAGTTTGACACATTAGTATAAATTATTTATGGAAGTAATCTAAATGAAAAATGCATGTCTCGACAAACAACCAGCAGTCAAAATATGGACTGGCAGGGAAAGCAGAATTTTTCAGGTCCGTTTTCTTGATTTATTTACTGAGCTTACATAAAGTTGAAAAGCTAAATGGATTCTTTGTTTTCCCCTCAGCATAAAACACACTCTTCTGGCTCTAATATATTGAAGGGCCCAGGGACAGCAAACAATTGAATGAATTACTTTACATCAGATATTTTCTTTTTATGTTGAAAACTTGGTGGGCTAAATACATTTTGGAGTATTTGAGTAATATTAACTGAGAAAAAAAATTGACTTTTTTGTGTTTCACTAGTATTTAACTCTTACCCAAATGCAGCCTAGTGCATCACAAAAAAAAGCTAATCTGGGAAGCAAATATTATATGAAACTAAACCTAAATAAATTCTTTTCATCTGTGTGAACTAGGTAATGGTTCAGTAAATTTGTGTGTGCGGGTACGTATATATTATACTTGGAAAATATTAAACTTAGTGCAAAGGCCATACTGAGTGCTGGGGATCCTTTTGAGATGGAAATCACTTCTCGTTGGTTGTCAACCAGTAAAAATACCAACTTAAGAAAATAACCAACTCTAAATGCAAAGCAGTATCAAAATTGGGGGTTTAGATGGAAAGACCTCCTACTCCTGATGTTGCATACAACTTGGTGATTATAAAACATGCTACTGAGACCTCCCCTTGTTGGATACGGGGACCTGTTTTTTTGTTTGTTGCCGAGTTCCTGAGCCCCTTGCTCGCTTCTGGCTGCCGCCTGTTGAGTCTGTCAAACTGAGTTCAGTCTTCAAATTAGGAAGGAAGTCCTTATTCAGCTGTACAGCACAATAGTGCCATTTGTTTAACTTGACTTTTCAGAACAAGGGTGTAACTTTCCTTTTTTGTTCCCTGTTAGCACGTTCTTTCTGCTGGATGGCTGTAAACGGCGATGAGTCAGGGCTGCCAGAATGCCAGGACATGGTTCCCCAGTCTGCTGTATGATTTGAAAAGACTTCTTGGACTTCTGGCATACCCACTGTGATGCTAACTGGTTTAGTTATAGTGTGTACAAGGAGAGTTGAGGAATACATTGCGTGATGTCCTGAAGTTTGACTTTTAAAGTGTTTTTACAAAGACAAACACAAAATCCTTAAGACTTTCAACAGTAATAAGAACCAGTTAAAGAGTACACGCTCCAAAGTCCCTTTCCTTCTGCTAGGGCGCTTTTTGTCCATATAACAACTTCTTCCTTTAGTCCCACCGCAACGACCAGAGCTGGAAGTGCCGCTCTGCTGCACTGGAGTCTAACTGGTAACTCTGCGAGCGAATCCTGCTTGACCGTGGCTACTTTCACGAGTGCAGGTGCCTGGCTAACTACAGGTGCACACTTGGTATCGCCCGTGGTAGGTGCTTCCATTTCAGTGCGCAGAGTTGGGGCATACTTTTAAGAGTTTCCGCGACTTGACTAGCTGCCAGTATCCCCTGGAGATGCCACACAGCTATTCTGAGATTTGCAGGCTCGTAGTGTTCTCTCATCCAGACATGCGTAGGTGTCATCAACACATAGAATTAAGGCTTTGGTTTAAATATACAGCATATTTGCCCAGAACTGAAAGAGTTGGGAACAAATATTGGAGCAATACTGATGAGCAGGTAGCTATTTGTCTTCAGACATGGCCAGAACCAGCTGTGCCAGTGGATGGTGGTGGGTAAATCTGCTAATGAGAAAATGTTCTGAACTTTCACTTGGCCTCTTTTGTGTCTTGAATTGTGACTGCTTAAACCTCTGTGCTGCTAACGTTTGTGACCATGTAAATGAATGCCATTTATCCTGCTAAGTGACATTTTTTAATGATTTGCTTCTAGGAGAGCAATCGGCAATTGCTGCAGCAAAAAAAAAAAAAACCTCTCCAACATTTCTGTAATTAATGCGGAGGCCAGTATATTCCATTCCTCTAAATGCTTCCTGCTATGCTTCCTGTACTTGCCTCTGTCTAGGTTTGAGTTACAGCCAGTTCATTTTCTTAATGTTCTTGATATGCGGAACACAAAGGGAAGGGAAATTAAATCTAGAATAGATGTGTAGCTAAAAGGAGAGGGGCCCTCGGAGGGTGCGGTCTCGCCGGCAAAGCTCCAAGCAGTGGCTGATGCAGGACTGACAAGATTCCTGTCAGTTTGATCTCTGCCAGTGGGTCTAAGTAGCTGCTGCTGGAGTCTGGGGAGAGTGAATTCCTGCTGACGGGCTGGGAGTTCGGCCCCACAAAGGCTCTGAAGCTGTCTGCACAGAAATGGGCAGGCAGCATGATATTAATCTGAGTGCAAAAGTGTTTCTCTGCAGCTTGTAGGGCCAGGTACTTCATTCGTTTTAATGAAGATGTTGCCTTCTCTGGGAGTAGAAAATATTCACTCATTACTGACTCTGTCCTCTTCTGCCAGTGCAGAAATGGCCGTGAGAAACCCTGCTTGTCAGTGATGGGAGGATTTTTTTTATGGCCTGACAGAAGGAAGGCTTAGCAGAGGAATCTGAACTAGATGGGTGATTGAATCATCCAGTGGATGTCTGAGGTGGCGGAGGAAATAGAGAGAACAAAATCTGTTGTAAGTGCTGCGAGCAAAAGCATAGTGTGCACACAGAGATCAATAAATCTTGGCGAGAGCAGCGTGAGCTCAGAACCAGGGTAGAGGGCATTCGATTAGAAATAGAGGTAAGTGGAGAACGCTTGCTTTTGGAAGAGCAGCCAAATCTGCAGGTAATGTTTCCTGATGGATGCAGTCCGTATTGTGAAAGTAGATGAACAGGGCTTAATGTTCATGTATAACAGAATTAATTGGTGGTGAAACACTGTGCTACACTGTCTTCTCTCAAAGGATGTTCTGACCCCTTCTTGACTTTACTAGGCAGTAGTAGGCAGGTCTTCGTGCTACAGGTTTGATGCCTTATTTGTCTCATCTGTATTACCTGATTTTAATTTTTTTCCCTTCCCCTGATTTCAGACTGATGCATTTGCTGCTGAAGCAGTTTTTGAGTATTGTGTCCTTGGCTCACTCAAAATGGCTGAAAAATCACTTGTGTCTGCATAAAAGCTAGGATGATGACTAAAAAGCTAGTCTCAGCTTTACTAAAGCTGAGCTTCTGCTGCTTATATGGATAAAGCTGTAGGTGAGTCTTTCAGCGTAGCAGCTGAACACAGCTGGAGGAGGCTCAAATGAAAATGGCTAAAGAAAGTTTGTTTGGAGTATCATCTTAAGGAAATGCTAAGTGTTTTTTTTTTCCTTCCTGACCTCGGGATGCTTTATGAGGAGGTCTCACAGGGTGGGTCTCTTCCAGCCCCTTGTTTCCAGATCCACCCACCGGTTCAGCTTCTTGTAATTCCTTCTCAGCTTTCCAAGCTGCCTTTTAATAGCAGTCCTTTATGTATTCAGTTCATAATTACATTCCTATTCTTTCTGTTGTTCCAACTTCCCATTTTTCTTTCCTAGTTATCTTTTGCCTTTTTCTGCTGAGCAGTCATTGGAGTGGCTTTTATCCACCATCATACAATTAACTTTGTGACCATAGTTCTTTTCTACTTTTTTATTTTTAGCTGCTCTTAAACCTCAATGTCACTTGGAGAAGGGTATAGGTTTTTTTTCTTGAAACTGCATAATCAGTAGGCAGATCAAAAGCTTGTGTCCCATAAAATTTAGCCTCTTTATTTGGATGCTGTAGTGTAGCAGTAGACTTGGAAAAAAGCCTTTCATCGCAGTCTTGTTATCATCTGCTAGTTTGGTGTTAAGTTCTTTTCCCCTTCTCTGTTCAAGAGTGCAGAGGGCTGATAGGTTGGTTGTTTGTATCTGTAGGCTTGGTGGACCGGTTGCGCTGTTGCGGCAAGTAATTTACAGTTAATACAGTCTTGGCCTTATGAATTCTACAATTTTGCTTAAAAATACAAGAGGTGGGTTTTTTTTTCTTTTCTGGAATACAGCTGGGTTTTCCCCAAATCATTAAACTGCAGGATATATAGTAAACTCAAGAGGAACCTTGTGTGAATTACTACATGCATTCCCTCCCATAAGTCCTGACATCTAGAGAAAAATTCCCCTGTGGAATTGTGTGGATGATGTTTTAAATGGTTGTTGTAGTCTGTGCAAGACTTGCACGGCTAAAAATGAGTCAAAGACTTGAGAACCGGCTTTGCGTGCTTAGTTTCAGGTTAAATCAAGCCTTGTCGTTTCCAGCAGGTCGCAAGTCAGAACCATGCCCCTTGGAAGGTGGAGGAGCCGTGTACCCTGGGCTAGGGGTGTCTCTGGAGCCTTGATCCCAGGAAGACTAAAGGCTTTCCAGCTTTACCCTTTGGAAAGTGGAAGAGGGGAAGATGTCTTACATGAAATGTTTTTAAGGAGTTTCAAAATGGCTCCATGCTTTTTTCCCTGATTTGATGCTTCTCAAACGCTTGCCTAAAATACGTGATTGAAGAATCTGCTTTTACATTGTATCTCCGTGCTGCTTTGGTTTCCGTAGATGATTCCCTGCTACCACTGTCAGCCACACAGTGGAAGAACATGGTAACCAGGTGTTGTGGGATATTTACTGTACTTGGTGGCAGCTCTTTTAAGAGTCTTAATGGCAAACAAACGTGACCTTCTGTCTTTGAGGTCCTCGAAGAACCTTGTGGTGCACACATAGGTGGCTTTATGGGTATGACAGCTTGAAGACCCAAAATTACCTCCTGTGCACATTTATACAGGGAATTGCTAGAGTTGGAAACAAGTCTTTTCTGTGTAATATTCTGTGTTTCTTGAAGAGTAAATATTGTAGTTAAATAGAAACTTAACGAATGTATGTCCTTAGAGCCCTTATATGAAGGGATTGTTCCTCCGGAAAATACTGCTGGAGGAGAATATTTATTTCATGATATTGCATCCCAGCTGGAGTGTAGATAATTCGCCACTAAAGAATTTTCTGCTCCAAACCCAATTTCTCATGTAAGCGCTTTCTTTTCTGTAGTTGAACCCTGCAGTTCTTTTTGAAAGGGCCTTTTTCTAGAAAATGTCAGAATAAAATAAAAAAAAAACCAAACCCACCATCACCCCCCCAAAAAACCCAGACTTGTTCCACTGACTATTTGGAACCAAATTCCCATCTTTTAAAGACTAACTTTTTAAAAATTCTTTTAGATGAGTGTTAAACCTTGGGTCTGCAGACCCCTCAGGCTCCATGGCCTCTTTCCAAGGCATTTGTGAAATGCAACTGGGAAGAAACAAGCTTATTGTCAGCTGGCTTAAACTCCCTACAGAGAGATCTGTGTCTCAGGAAGTTGAGACCTGCTCATTGAAAGGCTGAAAATTGTGCTGGATTAACATTGCTTAGTTTGCCAGAATAACATCATTTGAGTTGGAAGTTCTTAATTAGCGGTGCAGGTGGAGCAGGCAGCAGAATTGTCAAGTGTCCGTGCTGGTGGCCTCTGTTCTGCCCCAGGAGGAAAGCTGTCACAGCTCAGGAGCAGTGCTGTGAGAGAGAAACAGGTTGTGTGATGGCAATATACACTTACCTGGAATTCTTAACAGAAAGTATTTGTAGCTGTGTGTTGTCTGGACTCGTACAGGCGTCTGAGGAGACCGGGGTGTGCAACTTCTTAAACTGTGCTGTTCTCAAGTTCTACATGTTTTTTGATTTCTGTTGCTAAAAAAATAAATTGTGGTTGGCTTTATTTTTGGTACTGAAAACCAGGGTCCTGCACTGCTCTCCTAACATGTACCGGTATGTATGTTCTACTCTATTTTGATATCAGCTGTTTTCCTCCTGTGTTGCGGTGGCGTTGCATCATACAGGCAAACCCATGTGTATTGTTATGCAGAGGATTGTGTACCTCTCCGATTATTTTTGCACCAGTCTCCAGGTATTCCCCGCAGACATCCTTGTCAGCTTGGATCAGCAAATGCTGACTGAATTTGCGCTGTGCTTTGCGGAGAGGTGCGCTTAATGAAAGCACGCAGAATGTACTCGCTACGTTTCTTTTCCCTACAAGCTGCCTCCTTAGAAGCCAGGCTGCATTGACCTTAAATCAGGACTATTTTAAGATCTTGGTTGAACTTCGTTCTGAAGTACTCAGCTGTGTTTCTGCATGAAGAATGAGCTTGAGAGAAGAGAGCTCTTGTGGAAGCTGTTCTGCAGCTCTCGTGTGGAAAGAGATCAAGTCTTAGTCCTTCCAGAGCTTCCCAGAAGATGGTAGGTTCTGGGAATAAGATGGAGTCACTGAGTAAGAAGCTATATGGAGCTCTCTTTCTTCTTTTTCTTCTTTTCTTCTTTTTTTCTCCTTCCCCCAGGCAGGACAAAAGGTCCTACAGTGTGAGAGGGCAGAATTGTCTTTGGGGCAGCACAGGGTAGGTAGTCACAAGAGGAGGGAGCAGGAGGAAGTATTTGCTTGTTTTGCCAGGTGGATAATGGTGCTGGGGAGATGTCAGGCAAAACTTAAATTTGGTAAAGGATGGAGGGGAAGGGAAGTCGGTAGCAATCTCTAGCATTGTAATAGGTCTCCTGAAACTTCTCTAATTCGTTGCTTGAAAAGGCTGACTTAGCATTGCTTGTTGTGCTTTCAAGGGAAAACATATTTAGGAAGATAGCGATAGCTTGTTTTAAGGACTCCATTTAGCATGTGGTACAGGGAAACGATGACTGGATTCCCTGGGCTAGATGATAGCATATGCTGGTTTATCTTGCATCAGAATAATGTTTAGTGCTGAAAAGAGTAGAAACTGTGAATGTTTCACTCCAGAAACGTATACTTAGGTGGCCGCCCGTTTTACCTCCTCCCTTCTGCAGCTGTTCTCTGCCTGAGGCTATTGCCATCTTAATGTTACTCTCCCTAGCTAGTGGAAACCCAATAATAGTAAAAAAACCCCCATGTTGCATATTGTATACCACGATACCATGAAGGAGGAATTTCTCCTGTGAGACAGACTTAATCTACGCTATCTTCTCTCACCACGGCAATCTGCTGCATGGGTTTTTATCTAGTTTTCTCTAACTCACCAGTGCTGGTTGCATCTTATAATACAGGTTTTTTGATTTATTTGACTTTAGCTCATTAAATTATGCAAGTAATGCTTAATCTCACCCTGCCCCTGTTATGTGGAAACAGAGGGCAAAGGCAGAGGTTGTACTCTGCATTCTTGGAGAGGAAATTGGAAGATAAACATTTGAAGTCCCATAGTGGACTCAGTTAAAGGCTGTATTCTTTGTAGCAGTTGTCATGATTTTTGTCTCAAACTTCCCATTCACACAAATAGCTCCCGGCAGGAAGAATGGTGGTATCCATATTTGCCTAGCTTGCAACTGGGCTGAAGAAGTTGTCTACCTGAACTACTAGTGCTGCAAATCAAAAGATTTATTAGGAGGGGATCCAGCTGTGCCTGGGCATTGTGGAAGTACGGTGTCAGGTAATTGTGGCTCTAAAGAACCTAAATGAAGCCTTGTGGGGTAGAAGAAAGGAGAAGAATAGATAATGTTCAAGCAGAATGACAGATGCAGTGGTGACAGATGTCCCGATGCTGTATTTCTTAGTCACTGCAGAGAGCAGGGTTTAATTAGGAAGGTATCATCTGTAAGAAAAGGCAATGAACCAAACTTCAGATAATCGAATATTACAGGAAAAACTCGGGTCAAAGAAGCATGTTCAACTGCTTTTGTTTGCAGAAATACGACTACTTCCCCATGCTTTCTCCAAAGGCAGTAGGGTAGGGAGAGGCAGTTTTTGGAAAATTCAGATTACTCTTATTACAGCAGTGAATCTGGCTCTTACTTCTAAGAGAAGATAGTGGAGACAGAGCAGATTTTGATTTTTTTTTTAACCAAGGTTAAGAGTTAACCACAACGGTATAGAGGCCTTCCCTGGATGGCAGAGGATGGAGACACTTTCACACCACCAGTGAACCTATGGTATTGAGGTGTGGGGAAGAGGCCAGCTTTGGATAACTAGGAAGGAGTTTATAGGTGAGCTCTAAAAGAACGAACTGCAAACCCCAGAAAAACTTCTGGATGCTTGAAACAATTGAAAAGCTAGTGGTTTAGGGAGAGGGAGTGCTTTTGTTTGACTTCTATGGATAAAGTTATATACCTAATGTATAAAGGGATGTTGCAGTATAAAAAGTGAACCTGCAATGCACTGAATTCTTCCAGCTATTCAGGCAGAAATTACATTAGAACCCCTTTGGTAACACTTTATAGAAATTAATAACCCAGATGGTTCTCTTAGCTGACAAAGATAATACTTCACAAGTCTGTATTGTGCTCTTTCGTTACAGGCTTCATTGATATTCTTCTCCAGTTTACTTTGAGACCAGAGCCTGAGATTTCTGTAATACGGATATTTTGCATAGGGAAGGAGGAGGATATTGGCTTTTTCTTGTAGGGAGCTGGAACCCCTCTGAGAAGGGCGTAAAAGGCTGTATAGGTGCTTAAAGTGGAGGAGAGAAGTAGTTTCCTGTTACAAAAACAGTAGAAATAAATCCACACAGGTTCTGCACTGACTAGATTTGGAGCCAAGAATGCAAGGTAGATGATTAATCATTTTAAGTGTATAGGTGTTCCCATAACAATATGGAAATAACTTCCTGAGTTAGCACTTTTAGAGGTGCTTTGGGCAGCTAGTAAGCAGGAAGCACAAAGTTTAAATTTATAGGAGTAGTGTTTTGCTGGGAAGATCAGGGTCCGTTTAGGCTATGTATTTTAGGGCAAAGTGTAGCAAGAATCCTGATGTCTTGTGGTCTAACCCTGTACTCTTCTCTCTGTCAGTGTTACACAGCTGGTTGTAAGGTTGCGACGGCCTTCACGTGAAGCTGGTATAGAACCATGTATTCATCTTTAAAATGGATGCCACTGATTACAGTGGGAACCTTGGGTGACTAGCTTGGATATAATATTGGGCATTTGCATTAGCGTGGGTGAATTTTACCCCTACTTATCTGCATCTGTAATGGGGGCAGATAATTACTGTGCTTTATGTAGGTGTTAGGAGGATGATGTTTTCCATCAAACCTAGGTTGTTTTACTGATTTTTAAACCAAGAATTCCTTAAATTGCAGGCATCCTTCCAATTAACTTTCTCAAATCTCCTTCCTCAGTGGAGATGCGTTGTCTGTAAAGGTGCAAAATTCAAACACCTTATTTTTGCTGAATCATCCTAGTGCTCCCTCTGCAAAGACACCTGAAAAAAGAAGTAAGCTTACTGTTTTACATTAGTGAAGCCCTGCCTAACCAGGGAGTCTTCCAGAGTAAGTGAAATGAATGAGAATGATGTGTTGAATGATCTGTTGTTAGCTTAACAAGCCTCTTGGTTTGGTTTAGTTTCCCTGGTTAGCACCTTTCCCTAAGGGTTGCTCACTTTTGCCTATTTGATTCTTGCAGTTATCAGTTTCCACATTAACATGGCTGAATTTTGAGGGTTCAAAGCTGTGAAGGAGGCAGTGAGGGATGTTTCATGGTCTAGAAGTAATGCAGGTGATTCAGCTAAATGTAAGGAAGGCAGGTAATAGCTCACCTCTCCTTCTGTAATTTATATGTGACCTGTATATATGAGAATTAGCTGATGAAGACTGGTTTTCTCCCCATTTCTCAATAGTTCCAGGAGAGGAACCCACTTCAGCTGTCCTGGGAGAAGTCTGAGGCTTGCCATGGGTCATGTATCTTCTGAAACAGGACGATCCTGTGTTTCTCTTTTTGCCCTGAGATTACTGGAACTGTTCTGAATGGAAGCTGAATCACCCAGATTCCTCTATTCCATTTTGTCTGAGCATGGAATACCAATTAAAATGTTAATTTAGCATTATCATAAGACCCATTTTGATGTTGTGGAGGTGTCCAGAAGTTTGAACTGCCTTGCTTACGTTGAGCTCTTCCTGGTTTTAATTCATGGCGTTCAGTTTCCTAATACATTTGCCACATCTAAATAGAATCTGTCTCGGTGTTTTGTAGTTGAAAACACCTCTTATAATGAGTTAATTAACCACTGTTGAGATGGTTTTAAATAGAGGCATTTTATGTGTTGTCCTGTTTGCAGTATTTAATGAACGCTTTGTGGGATTCTCCCTAGACAGATTAGTCAAAACTTTTGAATCTTGTGATTCAATTGCTGTATTATTGCTGGAGCCAGTTTGCCTGGATAGTTCCTCAGATGAAAAAATATATTTTAAAATAGTTTTAATAAAAAAGGATAAATTGCTTAGTCTAGAAATTTCTTTACAGTCCCTTAAGAACTTTAAGGAAGTTATTTGCACTATTTTGTAAACCTTTGTCAGATATGATCGTTTTTCTGCCCCAAATAAATTTTTCTGTGAGATCTGTACAGTTCAGGAGCAATCCCAAAGGCTGTACTGTTCTGTGTTACTGGTGTCTAGTAAATGAACTTATTTTTCCTTCTTTGAGATGATGCATAGAGTGCTCTTAATGAGCTGCTCTGGAACCGGGGGTGAGGTGTGTCTCCTTGTTTCGGCAGCTGTGTGTGCCGTCAGCACTTCCTGTCCTATCCAGTTAAGCTTTCAAGTGGGAAGTATAACAGCTCAAACTAGAAGGAAAAAGAAGCTGCTGAAGGTTAAAACTTGACTGCTCCAAGTCAAGTGACAGGAATTGGGGTGTCTGGGATGTCTTTGCTGTGAGGACCCTCCAGATGTGCCAGCTCCTCAACTGGACTCAAATAGCTTGCCTTTAATAGGCAGGATTATCATTAATATTGGGATATTTTCATCTGGGTTTTGGGCGTCTAATAATTTGAAATTATCCTCCTTTTTTTTCCTCTAAACTTCATTGGAAAGTTATAATACAACCATGAGCGTAGGGTTCAGTGATGGACTTTCTTAAAGTGAAAATTGGAGAGTTTGCGAAGACTCAAGTTATTTTAATAATGTTTATGCAGTGTTGAGGCATGGAGTGGGCGTGGTAGCCTTTGAAAAATCAACATTTTAATGCATTCATGCTGTGGTCATAAAACGTGCCAAGGGAATTCAGTTTTGTTCTGGTGTACCTGCAGTGACCTCACATTTTAGTAGAATCTGTTTATGTGCTAAACTAGCAGGACTCGATCCATGTAACCTGTGCAGTGAAGTGCTTGATTTACCATCTCCATTTGGGGCTGCTCCTGAATGACAGAAAATGCTGTTTTGCTTCGATAGTTCTGAAAGCTGAAGTTAAGATATTTTACTTAGCAACAACTATTGAACTTCATCCCAATTCCTCTGTTCAGTTTTGGCTTTTTGTAAAATTTTTTTGGGGTCAATTTCGTGAGAAAAATACAATAAATATTGTATTAACTTTATTAATAGGCTGAATTAAAACTTCACGCCTAGTTAAGCAACACAGCTACTTGAAGCAGCTGAACATGCCCTCATCGAGTCTTTCACAAATGTTGAATTGGTTAAATAGCATTCACTGACTTTCACTGTAGGTTTCACTGTAGCTACCAATGTAGGTTAAAAGAGATTTCTTAGGGGACAGTTTGGTATGCCTGCATGACTGCAAAAAATCTGAGACCTAATACTCTTAAAATTGAATAAAACAGTCTTTTCCCCTTATAGCTCTCCAAACCTTTCAGTCCCCTTTCTTCTTGGGTTGATTTCTGCCTATATTTTCTGCTCTCTGGAGCAGATGTGATTCCTTTTGTATCTGGTGAATACAGCTTTTTCACGCGCACAAATGCCAACCAGATAATATTTATAGATGATGATACTGTTGCTCTCAGATTACATTCTCAAAATCACCAACATCTAGAGAATATTGGCTTGACCATCTATGTTTAGGCAAGATTTTTGCCATGTGTACATATTCTGAGGTAGTAGGAATACATTCATGTCTCTGTTTTCGACAGTCTCGGTACAGGAGCGAACCGCACAGGTAATTTTTTGATCAAGACTTGTTTTAGGGAAGAAGCCTCAGATACGCTTCATTGAAGTTCAGTTTTGTAACCAATTTTAAATTGTAATTAAACATTTATGTAAAATAATTTGGTTCTATTCTTAGACCACTTACTGTTAAGTTGCTGTTCATACTTCTGAAACTTATGCCTTAAGTTAAAAGATGCAAGACCACTGGAATTTGAATGCTCTGAAGGTTAGAGTGAAAAATAAACCATCACAATCCTGGGACTCTGTACCAAAGAAGAGGAGGAAGATAATCTGAGGCGATCCAGGAAGGAGCCTAACTAGCAGCTGAGCTTGGTGGTTTCGGGTAGCAAATCGTGAGACATGGCAACAAGTCTTTTCACTGATGTAATTTCTAGTGTATGTATTATGGTTGTCATTGGTAATACTCAAATCTCAGGAGAAGATGAATGATGCAAAGAAAAATTCAGGATTTCTGAAAGTATTTAAGTACTTTTGCCTAGGGAACAGGAATCTCCTTTGTTACTGAATTATGTTCCTCTGATAAGAAGATTTGTTTTCAATAGGGGCAGAGAAATGGACATTACTCTTTGTGGTGCCTTACCACAGAGATAATGAAATGGGTAATTCTGCAGGGAAATGTCACCAGTGCAATACAATTCTGGAGAATCCAGAAGAGTATTCTCATATTAGATGATGTATTAGCCTATCATTTTTAGTTTATCCTATTTTAACAAAAGTTATTTTTGGAAAACATTGTTATGTTTGAAAACATTGTTAAGTTTGATTTATATGCAGATTCCTGTGCAAACTACCCATGAATATGGCTTGTTCTGGAAAGAAATACCTGTGTTAAAGGTATTTAAACAATTCATTATTATCTTTTGAACGTCTGCCTCTTGTTTTTCTAAAAGCTTCTGTGGCGATTAGTTTCTCATTCAAATTGAGAACTTAAAAGTGGCAGTAAAACCCAGAAGTCTAGTTGAAGGGATATCACCTCTTGCCACTTTCTCACTTTTTCTTCAGTAAATATGAGCAAGTGCTTCATAAGAGCATGGATCACACTTTTTGCTCATATTCACCTAAAGCCTACTAATTTTGGAGAAGTGGAATGAAGTCTCAAGCATTTATTTTTACTCTTAACGTGCTCATTCCAAAAGCAGTTGTAATTGCAAGAGAGGGAAACTGTTAATTCTGACTTTTTGCCAATATAAAATGTTCAGAGCGGTTTTCTGAGTTTGGAAATGTCATTTTTATAATAACTGATTTGCTTGAATCTTGTGGTCTAGGTGATGGCGGAGCTTGTAGCTCCTTCCCCTTTTGCAAGAGGAGCTCAGTGCAGAGCAACACTTGCACTTACCAGAACCACTCCTTAAAGAGCAGATCCTCACTTCTGATGTAATGTCTGTCCAAAGTGGCTTAATTACTTTTGGTCTGTGTATGCAGCATTTCACATCTTCCAAGTCTTTTACAAGCAGATAATTAGGTATTTAAAAATAAAATACCAGGATGTAAAAATTGGGTCTTATGAATGATTAATTACTGAAGGTCTCCTTGTGGATTTTTGCTCAGTGCTGCACTTGTTTTTAATGGGGTGTCTGAATGATATAGCTTACGTGTAGTGTATGCTTCAAAAAGTGAACTCATCCCCATAGGCTTTAACTGCCATCATATATAAAGTGTATATTAAGCTACCCTTGCATGGCAATAATAAAACTTAAATATTGGCCTTTTGGACTTGATACATTCAAATTTTTGTGCAAGAGGCAAGTGGACCATTAAAGCAGTTGAAATAATAAAAACAACCCCAACTGAATGACCACCCAGTTAATAAACAAACATGCAGTTAAAATTAAAGGCAGAGCAAACATCTAATGGTCCAAACTTTCCTTCTTTTAGCTTTATTCTATGAATCCAGCTTCAAAACCACTGATGAGGCTAGAAGTGACTTGGTGTTCAGTATGTACTGCATGTCTCAATAATAAATTTGTTGCTTCACGGAAATGCTTCGCAGTATATCTTCGCAAGAGCTCTTTTTGAAACAACCTGACCCAAGGGCTGAAGCTTTTTGGGGAAGATGAAGCTGTCTTAACATTTGCAACGTGTGCTAGTGTAAAAATTGTAAAAATACACGTTGTAAAAATCCACATGAATTGGAACCAAAATTCTAACTGAAATTTTGTGTAACATTAATAGACAAAAGTAGAAATACAGAGAGTAGAAGTTGTCTGTAAGCTATTATATAAACAACCACCATTTTTTTTTTTCCTCGTTGCTTGTACTCCAAGCACCTTATGAAGTGTTACTGTAATTGCATTTCTGCCTGGACTGAAGATGTCATAAGGATGAGGTGTCTCTAAAAGCACTGAATTTGTCTGAACGTGCTCACAGCAAAGCTGTGTTTGTTATCGTTGAGTAAACTGGAACACAGTTAACTAGAGTTGTTCTGAAATATCAACCTGAACACCACAATCCAAAATTGATTCTTTGTCCAAAAATTGCATTATTAAGGAAATGTTTAGCCAGAGCATTGCGGGGACTATTGGAGTGATAACTAAACAGGGTTTTTTTTGGTAAAAAGCAAGTACTAAATGCTGCCTGTTCTGACTCTTTGAACTCCTGTTTACTGCCCAGCTTCAGCTCAGTCCTTACTGCTTTGAGGACACTTGAATCTGAGTCCAAAGGAGATAGCTCTGTAGTACCAGTGACTGCTGTATTTGCTTGGGCATACGGGTGTCATTTTAGAGCCTGAATTAACTGACTTGCTGAGAATATAAAATTAATTTAATCTTTCTCCAGCGGGACTTCCTAGAACCCTTTTCCACATGCTTACCTCAGTGCCATTCTGTCTTTAGTAATGGAATTATACGAGATTTAATAATTCTTTTGATTATTGAACTGAATCTTGTAAATCTTCATACTCTGGCTCAGGGACAGGCAGCCATTCCCAACTAAATTGCAACTGGAATGAAGAGGACTTTAGTATCCAAGATCTAGTACTGTTCCTCCTCCTTCTCTTCCCCTGTGATCCTCCAACTCCCCTGCCTCCCAAATCTGGTCTTAAATGTTTTTTTTTTCCACAGACAGAAGTGTATGTATAAATATAACTTAGCTTAATATTGGAGATGGTTGTACAGCCTGATAGTGGATACTTCTCCGTGTGTTGTGTGAAATCCAGTGTTTAAAAGCAGAGTGAGGAGTCCGGAAGATGTGACTTTGCAAGAACTACTGCTGCTGTTCATCAACTTTTAAAAAAAAAAAAAAAAAATCCCTTCTGAGATGTAGGAGGAGCTTCCCAATAACATTTCCTGCATGGGATGTCTTCTGCTTTCCAGTCTGTACTTGCTGCCTTCTTGCCAGCTGAGCTGCTGATTGTGTCCACCTGGAATTCTCTTCCTTACTTTGACCTGTAGCTGTGAGCTCCTTCCTCCACTCGCTGTGCCTTGCTGCTAAGAAGTTTTGAATAGAGGCTGTGATCACATGGACTCCTGTACTACTGAATCTTTCTTCCTTAGCTTCACGGTCATCCAGACTTGATCAGAAGATCCTTGGGACATGTTTTACAATATTTCCAAGTGCTCTTACAGTTTCGTAGAGGTGTTGCTTTGTGTTATCAATATTTATGCTGAGGCTTGAAGAGCCTTACTTTTGAGGCATTTTGTGAGCAGTTAAAATAATAAAGTCCTTTGGAGAATGTTTTAAGCCTAATTGGAAACTTGTTTTAAAAAGCTTAAACTATGTAAGATAAGAAGGAAAGCTAGATCTTCAGGCTGTGGTGAAAAAATCCTCATAAGACTAAATGTTGGGTTTTTTTTTCCTCACTCCTGGCAAATAATAATAAGAGACTGTGCAGCAGTCTTTGAAATGTAAAGATGACCTGGGAGTACCTTTAGTTAATTAACTGAGCTTAATACCTCCCCCCCACCCCCGTTTTCCTGGATATCTCACATAGCAAATGTGCCAGTATCATTCATGCTTCCTGTTCTCTGGTTGGTTTGAAACTCATCTGTGTGACACCTGCCCCTTCTCTCTGCTGTGAGCGAGAATAGTTACTCTTTGCGATATTTTTTTAAAGTACTTAAAATGAGTGGCATTCAAAGGTGAGTGTTTTCCTTTTAGAAATACGCAAAGGGTTACTATGCTCATACCTGGGACTCCTACACACGCTCTTGAAATATGGGGGCTTTTTTTAACAAAAATGATGGTGACTATATATGAAAGGCAGCCCTGTAGCTTGCTGCTGCTTCTAACGTAGTAAACCAGAACTTAAAGTTGGGAATAGAAACTCATTTCCAGAATCCATTCTTGAGAGCCATCGTGTTAAAAAAACAGAATAGTGTAACAAAACTCAGTGCAGGCCCTTATGGAAGTGAAAGGAGTTGTTTGTTTCCAGTTGAAGAGATTTCACCCATGGTCACTCTAGCGTAGATTTTACTTGTACATGCTCTCATCTGTGTCCTCAAAAGGATCAAGATGTGTGCCCAGGTGCTGCAACCAGCGGTCTTTCATGTGACACAGGATGGGACACAGTTGAGTCCTCATTGTCTCTTGGATTCTTCTAGATTTTGTAACACTTAACAGATGCTTGTGGACTGTACTCCTGTCACATAGGAGCTGACACTGTTTGGGACCTTTCCTCTAGGTGTTTTGTTTTATCCCTCTTACGACTTGGGCAAAATTCCTGAGTCTCCTCATTCTTTTGTTTTCCTTATCTGGGGACTTATGGCTCCAGTTCTTGATCTTCTTGTTACTTTATCTTAAGTTTATTCTTTTTCTTGCTACCTGGTCATTTGAATGAAACCACATTTACCACACTATGCAGCAATTAGCATGTGCAATTCCATTAATCCTCCTTCTGCTGTTGCCTGTTGTTGCATGAATTTATGTGCATATTTCACTTATACCATCTTAGCATTTTTGTTACAGCCCTTTCCAAGATGATAAGACTCTCCTCCCGCAAGGGAAAAGCTCCTAGCTTGGTCTGCTGTAGACAGTAGAAGACAGTTTCTGGCTTCCGCACCAGCTTAAGGGGTGTCCATCATTCAGAAATGGGCAGGATTCTGCTTCTTCAAAACTCAGTTCAGATTCCATTGTCTCTACCTGTGAGGGACGGTCTGTGTGCCTGCAGTGCGTGTGGCTGAGGAGACAGCGGAATGTTCTGCCCTCCTGTACGAGGTGATGGAAGAGTCAGAGCTCTAAATGTGAAAGGTGACAGATGTTCTCGCTAACAGAAAACTGGAAGTACTTCTCATAAAGTGGCATTGTGCAACTTCCCAGATGCTCAGTGTTACACCAGATGAGGAAAAATGAAATTGCCTCAAGGTCCTCTTGTTGTGACACTAATTTTGGCTCTGTGTTGTTTTCAGAAGTCTTCTAAACTGTGAAAATAGCACTGGTTATGTTATGTGGTTGACTTGGAACTCCTCTGCAGAAAACTAGACAAGTGGTTTCATCTTCAGAACACAAGGCCTGTATTTTAAAATGAATTTTTAGAGCTGTGCTTAAGAAGTAACATTTCCATGCCTTTTTTTTTATTTTACTGTCTGGACAGACTAATCAAACTCTCTCATATTTTGCTTTCTCTAATCCTAATAGACTGGCTTTTTCCTGTTCAGTAGTGGGGGGCTGACTCTTGTTTATTCTTTTCTACAGGTTAGTGAATGTGGTGGAAAAACCCCAGCTTTTATATGAAAACTTCGCAGTGTGTAACTTTAATTGTTTAAAAACAAGCACAGCTGCAAAGTCTGTAAACTGAGTGGCTATGAGATGGAACTAGAGGACTGACCCATATTCAGTGTTTCATTTCTTCATGGCCACGACTGAGCAAATAGAACAAGATTTTCTCATTGTGCTCTTTAATATATTTCCCACTTTGGGAGGAAAAGTAAAGCTAATTACTGACAAAACCCACAAGAGTTAATGAAGCTATTTATCACCGTGTATTTTTGTCACTGTCACAAGGCTTGGTGTGCATCCCAAGGGAAATCTTGCCCATGCCTTAATAATCAGTCATATTGTTCTACTTTTATCAACTATGCTGGTGCTTATTAGGATTTACTTAGTGGAAGAAACTACTGAGTTTGTCACTGAAGTTACACAAATTTTTATCAATTTTTGTGAACCTTCCATATACACTGAAATCCAAGGGGGAGCCGTGTCCAGCTTTACGTCTCTGGCCTGCGCCTTCCACTCTGGCCTGCTACAGGCCATTAACGGTCAGGCTCAATATGTGACTTAGTTTGTTACTGATAAATAAAGATACCAAACTCCAGATAAAACTGACTTGCATCTCCCTCAAGAAGAAAGTGTAGTACTAAATAAAATAGGATTCTAACATGTCTAAAGAAAGCAAGCAGGCTCATGTTGACTTAAAAATAAGATTGATAATAGAAAATACCTTTTTCTGCCTCTTCCTTTTCCCTTTAGCTACTGCCAAACTTTAAATACAAGTGACAGTTCTTTGCTTCCCTTGCTGGTCTTAAAATGCCTAGAGACAGCATAAAATACAACCTTATGGTGCTGAGTACTTAGATCAGTGGCACAGCAGGCTTTTATCCAGTCGTCCTTCAATATCTAGCTGTCAGCTGTAAAACTCATTTCTTTTTTCATTGTATGGCATTTGGATCTTGGTGGAATGGTTGCATAAAAGGTAGGATCCTTTGGGAAAATTGTTACTCTGCTTGTTAGAGGCAATTTCCTGTCCATTTTCTGTCCCTCAGGAATGTGTGTGTGAGGTTTAACATAGGCATAACATTACTTCAGAGCACATCGTGTGACTACGTTGGGTAGTCACCCAACAGCAGCGTTTCGGGAGCTGCGGAGTCAGGGACGCTGAGGAGAGCTGAAGCCTGGTTGGGGTGAGCTGCTTGAAAGCGATTAGTGGAGATCATAATGAGGATGTTCTGGCAGGTGTTGTGCAAAAGGACCCCGGTGCCAAAAGGACCGGTATTTCATGTTCAGGAGAGCTCGGCAGGTTCCTCTCTGACCTGTATAGAGAGGTTGTTAGTATTTTATACAGTATAATTGTGCTTTTAATTCTTTGGGCTCTGCCTTGTGATACTGAGGATGTTCTCTCGAGTGTTTGCTGATGGCTGAGAATTGTCTGTTCCCTCTCCTGTTGCAGAGTGATCTGTGAACAAGTGTTTGCCAGGGTCTGTGTCCCACCATTGCAGACTGAAGTCAAGAGAAAGGCTCAACAGCCTGTTGCAAGGACAATATTTTTCACATCTTTCCTGCCCCACGCTTCCCTAAAAGTCTTCCAGAGCTGTTAGTAGATGATCTTGATCAGCAGAGCCTAGTTCAGGACACAAAATACTTGAACATACGCTTCTTTGAAAGAGTGGTGTGAAGATCTGAGCAACCTGGAGATGCTAAACAGTTAAAATATAGCAGTGAGCCAGCTCAGCAGTCAAAGTGGAAGCGGGAAGCGAGATGTGACCATAAGACCTCTCCCAACAGAACTAGGGGCTTTTCCACTTGTCGGTGTGTCTGCTCGCATCTTTTTTGAGTGGCAGAAATGATACTGTTCATAGTTCCTTTCTGAGCTTTTTTTTCTCAGCATTAAGAGCAGGTTCCCTTGGGGAAGAGAAGTCTAACCTGAGATTTTTAGAATGAAAACCACCAAAGTTGGTACTAACCAACAGCTAGTGTAACATGTCCGTGCCCATGGCAGGGAGGTTGGACAAGATGATCTTTAGAGGTCGCTTCCAATTCAAACCATTCTGTGATAACTCTTTTGCCATATATGTGCAGAAAACTGAAATAGTTTACAACTAGACTTTAATAAGGAATTATTTCATCTTAAGGAATTAGACTGGGGAAATTTATAGTGCAAGATTAAGGATAAAATGAAAAGTTTTTCATTTAAAGAAAAAGAGAATGGTCTTCTAGTAGCTTTCAGTGACTAGCTGTGCATTCCCTGTTATAGAGACTAAAATATTAAGTGTTCAGCTAGGTTTAATCTCAAGTGTGTGTCTATATCCAGATGTTGAGCTAATCTAAAGTAAGGCTGAGAACTTCAAATTTAAGACATAAACCAAGCTTGAACGGCTAGGTTTTGGAAAGCTGCTTCTCTCTCTTTTGGAGGGAGAGAATAAATCCTCAAGTTCTGCAAAGCTTCTCTGCATTAGATTGTATTGACTTTTACTTAAAAACAAGATTGGGAATGTAGTTTCACAGAGCTGATGTTTCCTGTGTATCTTCTATAGTAATATTAGAGAATAAAAAAAAATTGGAGTAGAAACTTGACACAAACTAATACTTTAGTTAATACAGATGCAGAACCTCTTAAATCACCTTGAATATATTCACAGTTGTCTTGTGGCAGACCAAACTGGAAGGACAATTTGCTTATGAAGCATGGTACTCCTGATAATTTAACTTATGCCAAAACCTATTGCAGATTTCTTCTGGAAGATGGTCGCTATAGCCAGGTCAGCTTTTCAGTCCTTGGTTCCATCAGTCTTTACTTCAGTCCTGACCCCTCTGAATGAAGGACCTAAAGCAAGTGGCTGTGTGTCAGCATTACCTGCTACCTGCAGGGCTTTACCAGGGAATGAGAATCTTGTTCCTATTTAGTGGGCCAAAAATTAAATGTAGATTGTCAGGAACAGCCTGGCTACCAAAGATCGTGTTTTACTGTTGAGACAGGATCCTTTCCAGTTGAAGTCTGAGCTTGTTGAACCAGAGCTGGTGGTTTCATTAGCAGGAATAAAAGAAGGCGGGTTGGAAGAATTGAAGTTACTTAGCTTCTGCTCTTGTGAAACACCAGTGTTCAAATGTTACAGGCCTTGCTGGGCACGACTGTTAGCAAGACCCTGGGAAAAAATACTTTCTAGGTCAGAAAAGTGCATCAGCCTCAATTTCCTTCTGTCTTGCGTGAAGTATTGTGGCACAAGCAGGGCCTCATTGCTTCTGTCAGGAAAACAGCACTGGGTACATGCCTTTCTGAGGTACTTAAAGAAAAGACTGAATGAAAATTAATGTTAATGAGCTTTTCAGACTAACATGTATTTTCATAGTCATCTTTTTTTATAAGGCAGTTACTGAAGTGTTAATCATTTGATTACTGGTTGTTGTAGATAAGGGAATAATTGGTCCCTTTTTGTAAATTATGGAAATAAGTGACAGGAAAGAGCAGTCGGCCAGGCAACAGGCATGAAAACTGTTTGTGTGGCTTATTGCCTGGAGAGATTGACTGGAACTAGAACCCCTTTGCTTTGATGACAACTGGGTTGTGACAAAATTTTATTTCCTATTTGCTTCTCAGTAGCAAGGGCATGTCTTCCAGCAAGGTCTCACATGCTTGTGGAACTCACATAATTTTGGGCATCGCTTGAAACATGTGTTTATCAGTTTCTCTTACAAGCCATTAAAAAAAATTAATCTTTGGTGATGGCCAGGGAGAATAGTTGAGTCTTTGCCTCCTGAGTGATGAATAGCTTTAGTGGGGTCTGCTGTTTGAAGATGTTTTACTGAGATTTAAGGAGCTGCAAATTTCACTGATTTCCTGGGGCTATAACAAAAAAAAAAAATATTTAAATATACGTTAGATATTTTTGCCGTAACTCTTCAGAATTCCTTAGGAAAATCATATTATGCCCTCTGTTTCCGAAAGGAAAAGCATTGAACACCTGTGAAATGCAGGATAGTTGCATCTTTTTTTCATACACTTAATGTTTAAAATGGTTCTGCTGTGAAAATGGAATTGCTTCTTTTCTTTGTGTCCCTGTTATTGTAGCATGTGAGAATAAGCTGCAGATGATACCAGCCATTCACATAATAGCTTTATGTGTGCTCATCTGCTAGGTAGGTGTCATTCCTTGTTATATCATGCTAGTTCACTCGACTCTGTTGCTTCCCTTCCTGCTGTTCTGCACCAGACAGTCATAAATATTCATGCATGTTTCCTACCATCCATTTAGGCTTGTATACCTAGCTTATGGTCTGTTCTAGTTTGTTAAATGCAGGCTTTTTTTAACACCAGAGTGCTGAAGGCTGTCTAGTGAGCTGAAAGGCTGATGTCACAGTTTCTGGTATATGAAGCTGCTGAGATATTGAGGCTTTAAAATATTTTGCTCGGAAATTCTTAAATGGTAAAATGAAAATGGAAGTTTCCTCAGCAGCAAACGTTCTGGCCATGTTGTTTCTTACTTAATTGTAATAACGAGTAAAACTTGGCTTTGTACCTGAAGCAGATGCTTAGCTGTAATAAAACTGTCTCAACTTGCCTTGAAAAGTCCAGTTTGGATAGAATCTTTGTAAGGACTAAGAAAATCAAATTTACAATGAGAAAATAAGTAACTTTTGTTCACTGTCTTTCAGTACTTTAAAATACTTGGGGCTCTGTACAGAGGGGAGGGGAAGGCTTGTGTTTGTGAGGCCAGTTACTGTCCTGGTCGTTTCACAGGTTCGTTGGTCAGATGCTGTATCTCATTAAATTCATCACCGTTTTGTGTAGAGCCCTTGCTCTCAGTTTTCCTAACTGGGGTGATGCTATTACTGGTCATCTAGGAAGGTGTTAAAATGTGTTTTTTAAAACAAGTTACTTTTTAAGAGGATCAACCCCTGCCCCCAGCACCTTACCTGAACAGGAGCTAGTAGATGAGCAGCACATCTTAACCTGAGCCAGAGGATTGGGCACTGATACTACTTCACACCATGAATTTGACACTTCAAGGTTAGTAAAGATGTTGAGATTCTATGTAATGTCCAATACTATAGCTTGGGATGGGAAAAAAAATAATAGTTGATACGCTTCAGGATTACCTCAGGCTTCTGAAAGTCTTTTGTATTATCCAGTCAATTGATTTCTGTAGAGTTATTACTTTTAATTGCTTCTAATATAAATAGTCTAGGAACAACTATGGTGGTGGCTGTGGTCAGTTATTTCTTACTGTTTTGTCAACTGGTGACTAACAAATGTAAATAGAAAATATGAAAATGGGAAGCACACTTTTCCCTGAGTTCACTAAGGCTGGACAGGCTGCTATGGGCATGGAATTGGACTATGGGAATCCTCTGCTGGGAATTCCTGGGGACTCGTCTGTCTTAGAACTTCTGATAAGAAATAATGTCCAGTCAGTCCAAGCTGTTGCAGCCGAGTGCAATGTGAAATGTCTCTGCCAGTGCTGGAGCCCACAAGAGTGGGTGTGAAAAATGCGTAGGGGTGAGACCTTTGGCTGGGAAGGGTGATGCATCCTTCCAAAGATCAGGAAGGAAGAGGTGGTAGAGTTAGAGAAAATCCTGCTGCACCTTACGCTTGTGAATTTTAGCACGTGTTTGCCTGTGTTTTACTCTCTTGATTGGTCACTCTGTTTTCATTTGGGGAGGAAAAGGAGGAGAGGAGGTGTCAGAGCAGGGTGTTGTGTTGATGGCAGCTGGAGCTTTCTTCTTTTCTCACCTCCAGCTCTAAGAGGCTACTGAATGGAGTTACTATTTTGTGTGAAATAACACTCTAAGGGGGCACTTATTCCTTAGTTTCCTGCTTCCTCTGAATTTGAATCAAAAAGAACCCGTTGCCATATACCTGCTACTGCGTAGACATCATGGTATTGGTTTTCTGCCTTTTTGCAGACTTGTAACTGCTGATTTTGATAGGCGTAGTGACATCCCTGGTATTATTGAATAGCACGATACAAACATCGCAGTGTATTTTACAGATGTGTGGACTGATACAGCCATGCTAGCAATGTGCAAGGTGTCAGATGTGTACCCCAGAAGCGGTGAGCTGACTTCCCTACTCCGCTTTGTGGGTGCAAGCCAATGATTCTCAAATTGATAGCTATAGACTACCGGCAATCCCTGAGGTCAAAGTAATTGATCCAGGACTGTATCAAACAGTTTTCAATAGTGCTTTTAATTAAAGAAGGGAAAAAAAGCTTTGTTGTGGGTGGTGACCTGAAAAGAAATTAAGGATTGGCAGGGATTCATTGGCCTAGAAAGGTCAGCTACGGTTGCTTGACATTGTTATTGATCATGTCTGCCTTTCTAGAATTACTTTTCAAGGTAGGATGCCATAAAACCTGCACAAATAAACTGCCAAAAAAAAACCCCCTCTCTGAACTGGTTGCTCTGTCTGTCCTTCTTTACCCCCACAACCGTGTACAAACTGCTGGCCGCTGCCAGCAGCATCTTTGCTGCTGTTTTCCACTGCGTGATGATCCGTTGTTGGCAAAGCAACAGTTGGTTTCCTGTGTCGCTGCCTTCCATTTGTTGTGCGTTGAGGACTCCAAGCACAAAGGTTTGTGGAATCCAGTCATCTGCAGCCCATGGAACCTGCTTTTAATTTCCTGAAGGACTTTGACTTATTTTTTTGCGTTTTAGAAGTATTCTTATGATGGACCAAAACATCTACTGAACTGCCGAAGAAATGTATAAATACCGTTGTTTTGCATCAGCAAGTTATCTGTAGATCTTCACTGGCCCACAGTTCCTGTGTAGAGCAATGTACCTGCAAATTTCCTTTGTCAAAGAAGTTGCAACTAAAATAGAGGCAACAAAACTGCTGGAAGTGTATTAAATGGGCTTTTTATTCAGAGTATGCCCCTTGCTCAGGGCTCCCTGTGCTTCACCTGGTCTGAAGTTGGCGGATTCACTGTAGGTACTTTAATTTCCTTTGCTGCTCTTTGTGTGTTTGATCTAGGCTGCAAGCTTTAGTCCATTGTTTGTTCTATTTCAAACGAATATGAAAAATATAATCAATTAAAGTCAAGGTGAGTTGCTTCTCTTCTCTGGGATGAATGAAATAAAATATACATAATGTAGAAAATGGCAGAACATCTCTTTAATTACTAAAATTATTTCAGACAAAAAAACCCTGTTCCTTGTTTTTCTGGGTCTTGTTTGTTTCCCTCTAATTCTCTGGATATTTTACATTAACTGCCTAAACAGAATCTTAAATTCCTTCTTAAAGAAGCAAATCTGTTTAAAAGGACAAGAGTATAATTTATAACCTAGATCTTTAACTAGGCTGGGAATAAATTATCTTAAAAGAGGTTATTTGAACCATTTTGTACATAAAGAAGCCATTGCTGCTTTGGTATAATGCAAGAACCACTGAAGTAGTACGAAAGTGATTTGCACAATTTTTGTAGTGTTAACAGGACAAAATGTTCTTATTTGCTGGAATCAATGGGGGCAGCCGTTCCGTTTCAGCAACCAGGCTGGGAGGGCATCCTTCAGCCAGCTTTATCCTGCGTAGCCAAATGTGCTTTGAAAATGTCTGATAAATATGCATTTAATATCGCCCTTTGCTTAAAAAAAAAAATTTATAGCCATACTTTTTAAAATCAAAAATAACTTTTTTTACCAGACTCCTTAATTTTAGTTGTAAACAAAGCTAATTCCAGAAGGTAGAGCCATGGATGTATTTCAAGAAGGTTTATTCTTTGCAGGCTTCCTTCTGATTCCCCACCCCTCCTCTTTTTTTTTTTTTTTTTTGCTGTTGGGTTTTTTTTTTTATTGGAGACTTAAAGATGCAAAGAATTGGCTCAGATGGTCCTTTGGTCTGATCTCATCTGGTGTCTTGCATGAGGGAAGAAATGGCAGAATAAAAGAGGTTTGACAATAGAGCAAGAGTGGAATCAATGGGGGGAAAAAAAATTCTTTAATTAGAGCAATTAGAGGCAGAACCATATCCACTCTGCCTTTTACCTAGTGCTCTCCTCAGAGTTCCTCAGCTGTGACTATGGATAAACTTAATCTCACTGAGAATCTGTTAGATGAATGCAGTTGTCTGGCTCTGTCAGTGCCTTCAGGATAATGAATGAGTTTTGTTTCTTGCTTTGGGGGAACTGGGTGAAATTGCCATAGCTTGACAGTGAAGAGCAGAGGAGGACTTTTTTTTTTTTTAAAGAAGCTGCTTTAATCACTTTAATAGAGCATTTCTGTTTTAAGAGCTTAGACTGACATACCTAAAAATACTCCTCTTGATTACTGGCTCACACAGATCATTTTAAGTCAACAATGAGCATCCTCCTTTTGGGGCTTTTTACATAAAAATCTAAAAATGGTTTTCATGCATTCATAATTCAGTATATTGTTCTTAGCAATGCTTTTTCGTCTTCCTGCCTTGGGTTGTTTTTTCCAGATCTGGACTAGCAAGTTCTCCAATCCTCAGCATTAAATCTTTTGAGTTTCAGCGACTCTGTTAAGCGCTGGGTCTCAAGTACCAGTAAATCTGAGCATGAAACTTGATGTGAGGCCAGTAGTCGGAAGATCTTGGAGCGGTAACTTTCCACACAACTCCTCAAGTGGTATCAGGTCATCTGTTTTGAGAGTTGAGGGCAAAACCAAGTTTGACTTCTCGGTAAGAAATACCGTTCCTTGTCAGCACCTCAGTTGTTGCTGGATTAGCCGTCTTACGGTGTTTCTAGAAAAGAAAATACTTCCAGTGAAGATTTTGAGGTGAGCTTATCTGTGAAAGAAAGTTGTAGCGTCACTGGGGTTTATCCTTTAACCGAATCTTAAAGGATTCTTGCAAAGGGCAAGTGAGATTTTGGGATTACACTGTGATTTATCTGTATGTGTGATGAGAAGGCTTTCTTCATCTTCCTCTCTAACTTATGCTTTTAGCAAGTTGGATCTCTGACCTCTCCCAGTTCTCAGAGGCAGGCTTGGTTAAGTGGAATTTTTGAGCTTTACAAAGAAAAGGCAGGATAAATAGATTATTTTTAAGATTATTTTGCTTTGCGGATGTTTCTTGGTTTATTTTTTATTGCTGATGCTTTGAAAGTGCTAAACAATAACTAGCTTGAACTCGGAGATTTAAGTGAGACTTTTCTGGAAGAATCCTTGGACGAGATATGAATCTCTAATATGAGAGGCAAGCACGTGCCTAAGAAAATGAAATGGAGAGGTAAGGCCCGCTCCTGTCTCATACATCATACAGTAGAAGTGGCACAATCCCAATTACCTTTCCTTTGTAGGTCACTCCTGACTGTTGCCTGAGCCCTTTGCGGACTCTGCCTGGCAACAAATGACCTTCTAATCCCATGCTGGCAGGGAGATGGATTTGTGTTATCTAATGGGTCTCTTCCATGCCTGGCTCTTGTGAGAGTCTCCCCAGTGGCTCATTACAGCACACAGCGTGGAGTGCTGCTTGCAGTGCTGCTGGCGATAGCTGGTAGCACGTATTCTGCACGCGCTGGTGTGGAGGAGTTGTTGGTACCCACTGTTAATCAATGTCATTAGTGGTGGTTGGTGTCAGACATACAAATCTCCGGCGCGCGAGGCCCCAGAAGCGGGACAAGGCAATCTTCACGAATCAGATGAATGACCTTGAAATCTCTCCGATCACTGCTGTCAGATCAAAGTTGCTGGAACTATGAGATTAGCGTATTGATTTCATCTTGCAGATGGATGCTTTTTCTGAAGTTAAGTGCTAGGCAGCGGCTCAAGGCTTCCAGACAAAGAGTATCGATCCGGTTGACTCAATTAGCTGTTGAAGGCTTTGAATTTGGGCCCTCATAGTTAATGGCAATTTTGCTGATAGAGGAGCTTCACAAGTTCCCCTCTTTTAACTCAGTTATGTGTCTTGGATACTTTGCTGTTTGCCACGGATTCAGTTGCTGATTTTGGAGGATGTTAGTACTTGGGCATCTACTTGTTTCTGTGCTGAACCAGTGAGGAAACCTTTCCTTTTAGGAGTTTCCTATTTTTTATATATCAGAGCAGCCTACTTCTTTCTCTCCCATAACGTATTAAAACATTGCAGCTTAGCAGAATTAATGCAGATGAAAGCTTCCGCTTACTGCCTTGTACAGCAAAACACTTCTCTCTCTGCTCTTCCCCCAGCCTCCCAGGAAAAAGCACCGCACTGGCCCTGCGGTGCATATTCACACGTGCCATTCAGGTTTGATGGTTAGGAGGAGGAGTGCAGTTGCAGCTGGTGAGTAGCTAGTTCAGTGTGGGAGTCGCCAGTGATCTCTAGGTCCAGATTCTTCCAGGGCTGGTATAGCTGAAGAAAATCATCTGAGCAAGTTGGATACGAGCTGAAAAATTCCTGTCGGAGCCAGTTGCTTTCCCATCCAGGAGCATGCATCTGTGCGCTTAAGCAACAGTGTCTGAGCCACAGCTGTGTGATTAGGAGCTGGTTAATGTGGATTTTGTTTTCGTTGGATCAAAAGCTTGGAGGAGCAGAAAAATCACCTAACAAAGCCCACGCTGCTACTCTTGGTCAGCCACGTAACGACTGAAGAGTTTCCAAAATTGATGTTCAGGTGCAGCGTTGGAACAAATGGTTTCTTTGGTTAATCGCTTCTTTTCTTAGCTTCCCTCTGCTTCAAAAAGTTTACGGATGCCTTGCGTGTGAATTCCTACACCAGTATAACATTGGACAACTCTGCGTGCCAAGGAGTGGAGGGGCATCCACTGCCCAGCTGAAGAGGTTATTTCAGAGTTTAATTACCCTCACTTTTAAAATTGCATGCCTTTTCTGGTAGGACTTTGGTCTTGGCTTTCAGCGGTTAGATCTTGATCTACAGAAAGAAGAGAGGCTGGAGACCACCTTTCCTTCTCACTGAGTTGCTTCTCTGCTGTCCGTCACCTGTCAGCTGTTCTGATAAACTATGCAAGCTGCCTTTTTTTCTTGCCGATAAGCTCCTTCTCAACTCCTGAATTGTTTGAGGTTTTTCCTCACTTGCTGTCAGTGTGTCCAGCATAATCCCGCTCGCTGCTCCAGCCAAAGCTGTGTGCTGCAGTAAAACCCCATTCACAGCGTTTCTTCCCCACCTTTATTCCTCCAAGGATAATGTTAATTTTTTCTTTTTTTCTTTGGTCTCAGGGGCATACCTGGAATATTTCGGCCTAAAGAATGTTGTATGCTACTGCATCGCTGGCTAATGCTGCCCTGGACATATTTGCCTGTTGAAATTTTTCCAAGGGATTAAATTAACCCAGTAGATTTAAAAAACAAAACCAAAAACAAAAAACAAACAACAAACCTGCTTAATGAAACAAGGCTGAAGTCTTGACTGTCATATCTGCTTCCTTTGGTTATAACCCCCAAATTGCTTACCCAGTTGTTTGTGTTCTGTATTTTAAGCAGCCAGTTGTTCTTGTCTGTGGGTATTACTTTGTGCTACTTCTCCCTGCTGAGCTTCATTTTCCTCTTGAGGTCACTTCTGCAGTTTTCAAGATTATTTTGAATTCTGATTCTGTCCCCCAACTTGCTTGCCATTGCTCCCAAATTAATGCCTTCTGTGAATTCGATAAGCATACAGCCAGCAAGATGGAATAGAAAGCAAGGGAAAATACGTAACAGAGTGGGATTCAGACTCTCCTGCAGATCCTCAGTCTATAAATTGGTTCTTTTTTCAGCAGTGTTCTTTATTATATTTATTTCTTTTTGAAGTCATGCACGAGGGCATTATGTGATCACATAATTGACAATAGATTAATTTCTATGTGTTTTTATTCTCTATTCAAGCTCCCTGAAACAGAGCTTATAGCAGCACGGCTTTCACAGGAGAATCGGCATATGCATCCCCATTGCTTTAGTGTGCAACAGATGGTATATGAATCCCAAGGTGATTCATTTTTGCAGGTCTGGGGATAGTTTCTGCTGTTGGCAGGCAGGGCGGTGTGTGTGGGGAGGCTGAGGAGAGGTGAGATGGTGTTGAGTATTAGGAGTGGCTCTTTTAAAGAGGGAATATTTAAAGCCTGTAACCCTCTGGACAAGGTGTCTGCTTATATAATCTAAACTTGTGAATTTCTGAAGACAAGATTCACTGACTTTTCCTTTTAATTATAGATACAGTGGGAATTGTGGGCTTTCACTTCTGCCAGGATTTTTAAAGCAAGGTTGGTTTTTTTTTTAAGGAGAAATGGTGATGCTTCAGTAGTCATGGTGGAATTAAAACTGTAAGCAGTTGGTATTAATATTAACTTGATCTGGTGCCTGTTGACATATTACGTAAAGAAAACCTTGGTCTGTTTGGAGAAGAAATGTCTTAGAACTGAAGTGCATTGAGACATTCGATCCAAATGTTGGTTGAAGCAGATATTTAAATTTAAGCAAGCCAAGCGGCTCCTTATTTTCCCCCTCTTTTTGTGAAATGAGTGAAGGCAGGGTAGGTAGGGAAGCTCCAGGAATATGAAATAGAAAATCTTTTCAGATTTTATATTTCTGGACAGACTCCCTCCAAGACATCTTGGTGTATAGTGGGAAGAGAAATGATTTGCCAGAAGTCTCCAGCGTTCTTCAGGCGTTGTGACTTACCAAAGCAAATTATTTCATGGATTTGATTACATCCCCTTGCACCTCTAAAGAGTGAAATTTGAGTGTTTGCATCAGTGGCCATGTGAGGAAAAGCCAGCTTGTTTGTGGTGCCACAAACCCGTTACTGGGATTTATAGCATGTGCCACAGTGGGAAGGTATTGGATTTGCTCATCTCTGTCTCTTGAGGTTTGTTGCTGAGTTTGGAGTCAAACCCTCCTCCTCTTGCAGACTGTGGCTGATTGTCCTGCACTGACTTGTGCTGTTCTTCAACGCATCCATGGGGGCCTGGGACAAATTTGACTAAGAGATTGGGGAATCCTGCCTGTCTGAGATGCATTGCTTCCAAAAACCTACCCACCAAAGGGAATGTTTGCTCTACCCTTGTGAAGGCAGCTTTGTAACGTTGTGGGAAGCCTGATTATGCCTATGGAGCAGAATATGTTAAAAATTCACACAGGAATTCCAATTTTGACTTGGGAAAATCTTTTTCTCAAAGGCTGTCTACTGGGCTCCTGTTAGTTTAGCACTTGTAGAGAGTTAACTGAAGTTTGCAGATGGATTAAAATGCTGCTTAAGTACGATGCTGGAGATTTTGTTGGAAGTTTGATAGTAAGATTCAAAAACCAAAATCAACCCACACCCCCAGAATCTTGGCTTAAATTCCCCTTCCGTCTTGGTGGTCACCCTTGTAGAGAACTAACAACTCTGGAAGCTTATTTGAAGAACACGAGCTTTGGCTCATGCACATCGAACTGCTGTTTATCTGTACCTGCAATGTTTGATGGCTGACTTAAGTCATACAGCTCTCCTCCCCTGCCAGGTGGAGATGGCAAATTCCAGCTGCAAGGAAGTTAGAACAATGGGAGGTGATATATTCTTGAGTAAATTCAGTTGTTTCCTAAATAATTTGCCTACAATTAAGAGTATTTAAACATATTGAAATGAGGCAGGTTGAGATGTTCCAGTTCCTGTGTATCTTGCTGGTCCCCTCCAGGTAAAAGTGGCATGGAGGAGGAAAATGTCTGTTGGGTATGAGTTAGGCTTTGTCCCAGCTCAGCTGTATCGTTGGTCTTACAGGTGTAAAAGGCAACTGTTGTGACAATGATTGTTTTAAAAATGAACCTCTGATTTGTCTTTTAAAGAAAATGAGATTACGTGGTAGTTTGATACCTGGCTGGAATGCTATGATACACACAGTTTATGTCGATCTCTGTTATGAAATTAGAATCTTGACATAATTTGATGTAGTTTGTGATTTAACCTGGCCAAGCTGAGTCGCCGTTACAGAGGAGCTGCAGCATCGCAAATGGCTGCATGAAAAAGGCTTCCCCTGTGTCTCTGTGACGATCAGGTGTGCCTGCCCATGCTGCAGTGACACCTTCTGATTGCAGTGCTGACTGACTTCCTAATGCTGCACAGCCCAGCAAATACACCGGTCACGAGCTGCAGCCGTCGCTGGGGTGGATAATGGCGTTTTTGACAGCATATGAACCTGCTTATACAGAAAGGTATAGTGAATATGTTGTCAAAGGAAGGGTGAAGTTAATGGAGTGATAAGGACTGCAGGCACTGTGGGCAGATGGTAAACAAGCCCCTCAACAATGCTGCTCTTCAATCTTGTCTTATGCTACAGCGATACTATGGCAGGGACTGCCATTTGCGTGACAGATACGGAGAGTGTGACATTGAGGAGGTGCGCAGCGAGATGCATTTTAAAGCGACATAGCTACCTTGTTTTATGAGTGAGAAGAGCTGTCTTGTTTATAATAATTTGTTGGAGGGGTTGTCAGACCTATTACATTTGTTCATTACTTCAACTAAAATTTCTGAATGACTTGGTAGAAACTGGAACGATCAAATTATTTCCATTTTCATGTCAAATCATGAATGTTTAGGAGTAAAACTGATGCTCAGGAATGATACAGGAGCCGACCTTTTTCAGAAAAATGAGCCTTTTAGTGACTTCGTAATTGTAAAGTCAAGTAACTGCTCTTTTGGTTGTAGGAAGTGTAATTGCAGAGTATGGGTCTGTTGGACTCAAAGCAAAACTCCCCCTGAAACCATTTTTAAATCACCTGTTTAAAACTTGCACTGAAATTGTTCCTTGAATCTGTGTTTTTTTTTCTTGTTCTAGTGGGGAAGACTTCCTTGATCACCAGGTTCATGTATGACAGCTTTGACAACACCTACCAGGTAAATTAATCTGTATTATTCGTCTTCTGTAAGGCCCCTCTGTTGCCGTATCTCCTATTGCAGGAAAAATCCACTTGATTACAGTGGATAAGAGTTGGTACACCGACCAAATTCTTAACTGTAAAATCTTCAAGCTTTGTATTTTAACAACCTTTCAGAATGGCATTTCAGTGTTCGATTCTGCTCGAGTAGCTTATCTGCTACTTGCAGCAGGATAAGTTGTGGTTCAAAGGATAGGCTTCTTGGGTATACCCAAATAATTGCAGTTGTTAAGTCTACCACGTTTGTGGGGTTTTTTTTTATCATTTGCTACCAGACCATCACAGATCTAATGGCTCTGTGGGGAAAAATGTAACAGGCACCTGGCTCTCTTAAAGAAGCAAGCTGAGGTGTGAGAGGTTCTGCAGCGGGGTGAACATGGACTTGTGGAGCAGAAAGCAGTGGAGTGTAGGGCCGGATGTGCTTTAGGACGCTGTTTTATGCTGTTTGCTGGAACAAAGACCACAAAGCTGGTTGTTGTGCACGTCCCTATCCTGTGACTGCTTATTTATGCTTATTTATTTATTTAAACAAGATTGGGGTTGGCAAGGTTGGGGCTGAAGCAGTGGTGGTCTTTTGTTCCAGTTGGTCCTGCGGCCCCCTCACTACTTCATGTTTGGTGACATCAGTTCAAGTTGACGCAAGCTAACTTCCCTAAATTCTAGGAGAGCAATCGTTGTTGCCCACTCCCAGAATTTAGGATGAGCTTGAAAAGGTGGGAAGCTATAAAAGTACTTCAGTTTCATAAAGTGTGTCTTCTCCAAGCAGAACGTGTTTCATGACTTGGTTACAGTTGGTGACGTTCTGAATACACTAAGCTGAGAAAAATCTGTTCCCTGGTGAATGTGAAGGGTTTTTTAGGGGGGTGGGAGGAGGAGGTAATGGGAAAAAAATAAGAAAAATGCTGTGACTCTTCTGTTACTTAGTGTCTATCCAAGTATCTCGTTCAAATCTCTTAATGATTTCCTTCCTGCCTCTTCAGTAATTCCTCATTGCTGCTGCTAGGCAAGTTGGGTAGAATGAGATGTAAGTTCTCACTTAACTACAGGAGAAGCAAAGCTCCTCTGGTGTAGGAGGGCTAGAGTACACATCATTGCTCCCAAGGGAGCAAACATCCTTTCAAATTCTGCCCGCTGTAATTACATGGACATGTGAATGCAGTTCTTTTATTTAATCTGGGCTTTTTTTTTTTCCCCACAGTATTTTTCTTTCAGGTCTGTTCCTTTTCCGTACGGAGCTTTCGTCCTAGTTCTTTCTTGAAGAGGTTTGACCCTCTGTGTTTTATGATAATATAGTTGTCTCCATGGGAAGCTGGTCTGACATAATATACTAAATGATTGCAAAATGAATGAGTGGGACTTAAAACAGTAAGAAATCTTAAGGGCTTACAAGATAGCTCCAATTTAGCCATCACCAATGCGTGCCTAGTTTGGGTGTTAATGTATTTGGTACAGTGTCATTCATCCAGAGACCTCTGTTTTACTGAAGTCATGACTGAGGTGGGGCGATACGCCCTATTTTGCTGTAGCTGGAAGAAAGAATGAGTCATAAAACCTCCAGTAACTTGGCCAAAATCACACCACATGTTAGCGTCCAGCCAGAATATAAACTTCTCAATGCCCAGGATTATATAGAGTACGTGAATGATAATGCATATCAAACCGTGTACGTGGTTAACTGTAGCTGTAGGTTAGTTGATGGACGATTTGCTCGTTCTGGACATTTCTGATAGATTTTGAATGCGTATTTTCTGAAAGCTGCCACAACCTGTCATTTGAACAAGGTTTTTTGTGTTGGTAAAAATAGAAAGCTGCCGTTTAATGAAATCTGTGCTGTGCATTAGTTCTCTTTTGCTTGCTGCTAGATAAGAGGAATTCAGCTATTGCCCCCGTAGCTTATTAATACACTGTTTTCTGGAAAGCGACATTTGTGAATCAAACAAGAACTCGCTGTACTGTGTCAAGGAAACGCAAACATCTGAAAGTAAGTCGTGCCATTGGTGATGTATATTTTACCGGGAGTGATTCCTCTCCATGGACGTGCTGGGAAAGATTTCCTTTGTTCTGTGGCACCTTATGTGTTGTATAATGAAAGACCAACGTTGGCAAACATGATCATTCTCTGTGTGTTATGCAAGAGGAGAATTATAGGCCACGCTTCCCTTTGGCTTCAGCATCTTGGAGGAGGGGAGAGGGAGGACAGCATTGAGTTTAACGCGGGCCTGTGACTTAAAAGATAATTCAGGTTCTTGCTTTGCCTCAGGCTTCCTTGCGATGTCTTGGGTAATTCTGCGTCAGCAAGTATAGCCTATAAAATGGGGTAACAACAGTTCCTTATTAGACAGTAGTGTTGTAAGGACAGATGGATTAAAAAGAGTTCTTGTACACGACCCCATCCGCAGTGTGGCCCTCTCGAGCTTTTTTTTTTTGTTGCGCTTGTTGTCTTTGACCTTGCAGTTTGGACTTAACAGTACCTCGCATCATGTTCAGAGCATGCCTGGTTCCTGCTCGTTCCATGTGGTATGCAGCATTTCACAAGTGGGTTAAACCTGCCTCCACTTTAATTACGGTAATTAGCTTAGCTTCATGTCCATGTGTTTTTCCCCATCAGTAAGCAGAATTTTCCTCTACTCATACATTGCACAGCTTTTCTTTACAACTGACCTGTAAAGATCCCCCAAGCTCTTTTGCTCCTTCTGTCAGAATTGTGACAAAACGCCTCTTTGTAGGTTACCTATTTTACTAAAAGTCTGGGATCTAGAGTGCCTGAATCCACCCCTTGACACCTGCTGCTTCTCTGTATCGTTGTGATATGGTCAGAACAGTACAGGTGGACAAATACATTTGGCTGTAAGTTATTCCATGTAATTCTTAAAGCCATTTCACAGCTTGAAAGTAACAGACCTGCCGTACGTTCTTCTCAATGTGACTAGCACAAATATATTCATTGCCCAGGTCTAAAATAAGTTTTGTGCTTGGCCTTTCCACTGTGCTTCTCATGCTGTGAGTGTTCAGGTGCAGGAATCTCACCGGCCTGATGCATTTCTGCGTGGCACTTGCATTTCCACCAGGCACACAGAGACTTCTTTTGGCAGCAAGTGAGCTTCAGAGCCCTTGCTGCCGTGCAGCTGTGTGGGAGGAATGGCATGAAGTACAGGCTGAGGCAGGTTTTGGGCTTTGCAGCTGATGTTCCAGCTCCTACTGAGAAAATCTGAGTCTCCAGCAGTTTGTCAGCCAGAATGGGATCCTGACTTGTATACGAGGTGTAAGATCTCGGGGGTCTGTAGCTTTTCTTCTGTAAAGTGAAATCAAATAGACATGAGGGAAAATAGAAGCATCTTTGAGGCGATCTTCCGAAAAGTACCCTTTACCAAAACAATAGAAATCAGAAGCAGAAGGGAAGCATGTTGTTGCATTAGTCTTTTGAGGCTTCTCATACCTGCCTTACGGTTTCAGTATCATCTCTCTGAATGGGTAATGTCGCAGTTCCTGATGACAGGTGAGAATCACTGGGCAGCTGTCTCGGGATTTACCAGTATTTATTCTTCCCATATGCGTCTCTGGTACTCCCAATCTGCCGTCCTGATCCAGCCAGGAAAGTTTGTTTTCTGATGTGTTAAATTTAGTTGCAAATTCAGTTTGGATTGTTCAGTTCTGCTTGGGTTTTTTTTATTCATTTGCAGCTGGTTTTCATGTGTTGCTCACAAGCAGACTGGCTGGCTCTATTCTTTATTCCTACCACATAAAATATCTGGCAGAATACAAGGAATTAATTATGGGGATATATAGCGAGGGCATCATAGCAGTCTTAACAATATTGAGCATGTGCACTAAAATAGACTCTGTTAGAAATACCCGCTTCAGCATGGGAGAGTGCGGAAGAGGTGGTATCAAGCCTCTTTGCCCTGGCTGGGAGACTTAGCTCTTATCTGTTGGGGTTTTTTTTTTGTTTTTTTTTTTTTTTTTTTTCTTTTTCCTTTTTTTTTTTTTTTTAGTTTTTAAATCAATTTGTTTGGAACATCTTCCAGGCTCCGTTGATGTTGCTGAGCGATGCAGCTGCTTGAGATATCCTGCTGAAGCCAGAGCAGCCTTATAGCCCCAACAGGTCAGCTGGGTAGTACCCCTGCTGCAAACGAACTCCTAGAGCTTGGATTCACCCTCGCTGCAGCCTTGAAAAATGGGATGAAGATGATGTGTTTAAGAAGCAACTCTTGATAGCGCTCAGTAGCACTTTGCTCTTTCTCTTAAACACATGGAAGGATGTCCTACACAAAGCTCCCACTAGTGTCTAGAAATTTGGATGCAGTTATGCCGCAGTGAGCTTTAGTATTAACTGAGCTTTACTAATTGTTGGGGAGCCACGTGTACGTGCGCGCACTTCTGTTGCAGCAGATGTGAAGATGTCCACCTTAGCCTTAAAGAAAAAGGCTTAAAGTTAAGATACATTAAGATATTTGGCCTCCAGGAAGAATACAGTGTGCTCAGAGATCCTGGTTAAGCTGATGGATGCTAATGTAGGTCGTGTGTGTCATATGTGTAAAAATCCTTGCTGGATTAAACTGTTGATATGCATAAACTGGAGTTAACCTTAAGTTTTTGTGCTTTAAGATACTGTTCTGGTTATGGATATTAAGGAGACTGCTTATTGAATCTTACTTATAGGTAGAGCTGAATCTGGAAAGTAAGAAAACCAGCATTTTTTTCTTGCAGATGTGCTCCAGGTGCTGATTCTGATGTGGCAGTAACGCTCGCTCCCCTGAAAATCGCTACTGTTCTGACGTTTTATTTAAGAGGTGTTGGTTTTCTCTTTTTTTACAGGCAACAATTGGCATTGACTTCTTATCGAAAACCATGTATTTGGAGGATCGAACAGTGAGTAAGATTTTTGTTGCACTTCTCTTTGTACGGTAGGAATGAGGATCAGCATCTGTTGTAATTGTGCAGCCCACAGTTCTGAGATCACTTGGAAGTACAGAGTGAGCCTTCATCTACCAGCTGCTTCCAGACTGACAAGTGCTGCGGAGACAGCTCCCTTCTCTGTTTGGGGAAATGGGAAATCACCATTTGGTGCATCTGTGGAGGGCTCACGAGTGCCATTTTACAAGCGGCAGAAGGTGTTACAGTGTCATCCGCTTTGAAGAAAGAGATGACACGGATAGTTTGAGGGGTGCCTAACGGTGGGAATTTGGAGAAGGGGACCAGGCTTAACCTTTTGAGTTTTTGATGTCGCAAGACAGAAAAATAAAACATAAATTGCCAAATGTTGCCAGTTAATAGCTAGCTTGATATTCTTAATGTTACTTGTTTAAAAAGAGGGTTGCCTTCAACAGTAATCCCCAAATGATACTTGTTTCTTAGCTTTGGTGCAGTTCTAGTTCCTGAAATGAAATCACTCCTCTGTGGAAGCAAGCCTGTGGTTTAAAATGAGCTCAGATTCTTAATTAAGAAATTCAGCCGCTGAGCTATTTGCAGAAGCGAATTGTGCAGTGCTGCATAAGCTTATGGTACTGTATAAACCCACAATAAATGTGATTGCGTTGAAAGTGCTGGAGTGATGAGATGTTCTTTCCATAGCAAAACTGGCCCTTGTGCATCTTGCCATATGTGTTGCTTTTAGTATATCTTGCCTTTTCTTTCAGAACCTTGATGGTAAGAGACAGTCAACCTCATCTGTGTGCATGTTACCTTGCAGTGTGGCTAAGGCTTAAATACAGCATTTTATCCTCCTTGAAAAATCCACATTAGCAGCTTTTCCAGTGCTTTGACAGCAGCTGAAGGCTCTTCCTTTCCAAGTATGGTGTGTGGTCTGATTCTTCCACCAGCAGCAATCCTCCAGGCTGCTGGAGGTTACGTGTGTGAGTCCTGAGGAAGGATAGCAGCAGAGCGTGAAAATCTTGTGTAGGCAGAACTGCAGGTGAACATTTGCCTTAGTTTTCTTGTTGGTCCTCTCAGTTTGAAAGCTGAGCAATTCTATTTCTTCACTTTTGGAAGGGAAGCATTTTTTTAAAAAGCAAAGACAGCGGAAAGCCAAGATAGGTGCACATACACCAGTTTGGCTACTACTAGTGCTTGGGAGAGATTGCTGTAAAGGAGACAGTACGCTGGTGCTCCCAGTCCCCAGTCATCTCCTGCATGAGTTTATAATTTTTATTTAGCTTTTTTCAAAAAGTAAAATTTACTTACTCTTTTATTTTTAGTGGCAGTTTGGCTTTTTTAATTTTCTCCCACCCACAGATCAGGTTGCAGCTGTGGGATACTGCGGGTCAGGAACGTTTCCGTAGCCTCATTCCCAGTTACATCCGTGACTCTGCTGCTGCTGTAGTAGTTTACGATATCACAAGTAGGTATATTGCACTGGGTTTGACCTTTTTCTTATTTTTCTTGCTTGTTTGACTGATTTTGTTAGGTACGGTTGCAATTATGGGACACAGCAGGTCAAGAACGGTTCAGGAGCTTGATTCCTAGCTACATTCGTGACTCCACTGTTGCAGTTGTTGTTTATGATATCACAAGTGAGTGGGGGGAATTCTGCATTTCTAATACTCTGCCCCTTTCATCCCTTAGCCTAGCTTTGCATGTCCTATCACAGTCATCTGCTTGTTCTTCATTCTGGCATGAAAAAAGATATGTTTTCTGTTATTGTAGTCAAGTTTTAAGCTAGCCACCCGATTGCTGCTGTTGTACTGTATAAACTGTCTTACAAATGACATCATTTTGTAACCCTTTCCTATTGCATTCTCCTGAAGCCTTGAGTCCTGGCTGGTCTTGTTGCACTTTACCCTCTTTCATCTGCTTTTTGGATCGTAATATCACCTATGACTTTTGGTCTCAAACACCTGAATCATGTTGATATCTGAATTCTTAAACTAGATACTTTGCACTGATAGCCGTAGCTTGCTTCACTCCATTTGCCCTCCCCCCCCCAAAAAAAAATCTGGGCATGGGCTGGGGGGAAAATGCATTAACATCACATTTTCATTTGAATCAGTCACTTTCACATTTTGCAATTTGTAGAACTTACCACTAAGCCCTTACCCTTTAACAATTGCTCTTTCTTTTCTTACTAAGGTATGTACGTTTTTGTGAACTAAAATATTAGTGCTTTTTCAACCCTTCTCCTTCCGTCCCTCCCCTCAGTCCAGAGACCCCTAACTTACTAGCTTTTCTGTATTTGCAAAGGGCAGAAATTTTGTTTTAGGAGAACTAAACCTTCAGACGCTTTCAGTTCTAAACTGGAACTGACTTGAGGGCAATGGCCTGATTCTATACTAATGCAAAAGTGCTCATCCTTTGATTTATAAATACCGGACGATTACAGCAGGAGTATGGGCTTTACCTATAAAAGCTTTAATTGTTAAAAATAGCACTTTCATCGGAGCTAAAATAACAGGTTAGCTGTGAAATTTTTCTACTGACCTAGCAAATTCAATACTACCAAGTAGTAAAGAGAAGACTTAAGACACTAGCAAGTGATCGTCTTGACCGTCTAGCATACGATATATTACTATGCAGTAGAAGCCATTAGAAAAAAAATCAATATTTGTCAAGAACTGCTGCAGAGCCACCTCCCCCCCTCCTTTTTAAGTACTGAAACTACTTTGGCAACTCCGGATGCTCTTTGTGTAGCTAACTGGCCAATACTGAGCTCCGTGGCAGCTTCTGTATGACTCGTTTTTCCTTACGGGTTGCAACTTTTCAAACATACTGTCTCGTTAGATCAGGATAGCTTCCTAAAACTCTTACCTTGCGGCTTTTAAGGACGTATCATTAAGAAAAAGTGTCTGTGGATAGGCTAAATTTGTATTTCAGGTTCTATGCAAATGATTTGGAAACTCTTTTGAATTCAGTGGTCAGCGATAGAGGAGTTGCTAGTATGTTGTATGACCCTGGTATTTCCTAGAGAAAATCCTGAACCTAGCAAGTAAAAAGTGATTAAGCCATACAAAATGTGTAGCTGGTATTAAGTACTTTTGAGAAGCAATGGAACTGTAGGAACCTCTTGCTGTACGTGCACAAGTCATGAGCAGTGTAGAATGCAATATCATGCTAATCCCCATTCTCCGTAGAAAATATTTTATGTTGAACTAAAAAAAAATGGAACTAGTCTAAAACACAGTGATAAGACTTCTCATTTTAGACGCTGTCAGAATGAAATTTTAGATCAACTCGGTTCACTCCCTGGCTTTGAATTTGCCTGTAGTGGAGTACTAGTCCATTTTAAGTTAATGCCAAAGTTTTCGTAGACTTCAGTGTGGGAGACTTAGGGTTTCACTTGCTGATTCTTCATCGCCCTATTATGCCAATTCCAGAGGATGTGAAGCTTTTATTTGAGTCTTACAGATGTATTTACCAGTGATCTGTGAAGAATACCTGCAATGATAATCCTCTCCACTGTTCTCTGTTAGATGTAAACTCGTTCCAGCAAACAACAAAATGGATTGATGATGTCAGAACGGAAAGGGGCAGTGATGTCATCATTATGCTGGTGGGAAATAAAACAGATCTAGCAGATAAGAGGTATGGAGGAATAACTCATCTTTCAAATGTTTTTCTTAATCTGCTGCTGTTTTCTCCTAGACAACTATTTTAAAAAGAACACTTGTACTTATTTTTTTTGCCCCCAAAATGCTCAAGCTTGTTTTCACTACGCTGGAGGTGGCTGCGACTAGAGAAATCTCAATTTTAAAACTTCTTTCATTTGGTTAAGCACAAGTTCCCAGCACAATGCTGCGAATGAGTTGAGAAACTGTCACCAACGTGTTCCGATGTCAGGAGAGAAGGGAGTGTTAACTGCAGCCTCCATCAGTGAATGAATAAGCTGAAGTCGTTGCACATATTCATGCTTAATAGATTCGCTCAGATGCGAATATGAGCTTGCACTCAGATAGGTGCAAGTAATCCTCCCTTTTAAACTTTTCTGGGATTTTCATAAGTTGGTGACCTTAAATATTTTTATTAGAAGTTTGCTGCATTGTGGACTCTGCTTATTCTGGGTTTATGGTATTCTTAACACAAATAAAAAGTCACAAAGGTAAAACAAAAGCATGAGAGGGAAGTAGTTGGGATTTGATTGAAATCCCTGTTTCCTCAGAATAGCTTCACTTGTGACCCTCGCTTCAGATTTATAACATCCTATTGAGTTGTTTATACACACGTGCCCCTCGGATGCCTCCTGATTTTTGAATGGTAGCTCTTGAACCAAAATTTCCCCCTATTTTGGCTGTAGCAGACTGCTTAATGGGTGGGACGCCCGGCCAGTGGCAAACGGGACAAAATTCCTTTGATATGAGATGGTTATGCTCGGTCCTTGTGTTAAAACAGTTTTGTAGGCTGCAAGTTGATGATTATTACTGGATATTAAAATCTGTTGATTGCTAATTGTTCAGTCATAAAAGCATAGCTTCTGGGACAGGAATTTGGGGGAGTCTAGTTGGCCCACTTAGGTGTTCCACTGGAAAGCGGAGTTCTACTTTGGGAGCTAGGTGTGCTGTAGAAGTCCATCTGATACGATGAAATGGTGATATGCGTCCACAGCTGTGCTCCATATGTGGCATCTGTATGCAGGGGGTGAAAAAAAAAAACAACCAGACACTAAATGCTTTCAGAACTGTAACGAAGCGGTCATCTCCTTAGCTTGAAAACAAAAATCTTAATTTTCAAGGTGTGTATTTGTTGTTTTTCCTAATTCTGTGTTATCTTCCCCAGACAAGTGTCCATTGAGGAAGGAGAAAGAAAAGCCAAAGAGCTGAATGTAATGTTCATTGAAACTAGCGCAAAAGCAGGATACAACGTAAAACAGGTGAGTAGCGTGTTGGCTGCAGTCAACCCCAAGACTAGTTCTGTTAGCGCACCGTTGTGGAAATAGGACCTCCCTGGACATGGGGAAGCCTTTGCAAAGGGTGTCAGAGGGACGTTTGTAGTCCACACACAGCAAACAACGTCTCAGAGTCGAATTGTTGGCTGAGGTTCAGAAGGATCCCTGACTTTGCAGCAAACGACTTGGAACTTCTTTCCCCTTAGAAAAGAGGAATTACTGAGGAAGCTTTGTGGGTGCGGAATCATACCTTCCTGGATTCTTGATAATCCAGATTTGGTGTTTAGATTGAAGGGGTTAAGGCATGAGCCAAGAAGTTGGGGAAACAGGTCTGAGGACTGTTTCTGATATTGATTCAGTGAAAGAATGTGGGCAAACCAGTCAAGGAGGAATGTCATGGCTTAAAATGCTTCTGCTGTACAGTGAGACAGTGTAAACTGGTGTTCCCACTCTGGGAGGCACTGGAAGTGTGAGCAAATGTTCTTGGACAGTGGAGGCTATATATTCCTGGTCGATGATGGGTCTCCTTTGAATCGGGGAAAGCAACGAAATGTCTTTTGAGCTGATGCAACTGCAACGAAATTGGGTTTTATGTTGTGAGGTGAGCTGCAGCTCTTTAAACTCTGACCTGCTAGATGAAGTTTAAGCAGTTGTGTTAATAAAGATAAATCATTTGGCAAACGATGAACTGGTGAAAGCAGTAAACACCGCAGAACTGATCTGGTGTTTACATGAAAGAAATTTTGTTTGAGCTTATTAGTTATGTAAGCAAATATGTTTACTAGCAGATCATGAATAGAGAGCTAGAGCTGTACAACCCTACTGACTCAGTACGTAACGGGATACCGCTTTTCCATTGATCTAGCAGTTTCTCATACAGAGTCATGACTGCTAAAGCATTTGGCAGCTGGTCTTATGGTACGAGGAAAAGCAGTAGTGCAAGATGTAGAAGACATACATTTTTGGGTGTCTCCATAGAGCAAATGAGTGCACGCGCATACATCACGTGTATATTTTTTATATATGTATAGTTACACAACTAGTTTGTATGCAGAATTGTATCGGGAGTTGCTAAAATAAGGTTATAAATTACTTTGTACTTTATAGACAGGACTAAAGGGTCTGTTATTAAAATGTTCCTTGACTTCATATATTAGTAGCAAAATTATTCCCTATATAATGGAATAATTAGACGTGTTAACTTCGCACTGTGTTTCAGTGCATTAGCAAGCATAAAAGTGTTCGGTTCCAGGGTTCACCAATTATCCTGCCACAAAACAGAGGCTGGCTTGTAATTAAGGCTTGGATTCTGTGCTGGAATCCTTAATGTTTACTTAGACTGGGGGAGTGTGTGCTCTTGAGAGCAGTTGCCTTGCTGAGAGGAATGATGATGACGATGAAGCTCTGTACTCCCTCTTTCCTTGAGGGAGTTGCTGTGCAGCTGACACATGTCCAGAAGTCCGTGTCCAAGCCTGGAAGGTAGCTTGTGGCTTTTGGGGCCAGTTGGAGCCCTGACGATTTGAGATATAAGTAGGAAAATCTTGTATGGTGTGCTTGTAGTCCATTTTGGCATAAGATAACGATCGTTTAATAAAACATGTGCTTTGTAAAGCTACCACAGCCTTCATCATGAAGGATGGTAGCTCCATTTAATACATCACGAAGGAGCAAACTTTGCCTTTTTGTATTTTGTGCTGAAGCCATTCAGGGATTGTGCTAATGAGATTGTCAGAGCATAAAGCCATTTCTGTAGCTGTAGCCTCGCTTGCACTCTCTCTAGAGAAAATTCTTCGTCGTATAACAGAGGTCTAGACAAATTATGCCTCTGATTCTAATTGCCAGGTTACATGCTGGAAGACTACTACTGTGAGAAAATAGGTTTGGTAATTCGGTTCCAGCAAAAAAAAAAAGTGGTGGTGGGAACCTGGGGGCTAGTTCTGTATTAAATGGAAGATTTGGCATTCCGAGACATAATTCTTGTTCTTCGCTAACAACAATAAACAGTAATATCTAAAAAACTTGAGGCTGTTACGTGTCACCACATCATAATCCGAGCAGGTACTTCACATAGCATAAAGTCTTGTCAGAGCTGGACAAGAGGTCAGATTTTAAGTGACTTCGTTCTCTGTGTGAAATATCAAAACAAAAGACATGAGCGGATATTCAAAAAGAACTAAAAATGGATTTTTTCCTTCTGAGTTTTGATCCTTGCAGTGCAGGCGTGGACTGGGATTTTCAGGAACTTCAAAGCTATTTTATACTGCAGAATATTTGAAACTAATTTTTTTAATTAGCTTAATAAGTAGTTGTTGAAACAATTCTCAAAGGATAAGACTTTTAATACCATTAGTTATCTAGTTCTCTCTTTTCTTTGCAGCTTCTCTACTGAATGGTTTGAATTTGTTTTATGAACTTGTCAATAAATTCTTCCCGAATTAAATGGGGAAACTGCAGAACGGATACCCTTCCCATAACCTGTGTAAAACCTTTCTTTCATAAGCTGAATGCAAATTTGACCTTCCCGTAGCTGATAACTTCTATCCATAATATATTCTGATTCTGCAGAACAATTACTGTCCAAGTTAATTTTCATACAAGATTTTTAATTCAAGTGTCAAATTATTTTAGATATGAAGTCCGTATTTTGACTACATATAATGAAACACATTTATGTGAAAACTAAGATCACCTAGTGCTGGATACTAAACGTTAATGTGAAGGTGAATCTTTGACTAGTGACGAGTCATTGGTTTGTCTGCTTAGGTTCGGATTTAGCAATTACCATGCAGCTCTGATGCTGTGTGTGACTGAAATTTGTAGGTCAGGGAGTAGAACTGGTTTGGCTTGGGGTTTTTTCTTTTCCTTCCGCACAAAACTCTCACCTCCCAGTACTAAAACTTGTCAGTGCTTCACTTGGCAGCCTTGAGCAGTTCAGAAAAGCTGACAAAATGCTGCTCTTTCCCCTGTCCTCTCTTCTCAGTGCAAAATCTGTAGCCCAGGGCACAGAATTTAGATCCAGGATAAAGGTAGGGAATGGCACAAGTTAATGCAGGGGGAGACTTGGGACGAAGTTGAACCCTCAGTCCTATGTTGCTGGCCTCTTTGCATTTCCATCCCTTTCACATTAAGATTTTGGTGTCTGTGCAGCGTCGGATGTAGACATCTTGGTGTTAGCAATTCCAGAGCGAGCTCTGTTTTTACTAATGCCTCACATATGGCCCACCATCGCTTCCTTGCTTTCTTTCCATCCGCTCTTTCAGGTCAGAGATGTGAATTCCAGCGTCACTTGTCTCCAGGACTTGCCTGCACACATGACTTGCAGCCCACCTGCCTTCACTGCCCTAGGTCTGACTGCCCGGCAGGGTTAGTCGGAGCAGAGGCGGCTGTTCAGGCAGCTCAGGACATGCCGTGGGGCACTAGCAAGCACGCTAACCTCATTCCAGTTTTGGTCAGATGTTGAAAAATAACGTCATCTCACAGGTGGTGAATCTTAGTGCTATTTGTATCGGCGCTAGGGTTCTCCAAGGGATGCTGTCCACAAGGGATGCCGTCCACTTGGTTTCAGAAGCAGTGTTTGCCCCATTAAGGATCTGGAGGAAGCTTAATTTCTTGTCCTCCTCGGGGAAGGTAGCGGCTAAGACTTTATCAGCTCCTTGGCCATGTCACTTCTTTGCTAGCTGTCAGTGGGAAGCCAGGGTACTTTTGACCTTGTGCGCTACTTTTAGCTGCTTGTTCATCCTTTTCTGCTGGAAGGCAGCACTGATCAGAGGAAAGGGCAACCGCCTTCAGCTCTGTGCTCACTGTAGCTATCCTACAAATCCAGAGTGCCTGGCTTTATAGTTTGGCTCCAGAAGGTGAGTTGCACTGTGCTTCAAACAGCATGTATTTCAATGCCAGGATCTTCTACCAACAAAGAAATAGAGGGGAGCATAGTGCTGACAGGGTTTTTTTGCCATTCCACTGTGGCATGAAAGGGGACAGCTCAGAAGACGGCACCTCAGCGAACACAGTGCTGAGGATGGAGGTGGAAGTGAGTGACCTGTGGCTTGGTTTAGAGGCTGAGGTGGATCTCCGTGTAATCACTGCAGAGAAGTAAGAGGATTTGCAGCCTCTCTATGTGCTGGCTGAAACCTGGACATGGCAGGCATTCATTTTCTGACTTCTCTGGCATTTCTTTTCCCCAAGGATTGATCTGATGAGCTGCTGGGGCAAGCTTCATCTCTTCTAGGTGCACACTGTCCAACTAGATTGTAATGAACAGCTGCTGTGTGCTGTTGGATCTGTTAAGGTAGAGCTGCCTCCAGTCACTGGGGTCCTATACATTTACTGTTCCTTCTGGCTTTGGGGAGGGGGTGTTGAAGGAAAAATGAGTGATTATGGAGTAAAAACGGTGATAGTATTGTTCTGGGGTTAAACTGATGCAAGAGGGGAAAAAATTGGCTTTTGGATCCTACAAGTTTTGGCCAAGACTGATTGCCAGGGGAGCCTTAAGACTGAGATGTAGATAACTTGCTTCAGTTAATGCAGGGAATCGTAGTCTCTGATTCATTTTGTTTGTCAGCCCTGAATAAGCTTTAAAAGACTTTGAGATTCACGCTCTATCTCGGAAGTCTGTATTTCAGGGAATCTTATTGTTAGTCTGTGGATTTCATGCCCAGAATATGTCAGGGTTCATTTTGCAGTCTTGTAGAAAGAGAGGGGAGGGAGAGCCCTGAAGACCTCCTTACAGCGGTACCTGGCACACTTCGCATTTGCTCTCAAAGAGCCACAGGCTGAATATGGTATTTGGCAGAAAAACTTTCTCACGGCAGCAGCTAAAGGACTGTGGCCCCTTGAGTAACCCTGTTTTCACAGAGCTGGCTTCATCTAGCAGCTTGGCTCTTTCTCCTGTCTTTTGATTCTTGTCTATCTGATGGGCAAGAATTATTCTTTGAGTTGCACTGTTCTCCTCGGAGAATGAGAATTAGGGAAACATTTTTGTTTGCTCTGCGTTGGGGAACAGGTTTCTTGCCTGGCTTTTCCATCTGGACAGTGATCCTCCTGTCCTTTCCATATTGTTGCAGGAGTGTTACAGTGAAAACTGTTTTATGCCTACAGTCCTTTGTGACACTGATCTCTTGGGGATTTATTGGCTGCAGTAGTAGGAGAGGCACAGTCTGGCAAATGAGTTGAAACTAATGGCGAGAGATGAGGTTTTTTTTTCGGCGTTTAATCAGGAAGGAGATTGCAGGGGTGAATGCTGAAAGAGACTTTGTGTGGCTCTTAGTCTTCCAGACGGCTGCATTTAACTCCTGCCTTGGAAAAAAAATCCCTGAATGCTCACCCATACATGTATTTTTATAGACACACACAAATATATATACCTATATGTGTGTATATACACATTATATTATATATGCATATAAATGTGTGAAACTGCCTGCGACTTTTTTTCAGTGAGATAAGACTGCTGGCTTGGGTCCTGAAGGCGCTGCGGAGCAGTAAGGTCCCTGCGTAGAAGGCTGCTTTCTCACCATCGTCAAGTTTCCCTAATTGGATTTGTTCACATATGCTGTGGCTGATAAGCAGAAGGTTAATAAGAAAGAAAGTTGATTTTCTTAGTTGCCAAATTCCTTTTTTTAGTCAAATAATTTAGGGGAGAAATACTGCTAAAGGCATAATTTTATTCCTGGTCTTAATGTAAAGAAAGGATTACTGTGTTTCAAACACTTAGCCTTTCTGTCAGCAGCTTGGTTTAAATGCAGTAATTCCAGTTGGTTCCCATCAGCTGAGTTTTTTTTTTGAGACTCCCCACCCCTCCCCTCTGTAAACCACGTCCCTCACTTTCTATGTATTGTACAAGGGGGAAATAAATAGCAATGCCACAATTTAAGACAATTTTTTTTGTAATGCTGTTTCCACCTAGGATCTCAAAGCCCATGACATCAGCAAAGACCTGTATGAAATGATGCGTTTCCTTCTTTCTGTCAGAGCAAATATGTCAAGCGAGGAACCTAATTTAGGCACGATATGGTAGGATTGTGCCAAACTCTGTTGCATATCCATCCTTAAAATTGATGGTAGGGATTTTTTTTCTTTTTTCCTCCCCCAAACCTTCTGTGTCAAGAACTGGGTCAAAATTACTCTTAAGACTGCAGTATATGAGCAAAAAAGAGCGGTGTAGTAGAAGGGTAGGTGAGCTAATTTGCTCCATTCTGTACCTCTAATGTATCACTGGCATGTCAGCAGGAACGTGTGTGTTACAGGGGCGAGAGGTTTAACAGATCTTCCCCTGCAGAGCTGGTAGGGGTAGATGTAGCCATGAAGTGATGTGCCAGAGAGGAGCAGAGTTTATCATATCATCTGTTTACGTATTGACAACATAGCAGTATGCTTCTGAAAGCATAGCTGTGGATGGTATTTGAATGTTTTGCAATGCAGTCTGGGGGCTGTCCAGTAAGCCTTTTTTCTTTTTTGCCCAGAAGTCACAAAGCTGTTTTCCTTTGTAAAATCAAAGTTGAGATCCGTTAATCAACCTGTGAAAGTTCACTTGAATATTGAACGTTTTAAGAGTAGAAGTAATTTTAGGGACAAAGTGCGGTAAAGGAGGAGAGTCGGAACCTTCTGTACCCAAATGTGATCGAGTCGGGAAGTTTATTGAAGACTTTCTTCAATAAAGCATCGAGACTGCAGAGCGGATTCAAATATGGTACTAAAACTTTTAAGGCTTCCAGAGGAAGATGAGATTGAATCACAATTACTTCCTTGATCATCTCCAAGATGCAAAAAAACCTTGCAATGAATAGTCTAGTGCTGTCCTGAGTGAAAGAAAAGCCTTTTAAAAATTACTGACAAGTGATAAAGCTAAGAAGGTTGGCAAGGCTGTCCTCTTATCTGATTGGAATGGCGAAGAAAAATGATGCTGACCGTGAGGGTATGATGGGAGATTGCTCTGAAAGTCTGCAGCTTCTTTCTTCTACCCCATTTTGGTCTTATAAGCCAAAGTGCTCATGTCTGGCTAGTTTTAAAATGCTTGGAAAATGATAGTCACATTGCTTTTTCAAGCAGAGTGAAGAGTGGTGGTGAGATGAGGCAAGCAGATAGAGTAACAAGAAGTGGTCAGCCCAACTGATAGGACATTTTTTGTACAAGGATTACAATTACATCAATGTCTGTCTTCTCCCTGTGTCAAAATTATCTTAATTCCGACCGGGAAGTCTCTCTTGCCTTTATACTTTTGGGTGGTCATGCATTCCTGCTCTCTGTTCAGCGTCAGTGGCTAGTACAATTTAGCATCTGGAATTTTGACATGATCTTTGTTTCTTCATTGTTGGCGTATGAGAATTTGCCTGAACCTTCCAGTGAGGCTGGGAGGCTCAGGATAACAGCAGAGGTTAATAGAAACTTAGATGGGGACACTAAGCTCTTTTTGCTTTGACATTTTTGGCTCAAATCAGTGAGATACATCAAGCACTGACTTTCCAGACCCATACCCTTGTCTTAGTCCAGATTTCAGTGGAGGCCTACAAAGCGGTGAGGATGCTGGTGATGGTTTCTAGAGGGGTTATGAAGCAGAATAGCAAAGGAAGGCAGCTTTGCTGCCTTCTACCTGTCAGTTTTGTCCTCTCCTCACGTAGTAGTCTCTTCAGTCAGTAACAAACAGCAGTGATAGCAAAGGTCAGACCCCAAAGAGCATTGTGCGTTTGTACTCCTGCCCTGCAAAGGTCACAGCTGCACCTGACAAGCCTGGGGGCTTGCTTGTCAGTAGCTTGGGCTGTACTTGTCAAGCTGACAAAGCCTTCCCAGCATTGTTTGGACGCTTGGGGCCAAATTTGCAAAAGCACTTGGGCACTGATCTGCAAAGCTGTTCAGGTCCCTACATCCATAATGTGAACAGACTGACAGTGGCTTGGCTCGGTGTTCTGTGGAAAGTGGGTCACTGGGAATAAGAGGTTTAGCTTTGTGTCATTTGAGGAGAGGACTGAGGTAATGTGCAGTAACATCAATGTAACACATTAAAGCTGACGTCAGACTCACGCCAGGCGTTTTGGGACTCCCAAGCTGCTGTCAGGTGTGCAGTGGGGTGATTTTAACACACTGATGGACGGAGGTGTTGAGTGCTTGGAACCATCTAACATCCTGGATGCTTGATAACGTGCAGGCAAGAAATACACAGTAGTAAGAACGTCTGTAGTGGTGTAAAAACATTAATGCAATGTATGTCAGATGCTTTTGTATCTGGATGTGCGCTGAGCACATCATTGTGGGACCAAAACTCTGCTAGGGCTGTTCTCCGAAGGTAAGAAACAATTAGGTAATCACTTGGTCTCTTCTCCCAAGTCACTAGCAATAAGACGAGAGGAAACGGCCTCAAGCTGCGCCAGGGAAGGTTTAGACTGGATATTAGGGAAAATGTGTTTACAGCAAGAGCGGTCAGGCACTGGAACAGGCTGCCCAGAGAGGTGTGGAGTCACCATCCCTGGGGGTGTTCAAAAACCGTGCAGACGTGGCACCTGGGGACATGGTTTAGGAGGCCTGAGGGTGTTGGGTTGGCGGTTGGACTTGATGATCCTAGAGGTCTTTTCCAACCTTAATGATTCTATGATTTGATAACCCTGATGAACAGCAAAGGTGATCCATCTGTCCATCAGATTTGTCCTCTCCTCCCCTCCTGCATACACGCTCGCCGAGGCACACAAAAGAGAGAACGCTATTGTTGAAACTTGCATGGTTCCTACCAATGGAACGTGGCAGCTTCTTGGAGAAGTCACCCTTAGCTTAAGAACTGTCCTTAACTGTGCTGTTCCTGTGCAGGACAAGACTATTGTAGGCTCAGGAAATTCGAGTAGATTCTCATGCTTTAATAGTGGGCAAATCTGTTGGCTCCCTGTCCGGAGGGTTGGGGAAATGCCACGTGGTGGGAACCACAAGTCTGAGCCTTGGGGGCAAAGGTAGGAAGTGTGGGAGAGGGAATTGGGTCCCGTTCGGTCTTACCTCTCAGCCTCCTCCAACTTCAATAAAACTATAAAGAGAGTTTGGAGCTATGACCTTGCTGGGAAACTGGAGACAGTGTCCAAGCGAGAGGTAGAACAACTGCTTTGGGATTGCAAGTGCACTTGACACGCGCTCCTGTTCCGTGTTTTGTACGCTGCCTGTGGGCTGGACATACGGTAACGATGGAGTGGATCCCAAAAGTTGAGGGTGCTCGGAAAAGGATTGGGCAAATGCCTGAAAGAAAGATCCTTTGTCCGGGTTCACAGGGAGCCTGAGCCACAGATACATAGACCTGGAAGAAGATACTTCGGGGATATCATTACGTACATGCCCTGTTCTGACACTCTTCTGTACATGCCAGTTTGGCCAATATTGGTGACAGACTTCTGGATGTTGTGTTTGACTTTATCGGCGTGTCCGTGCTCCTGCGTAACTAATGCTCCGCGGTGGTGCGAAGGTCGCGTTCCCACCTGCCATGGGGAAGTTGTTGGGGTCTGTGGGCTGTGACAGATGTGAGGTGGAAATGCTGGATTCACGAACAGAGCATATTTGCAGAGAAGGTGGTAGAAGGTTTGCTGCTTGTACCCAGTAATATTTGATCTTCAATAACAACAAAAACGTGGTTTGCCATTTCCTAAGAATAAAGGTTATATTTGGTGTCAGGCTTTTTGGTGTAAGCAGTGTAAATAGTACTGAAGGATGTATTGAATCATTGTTTGAACTGTATCAACTGGGGTGTGCACTCTAAAGTACGATTGTTTTGATCTGTTCCCTGTGTTTTTTGCAGCTTTTCCGACGCGTGGCAGCTGCCTTGCCTGGAATGGAAAGCACACAAGACAAAAGTAGAGAAGACAGTATCCTTTATGCGTCTGTGCTGCGATTCGGTGGTGGCAAAGCGCTGCCAGGCATTACCGCGGACGAGGAGAATGCAGGCCCTGAATAACAAGGATGAAGGAGGGAGCAATATCTCTCCTGCAGCTCTCAGTCAGCTTGTGGACATCCCAAAAATAGGCCTGAGAGGGGGAATTAGGGGCAAGTAACCTTTGAGGTTGAAGTACTGAGGGAGAAGGCTTGGGGGGGTAGAAGGCTGGGACTAGGGGTGTTGAGGGTGGAGGCCTCTCCTGTAAAGCAGGGGAAGTAGGGGTGCTTAGGGCTATGAGGTGGTGTAAAAGCGAGGACAACTGGATGAAAGCTGAAGGGAGGACAACGGGAAGGGTGCAGACAGATCCAGAAAGATTATTTGCTTGTTGTTTGAGCAGGTTGGATGTGAGGAGGGAGGGGGAGACTGTGAAGTGGGAGACAGCTGCAAAGAGGCCTGAGGAAAAAAACCTCGGTGGCTTTTGCAGAGCAGATGCTTGGATCTGACTTGCAGAATCCTAGAATAAGCTAGGTTGGAAGGGACCTGTGTAGGCCCCTTCTCCAACCCTCCTGCTGAAAGCAGGGTTAACTCCAAAATCAGGCCAGTTTTGCAGGGACATGTTCAGGGAAACTTTAGGAGTCTCCAGGGATGGAGATCCCATAACCTCCCAGGGCAGCCTGTTGCAGTGCTCGACCCCAGACAGCTCTGGGCAGGCATCTGTGTGGTGCGAGGGAGGAGAAGACACAGCTGAGGGATGGAAAAGGGAAAAGACTTTCTGCATAACAAGCAGTATGGCTAAATCTGAATTTCTTACCTGGCCAGCTGGGTGCATTTGGGGCGGGCAGTTAAGCCTGTGAAGGTGCTTTTGTCAGAGGCTTGTGAGAAAACTGTAGGAGTGGTTGTGGTTGCTCAGCATAGCTCTGGAGGTGAAAGAAGTTCTGTGATAAGCAAGCCACCTCTTACAGTCTCACCTGAGTACCCATTTCTGCTCAGATTAGAGAGGAAAGGTAATGCAGAAGGTGGAGAGGGGGCTGCCTGCCTCTGTACGCAGCTCCTCCTGCAGCAAGAGTGCTGGATGGGAGGTGGATGGACAAAGGGAAAGCACGGGAGAGCAAAGAGGGGTTGCATTGCATCTTGATTGAAAGACCTGATGAGATGCTAGAAGTGGGTGAGCTTTTTGGAGAAGAGGAACTTTTTCAGGGTTGTCAGTTTTACTTGCAGCAGGGATCACGTAGCTGGCAGCTGGTAAATGGAGGAGAAGCGGCGCTTTGGAGGGAGGATGCGGCAGGAGCTGTGGGAGAGGACAAGCCTGGTGCCGAAACCACATCTCCTGTAGAGCATCTTACCGCATAGGGGGAAGGAGGATTTGGGAAGCTGTGGATTGCAACTGCTAAGGCACAAGCTTTGTGCGATATGGACTTGATTGATCAAAAATATTTTGTTATGCAGGTCACCAAAAGGTTAATGATCCTTATTAAGGAGAGGACGGCGGTAGGATGCACAGGCACCGGCGGATGGGCGTGCGGTTTCCCTATCGGGGAGTTTGATCACTGGTCTCTAAGTGGGAGTGCAATAAGGGCACTTTGAATTTGACTTCCTGCAGACTGCAGATAGCAGAAATTGAATATGATTGTCTCCCAGACAGCTGCGCTAGGATTAATGGGGGGGGATTTTCTGTAGGCTTTTTTGCAGAACCTTGAAGGTTCAAGGATCTTGAAGTGCTCGCGCTCGGTGACGAAGCTGGCAAGGCTCATTTCGAGCATTTCTGACTTAAATGCGTATCTATCGAGGTTTAGATCAGCGAAACAAATGGACCAAATATTTGAGATGAATTATTGGTCTTTTTGTTTCCCTTTTTGTGTTTATTTTCTCCTAACCTCTGTAAACAGCAGCTTCAACCCCCTAAAGAAATAAGTTGGCAGTACCAGCTGTGTGACCTGTTTGCCTCTGTGTTAACTGATAAGAGAAACTCTCGATTTGTGCTGAACGGCCGTGAGTCAGGTTTGGGGATTAGTGTTCAAAGCTCCTCCTGTGGAAGGCTATGTAAGCGTTGTAACTGTAGGGCACGAGTTGGGGATTCGAGTGCCACAAAGGGAGTAGCTCATCACAGCCTGGTTCAGAGCAGCAAAGCTCTCCAGCGACCTTACCTTCCTGTCGGATTTTAGCTGTCATTGCGAGGGGTGGGTTCCGGGAGGCGGCAGGGGGTGTCGGCCGGCGGTGGGGTGAGCAGCGCGGTGTAACTAGAGGAAGGATTGATGGGAGAGTTCAGGGTGGCCCGTACGGAGCGTCGCATCTGCGAGCTGCGCGTGGCGTAAGTACTCGGGGGTTAGCGTGAGAAGGAATGGCCTCGCTGGAATATGCTGCTGGGGGATTCTCTTAGCAGAGCGCTCGCTGCCGTCTGTATTCACAGCCCTCACTTAAACCCAGGCGGGCTCTCCTGCCTGCCCCAAAGCTGAGTGTGGACAGCGGGGCGAGAGGGAAGTACTTGCCAGTTGGCTGTGAAGTGTAGAGGAGCAGGAGTTTGAGTGTTCCTCCAGGCTCCTGCTCTCTCCAGGGCTTAGTTGTTCTTCGAGGCAGCAGGCTGACCCCCTCCTGGGTGCCCACCCAGCTGGAGGTGCTGCTCTCGGTGCTGGGAGATGGAATCTAGCATTGATTTGAAACTGTGGGTTTCGGAGCTGGTACTGGTTCCCTCTGAAAATGGTGATTAGACCCTCCAGCGTATAGATCTTTACTTTCTAGTGATCGATTTGGAACAAGAAGAGATCACTGGGGGTCGCTGGGGAAGAGCAGACTCGGCTTAGACAGACACGTGGGGTCTGGCGTTATTTCTGCTACGTACTTAAGAATGTGCCAATGCCAGGGCACGAGGGGCTGCTGAGAAACCTCTCTCTTGACTTTGGTTTGAAGCTGGTCTTTTCAAGAGCTTTTGAAAATAGCTTTCAAGTATTTTGGTGGGAAATACCGAACTGAAAATGCTGGTCAAAATCCTGCCCTACCTGTGCTTGGTAGGGAGACCGAGCTGGCTATCTGTTTGCCTTAACTTACTTCTTCCAGTGATTGACATAAAACTGGAAAAGCCTCAAGAGCAGCCTGTCAGTGAAGGAGGCTGTTCCTGCTAATACCATGTGGCTTCTACCTTTCTCCAGAACATCACTGCTTTCCCTCCCTTTACTCTTCATTGACTGCAGTGTGAATATTGGCTTGAACCTTCCCCTTTCAGTAATAACGTATTGCAGTTCATCATCGCTGGCTGTCTCGTGGAGATGATCTATTAGCTTCACAAGCACACACACACCCCCACCCACACAAAGAAAATGTCAGTGTCTTCATTATTTATAAGAAAAAAAAAAGCCAAAATATTTCAGCATATTCTAGTTATAACTTTAAAAAAGAATAGGTACAATTTCTTAATATTTGTTCCTTTTTTAATATGTTATGATATTGCACTTTGAAATGATGGAAACCGAGTACGTTTTGAATTGGACTTAGACGAGATGTATGTGCAGAAAAATGCTTGCAAATCTTACCCATTTGATTTCTCTAACAAACTGGAAGTGACTAGACAGCAGTCAGAAATGCAAGCGGAGGTGGCATATGCCGAGGGTTAAATGCTTATCCTTACAATAATAAAAAAAAAAAATAAATTGAAACCAAGCTCTTAATCTTTTGAGTGGAGATAGTCTGACTGGTTTTCAAACCCCGAAACGTTCTTGGAAACGCAACCTTTAGCGGGGGTTTCGACACCACGAAAGGCTACTGGATTTTTTAGTTCTTGCAGAGGCAACGTGAACACATTTCCAAGAAAGCATACTGAGAAATGCAGAGTGGCTTTCTGAACAGGATGAATGGCTTCTGGAGGATTTGGGGGGGAAGGAAAGGGTGGATGTGCATTAGCAGAACACGTGCAGGAAGCAGGGAAATAAGTTTCGAGTGCAAGATGAGTTTTAAGAGCATTTTTTTTCCTTTTATGTAGAACACGGACGAAGTCAATTATTACTGCCCGAGAGATGGGAACGTAACGTTTCAGCTGTTTGGAGGAGAAAGCGTTTTGCTTCTTGTTTTTTTTTTTTAGGGGAAATATTAAGTGAATTCAGGACTGGCACTAAAACCTGCCGAAGCGGATTGAAACCTTTTAAATTTGGCAGAAAGAGGAAAGAGCCAGCGGGATTACCCGGTGGAGACGCTGTGTTCACAGGCCAGTTCACGGCTGGGAGAGAGGGGGCGGCGGAAGGGGGAATTGCACCCGCTTTTCCATAGCGTGGTCGTAGGTCGACTGGGGAAGGGGGTGTTTACTTTGCTCGTACAGAATTCTAGTTGAGAGGTCTTAGATGGAAAGGAGGGGAGTTGAATAGGATGGAAACCAACTTATGATTATGCAGATCTATGCCTTTATTTTTTAGCAATTTTTTTTCATGTTCAGTCTTCCAGGTTGGTTTAGTTTGGTTCGCTAGAGCTGTATAGTTTGGTTAAATAATGAGTAATTTAGTTTTCTATTTAACTAGGCTTACAATTAACCGTTTTTCTTTGATATTTATTTCTTTGCTTAATTTTTTTTACTCTTTTCAGTGATTATTTTCTGTTTTGTTTCACTGAGGAATCTGTTTAGAGCTTTGCTGATGTTGCGAGATGTAGCTACCCAAGAAACACGGAATCGAACACACTAGAAGTGCACCCTTTTAATCTTTACTAGTCATTGTGAAGTTGCTGTGTAAGTTAATAAACACAATTGTAAATACATTGTTTGCTGGGCGAATATGGCTGAGTTACAGTGCAGGAAGGAATTCTTGAGTCTGTGTTGCGATTGCAACGTAAAGGAACAATTGCAAGCAAATATTCAGGCTCCTCCTTTGTTCTCTTCTGCCCCTCTACCATCTAAAATAACCAACCGGGGAAGAGAAAGGGAATCGTCCTCACCACCACTTTTCACCAGGAAACGGGCATAAAAGATTTGGAATTCTTCATTCCTGAAATGAATGCTAGACTTGTGCCCTGCCCTGGGTTTATAGCAGCTCTGCACAACGATAACTTAAAGGCAGAATGAGATGTAAAGTGCTTTTATAATGCAATATTAAAGGCGAGTTTTTTTGACGTGGCATGTCTTGAAATAAACATCAATGATATGTGACAAAGGATCATTCTTTATTTAAAAGAAACTCTTGGGGGGAAGGAAACCTGGCTACTTTTCCTGTATTGTACTGTTCTTAACTGTGCAAAATTCGTTCATCTTGCTGCTTTTTCGTTTTGGTTCGGTGGGTTTTTTTCCCCTTTGGTTCCTCATGCAACTTACGTTCGTCATCATTTGGCTGTTGGTCGTCATTTGGCTGTTTTCCACAAGCACATACTTTTTTTCCTTCCGATATAACCAAACCCCTAGGTTTCCCGTAGTCAGAAGCTTTAAGCACTGGATTTGCGAGGAGCTGGCTTAGCACGTACGCGTGACGGTGGACGAGCAGCTCGGCTGCTTTTAATGGAAGCTGCACGTTCTGGGAGCGGGTTTGTTCAACGGGCCCGTTACAACTCGCTCCAAAAAAAAGGTCTGGAACGGAGCGTGCCTGCGAGCTCTGTGCTCAGCACAGCCCAGTGGTTGCAGGAACAAGGACGAGTCGCCGGTTGTTTGGCGCTTATCCCCCAGGAGGGCCCCGAGGCCTGCTCAGGACAGCCAGGTACGTTTAACGTACGTCCTTGCCGATAGTCAGTGCTTAACGTGACTACAGGACTTGACCCTGTCTTAATCCCAGTTTTCCAGAGAAAAGACGCTTCCAAAGTGAGCACAGGAGCAACGCAGTCGTCTTTTTTTTTATCTTTTCTTTCGCCCCATCACTCCTCGCGCCATCCCTCTGTCAGGTTTTAGGTTTTAATTTTATTTTGCTCCATCGACATGACCAGTAGAACCACGGGAACAGACTCTTTTTTTAAAGATGATTTTGTAAACAGTGAAGGTTTCTGCTCTGTTTCTTTTCTCCTCCCCACTCTGGCTTGATTGTTGTACAGTACATGATGCAGCTATTCCATTACTCACTTTTTGTCTTGGTACAAGTAGTTGAAGAAATTGTATAAGGGGAAAAAGGTTCCTTTTCTTCATGTTGGAATGTCACTGGTACCTCAGCTCTGTTTGATAATATGAAACAACAACAACAACAACAACAAAATCCTTAGCGCTTGAACTAAATAAATACCTGTCTCATTGGAAAGCTCTGGGTCTCTTCTCTACGTATGTCCATCGGAACGCAGGTTCGTGGGGGTGCAGGGCGTCAAGCTGCTGCTTCTTGCTCGTGCTTTTTGGGTTCGAAGTGCTGCAGGAGGCTTTTTTGGTTTTAAGGGCAAGAGTAAGTTTTTGGGGAGAAGAGATGGTGGAGTTGTGTGCTTGCTGTTCCTCCGGTTCTATACGGTGTCTCTGCGATTGTTTCCAGCGATCGACGAGTGCTGTCGAGGACGGGTACAGACAGCGCTTCCTCCGCCTGCTGCGACTGTGCCTTTCTGATCTTTTCTCGCTCTCGAAATCCAGCCGTTTCCTCCGTTCCCTTTCGCAAAGGTGATTCGGGCGCGCTGTGCGGCCTCGCCGCTGCCTGCTTCAGCTTCCCCGGGAGCCGGCTCTGCGACACCCGCTGAGCGAGGCTGGACCGACCCCACCTTCCTCGCGGAGGATCCTCCTTAAGCCTCCATCTTGCTGCAGATGGCAGACGAGGGCTGCGGGGACGGGTTGGTGAGTACCAGTAACAGATGCTCTTTGATGGAGTTATCCTCGTCTAGTATTCCAGGGAAATTCGCTGGTTTCGGTCTGGTAACGCCAGCAGCCTAACCTCTGTCATTTGTTGAAGCTCTTCTCTATTAAAAGAACCGTAGTTAAATTTGACAAGGAAGAAACTTGAATGTAGTCTTGTAGCTGTGGAGATGCGCTGGAATTAGTGAGGTGGGGACAGCCGTGTGGGGACAGGCGGCTGGAAAGAGGCTCTTGTCACCGGGGGGAGCTTCTCTCCCTCGTACCTGGCACCTCCAGGTCCTGTCCGAGGTGGGAGCGCACCCGGAGAGCTGCCTGAGAGCTTTGGGGGGTGGGAGGATGCACCTGAAAACAACACCTTCACCTCACAAAAAGTGAGTTTAGGATTAATCCGTTGGAAGGAGCTGAACTTTATATAAAGCGGGTGTTGTCTCCTGGCTCGCGCCGGTCTCAATTCCTCCTTACTGCTCCCCATTGCTGTTGAATTACCTTAAAGCCGCCGTTGTACGTAGCCTCGGGGCTGTCCCCTCGAGTACTGGTATCTCAAATTTCCCAGCTCTAAAAGGGGGCTGGACTAAAGTGTGGAGAAGGGGCTGCCTCCGGGCAAGGCACGGTCTGGGGACACCTGTCAGCTCCGGCACAGGGTGCTGGTCCTGGCCGCTTGCTCGTGGCTGCAGCGGGTCAACCTCTCTGCTCCCAACCTTACTGGTTTTTATTAGCTATAAAATCAGATAAGGGAGCGTGTGGCTCGGGTTAGAGGGTGCCTCACGCTGCTGTTTGCTGATGGCTCCTTTGTCTGCTCCGCTGGGAGCGTCGGCCCTGATTTTTACCAGGCTGCAGGAGCCGCAGCATCCTCCTAGCAGCGTCTGCAGAGCTGCTGCAGCAGCTGACGCCATCCCCTCACTGCACGGTGTCACTTCTGCTTTCAGCGCCCAAATCCTCAGCAAACTAGACCGTCAGAGGGCTCTACCTGATGCAGCAGCCACCTTTTCCACGCTGCGCATGTACCAGCCCCGAAAGGAAGATGAACAGGGGGCGCGGGCAGGCTGCTTCTCGCCGTCCTACCTGCGACGTGGCTGCGGCAGCTGCTGCCGACGCTCCCGCAGTCAGGAAAGCAGCTGCAAACACCCGGACCTCAAATCAGCCTCTCCCATCCGCGCTGCTGTAGCGCTCCGTGCTCAGCTGCCTCCTCTGCCGCTCTGTCGTTGCCTGAGCTGGGGTTTCCGGGCTTCCCGGCCTTGGTTCTTCCTTCGATTTGCAAAAGGACCTGTTCCCCCTCCGCCCCGCCCTCTTCAACCACCTTTTCCTTCCCCACGCTGCTCTGAGTGCGCGCCAAAGTCGAACGCGGCTTTTTATAAGGTGTTTGAGATCCTCTCGTAGCGGCTGAATGTAAGCGAGTGCCTCGATCGATGCCGTAAACGCCTGGCTCAGGTGCGTCGGGAGTTAAACGCCGGCTGAATTGCAATGACATGAGCAGCTCTGCCGTTCCCTGGAGGATGAGGAGTAGGGCAGGGCTGAAGGCAGCTCGGGCTGGAGGCAGCTGGGTGATGCTCCTGCTGGGTTCGGAGGGAGGAGGCTCTCTGCAAGCGCTGTTCCTGAGTCGAATCTTCCAGGCTTGCCACCTGTTTCCGAGGTTTTGGGCATAAATTAAAGCCATTTTGAGTGCTCGCTGTCAGCCACCCGGCGAGCGCGTCTGGAACGAGGGTTGTGTTAAAGGCTTGATTAAACTTATCGCTAATTGAAGCACTGAAATCGCTCTCTATCCCCCTTGCGCAGCCAATCGGTCCATCCGCGGTGCCGCGTGCCCTCGGACGCAGGGTGCCGGAGGGAGAAAGCGGTGGCTATCGATCCTCCCGGAGCTGGCGGTGGACTTGGCACTGACCTTTCCCGCGTTTATCCAAGCTCGGGAAGAGGAGACGGCTGGAAATTTGAGGCTCGATCCTGACATTTGCCGAGGCGTAGCATCCCGCGACGCAGCTCCTTTATTTCCAGATCGGTGGTTTTTGAGCGCGGCGATGGTCAAGCGGGCTCCGGCTGGTTTCTTTGCTGTGATATTCAGGGACTGAATCTTAGAAGGCCGTTTGTGGGCGTGCTTGGACGTTAACTGCTTGTGCCTGGTCCTTATTGCAGATCCCACCGTGTTAATCCTCGTTTCTGATGGTTTTTTGAGTTGTTCCGGACTTTGGCCGCTGTCTGGGGCTTCGGCAGCTCTCGCTGCTGAGAGAGAGGGGTCAGATGAGTCTCTGTTTGAGTGTGAACGGAGCGGGTCAACCCTAATTTCTGTTTCTCGGCACTTCGTGTCCTTCTGGTCCTGCGCAGCGTCGGTCCCGGTCGACACCGGAGGCCCCCGGGAAGCCCCTCTCCTGCGGGCGAAGACCTGAGCGGAGCGAAAACCAAGCCAGGTGGTTCTGTGGACGCTGTTCTTTACGCTTCCGAATTTCTTTTTAACCTATTTTAATTGCTCCTTCGTTTAGCTTCCTAGCGAGGGGTCTGGCTGCCGTCTGCTGCTCCCACCCACAGTGTGAAGACCCCCGAATTGCTGCCGGAGGCGTGTGCTGGTCCGTCGCTGTCCTCAGCGACCTTGCCTGGATCACTTGGTGTCCCTGGGTCTTCGGGAGGCCGGCACAGCCCCGCTCGGTAGGAGAGAAGCAGGATCAACTCTGGGATGTTGAGGTACCGCAGGGGTGGGGAGCGTGGGGGCTGGTCTGAGCTGGGGAAGAGGAGCTTTTGCAGGACACTGGCTGGACGCGGCGTGGAAAGGAGCGGCGATTTGCAGGTTCTGCCGCTCTTCACGAAGCGTTTCCAGATGTTTCCATCTCCAGGCGTGTCTCGCCCTTGGGTTATGCACCTTGTGTGCTAAACGCCTGCTAGCGGCTCCCGGCGTGGCGCTGGAGGCGGGCTTGCCGAGGAAAAGCTCCGGCTTTCCCCAGATCTGCCAGCTCCCGGGATTGCTGAAATCCCTGAGAAAAGAGGGTTTAGAGGATGTCCCTCTCCTTGGCGTGTCCCTACAACTGCTTCTTCCCCGCCCAGCCCAAACCATCTCGCACCCGCAGGTTACGCTGCTGAGACTCGGATGCTTTATTCCCACCGGAGCTGGGCTCGACCCCGGGGGCTCCGCGTCCCAGGCTGCTTCGTTAGCAGCCAGATGCGCTGCTCCGCTTGCCGTGCTTCCTGGCAGACGGAACGGCACCGCGGAGTCTCCGTCAGTGCTAATTGGTGCCGTGGGATTCCGTGGTGGGGACGGGATGGATGCCCGCCCCGGCTCGCTGCCGGGATGCCCCATCCCTCCGCCCTGCAGTGCGTCCTGCTCCCCGGCTCGTTCCCAGCCACGCGGAGGAAAGGGCTGTTGCTCCCAAAGCAAAATCTTCAAGGCCGGGGTGGGGGACATCCTGCAAAGGGTCTTCTGCTCCTGCAGGGACAGGTTTAGGTGGAGGCAACGATGGAAAACAGGTCAGAAAGCAGGACAGCAGCCCCGTGCGCTCACGGGGCCGAGCGCGGATCCAGGAAGGGAGCGGGGCCGAGCGCTGTTCGGCCTCCGCGCAGCTCGTTTCCCGCCCGATGTGTGTCCTAAAAGCAGTCGCGGGGTTGTCGTTTCGTTTCTCTGTCCCCGCCGCGGTGCGGCAGGAATAACCGCGGGCGTCTGGGGATCGGCGGCGGGACGAGAGCGCGTGGTGCCGCGGGGAGGTGCAGAGGTGAGCGCGCTTTCACGCGGGGCTGGGAAATAAGGGAAGGAAAAAGGGATGAGGGAATGACGCAGAGGGGTGTCCGGGGCCGGATCCTTCTCCTCTCCACCCTTTAAAAGCTGGGGTTCTTGTGCCGGGTTACACGCGGCGATGGATGGGCGTTGGGGGGATAAAACCTGAAAAATTAGAAAACGCTGAATTCTTTCTGAAAGCAGGGGGCAGGCGAGCCTCAGCTTCTCTGCGCTTTGCAAATTAAATCGACCCAGTGATGCTTTTAAACCATCTCGAGGCTGAAAACGGGGCTGGCGGGGCCCTTGGCTGCGCCGGTCCCTTCGCGAATGGAGACCCCCTCATCCCGCAGGGTCGGAATTTGGGACGCAAAGGAAGGAGCCGCTCCGCCAGCGTGACCGTGGTCCTCTTGCACCGCGACAGAGCTGTGCCGAGCAGGTTTTCTTGGGCAGCTTTTTCCCTTGAGCGTCTCTTCGGGGCCGTTGTGCCGCGGTCAGAGGCTGCGAGACCCCGAGACCTCATGGTGCGGCCCCGCAGTGCCGGGCACCGCGTCTGGGTGCTCGAGGTTTGCTCAAGCCCTGTTTTTTTCAAGAAGCCAGAGGATGGTTTTGAGCTTTCCAGTAGCCCATCCCTCCCCTCGAGCTGCCCTCGGAGCTCCCGGTTGAAAAGGGAAGGAGGAAAAGGGGGTGCAGGAGGAGATGGGGGAGCTGGAGACACCCGTGCGCAGTCCGGAGGAGGACCCAAACCTTCCCACCCCCTGGAGATCGCTGAGGATGAGCAGCCCCCTCCTCATCCTCACTCACCCACAAGCTGGGTCTCGTTTTTCGCTGCCTTTATTAGACTGCGGATAGCTTTTTCTTTTTTTTTTTTTTTAATCTCTCCAAAAATCGATGCGGTTGACGGGAGCGGGTTTGCAGCAGCAGTGAGGCAAGGGAGGCTGGGGGAGGATGAGGATGGTGGTTTGGGACGTCCCGATCCCCGTCAGGCACAGGGACAAACTGATCCGGGGCTTTAACGGCAAGAGCGGGGCTGGGGCGCTGGTGTCACGGGGGTTTTGTTTTTGGTTTTGTGTTTTTTTAATCTAGCTGTGGTTTTTGGTTGTAATTCTTGAATTTGTTTAATATCGATGGTTTCTGCAGGATAAAATCGTGCCTCTAAGGGCGACGCTCGGCAGCTGTGCCTCTCCCCCTTCCCTCGACGTTTGCCTTGTGCTGCCCAAAAAGGTGAGCTGCCCCTTGTCCCCTGGCCTCGGGGCCACCCAAAGGGACCTCCCCAATCCCGGATCCCTGCTTCGAAGATCCCGGCTTGGCTGCCAGAAAGTGCCCCCGCTTCCCAGGGAGAGCTGCCCTTGTCGCCAGGTGATTTCTTCCCCTTCCCAAAAAAAAAATCAAGGTGGAACTCAAGGTGCTGCGTGTCCCTCCCTCCCCCTGCTGCTTGGCTGGGGAAGCTGTTGACGTTCCCAGGGCTCTTCCTAGCCCCAATTCCCAGGGGAGTTTAGCCCTAATTCCCGGGGGTTTCTCACCATTCTTCCAGCTTGGCCAGGCCCATGGGACCGGTGTGAGCCTGGGAGCAGGTGGAAATTCTGCAGAGGTTTTCAGCCCCCTTAATCTTTGTCTCTCGAGCATCCCTGGGGTTGCCTCTCGTGTCGGCACTTGCTCCGGTGCTGGAGCCTCATCCCAAAAAAGCCCTTACAAAGCGGCTGTGCTGCGGGCTTCAAAGCCAGGGCTGCAAAAAACCCTCAGCCGCCTCCCCAAAACAGCCGTTTCGAGCAGCGCCCGCTCGCCCCCTCGGTCCAAAAACCCACGTATTTCTGCAGCTGGCTCCCTGCAGGGATTTGGGGTGGGGAATTGAGCCGGGTTTTGGGGCTGGGGCACTGCGCCCTCCCCTCCACCGACAGCCCCGGCAGCTCCCCAGGCCCTTTGCGGATGGGAATCGGATGCTGTGGGGTTTTAGGGTATGTTTTGGGGCGGGGAGGGGGTTGTCTCTGAAGCACGTGGGTGTCATTTAATGCAAAAGCTGGGGCTGGGAGAAGGGCGTGGGATGGTTTGGGGCTGGACCTCTGTCCCCAGGGTGTAGGGTGCTGAGCAGGCTGTTTTCAGGAGGCTGGTGGTGGCTCAGGGCGGGTACAAAGCCAGGGATGAGTTAAACGAGGCTGGGGAGGCGAAGGGGGCCCTGTCGGGGGGCTGCGACCCAGCTTGGGGGGGCCGCGTCCCGCAGGAGGAGAGCGCGGGGGCTGCTAAAACCAGCACGGCATCCACATGAAGGAGCCCAGGGCAGCGCCGGTGGCGGCTCCTGCCAGCAACCCCAAAGCCATCTGGTCCCCGGAGACGCGGTAGGGATCCTCCCGCACAATGACATGGGTCACCCCGGGAGCTGCAAGGCAAAAAAAAAAAAAGAGGGGTGAGCTGGGGGACGTCCGGCCACCACCCGTGCGCCGTCGGGTGCGGCCACCCACCTCCGTACTGGTGGCCGTAGTGGCCGGAGCTGATGTAGGCGGCCTGGTGGGAGTCGAGGGGCACCGTCTGGTAGTAGTCGTCGTCGTAGGGGTCGTAGACGTGCACCTGGGAGCGGTGGGAGCGCGGCGTGAGGCCGGCGTGTCTGGATTGGGGCCGCACGTGCCACGTGACCCAGCCGGTGCGGCCGTGCCGGTGCCGTGCCTCAGTTTCCCCCGTGTGTGCCGGGGGCCTGAATCGCTTGGGTTCCCCGGCACGGCTGACAGCGGGGCTAGGAGTGTCCGAAAGGGCAGGGGCAGCCTTTGCTCAAGCACCTGCGTCATCTACCTGTGCTCAGGTCACCTTAAACTCTGCCCTCTGTCACCTTAAACTCTGCCCTCCCATCACCTAAACTGTCCTGTCACCTTAAACTCTGCCTGCCTTCCCCTTAACTGCGTCCCTGTCACCCAAACCATGTCCCCGTCACCCAAACCATGTCCCCGTCACCCAAACCATGTCCCCGTCACCGTAACTCTGCCCCCGCCACCCCTGACCACTGAACAGGGTCACCCTCAGCTCCACCATCTTCCGTCGCGGCAGCACCACGAGCGGACTGCTCTCCCGCTAACGCTTCTCCGCCTTCTTCCCCGTCTGGCTCCAGGGCCTTCGCTCCCCGTGCCCCGAGGCTGCCCGGTGGGCGCAGGGTCTCGGGGGGCCACCCCGACCTCAGCATCGGCGCTGGGGCTGGCGTAACCCCCACCCGAAGCCCGGGCCGGGCCGGTGCCCCTCTTTTGGGGGACGAAGCCTCACCGGGGTGGATTTAGCCTCCAGCACGGCCATCTTCCAAGCGCTGCAAATAAAACAGAGGGACCTGGTTTTGGGGTGTGATGGGGGGGGCGGAATTGTCCCTGGGGGCAGTGGCTCTGCCAGGCACACGCGGTGACCTGGAATTTTTAATTCCCCGTTAGCCAGCGCTGGGCTAATTAGGTGGGGATGGGATGGTGCTGGGAGGTACCCGATGCCACGGGGATGGGCCCAGGGCTAAAAACCTCTACCTGGGAACAGCCCCGGCTAAAACAAGGGGATGGCAGGAAAATGGAGTCTGAATCTGGGAGGAGAAGAAGCAGGTAACGGATGAATTTCTGTTCAGTTGGCGTCTGGCTCAATTGATCGAGCTCGGCTTAGCCACGGCTGAACATCTCCCTCCATCTAAGTTCAGCTGAAGGCTTCCCACTTCTTATTTTTTATAAATTTTAAAAATGTTTATTAAAAAATTTTAATTTTTATAAAAATAATATCCTTAATTTTTATAGAAATAAATAGAAGGGGAACAGTGCTAAAAGCGGGTGTTTCCTCCTGCTGGGGATGGCTTTAAGCCACTAAAGACTTCACTTTCACACTATTTATCGCCAAATACCAACACAAACCCTCCCCCGGTGATCCGCGGTCAGGCCGGGAGGTGATTTCTCACCCAGAGGGAAACCCCCACCCCGCGGCAGACCGACAGCTTAAAAATAGCTGCTTTTGGCTCTGAATTATTCAGCGGGGAAACCAGATCTCTGCCTGCGCCTATTGCCCCGCGAGCGAAGGCGGGTGTGTGAGGAAACAAGGGGGGGTTTTAGCCACGGGTGGGAGCGGGACGGGCCTCTGGCACGGCCCAGGCTCGGATAATTGGGATGAAAAAGCCACCAAGGGGATTTCAGTGCCGCGGCAGCGGGATTTCAGCTTACACGGCATCGTCCTCGCTCTCGGCGCACAGCGTCGTCTTGGAGCCGTCCCGCAGCACGATGGTCAGCAGGCAGTCGCGGCTCTTCCCCTCGGGCGGCTGCACGTCTGGAAAGGGAAGGGGCAGGATCCGGCCTCAGCAAAAGAGATGCCCCGGAGACCCTCCCCGTCCGCCCACGGAGCCTCTCGGGAGAGGGTCGGGCTCCGCACTACCCCCGGCACCAGCGCTAACGGATGCAGCCATTAAAAAGCTGCTGGGACACCGTGCTCGCAATTCGGGTTTAATTTCGGCTCCGGCTCCGTTTGCAAGGTACGGTCGGGGTCTCAAAGGTTAAAAACCGCCACAAGCGAAGAGCCAGCAAGTGGAAACTTCCACCCCCGCGGCAGAAAGAAAACGGAGGGACAGAAGATTGCCAAAAATCTCAGCCGAGCTGCGTTCGCTTTGAATCTGCCGGATTGCAGCAGGCACCCGAATTTTGTCGAAGCGCGAGACGTTCGCCGCCGGGGTTGGATCGTGAGCGAGAGCAAAGTGTTAAATCCACGAGGCCTCGTTTAACGCCTGCACCTTCCCCCAGCTCAGAGCTTGGCGGGACCCTCCGGTGAGGATAAACCTTCGGGTTCGCGCTCCCGCCGTCACATCCCGCCTTCGCCGCCGCCGCTCGCGGCCCAAGAAAGGCGCTTTGTGCGGCGGCCGTGGGCTGCCGGGGCCGAGCCGAGCCGCTGCTTTGTTCTCCTTGTTTGTGTGAGGCGGCGCGGGATGAGTCAGGGCTGTGGGATCGTGTTTTGAACAAGTACAAACCAGGAGAGTTTCTCCTTCCTTCCCCGTGTGGAAAAGCAACGGAAGAGAAGATGCAACGTGCATCTCATGGGGGACGGCCCGGCGTTGGCTGGGAGCTAGAAAGGGGTGAATTAGGCAGCCTGGATTTTTTTGGGGGGGCGTTCTAGGTGCTCACGAGCACGTTTCAGACCTGCAGAGCATCGGTTAAAGGGGATACAGGCCCCCAGAGGGACGGGGATGTGAGGCTTTGCTCACCTCTGCACTCGCGGCCGGTCCTCACATCCCGGCAGCTGTATTTGACGTGGATCCGGCCTTCCATGTCGCGCTGCGTCTCGTCGTGGTAGTAAACCAAGCTGCCGTCCAGGTAGAGGACGAACCAGTTCCTCTTCCAGCGGCGCAGGATGGAACCTGACGGGATGGGGAGGAGGTGAAGGACTCCAGGGAACCCGGGGGGATAGGGCCGGAGCGCTGGCGAGACCCAACGCCGTCCCCTAAATTTGCAGCCGGGTCCCAGCGCCCCCTGCGAGAGCCGCTGCATCCCGCAGGGCGCCCGTGTCTGGCACGAGCATCTGGGGCAGCGGGACCAGGTGGCTTTAAATTAAAAAGAGCTGCCAAAAAAAAAGAGCCATCAGGGCACCTTGGCGTTCCCCTGCTGTGCGCACGGGCCCGGATCCAGCCCCGGCCGCGGAGCCACGCGTCTGTTTCTGTGGCAGAAGGCCCCTCTCTCCTCTTACGTAAATCCACGAGCGGCTGAGCTGCGATTTCCTCGCTGCCGTGGATTAACCGCCCAGGTTGGGGCCCGTCCTCCCTCACGCCTCCTCCCAGTATCCCGTAGCCAAAACCTCTCCATTTATTTATTTATTTATTTAGGAATGGGGCTCCCAACCTGGAACGCTCCAGGGTCGCACTTACTCTGCCGCCAAAGCCAACCGCTCTTCACCAGCGCCATGACTGCGGGAGGGTTTTCCGGACCTGCTGCCACGGGAGAAAATACCAGGGTTAAAATAGCAGCTCCCACCTCACCTGTCCCACAGTTCTCACCTCCCCGCGGCTCTGGGAGCGGAGCGCGATGGGGATTGACCCTCCTTTCCCCTTTCCTTTGGAAGGGGATGAGGGTTAATCGGGGTTAGACAGACGTGGGATTTCATCGGCTGGGAACCATGGCGAAGGCAGGGAGGAGGAACTCCCACCACCTTTCTTTCTGCCTTTAATCTCATTGGGATTTAGGGATTATCATCCCGTGGAGGTAAATGGAGAACTTCGGGCCGTGTATGAACACAGGCACTGACTCCCCACGGCCCCGGTAACTTTCCACGGCAAATGACAGCCACAGCGGTTTGTTTTCCCTGCTTGGATGGAAATTAGTCCTTAACAAGGCCATGAAGTCATCGCTCCTCGGGTCCCTGAGCAAAGCGGGGCCAGGCAGGAGCAATTCCCCAGCCGTGGCCCCCCCAAACCGCCCATCGCCCCGCGCCCCCAGCGCCCCAATGATGGGGGCTCAGCACCCCAGGGCCCGCCCGGCTGGGTCCCCTCCTGGTTTGGGGTACGCCGAGGCACAGACCCCCCCCGCCCAGTACATCCGTGCCTCGATACCTGCGTTACCCAGTGCCTGAATCTCCGGGTATCCGCATCCCCCTGGAGTCCGCAGCCCTGGGACCCGCATCCCCCTGAAGTCACAGCCCCCGGGTACCTACAACCCCCCCCGGTGCCCCCATCCCCGGTCCCCGCAGCCCCCCGCATCCCTCCCCACCGCATCCCTCACCGGGAGGAGGCGGCGGCGCGGCGGGTCCCCGCTGCGGGCAGCGCTGCGCTCCGCTCCCGCTGCCGGCCCTGCCCGGCCCTGCCCGCCCGCACGGCTCGCCGGGAGCTGTAGTCCGGTACCGGCGGGAGCGGGCAGGGCCGGGGCGGCGGCATCGCTGGGTAGAAGCATCCTTAGGTCCCGGCCAGAGGGAAAAATACCGCTTTTTAGCAATTTATCCCCAAAAATACAAGCAGATGCCCGGTGCTCGCACAGCTGGGATGCTGTCGGGCCGATTCCTCCGGTGACGCCCGTGGTTGATCCAGCCGCCAACCACGGAGGAGTCGGGATGGAGCACCTCCGAGCCCCACTTTCCCCCCAGAACTCCCCTTTTCCTCCAGAGACGGAGCAGGGGCACGGTCGGGAGAAGCCGGGCAACCGAGGGGGTCTGGACCGGGATTACGGGAGCCGTAAATAACCCACGTGTTGGTGGCAGCGGCGTGGGTGCCCTCGGGAGGGCTCAGCCCAAACGGGAGCCCCAAAGCCGTGCCCGGGGGTCTCCTGCCCCACGCAGCGGTGGGACCGGAGCTGGGATGCTTGGGGGATGCAGGACCCTCCTCCTGTGCTGGGAATGGGTCTGAGGAGGCGTTTATTACCACAGTGCGATCTCGCCGGTGTGAGCGCTGCTGGCAGAAGCATAAATCAGGAACAACCCACATTTTAAGCACCTGAGTTCTCAGCTGAATTGAACTGCTGGGTTAAAATCAAGGTCTGACCTGGTTCCCGCTGGAGTTAAGAGCAAAACTATTGTCGACTCCGGAGAGGGACGGGCTTGAGCCGCACGTGCTCAAAGGCTGCAGGGTTGGAAAAGCTTCTGGAGGTGTCGCTGCGTGTTACCGGGGCCCTTCGCCCCGCTCGAGATGGCCGAGGTTTTGCAAACCTGTTGGGAGCAAGAAAAAAAAAAAAAAATGGGGGTTAGGAGCGGAGGAGAGCTCAGGCGGCATCCCTGCGCTCGGTCCTCGGTCTCCGGCTTCTGCCGGGCAGATCTGGAAATCATGGACCGGAGAACAGTGGGGAAAACAGGAGACTGAATTATTTGGGGAGATCAAGAGCCAAGAATCACCCAATCCCCTCTTATCCACTCCCCTTCTTCCACAAAACAAGGGCCAGCAGGGAATAACTATATATTTTTTACATAGATCTCCCCGTACACATACGGAGGGCGTGCCCGGGCAAACGTGCAGGCGTTACCCGCCGCAGCAGGACTTGCGCGTGGGCAGGGACGCGTCTCTATCGAGACAAGCCTGCGGTGGGATCCCAGAGCCTCTCCCAAAGCCTTTTTTTGCCACCGGGGGAAGGAAATGGGACGTTTCCTACGGCCCCACTTGGCGCGCTTGAAGCGGCCGGGCCCGAGACAACCCAGGGAGCGCAATCCCCGGCGGCTGGCTGGCATTATGCGGCTTAAAATACCAGTCAGGTTATTTATAGTCAAGGCTGGGCTGATAATAAAGAAGTTTATTAAGCATCTGGCAGCCCTGAATGCAAAAAAACCCTCATCTATTCCAGCAGGCTTTTCAGTGTAAAGCCCTTTCCCCTCCCTCCAGTGTTGGCTTGGCTGTGGCGAACAGCAGAAGGAATTAAATTAATCCAGCAGCGTGCAGGTTGATTGCAGAGGAGTTAAACTGCAATCGCCCCATTGGCCAGGGCACGCACGCGTAGCCCCGCGCATCCCTCCACGCTGGTTATCGGGCTGCAAAACATCCCGATCGCGTTAAATATTTCAGAGATACACGTTTAGAAATCAGGGGCTGGGCCGGATGCTTTGTTCTGCAGTGAATTAATAAAAAAAGTTCCCTTAGGAAGGGATTTGGGCTGAAATTTGGATTTACTCTGGGCTCTCCACCGGCTGCCCCCCATAGGTAGACCACAGTTTGGTATAAATTGTTCTTAAAGCTTTTCTGCTGCGTTATCGTGAGCTCTGCCACAGGACCGGAATAATTAGTCTCCTCAACAGCAAAAGGACACGCTGTCGAGTGAAATAAATAGATGCTCTGTTTAAAATGGCAGCAGGTTTTCATGGGGTTGGAAATCTATAGCGCTGCACTAACGGGTTCTGCTCGGCCGCGGCGCCTGGTCAGCTGGTTTAGAGAAGACATCAGGTTTAGTCCAAGCAGAGGAAGGAAACACCACCACCACCACCACCAAAATAATAAAGAGAGCAGAAATAAACCCTCCAGGGAGCAAACATCAAGGCAGCCCACGTGTTTGTGGTGGATGGGGTGAAATGGCAGGCATCGGGAATTGCAAACCGAACGTGGCACCATTGAAATATCCCCAAATCGCTCTGCTTTCCTCTGGGGAGGAAAATAATGCTGGCACGGCATTTTGGGGGCTTGGTTTATTTCTTTTTGCAACTGGGGGTTGTTTGTTTTTTTTTTTTTGTTTGGGTTTTTTTTTGGTTAAATGCGATAAATTTGGGGCACGCTGGGTGAAAACGGTGACTTGAGGAGCCAGGAGGTTATTTCCATCCGGCAAAGCTGCGCAGGTGGAAGAAGGGAGAGGATGTAATGTGGGAACAGCCTCAGCCCCTCACCCCGAGAAGCCAACTCACAGATTTCCCCTTGTTTTCCGTAGCAATCGGGTGCCGCTCAGTAAAAGAGACGGACTTTGAAACTTCCAGTTTGTTTTTCCTCCAGCTGGGCTCTGTCCGTGTCTCACCGGGGGGGGGGTGTCACAGCAAGAAGCCGTCACAGAGCAGTGGCTCAGCGCCTGGTGGAGCTCTCCCCGTCCTAGCCAAAGCCTTGGGTTTTGGGCATGAAACAAAGGATTTTTGAAACTCTTCCCATGTCTCGTGCCGTAGGAAACCAGCGTCTCGCCCGGTGGGTCTCCCCCATCTCCTCCTGCTGTGGAGGCAGATAGGCAGAAGCTCTGGGGGTTTGGACCCACTGTCCCCGTGCTTGAACCTGGGGAGAGTTTTATCTTTATCAATGATGTGGATGATGGGACTGAGTGCACCCTCAGTAAGTTTGCAGATGACACCAAATTGGGCGGGAGTGTCGATCTGCTGGAGGGTAGGAAGGCCCTGCAGAGGGATCTGGACAGGCTGGATCCATGGACCGAGGTCAACTGGATGAGGTTTAACAAGGCCAAGTGCCGGGACCTGCACTTGGGTCACAACAACCCCAGGCAACGCCACAGGCTTGGGGAAGAGTGGCTGGAGAGCTGCCCGGCGGAGAAGGCCCTGGGGGTGCTGGCTGAGAGCCGGCTGGACACGAGCCAGCAGCGTGCCCAGGTGGCCAAGGAGGCCAACGGCATCCTGGCTTGTATCAGCAATGGTGTGGCCAGCAGGAGCAGGGCAGGGATGGTGCCCCTGTGCTCGGCACTGGGGAGGCCGCCCCTCGCATGCTGTGTTCAGTTTTGGGCCCCTCGGGACAAGGAGGACATGGAGGTGCTGGAGCGTGTCCAGAGAAGGGCAACGGAGCTGGGGAAGGGTCTGGAGAACAAGTGTGATGGGGAGCGGCTGAGGGAGCTGGGGGGGTTTAGCCTGGAGAAGAGGAGGCCGAGGGGAGACCTTATCGCTCTCTGCAACTGCCTGAAAGGAGGTTGTGGTGAGGTGGGGGTCGGTCTCTTCTCCCAAGTCACAGTGCTAGGACGCGAGGAAATGGCCTCAAGCTGCGCCAGGGGAGGTTTAGATTGGAGATTAGGGAAAATGTGTTTACAGCAAGAGTGGTCAGGCACTGGAACAGGCTGCCCAGAGAGGCGGTGGAGTCACCATCCCTGGGGGGGTTCAAAAACCGTGTAGACGTGGCACTTGGGGACATGGTTTAGGAGGCCTGGGGGTGTTGGGTTGGCGGTTGGACTTGATGATCCCGGAGGTCTTTGCCAACCTTAATGATTCTATGATTCTATGAGAGCTGCAGGTGAGGACACCCCAACGTTTGCTCTTTCTCTTACTAACACACTGCCGTTGGGACGGGTCGGTACCTGGCTTGCAGGGGGTATAAAACCCCACCGGTGGGCTGTTAAAGACCCCCCCAAATCCCGCTGAAGGCTCCTTTTACCATACGACATTGGGCATCGCTGTGGCTGAGCACGTGCCACCGGTGCCTCCAGCATCCTCCAGCCTGCGGGAGAAACGTGCAAAGAGCAATGTTTTGACGTGGTTTTCACGACAATCGCCCCCGCACTAGCCTATCCGAAGGGGGAGAAAGCAAAGCGAGGAGCTTGGGTGTGACCCTTGCCATGCCCGGGACACCCCTGTCCCGATTCACCAGTTCCCTGGGGGGTGGTTTTACGCTGATCACTCGGGAAACAAATCACCAGCGAGAATCGTAATGAAAAGCAAAATACTCCGAGCAGCAATGAGTCGGGAGGGGTGAAGGACGGTACGTACCCCTGTTGGTGTCAGTCCCTGGGTGAAGACCCGTAGGAATTTAATTCCCTACCTCCCAGACACCAGCGCTTTCCCAAAACACTCCTTTCCCGCCCTAAAACCAGGGTGCTGAGCTGTGGCGACGCCGTGGGCACCCACCTCGCAGCCGCGCGTCCCTCCTAAAATGTTTCGCGTGAATTCTTCACGCGTGTTCTCGTGTGAAGAATTAAAAAGCGCTCAGCTGCGTTGCTGGAGAAGGGCCCTCTCCCCCTTCCCCGGCCTGCGGGGGGGGCCAGCAGCCGCCTTCCCTAAATTTTGAGGGGGAAGAGTTTTGGCGGGGAAGGAGGAGCGGGCGACGCTGGGGTCTGTGCCGGAGAGGGGGAGCAGGGGGGGTTTGGGGACACGCACGCACACACACAGAGGCAGCAGAACGTGCTCTGGCGGGGACGGGGGCGAGGGGTGTGAGGAGAGGGGCCGGGGCCGGAGGAGGAGGCGAGGCGGGCGGGGGGCAAGGCCGGGCCCCGGGGCTCTGCCCTCCTCTCCCGCCGCGGGCCCGGCTGCTGCGGGCCGGTGGCCCCGCACTCGCCGTCGGCCACCTCCCGGCGCCGGGCCCAGGCCCCGGGGACCCGCGGGTCGCCGCCTCGCCGGGCCCGGGGTGCGGGACGCCGCGTCCTCCCCTCAGCCCGCCGGGACTACACCTCCCGCCAGGCCCCGCCGAACTACACCTCCCAGCAGGCCCCGCTCCCCCGGGGGAGGGAGGACTACAACTCCCGTCAGGCAGCGCGGCCGCCGGGGCCCAGTCTCCCTCCCCGCCCGCTGTGCGGACTACGTTACCCAGCGTGCCCCGCGGCGGGCGGCCGGCGCTGGGCCGCGGCGAGGAGGCGCGGGGCATGCCGGGAGCGGTAGTTCTCTCGGTGCCTGTAACGGTCCC